>CM035341.1:40476234-41676234 GCA_020226455.1 Prunus salicina
TGATTAATTAATAAAATATATGAATCATGATAAACACAGTTTGTGATTAATTAAATAAATACCAATCAGACAGCTGTTTGACAATGTCATTTTCCATGATATTACGAAGGTGTCTTGAAGTTTATTAATTAAGTATTAGATTAGAATTAGAATGTCGTTATCCATGATATTAATTTGAAGCACGAACAGGTGTTTGACAATGTCATTTTCAAAACAGCGTTTCCTAGTTTGCATTTTAATTTAATTATAAAAATACAGTGATAATGTCATTTGCAAGAGTGAGTGAATCGTTGGATGTAAATTCAACGGTTCAAAAAAGTTTCTTAAAATGAGTGCAAGAGTGAGTGAACCGTTGAATTTACATCCAACGGTGAGTGACCACAAATCTCTTGGACCCCTGTGGTCCAAGAGATCAAGACTGATATCTTATATTAACAAATGAAACATGAAAACGGAATATAGGGGGAACTTAGTCAACATCTCAAGCTTGGTTGTACATTTTATTTAAATATATCACCAACATAAACGTTTCCAGCAATTTTGAAAATTGAAATGAAGAAAAATGCTAATTTTGAAAACAATGTGGCATGGCATCTGGGATTCTGGGATTCTGGAAGGTTGAAAGGTACACTGAATGTACAGTTGTATTGTAATTTGTACAGCCCCGCCGCGTGATGCAGAAACGTTCATGTTGATCTCCTATCTCCTGTCCTGTTAAATATATAAGACTTTTTGTTTTTATTGACGTGTGTTTGTGTGTGACTAACATTTTTCACACACACACTCGTGACTCATCTCTCTCCAAATACATTTGATATCATATGGTGGAGTATGTGGCAATCAAAGTCTAACCAGCTGGATTTTAGCACCTCTCTCTCTCTCTCTCTCTCTCTCTCTCTCTCTCTCTCTGGATTTTTGACCCGGAATTGATTTTGGACCATATAACAAATACTGTAAATGATGACCTGACCTTGCGATATTCAACCTATCATGTTATGGGGCTTGACTTGAGGACCCAATTGGCCATATCATCCATGTAATGTGTTGTAAAGGAACGAAATTGCGTAGATTTATTGATTTTGACCCAAAAGAAAGAACAAAAAAGATTGCAGCAGCCAGTCAGCAGAGTGCGGATACAGGTGGGAAGCCCAACTTTATGAGGTGAGAGATGGTCAGGCAGAAGAAGATGGGATGATGAGTGATTTGGGTTCCGTGCAACTGTGGAACCGAAAGGAGAAAACAGTACAGATCGAAGTGCACTCACCCTACCTAAAGTGTACCAGCAGTGCACGTACGTGCAATATAAAAAGGAGGAGCTTCTTCTATAATTATTATGCAAACGCACGCTCCACGCTCTAAGCTCCAAACAAAACCAAAAAAAAAAAAGCTTCTCTTGTTGCTCCAGCTTTTCAGATCACCCCATCTCTTGGACGGTGAACACACAAGAAAAGAATCTGATATATGGAATGAATGGAGAGCCATAGTCTTCATCTGGGCTCAATTCATTTCAAATTTCAATCAATAATATTAATTAATATTATTCCTCCCTCCCTCCCTCGTTGCAATTGTTGTTTGACATCTCGTCACTCATTGGCACGATATAGGAGGAGCCCATAGATTCTCTCTTCTCGATCATTCTCAAGTATTCTCTACTCAGAGAGATTACGAGCAATCTTCAATTCAATCCATCTGAATCTGATTCTCACATGCCATGCCATCATTGCCATGATGCCACACTCCCACATGTCTTGACTCTTGACATGGCTCTACTTAACGTAACGCCAATCAAATACGCAAATGGCCAGCTATTTATTTCTATATCTATATCTATAGACTTATATGGATAACGATAATGCATGCATATATACAATGATCATTCCCGATAAAATCCATAGTCGAAAAGATAGGCCGTATCCCTCCAAGTTCTCATGCATTAACCGCCGCCCTCTTGCCTTCGAAATTCGAATCATCAAGTTATCAACTCATTCCGTCTTTACTTGGATCATATATCTATATAGCAGGAACAAGCATATTTATCTAGGATAAATTTATAACTCGTATTTCGCATACATTTATTTAACATGTAGCTATAATAATATATTACTTCACTAAAAGAGGTCGAATAACTTTTCTATATATAATATTAAAAGCATCAATTAAGTCCTAGCTGTCTTCGGACGTTTATTCTTCTAACTGCCTTAACACACACACACATATATATATATATATACTCTCTCTCTTTTTAGAGAGGATGGTCGTAGACTCGTAGATTACGAATTAAGTACACACTAGTGTGGCCAGAGATTAGGGCCTCGTTAGTCCACTATACTATATAGGATATATATTAGGATGTAATTAATGTAGTGTGTAGTGGTGAGGGGCAACTTGCGGTGGGTGAGAGAGAGAGAGGTTGGCACATAATTACTCAAACCCCTAATCAATAATCGTCCTCAGCTATTTATTTATTTTATCCCTTGAAATTACAACAAATGATTGGAAATGATTGGCTTGTTTAGCAATAGGATTTGGTGGTTAGAGGTTTACGGGGGTTAGTTGTTATCTAGCAATCGAATCAATCAATGAGATCATGTTAGACCAAAGAATTAATATTGATTATGAGTTCATAATCTATCTCTAACTAGGTACAGGACTTCGTCACTGCCCCACTGGTTGCACTTTTTATTTTTATTTTCTCTAAATCTTTTACATCACGTAATTTCTTATGTTAAGAGCTTACTACAAGACATAATTTCTTATATTAAGAGCTTAAAACCGGATGACACACAAATGTTTTTTTTTCTTATATATATATATATATATATCCGGATGTAGAAAAAGTATTTGTACGTAATCCACTTTTAATATGGAATGGAAGATGATAAAAAGAGTGCGGAGAATGTGATGTGGGTCAGTGAGATAATAAAAGGTAGAGAAAAACAAAGATTCTAATTAAAACAAGTTTATATATGTATGTGTTTATTTTTGGTTTCACATGGATAGTGTAACTTGTAAGTGTACTGTAAAGTAAAGCCCGTGGAGAAGCAAAGATATAAATTAGAGGTTAGGGGGGGAAGCATGTTACAACGCCGGATTATGTGGAAGACTTTGTCACGACCCTTTGTGTATTTTTCTCATTTACAAAAACAAGGGCGCACATGGGGACTTGAGAATCATTCACCTACCTGGAATTTGGAAACCCCATCTTCTCCCACCCCCTTCTATTCATATAATATAATAAATAAATATTGAAAATTTTAAAATAAGAAACCCAACGATTTGAACTTTATGAATTTATTTATTAATTATATGCAAGTACACAAGAGAATAGAAGAGATGGTGAAACTAGTATATATATAATTTTGTCAGTGCCCGCTGCCGAATGACTTAAAATTAATCATCCTCCCACCCAAACCCAATTGGAAATGTGCAACGAATAATTCCATATTTGAGTTGAAAACGAAACTGAAGCTGCTTATTCATTAATAGCCTTGCCACAAATACTCTCTTCTGTTGTATGACAAGTTTGTCCCTCCTTCCCTTTTCCCTTGTTTGTGTCTGGGAAACAGCTTGAGAAGAGAATGGGCTTTCGGTCCCAATGGATCACGTACCCTTTATATGCTTTGTACATTTTTGAGGACGGGCTTCGCATCTTTCAAGGGCTCATCCCTTCCAGCCCAAAACTCCATTTTTGATCCAACAAAAGCACAATATTGGCAACTGGGTACTGATGCATTGCATTTTTAATGTCACATTAACTCTTCTAAGTTCTACCAAAACTTGAATGCATTTCACTTTTTCTCACGGCTCTTTTAAAATTGTTGGTAAAAATTGATTGAATTTTATATACGGCCTCCATGTGTAGTATTGACTGAAATGATTTCCATAATAATGTCCCCAAAGAAAAACAACAGCAATGTGGTCCATATGCAGATTCTTCATGTCATTGAGATATGGAATTTTATATATTCAAAAACCTCATCAACAATAACTGTGAATTGATATTTCCATATTTTAAATTAAATACAAATCAAACAATGTAACTTGATTGTTAAATTTTTTTCTATATAAGATATGTCAATTTGATGTTCTTTGAATGCATTTTTTATTGAGAGGGGTAATAGCATACTAAATTTACATACCCTACACGAATGCTAGAACTTTAACCGAGAACCTTTTCTGGGCTACTACATTAGTGGGTCATTTGCAATAGTAAGGAAAAAAGGGAGAGCAATCAGTATAGTGATGACCTATTGCAATATAAAGGGCCTTTTCTATTTTGTTTCAGAGAAAAGCCCTCAAAGCTGCCTAGAATCTCGGCCCACATACCCCAAAAGTAGCACCAAAGAGAGGAGGAGAGGATAATGACACTGGACTGGATGAACAGAAATGAATGAACATTGGTACAAAATTAAAACTAGGGTAGAGAAGAAAATTAAAAAAAGAGAGGCTAGACTGTAAATAAATGTAAAGACAAAACGGAGGTCTCTCTCATGATAATATTTCAGAACCAGTGTCTCCTTGCATCCCTACACCTACACTGTTTCAATGTTCCCCTCATACCACGCCTCAAAATTTTTTAGCTTCTTTCACTCTCAATTATCACTGTACTCGAGTGTGGACCCCCCAATCCCACCCCCACCACATCATATATTTGGTCTTATTCTCTTTATTAAATTTATTATTTTGATCCTATCTCCTTTTTATTTTGCTTTTGTTTCGGTCATAACTCATAATCATAATGGAAGGCTTAATTATAATGTTCAATTACAATCTCAATCATTAGCTTGTTCTCTAAAGTTCACACACTCTCCCGACCCGTCTTACAATCTTTTACTTATACTATTCCCATTGGATGACACTCTTAATCCCCTCTCAACTTCATTAATGCACGCCATAAGTGCTGTGGTTAAATCATCATTTCTTTTAAATAATTATTCTTTCTCCATCTTTAGTTTTGCAAAGCAAGTTGCAAAATCAACCTTATAAAATGATGGGGGTGAGATATATATCATGGTAGATTTATTGGTATTCATTGTCCTCATGTCCATTCAATTGTCTATTTCTTGATTTCTCTTTTCTTATAATAAGTGACATAAAAAGAGAAATAAATGGAATATAGAGTAAGAAACGAAAATAGGGAAGTTTGTTTTCTAAGTGGGAGCTATTGCATTATGTTGTAGGTATCAAAATGGTAAGTGAGATGGGAATTATTATTGTTGTTATTATTTCTTTTCCTCATCTCATCTCATCTCGTCTCATGAAGAAAGGAAGGTTGTAAGAAAATCTGAGCAAGATGCATGCATGTGTGACACGCGTCACATATCGAGCGGTGTTTGGAATATACAAATTATTGAGCGTTTCGAAGTTAAACTAGAAATCAAGTGCTGGATTATCTCAGAATTCGGCTTGTTTAAGTTCCAAAGCGCTGTTGAACAGAGTGCAAGAGAGAAAGTAGCTACTATCCCACACTCGATTTCAGCGTCAAAGAGAGATCGTTCGATGTCGACTATTTTCATGATAAAAAAATCACCGAATAGGTCCCAAGTCCACAACCCAACCAATCTTGAGAATACGATGTCGTATTGTAAAATTCGCGATCCAATCCCACCAACCCACCGACCGACCAACTCTAAATCAGATTGTTTGTAATGTTTTAAATTAATAACGGAGGTGGGGCTCTGTATCGCAATTCCAAAGGTTTGGATATATATTGCATGGTCAAAATATTCAATAGCTTACGTTTTTTTTTTTCATTAAAAATAATATAACATAAGGGTTGATTTTTCACTCAGCTTTTTGTGTAATTACACTTATACTTTTATTATAACAAAAAAATAAGTATAAATAGATAAAAGAGGAGTAAAAGTATACAATTATCAATAAAAAGAATGTAAGTGGCCGAAAGAAAATGAGAGAATCAACTCCCTATAAAATATTTAGTAAATTACAATATTGCATAGGGTGATGATTTTACCCATGCGTATGCTGGTACCATGGAATGCAACAATAGGCAGTGCCGCAGTGGATGATTTTGTAATCATGTAAACCGTAATATGAGCCATGTTAATGTGGAAACGTGACAGCAGCTTTTCCCTACCCCCAAAAAAGAAAAAAGAAATAAAAGAAGGTTGCCAATTTCCCATTTTAGAGACCAACATGATCACATCGTTAAATATAAGTCACAAGTTGAAATGATGTTTTGTTCAAAAAGAAAAAAAAGAAAAAAAAAAGGAAATGATGCGCACCGACCTTTTTACCTATAGAAATGGTCGAACTCTAGTCTCTATCAATATTAATATCATGAAACATGACATTCGGAGCAAATCACAACAAAACAATGGCTTGTTCCAGTTTATATTTTCCTATCTAAGTAAGTTGACAATTTCTTTTGCCAAAACACAACAAAACTATTCTTTAAAAAGAAAAAGAAATAGGACATGAAGAAGAAGAAGCATTTATTATTAATAATAATTTAATAATTTAATCATGGTAAAAGTGTGTGAGAATGGAGAACGTAAGCTAGTGGAGTGGTGTGTATTAAAATCGGGGAGACCCGGATCGGAATTTAAAAAAAGAAAGAAAAGACGTCAAGTGCAAACGAGACGTGTGAAACGCAGAAACGGCGCCGCGACGGATCAGACAGGAATCTGACACGTGGCACCTACATTAACGTGCGCCTCGCCCTGTTGATTATTTTTTGTCGTGAACGGCACGCGTGATGTTCATCAGTTCAGTCAAAACACCGGACGCAAGAAGAAGGGCCGAGTCAGAAAGCAGCTTTTCTTTTTTTTCTTTTTTCTTCTCTTTCTCTTTCCAAAACCAACAAAAAAGAAAGAAAAAACAAACCCGAATTATTAATTATTTATCTACATATGAACAGCTTCATTTCATATACAAATAAATAAATAGAATACAAGTCTTACAAGAGAGTAGTGAAAAGTGGGTAGTATCTTTAGCTATATATGCAAAAGCTGACAGAGAATAGGACCCTGCAAATCCTCGTAATCCACGTGCTAAAATACGCTATATTGACATTCTTTGTTTTTTTGTTTTTCACATTAAAATAGCTCTCCCGTCCCTCCTTTTTTGAAAATCTCTTTCTCTCTGATCCTAGAGAGAGAGAGAGAGGAGGTTACTGTACTGAATCAGTACTGTGCTGTTTTCGTGTTCAGCTAGTCTTGCTCTGCTTTTTTGCTCTTTTCTTTATTATCACACTAGGACGCAAATGCTGTAGAAGAAGAGAACTCTTAAAAACATTACTATTATAACAATAAATATATTATATTATCATTCTGCTCAACAGTTTAAAGCTGCAACGGAATCACCCCTATACAGAAAGTGTGTGCGTAGGATTGGAGCATGCACACACACTCTTCCCAGTTTCAAAGCAAAACAAAGCAAACCAAAGGAAAGAGAGAAACTTTACTAAGATAGAGTGAGAGAGATCCTCTGTTCCCTTTGTTTATTGTGAAAGGGAGATATAATCAGTAGGATAAGTGGGTTCATCGAAAGGTCGGTTTCTTTTGGAGGGTAAAAACAAGCACTCGATTAAGAGAGAGAGAGAGAGACAGAGAGAGAGGGTACTCAAGACTCATGCTTTGGTCCGCGTGCTTTGATGAAAACTGATGGGTCTTGGTTTGTTCCAAATTAAAGCCCCACTACTTCTTTAAAAAGATCACTGCAGTGCCTTTGTTCAGTTTTTGTTCCTTGATTTTGGTTCTACTCTGAAGGGTTTTGTGTGGGCCTTCTGCTTTTGTGCCCAAACATTGGATTGGATTGGATTGTTTGTTTTCTCTCAGAATATGGGATTCTCAGAAATGGGTCACTCTTAATTTGAACAGATCATATGCGACAAACGGATCTGCTGGGTCATCTACAGAGCAATTCTTGGATTTTTAGATGAAAAAATGAGAGATTTCTTGCTGGGATGTAACGGCTTTTTGTATTGGGGTTCCCGGTTTTGTATTAAAGATGTTAAAGTTTGCTTCTTTTGGCTGAGATAGAGAGGGACTCGCAGCATCTCATGATAATGGGCTCAGTTGAGGAGAAGATTAAAGCAGGGGGCTTGCTTAGTGGTGCACAATCAAGCATACTTGATGAGATGAAGCTATTGAAAGAACTTCAGGATCATTCTGGTTTGTTCCCTTCATAAAAACTCTGCCTTCGTTTATTTGATTTTAGAAGTTCGAATCTTTAGTGTCTGGGCTGAGAATGGAGCACGTTGAGCACACTTAATAACCCCTTTTTATACTTCTTAATTAAATTGTCCTCTTTGTTAATTGTTATGCGAAACTATTAAAAGTTGTGTCTTATTACATTTGCTCCTGGGATAATTGCGTTCAGGGTCCCGGAAGGCTATAAATTCAGAGTTATGGCATGCCTGCGCCGGCCCACTTGTTTGTTTGCCTCAGGTGGGAAGTCTTTCATATTACTTCCCTCAAGGACACAGCGAACAGGTTTGGATTAGTTTCTCACCCTCTTTAGTAAGATCCACTCATAAGTCCAGCATCTTTACATATCAGACAGCTTTATAGTAAGATATTTTCTGGGTAGGGGATTAGGGGATTAGGCTGTTTTACCATTCGCTTTAAGAAACTTATAAAATAAATATGCTACATTTTAAGATATGTCACAGCCTCAAAGTTGATCTGTTTCTGTTTATACCAACGCTATGTGACAGCTGATGAACATTTCCTATGTAAATGTAGGTGGCGGTTTCCACGAAAAGAACGGCAACCTCACAGATTCCCAACTATCCGAATCTCCCATCTCAGTTGCTATGCCAAGTTCAAAATGTTACACTGCATGTATGTGTTTTGGCTGACTATTACTTGGTCCCTTCACATATGAACATACTATCAAAAAGTTCTGCAAGAATGTCTACGTTTTTTTCACTCTTGTATTATGTTTTTAATAGGCAGACAAAGAAACCGATGAAATCTACGCACAGATGAGTCTTAAACCAGTGAACTCTGTAAGCTTAGTTACTATTTACATATGCCTTAAATTTATCACATTTTTATCTATTCTTAGCAGTAAAGTTGTGAATTATGGTAAATAATTTATTGTTGTATCAGGAAAAGGATGTCTTCCCTGTACCAGACTTTGGACTAAAGCCTAGCAAACATCCAAGTGAATTTTTCTGCAAAACTTTGACTGCAAGTGATACAAGCACACATGGGGGCTTCTCTGTGCCGCGCAGAGCAGCAGAAAAGCTCTTCCCTCCACTAGTGAGGCTTTCTTGATTTCCTGTCTCTTTGGTGTTTGGGAAACCTCTTCATGCTATATTGGAACAGGATGATGTGGATTCACATTGTTCTTGTCATGTATTGCAGGATTTCACAATGCAACCACCAAGCCAAGAACTTGTTGTCCGAGACTTGCATGATAATAGCTGGACATTTCGCCATATTTATCGCGGTGAGAATGTTTAAGTAGTTGCTTCTATCCTATGTTGTGTTAAGTGATGTGAAGTCGACTTGTTGGTTATGGTTGTAGAAGATAAATTCTTGTTTGATATATTTTTCCCATAAATACTATTTTTTCTTGTCGAAATATTTCTTGAGTATATCCTATTTTTGTCCTTCCATGTAGGGCAGCCGAAGCGGCACCTTCTCACAACTGGATGGAGTTTGTTTGTTGGTGCAAAGAGGCTTAGAGCAGGTGATTCGGTGCTGTTTATCAGGTACAAAGTAATTACCTGCTTGTACTTCTCGCAGTCCTTATGGTAAACATTGTTGCCTACATTGATGTTGAAATGAGTTCCAAGTTTTCATGCTGTAAAGTTCCAAATATGAGTAACCATTAACTTTGGTGCTATGCTCGCCGAATAATTGCAGATACAATGTTTTCCAATTTGTTTAAAATCTCTACTATTTTTGTGTTAGGCCTGTTAAACAACACACACACATATATTGGAATTACGTTGTCAGTTACCACTGACTGTTGTCTGATTGTATATTTGCGTCACTATCACAAGGGATGAGAAGTCACAGCTAATGATTGGTGTGAGACGAGCAAATCGTCAGCAAACAACATTGCCGTCATCAGTTCTATCTGCTGATAGCATGCACATTGGTGTCCTTGCTGCTGCGGCTCATGCTGCAGCCAATCGAAGTCCATTCACTATATTCTACAATCCAAGGTTTGCATGAATGCGTGTTCTTTTACTGATTTGTATTTCGCACATATATATGTACTCTACTCTATATGTGTGTATTTTGCGGAGTTTTCCTTGACTGTGCAACTATTTCTACTTTACCGTAGGGCATGCCCTTCAGAATTTGTCATACCTTTGGCTACATACCAAAAGGCCATATATGGGACCCAGCTCTCAGTTGGAATGAGGTTTGGAATGATGTTCGAGACAGAAGAGTCGGGTAAGCGCAGGTAATGGCCGAATTGCATTGTAAATTAATTATGTGCCACAACATGTCATGATGAAATAAACAGCAGTGATTGGTGTAGTCAACCCTTTTAATGGTTCCAGATATCTGTCTGGTCTTTCTTAATCTTTTCAATGATGATAGAATGCAGCAGGTTTCAATATTTTCTGCATGATATATTAACATCATCATTATCAATGTGATAATGTTATGTTCATTGCTTTAATGCGTGGCCAGAGTTTAACATTTTTGCATGTTCTCTGCAGGTATATGGGTACAATAGTCAGTACTAGTGATTTAGATCCACTGAGATGGCCTGGTTCAAAGTGGCGGAATCTTCAGGTGGCTTAAACTACTTTGAGCTTTTACTAAGTGATCTTGCTTTTATGTTCTCTAATCAGTATTATAATGAAGGGTTTTTCTGTTTTCTTTGAATGTTCAACTGTTGATTCTTCTACATTCACTTCATTAACAGGTAGAGTGGGATGAGCCAGGGTGTTGTGATAAACAGAACAGGGTTAGTTCATGGGAAATTGAGACTCCTGAAAATCTTTTCATATTTCCTTCTCTGACTTCGAGTCTTAAACGGCCATTACACTCTGGATTCTTGGGTAAGTTTTTTATTCTGTTTTCATGCAAGAAAGTCTGTTACATGTTTTTTTATGACTGTTTTTTGTGCTACCAGGAGCAGAAACTGAGTGGGGAAATTTGATTAAAAGACCATTTATCCGTGTTCCTGAGATTGGAAATGGGAACTCATTTCCGTACTCGATTTCAAATCTATGTTCGGAACAGCTAGTCAATATGCTACTGAAACCTCAACTTGTTAATCATGCTGGAACTTTAGCTGCTCTACAACAGCAATCACCTGCTAATGGAGATCTAATAGCAGATATGAAGGCAATGCAGGCCAAACTCAACCAAAAGAATCCGGGTGTCTTTTCAGAAGGTACATCTCTACAGAGTCAAAACCCTCCCCAATCATCTCTGGATCAATCTGCTACAATAAACGTGAATACAACATCTCATGCAATTCTACCAGGAAAGCTGAACAACCTAACAAAGTTTGGAAGTCAAGCACCAGTTGGAAATAGCACTGACAAGACAAAATTAGAAACTGATTTTTCTGCCGATCAGTTAAGTCAGTTGAATTCTACAGGACTGGGAATTGAGGATAAATTGGCTGCAGGGTTTGTTAGTCCCTATAACCTTGTGAACCAGCTGACATTTGCCAACCAAAACCAAAGTGCAGCGCAACTACAAACTAGCCCACGGCCTATGCAGCCGCCTTTGGAATCATTACTTTACCACTCCCAACAAACTGATATGCCTAATTCAGATTTCAATAGCACAAATGGGTCGCTTCCATTCCTAGACAATGATGAATGCATATTTTACCAGTCCTGTCAACCCTTTGCCGGGACACTTAGATCACAGGGGCCTTTGTCTGTGTTTGGTTTGCAAGATTCTTCAGCTGTTTTAACTGAAGCAAATAATTCCTCCCTAACTTCAATTGGTCAGGAAATGTGGGATAATAGCCTGAATAATTGTAGGCTTTTACCCCAAGTGGATCAGCTCACTTCATCCCATCAAGGTCCTGGTAGCCTTAATTGTATTTCTAATTCAAGCAGTCTCAGAGATTTGTCAGATGAGAGCAACAATCAAAGTGGGATTTATGGTTGTCCAAACGTTGATGTTGGTAGTGGTGTAAGCACTGTTATTGACCCTTCTGTTTCAAGCACCATACTGGATGAGTTTTCTACATTAAAGAATGCAGATTTCCACAACCCCTCAGATTGCTTGCTTGGTAACTTGAGCTCGAGCCAGGATCTTCAGTCTCAGATTACCTCTGCAAGCCTAGGAGACTCCCAGGCTTTCTCCAGGCAAGACCTGGCAGACAACTCAGGCGGTACATCCTCAAGCAATATAGATCTTGATGAGAACAGTCTACTGCAGAACAACAGTTCATGGCATCAAGTGGTTCCACCTGTGCGAACCTATACAAAAGTATGCATTTTTTCGATTCCTTAAATTTATGATTTTGTTGAGGTTACCCGTTGTTTCAATGGAGTTTAATGGATTTGGTTTTTTGGCTGACAGGTACAAAAGACGGGATCTGTTGGAAGGTCAATTGATGTTACTAGTTTCAAAAACTATGAAGAACTATGTTCGGCAATTGAATGCATGTTTGGACTGGAAGGGCTGCTAAATGACCCAAGAGGTTCAGGGTGGAAATTGGTTTACGTGGATTATGAGAATGACGTTCTACTTGTTGGGGATGATCCTTGGGAGTAAGTAAACCAACTTGCTGCTATTAATTTAGATTATACTGCCAGATTCTGAATTTTGATGGTTTTCACTTGTGGATATTTTTGCAGGGAATTCGTTGGTTGTGTTCGCTGTATCAAATCCTTTCACCAACAGAAGTTCAGCAGATGAGCGAGGAGGGAATGAAGCTTCTGAATAGTGCTGCAATGCAAGGGATTAATGGCACCATGTCCGAAGGTGGCCGTACTTAAGATGGCTGCCTCTGACCGTGCCAGATTGCACGATAGGTTTGCAACTAGGATGCATTGTTGAGTTGTTTCCGGCTTGATTGTGCCTGATGTATTGATCTTACTATGCATTCAGAAAACTCAAGCTAGGTCAGTGGATGTGGCTACTAGTGTACTTTAGCTTTTGTGCTTTAGGTGGATTTGATGTATTAATAGCTGACATTAGTTTGCAGGAAGTGAAACTAGATGAGGAAACTGTACTAGTGGAACATTTGTGCTTGATGTAGCTTTTTATATCCACTAAACACGGCAGAGTTGAAACTTATATTTTGAAGCATTAATATAGTTGAAGCAGACTATTGACATAAGATATAGATACCTCTGGTCTCTGAAAGAGGTTATAAAACTAGATGGTTAATTTATCATACTTTTCTTGGCTTAAAGCCTGAAACCACAGAATTGAAATTACCAGTACAAAGATATTAGATAACTGATTCTTCAAGTTCTTGGGGGAAAACCCAGACCATGCTAACTAACTAGGATCAGAGAAGGCCATGCATATTTGAATGCTAAACCCTAAACCCTAAATACATTCAAGAATACACTATGATTCTTTCATTCCCTAACAATTCTTTGTCCAGAGAACAGAACAACTAATATCCCCTAAAGTACAAATCAAGAAATAAAATAGCTTTTAAATTACAGAACAGATTCTACCCCCAGCTTGCAGTAGGGACAATTAGCAATTGATGATGCCCTTATTGCGACGTGGAAGAAATTTCACGAGGATGTTAAAAAGCAATGAAGCCACACAAATTTTGTGCAGAAGAAGCTAGATAGAGCATCAAGTACCCGATCATCCTCTAACTGGTTTTTGCAGAACGGCAGACAAATAAACTTCAGACTTTCCTGACCCTGCTGCATCTACCTTATCCCCAACAACCCACTTCAGCTTTTTATATCCAAACCGCTCGATCAACCTGGTTAAATCCCTTTTCTTTTCCTCATTGGAGCAATAAAAGTTGTCTAACCAAAACAAACCTCCAGGCCTCAAAATTCGGTCAATGTCAAACATTACGAACTCGAATTTTTCGGGTTTGCCACCAACATCCAATCCACTGGCCGCATGAACCAAATCGAACACATTATCGTAGAAAGGAAATCTATGATCTAAACTCAAAAAGAGAGGGAAAAGCCCCCTTGCAGCTATGAATTCGCTAAATGGGGCATCAATGTTCAAAGTGTTAGTGATCACAGTCATGTTCCTCTCTGCCATTCTAGCAGCAAAGGTACCAGACCCACCTCCAATATCAAACCCTATTCTGATTCCTCCACTTCCTAGAGCTAAAACATCATCAATAAGGAAATCATTCTTGCCTCTAGCCTTAACAAATCTCTGATTCTCAAACCCATTAACCAAATCAAAGCAGCCAACACAGTCTCTACTCAGTTTCTTACTATTCAAGCACTCAAAACTCTTACACCCAAGACCACTCCAAGTAACGATCTTATCACTAACAGGTTTCCAAAGTGAAATGGGAAAAGGGTTTAGACCCACCTTGGGAAGAGTCTTGGCAAAGCACCTCCTTCTGGGCAAAGGCTCACATCCACGCAAAATCAGCTTCTGGGCAAGACTCCAATCGTCAGGGCAAGGCCCGGAGACCTTGTAATTCATGTACTGAGACAACAAGTCCGCAGATTTCTCGCAGGAATGACCTACGGAAGCCACCATTTCAGTGATCCCAGTTCTCGAATCTTTGCCTAGAGGGAGCTGGTGATGCTGAAGGAAGAGTTTGAGCTCGTGTGCAACGTTGGATCTCGAAAGATCGATGCTTTCGTAGCCAAGGAGCTCCTTTTCCATCTGAGCTAGTTTCTTTTGTGAGGAATCGATCTCTCTGAGGATCAGAGAGACCTGCTCTGAGATGAGAGAGATGTTCTTCTGGGTGTGGTGAAGGAGATGGTAGGTTTGTTGGTCTTTTGGCGAGGATGTGAAGGCGTAGAGAGCAAAGAGATTAGTCGTGATGACAGAGAAGAGCATGAGAAGATTGACGGCTGATGAACATAGCGTTGCTCTTTTGAATCTGGCTGTTCCATCACCAATCTTCAGAGAAACAGAGCCCATCTTGGTTCTGCTTCTTCTCCAAACGAGGGACTTCTCTGAGTGAGTGAGATTGTGTACCAACTTCACTGAACAAGTTGAGTGTAGTGGTGGAGAAATGACTAAACAATTGTTTAGTAAAAGATTGGAGTGATTTGTGAATTTAAGACACCGTAACTTTGTCAAGGGTCAGGACATTGTTGTCGGCTGCGATTGTAACGTGTAAAGAGAGTGAAAAGGGAAAATGATATGTGGTTCAAGTTCAACAAAATCTCTGGATTTGTTCAACTTAATTTAGTTTTTCAGGAAAAAAGGGAGAAATTAATTGAATTGTACAAGGAGAAGTAGTTTGAGATCAGATTTAACCATAAAACCTAATGTCTTTCCTAATTATTATAGCATGGCATTCTTAGTGACACTTTTCTTTTGTTTTTGGAGAGATTGGGGGGTGGCGGTTAGCGAATTAAACCATAATAAAAGTCTACATTTGATCCTTGGTAAAGGATGCGGATATCATAAGGCCAATATCATTACCCATCACTCCAAAAAAGTCCATGATTAACTTGAGTCTTACGACTCTGACAAAAGTTTGAAAAGCTAACGACCATTGAGCTCAAATTGTTGGCAAAAGTTTCACCATAGTCCATACAAGATCTCCGCCCTCAATGTCAAAAAATTAGCTTAAGGAATTACAAGATATTCACATTACATTAAGACAGAAAAACCAATACAAGACCAAGACGAGTTCATGCTGATAGCACCAGATGACACACATCAAGCACGTCGCTTACTAAGACGCCAAGAGTTAGGTTCATGGTATCTATCATATAGCGGTTCAATACGTTCTTGACGCTTGCGCTTGCTCATCTTGGTGGGATCTGCCACTTTGAAGAACCTGGGTGCCAGTTCCACGAGCCATTTGGGGTCGACGACCGTCACCTCGCGCATGTACTCCTTTGTGGTCATAACCAGCTCATGGTAGATCACCCAATCTGGTTGTCTCTGGAAGAGGGCGCTGCTATAATGCTCCGAAAACAGTGTATGAGGTAACATCAACATGACAATTCGTAATGATCTATTCGCTGCTCAGGTACCAAATGTATCTAGATTTTAAAACACAAACTAGGCCTGAACAACATTTCAGCATTTCTGTCAAGTACAGACAGCAAAAAACATGCCTAATTCACGACTACTGCAAAAATACAATGTACCAACACACGAGCAAACCTAGGACATTAATCTACATCTTTTAAAACCATTCATGCACAAGTGAAACCAGAAAAAAAGATCCATGCAACCATGAATACACATCAAGATAAATTAGAAGAACATACTTGTCCATGATGCTGAGAAGCTGTTTTCTGACATCCTGTGCCCTCCTCAAGGTACCAAATGTCAGGCTCAATGAGGATGAGCTCAATCTCAGGCTCTTCCTCAGCTCCCTCTTCTTGATAAAGCATCCCATCTGTTTACTCATCATACATAGGATACTCTGTAACACCCAAAACACCCAAGGTAATCAACTGTTTGGCTTCCCACTTCTCCGGCGAACTCATTCTCTTCAATGGCCGGTGTGATGGGCCAACATCATCCTCTTCCACAATCCTAATCCCGGAAAGACCAGTCCTAGTCACAGGTCCATCCTTTGAAAAAGATGGGTTCGTCCTAAGAGCATCATCCTCTGAGCTCTTCTTCAAGGGGAGCAAATCCTTCCCTGTATGTTGATCAACGTCCCTCATCGAAAGGCTCAACTTCTGACCTGAAATTGAAATCACCTTCACATAAACTTCCTGATCCCTCTTCACCACATCTTTAGCATTACTAATTCGCCGAGTTGCCATCTGTGAAACATGAACCAGACTCTCATTCCCTCTTAAATCATTCAACTGAACAAAGCAACCAGTGTCCATCACTCTGGAAACCCTGCCCTTATAAACCTGATACAATTTGGGCTCATCCGAATGGTTCTGGCCATTCCGCCGATCCCTATTACCTCTCCTATCATCACCATCTTCCTTAACATCTCCATCGTCTTCATACCCATCTCTCTTATGCTTATTGTATCGATCTGTATGCCTTCCCCTGTCGTCACCATCATCATTATAATGTGTATCTCTACGCCTCTCATCTCTATCATACCTTTCCCTTCGCCTCTCCCTCCCATCTCTATCTCTACCTCCTCTGTGTCTATCTCTATCTCTATCTCCTTCCCTATATCTATCCCTACCTCTACGCCTGTCTTCTTCTCGCTCTTTGTGTTGTTATTCTCTTCCATTTCGCTTTTCCTTGGTCTCCAACTCAATTTCCTTCTCGATGTCCTCAACTCCCTCTTCTCGATAAAGCTCCCCACTCTGCATATGAGTTCGAGTCCCCCTCCCAGTAGTTTAGATTACATTAAAGTAGAATATCGTTTCCTATAAAATATATATATATATATATATATATATATATTGGCCAATGATTTAACAAAATCGAACATAAAATCTCGACTGCTTATAACCTGTCCTTTTTGCTGTCGTAAAATAAGTCGTGTTACAGTTGCATAATGTAGTGTAAACAAAAATTTACGTTTTGTGCTGTAGTTGCAAAGGTAAATGCTCTACCACCAAAATTATAAATCCCAAATTTTCTGTTTTGATACCCTTTGGAGCTGAAAGATGAGAAGAGATTATGGTACCAAAGTAATAAAACATAAAAAATTTGCTTTCAAGAATCAAGACTACACAAAAAATGCCAACGATTGAACTAAAAATAAAAGAGTGAAACAGGAGCAAAGACCACTCTTACACATAGCTTCTTCAAGGATACTACTTATGCAACTACAAAACAACAATCCGAAAAGGCTGGCACTCAGCCTATGGTTGAAGAAGCTTCTAAAGGGTAGGAGTTGGTCAATGTAATATTACTAACTAATCATAAAATAAACGTTCTTCTGGCAAAAATTTCTAATGATCTTGCCCTGCTAACGACTTCAGCCCGTCAATGTTTAGCCTTGGCTTCAGCTTTCTTATGTGACTTGGCCTTCATCTAATAATCAAAAGAACAAAGTAAATAAACATCTATACAATGCAAGAAAAATATGTATAATGTACCAAAGCAAGTGAAGGTTCTCTTTCTTAATTTTTTTCTCAAGGCAAAGCAAATGAAGGAGAGGAAAAGTTCAACGATTCTCCTTTCAAAAGAATCTGAAAATTCCAAAACACTTCTGCAAAACTAAAAATCCTAGATTTCAGAAAAATCTGCAACTTCGGAATTGAATTAGCATCTTGGAATCTACAAATTTTGGAGTTGAAATCAAAAGCACATTTGAAATCCTGAAAGTAGTTTCAAAGACCCCACTCAGGCCTCGGTACCTAACTACTATGAAACAGACTGATTTATGCAACAGAGGCAAATTAGCAATTGTCAGTTCTCAACCACCAGCTTATTTTACTTTGCAAAAGCAATTAAAGGGCCATAAGATCAAATGCAGTGCTGCCTAGAAATCTACTCACATGAAAAGGCCTAAAAATCAAACAAGAACAACCAAACTGAAGCATATAAAATTAAATCTGCGAATGAGGGACTTGGTTTTAATCACATGGCATGTAATCAGTAAGAATAACCACACCACATATATATATATATATATATATTATAATATATATCAGTAACAGAACCACAGAAACAATAGACAAGTTGAAATGACTAAGGGAACAAAGATTGCTTTCAACAAGAAAACATGGGTTTGGGACAAAATGCTCTGTATGCAAATCTGTATACAGAAGTTGAATCATTTTTAAATCCCATAGCATTGTATTGCTAAAAAGAATGAATAAGCAAACGCGCAAACAGGATCGCCAATCAGTTCGAACTATACTTATCATCCGTAATGTTTAGCAAATATAAATATGAAATAAGAACAAGTCAAATCGAAGGAGATCAGGAAGCACCTTGAGAACCCTGAGCTTCACGCTTCCATAAACCAGACCGAAAGTGAAGGCCGATGCACGAGCAACCTATCAAACATTCAAAATTTAAAGAAAGAAACTTTACGATCACATTCCTCCGCAGAAGAGATGAGCGGGAAAGGAAAGGAGTGTACCAAGGCGAGGGTGCTGGTGCCAGAGTAAGGGCCTGGAGGTGGTGCCATTGGATTCGGTGATGAAAATCTCAGCTTAACTCGTCGAGTGCTTGCAGTAAAACCCTAATCAGATTGCAACCCCTGAGCTTGAGCGGTGGTTCAGTCTGCTCTCCACTCCACTAGTTTCTTCTATGTATAATGTATCTGTATCTTGGACCCGAACTGAAAAAAGGTCGTTGCTGGATTTGGAAATGCGTTTAACATCCAGTCAATAACCGTTACCCGAAACGTGGCATGATTTAAGCATCACTCCTGCCACGTGGCGGTTTCCTCAGTGGCATAAAACGACACCGTATTGTGAGTTCGTTCTAACTAAAGAAACGCAGCAGATAGGTCGGTAAGTTGGCGCAATATCTTGAGAAAAGAAAAGAACCGGTTGCGGAGAAAATCCAGCGAAAATGGGTGCATCAACTTCGACGGAGCAGAAAGTTTCGATCGAGCAACGAGAGGCGGAAGCCCTAGCAGCCTCCACTGGAGCTCTTTCTATGCTTCAGAAATCTTTCTCCAGCCTCGCCGATCCTGATTCTAATGCAATTCCCCTCAACTCTCTTCAGGTACATTCAAAATGCCAACTCAACTCCTCGAATTCAATTTTCATTCTATGCCTCTATAAACCAGAAATTGAAGCTTTTGCGTTTCAAATTTTCAGCAATGCTTCTCTTTAACTTACAAGAACCCAGTATGTGAAGCTCTTACAGTGCCTGATTCTTTTCCGATGCTGTTGGATCATCTTGGTTCGTCAATTTTGGACCTGATTTTCATCTCGGAGAAAGGCGGAGTGAGCTGGGTTGAGTTCGTTAGAGGCTATAATAAGTGCTGTGCAAGAATGTCTGCGTCTATGTCGCTTAATATATTGCTCAGAGTGTTTGCTGTGACACTTCAAAAGGCGGGTTCGCCTTCGAACTTGGAATTTGAATCTGATGATGTTGAGTGTAAGATAACCGGGTCGCTTAAGCCCGTGGACGTGCTTATGCTTCTTTGGATGTGTTGGGCCATTTCCTGGAATTCTAGGACTTCGAAAATTTCCAAAGAGAAAACAGATTTACCTCTGCCCGATATTAATCAGATTGTTTTGTCGGCTGTTGTTTCATGCGCTGACGTTGGCAGTGGCTTGAATGTGTGGGATTGCCAGCTTTCGGGTTTGGAAGTTGAACTTCCTGTGGGGAAGTTTCTTTCTTGGGTTGTGAGAACAGTGCCTAGTCTCCCAGATTGCTTTTCACAGTTTGTGTGTGCAATTCTCAAAAACTGTGTTTCTCACAAGGTATCTAACATCTTTTCAATTGAACAAAATCATAAGCCTTCATGTTTCCATTTCTCTTATATTTCATTATCTTGTTGCCTTGCCAATATGATATCATGTATTTGAGCTTATGGGTTAAGGACTCGTTAAGACATAATGGGAAGTGCACTCAGTCAGAACCTTTTATGTATTGAGGCACTTGCTTATAGAACGAGTTGCTTTTTTAGATCACTCAAGTTATTTTTGAACTTGGAAATTTATATTACCAGAATGAAACGGATTATGATGGCAGGATGGACTAGAATGCTCAACTTCATCAGTGGTAGAGAATTCTTCAACCATGGCATACAGTTCTCATCTTTTGTCCAGTGGAATGGCATGGGTGATTTCCCTTACATTGAGGGGCACAATAAGTGAAGAGATATCAAAAGTATGCTTTCCCAGCGAGGCTGATGGAATAGACAAGAACCTACTTTACAGGTGTGTCATTTTATCCCCTTGATCTTGTGTTGTTTGAATTCTTTCCTGCGCAATCGCATTCCATGTCGATCGTCTCTGTTCTGGTATTATTAAATTTTAGTACTTTCATGAATATTACCTCAGTACCAATATATACAAGCATAATATCCTGAAATATTTATTTTATTGTTTTCACGGTCTTGGAGTCCAGTAAATGATGATAAGGTAGTTAGTTGACGTGTTATGTTTATGGAAATGTTTTACATTAATCTTTCCCACATACCTAGTTTTTCTTCCATTGCATCCTTACTGTTATTTGATGACAAATTCCAGTAGGATCGATGCTTAAATTTTGTCAGCAGTTCTTTATTATTTGTCTGATGTGTTTCATTGTATACTAATTTGCAGGTCATCTCTTCATGGCAGAGGGTTGAATAGATTCTGGTCTAACATTGAAGGTTACAAAGGGCCACTGCTTATGCTGTTTTCTGCAACTTCAGGAGATGCCAGTGATAGTAGAGCCAACGAGAGAAAATGGACTGTAGGTGCACTCACAAATCAGGGTTTTGAAAATAAGGATCTCTTTTATGGAAGTTCGGGAAATCTATATGCTATAAGTCCAGTCTTTCATGTGTATCTACCTACTGGTATGTAACGTAGAGGAAAAATGGAAGGAGAGATACTCTGAATATTTTCCTTTCTCAAAATTGCTGACTAGATGTCTCTGAAACTAACCGTATATGAACTATGATCATTGACAGGAAAGGAAAAGAACTTTGTGTACAGCCATCTGCATCCCACTGGTAGGGCATATGAGCCGAAACCAAAGCCTGTGGGGATAGGATTTGGCGGAAGTATGGGAAATGAAAGAATTTTTATTGATGAAGATTTTTCCAAAGTTACCATCCGCCACCATGCAGCTGACAAAACATATCAACCTGGCTCCCTCTTTCCTGATCAGGTATAAAAGTTACTTGAAAGTTATTAACTGCAATTTTTATAAAAGAAAAAGAAAAAGTATGGACTTAAGGGGTATGTTGGGTTAATTTAATGTAATAATAATTGAGCTTAAATTGGTGCAATCAGGGCTTCCTACCTGTTGAAGCTTTGATTTCAGAAGTTGAAGTTTGGGGGCTTGGTGGGAGAAGCGCCAAGGATGTGCAAGATTCATATAAGAAGAGGGAACAACTTTTCACTGATCAAAGACGAAAGGTAATCCATCTTACATCAGACAAGGGCAATATTTGCATCTTGAAGTTAATAATGCTTTTTTTTTTTCTTTTTTTTTTGGGTGCCCCTTGTCCTCATAGGTTGACTTGAAAACATTTGCAAATTGGGAGGATTCACCGGAGAAGATGATGATGGACATGGTCTCAGACCCTAATGCAGTTCGACGGGAAGATCGCTGAATAGACTGCATATGTTATGCTGTAATTTTGTATTTTGCTTCCTGGCTGGTCAACTAGTGATTGTATTTAGAAGAAAGAAGTCAGTTGTGCAGAAATGTCGTCTATATCTCTGTATTTCTAAATGATGGGTGTAAATAAACTCATAAAGGATCATCTGACCGAGACTTGAAATAGGTTCATCTCAGTCATCAGTGGGGATATATGTTGATTTGCATGTAGGCGATGATGTAAAAGAGAGCTACATAAATTCGCCTTGATATACTTTTGGTTAATGCTGTTTTATGGAAAAATAAATTTACACTTTACATATGGTTGCTGCTGGTATCCCAGTTTATTCCATCCAGTCTATGGTTGTATGCATGAGCTGGATAGATTAAACAAGAAATTATTTTGGTTGATGTTATAACGACTGCAAGAACCAATCAGAGCTTCCACCACAATTCATACTCCGAGTATTCAACATCAACTAATCATTCATATCAAAAGCTTCTACAGTGAAGCAAAAACACAACAAGACAGAGTTGTCTAACTTGCAACTCCAATACAAGAATTCTCTCTTTTTTTTCCAAATGAAACACCGAATGGAAGTCTAACAGACCTGAATGAATATATAAGCAGCGCTCCCCAGTAATATGTTTGATCAAACGACAACAGGTTACTGCTTTTTCTCTTCTGCTTTCCTCGGCTGAAAGAAACGACACATTGGCAACGTTAGAAAAACAATATATAACAAATAAATCCTTCTAGGCCTTAACCAGAAAGAGCAAGAGGATATGAACAAAACAATTTAAGATATCTTCAAAACATTCTATGGCCATAAATTTTGAGAGACATGGGGATTTCGATTAGAACAAATCATTATGAATATATAGCAATAGCAACAATGGTGATTACACCAATAACAAATTGTATGACTGAAAGTTTCAACAGTGCCAATAAGTACTGAAAAACAATAAAATCGGATCCAACCACCTTTTATTCATTGCATCTTAGATGCTCGACGAAATGCCGCGCTGACGATTCACCCCAAAAAGACCCAGCGAAGGCAAAAAAATCACAGTAATATAAAACCTTTACGCACCTTGGTACCAGGGGCGGGTTGGTGGAGCTCCTCTGCGGGGATAATGACGGGCCAGGGCTCGCCGGCGTCGCGGAACATCTGCTCGGTCTCGAGGCTCTGACCCTTTTCAAGGATCATGTTCCTGATGTCCTGGGCGGGAGTGGCGGTGGCGTCGAAGACCTCCTCGACGCCGTTGACGAAGGTGACGGTGATCTTGGGCGGCTCGTCGTCGGTTCGGCGCTTGACTTGGACGGCGCAGGAGGGGTTGGACTCCTTGGCCTTGCGGGCGTTGCACTGTGCCAAGAACTCCAGACACGACGCCGTACGCGGGTCCAAGGCATTAAACTCGATCCTCACTCTCGACAGGAACTTCAACATTGTGTTTTTTAGACTGAATGAGACACTCTAACTCAGTACAGGTTTCGATACCGAGGTTGAAGACGAGTAAGGGTCTGATGCTCTAACTTTGAGGCTTAAAGCCTTGAGCAAGAGTCTGGGCTCAGTATTAGTAATTTGGGCGGACCAGAAATAAATAGATCCGTTTGGTTCAATTTTGGGGTGCGCCCAACCCAAACAGATTATCCATCACGTGGTTGACTCGTCCGAGTCAAGCGAGGTTAGCCAAGACTCGAATCAAAGTATTGTTCAACATATCATAACAAATAGAATTCGTTTGTGGTGCTTATATATACGAAAAATGCTAGGTTTACCACATTGTGTACTATCTTTATTAAAGAGGTGGAGTCCACCAATACAATGGAACTCACCTCTATTAGAAAATGTGATATAAAATTGAATTAAACCTAGCATTTTCTAGTATAAAAATACCTCTATTAGAGAGGTGGAGTCCACCAATACAATAGAACCCACCTTTATTAGAGAATGTGAAAGAAAATCGTATTAAACCTAATATTTTTCGGTATAAAAATATGGTAAACTTACGTATATAGACTTATAGATAAAGTGGGCCAAAAAAGAGAGAGAAGAATATAAATAGTATTATAAAACGAAATCAAAAGGCAGGCGTAAAAATACAACCATTTCGATATAGGGACGCAATATGAAGAAAGAAGTTGCCGCAATTGATTATGACATGATGTAGGCTTCCACTAAGAAGAAACTCTTTATGCTCCAAGATCAGGGTGAGTAAATATAACAACAAAATTAAACAAATTTTGACAAAACCAAGCTCAGAGAGAATTTTGAGCCACACAGAAAGGGCTCTCCATTTGAAAAATGTACATACAGGAAGGAGCTACGTTAACTGCTAATCTCCCTATCCATTTTCATTCTCTTTGTACTGTGCACCTCCGGTGCACTACTACTACCCCGAGGCTGGAATGACGCATCATGCTGGTATGCACAATTCGCTCCATGGCGGCATCCCCTCGAACTATTGAAGTATATGCATGGCTTCATTATCTTAGGTTTTGAATCTCTTGATTTGTAGCCGTTATTGGATTCCTGGTTTATAGCTGAATGGTCGCTATGACGGTTACCAAATGGTGGAAAGCTGTCATGCCTGTCTCCTCCATGTTGCTGAATCAAGCTTTTATAATAGTTGATGTCCTTTGCTGGTGGAGGCCCAACAGCAGGTGGAGAAGGAACTGAAATTGCTGCATGGGGAGGTGGTCGTGCATCAGGAAAACGTCCCATTCCAGCAACATTTGGTTGAGGGTAGAAATGTCCGCTTGATAGAGCAGTCGATGAAGGTGTGCTGCTGCTTTCTGTCCGGTTAATGTGAACAGGAGGTGGATCTGCTAAGGACATTTGAGGTGGCCTTGTCATTGGCTGTGGATCTTTAACCAATTTCTCAATCATTTTTGGGTTGCTCAGAATCTTAATGAGCAATTCATGGTCAATCATATTTCCATGCTCATTGCTATTCACAATTGCACCAAAGGCGGCAGAGGCAGCAGCTACAACATCCGGTTCTACACCAACAGGAATTCCAGCTACTGGCTTATTTGAAGTGGGGTGGTTTCTATTGTTAGGTACAACGCTCTGAGATGGAGCTGCAATTCCCTGAACCGATAGAAAGGACTGTGAGTTTGTGTGAATGTTAAACGGTGCCATGGATGCAGATGATGTGTCGACTCCTACATCTTCATCTTCAATGGAAGTGATAGGTATCACAGGAGGTTGCACGTCATTATGACCAGAGTCTTCAACATCTGCCAAAACAGAGGGGCTGTATGGAGAAAAAAGTAAAATTGTTCAGTTCAGGAGTGGGTGAAACCCACGAGCAAAGTTGTAGAAAGCAAAGTAAGTGTCGAACTTTAGAGGAATGGCAGATGGGCGTGGATAAACTGCTTCCAGTACTCTTATCTCTCTCTGATTTTGAATCTCCACCTCTTTGCTTTCTTCCCCACAAACCACTTGCCAAGTGAAGTTCAGCACAACCTGTGAAAATTTAGTATTATTGAAAACAAAATTTTATGCACCAAAATTTCAAACTGAATCTTCAATGCCATAAGTTCAGCCCAACGTAAATTAGCCAAGATTAAAATCTAAACCAATAGATTAATTTACCCTAGGAGGGCATCTCCATTTGATTAGGGGAATTTGAGACACGTTAATCTGCAGCTGATTTGCCGAATACGCTCCCTCAAATCCAGGGGGCAGAATGTCATCCGAGCCTGTGCCAGATGAATGTGACAACCACGACGCCTTTGCTTGGAGGTGATCCTGAGCACTCAACCCAACTTGTGAAGGAGATTCCTCCAACAGAAACAGCTTAACCTGTTTAACAGAGAAGCATCAGTACAATAACCATTTACGCTGATAGTGACATATCATCATGCTTGATCATCATTTTTTACAAACTCCTTCCGAATACTGAGCATATATACACAGGGAAACTTCAGAAATCTTTTGCCTAACTTCTCATTTATTTTAAATTTATAATAGCACTGAAATCTTAAATATCAGAGAAAATCGACTAATAACATGAGTGCACATCGGTGCATTCCTTACTCCCATTCCCATCTTATATATTTCAACAAACACAGATTTAGGATGGGAAAATTTTGCAAAACTAATATTAGGCCAATGATATATGCACTCCATTTCAGATTTAGGAAACAAGAGAAGGCCAACAAATTTTGACGCACTCTAATATAAGAAAGTTCACCAAACAATCAAACAACAACTTAGCAGTAAAGAAGTGGAAGACACATTGCCATAAGCCACTCTGTTGAACAGGTCAAAGCAACCATCTAGATAGTTTCAAATAGAAACTGTTAATGCTGTGTCAAAGAGATAGGGATCCTCTCTGAATGTAGTTTGATGGTTCGTGAGTGATGTTTGACTAAATCATTTACTTGAAGGTTGAACCCCAACCCCAACTACCAAAAAATACAAAAAGGAAAAAAAGGAAAAGGGAGCAACAAGCAATCTTTTCGTCCCAATCTCTAGACAATTGGTTTAGATCCCCATCCTTTCTAAGGAAGACAGTTCATTGCATCTTGATTTCTCTCATGACATTTAGTCTCTCTGAACAGAAACCAAAAATAAAAATGTGCATGCCCAGTTCCTTGCCAACATAATGCAGATCTTCCATGGCCAAGCATAGGGCTCACACCAGACTACGTTTGAAAACCTCCCATCCATGATATAAATACAATAGTAGATGAGCTAGAGGTCTCTTCCACCAGGTAAATATTAGATGGTGATCCAGTTAAGGAAAAAGAAAATGGACATGCTGAGAGAGGATTGACACTTTTCAAACCAGGTTTTTGAGACTCTTTTTTGCATATTGGCAATGCTGAAGATTATATCCTATGTCCAAGCTATTTCTTTTTAAGTCTCAAGCCAGACCCTGCACCTCTCAATTACAACATAACATAACTAAGGGCTGTACACAAAAACTTGTATCCTCTCAAGGTTACAGATGCATGCATATCACACACTCTAGGAGGTGATATTCATACTAAATGGATGGCCAACCAAGACCCCAACGACGTTTTGCTTTGGAAATTTTGCTTGTCCCAGCAGAGAATGTGGAAGTAATCCTTATGATTTGGCCCTCCCACGTTGGAAGTGGCTCAAGTCTTGGGCTTATTCTCCTCTTCAAACAAAAAGAAAAGGAGCAACTTTAGAAGGAAAAAGATAACAAAGCACGCACTTCTGAGTTGCTTAACTCCATGCTGATGCAAAGGCACATTAAACTTTTGTAAGAATAGAACCAAAGAAACTTTAAACATAAATAACCTAATGATTCAACCTTTCCCAAACACAAGATCCTTTTCTAAATTATGACACTCGCAAGCATTTTAACAGCAACATAAAAAAAAAAAACATAAAACAAACTAGAAAACACCAAATAAAAAGTAAATTTTATGACACCAAGACTATTATCCATACTATTATCCATTAACGGACACGACTCCAGCACAGACTACCGAGGCAAATAATTCAGAAAGAGAAATGCAGAAGTGTTCACAGTATTTTAATGCATTCCAATCACAAAGAGCTTGACAAAAAGTATGACATCAGGATACCCACAAGAAAATCAGGTTAATGCCACTTCCAATAAAAACTAAAACATAGAATCAGTAAGGCTATTAAAAAACAAAGTACAGCAAAACAGTACACACCATGACCAGGTTTACGATAACCTTCATGCCATTAAGCTCCAACATTATGAAACTACAAATCATATGCAATTATATGGTATGATTTTTGCATTCATGTATATTGATTTTAATCCTCATTTCATATTCACTTCTTTTTATATTGGAGAAAGGGCCACTATCTTCAAGAAGTCTTCAGAAATAGTTTCACTGCTGTTATTTTGCAAATAAGAATGCATTTGTATCCAACCTCACGTATAGTTAGATTCTTCTTCAAGAGTTGCTAAAATTTCAAACCTTTAAGTCACTTTTTTCTCAAAGAATGATTGATAGCTGCAACAATCTAGCGACTAAGATCAATGTTCATTCTTCCTTTAAAGATATGTTAAGTGATCCAATTCGTTTGAGCACTGTGCCAATTGATTAATTCATTGACACAACCCCAAATTTAAGACAATAAGCTTTATGGAAGGATGGAAAGGAGATTAAGTGAAAAGGGCTAACCTTGTTTCATCACCTCAAGTTCTCCTTTTTATGAATATATTTATAAGCTTAAAAAATAAGCATATACTAACTCTTAATGATAAATGGGACTAAATGAGTTACAGAGGCTACATATTCAAACATTAATCTATTTTGCTTCACATTGATTGGCTACTGAACACAAAAATAATTGCTTCGAGGAAAAGACCACTAGAACAATTCATTCAAAATTTGTAGTTTGCATATCATTACCAGTTCCAGTTCTAGTATTTCAGAAAAGGCTTTCCTTTTTTATATTTCTTTGTCATATGACATTGAGAGTATGGACCGAACAATTTCAAATGAACGAAAGTATAGACTCGACCATTTGAAATGATGCAATGTGTTCCAGAAAAGCCTCAAATCGGAGGCCAGACCCATATCATAAATTCAAATCTATGCTTCAGAGTAACATGATAAACCAAAGTGGGGAAAAGGGAAGAATACATCATAGCAAACCAATTAATATAAATACATATTAAACAAAAAGGCACGATTTTTGGAAGTTCAGTTCACATAGATGATTTGTTGGGTTCATTTTCCATTTAGCAAACACAAACTACTGAATGGATTATTAGATTTGGTCACTGAATGTAATTTTTACCTGACAAAGATTAACATCTGAAGCCCAAGAAACCCTTTTGAGTTTGTGCGATCCCCGCATATTAAATAAAATACCAAGAAACCCTCTTTTCCTGCTTCGATTCCCAGTATTAGTTACGGGTTCAAATTGAGCAACCAATTTGGGTCCGATCAAAAGGTAAACCCCTACTGCTCTCAGATTCGAAACCCTAGTCTTACTGTGTGGTTCACAGCCTCAAAGCCTTTTATGACTTAACCCTAACCTAACCTAACCTAATTTGCAGGTTTTACGACGAGATCCCAATTGCAGCGACTCTGTGTTCGCGAACGCTGATCGCAATCTCTACGATACCACAAAGTAATCAAAATGAAACCCTATAATCCCTCTGGTTTTGGGCTTCGCCGTTTTTCTATATATCTCTCCTTTTATTATCCTTTTATTATTTTTATTTTTTTTGGGTTATTTTTCCACCTTTCGGTTTTTGTTATTTAAATGAGCGCGTGGAGTTACGGATATTTCTGTCTGTTGCGAACATGCCTCTCACGCGCTGATAATGCGAAGTGGGGTTTTTTTATCTTCTTTTAAACTAGGTTTCTGGTGGGCTAAGATTTTTTGACCACAGCCTTTTGAGTACGAGAATGATGCTTTGCAGTTGCAGTGTTGGTGTTGTACTTGTATGACAAGGAGAAGCAGAGCCCGCCCCGCACGACAGAAACTAAAAGAAACAAGGGGCTAGCTAGCTCGGCCCAAAACGGTCCCAATCCAAATTTCACAACACAAAGATTGATTAGAGTTGGAAGAATGTGCACATGTGTTTGTTCATATAGGCAGGCATATACTAGGTGATGAGGAAATTCATAGGTCTTGGTAAAGTTTTTTGTTCTTACATAGTTCACAAAATCTTATTGACTTTTGTAACCTCAATTCAATAGATTTAAGCGATTTACTTTTGAAAAAATTCTACAATGAGTTTGATAGACTGTTATTGAGTTAACGGTTCCATGACGTTAACAATATTTCTCTCCATTCCACCTAGCTTATGCCTATGGAAATTCTGTAGAAATGGATTTGGAAAATTGTAATAATATTACGAAATAATGCAAACAAAGAAATAAAGAAAATTCAGTTTTATTACAATAACATCACACCTGGCAAAAAGCTTTCAAAAGCTTTTACCTTATACTTGCCTCAAACTTTGGAAAACCAAGCCAAAGCATCTCTGTACTAGACCCAAATAATATCACACGCAGATTATACCATTTGGAAGAAGTTACAGAAAACAATTATACCAGCAAAAAAAAAATGTACATGAAAAAGTCACTCACTTTCTTATATTTATAGAAAAGAAAAAAAAACCCAATAACTAGAGTGGGTTAACTAAGTTGCTATCGAAGTGGAAAAAAGCTAGTTACAATCTTAAGTAGCTACCAGCCACGTAATCAACAGACTCCAAATTTCCTGTTAAGAACTGGTCATCTGCCACCGTTGTCTTTGAGATGTCTGATTACTTCAACTCTTCACCTGTTCCATTTTCTCTCTGAAAGAAACATAACTCAAGGTAAGAAATCATGTTAGAGTGCAAACGACTCTACCTAATATGGAATTATTGCCAACTACTCGGACAAAAGTATTTCTATATGTTACGGACAATTTTGTTGACAGAAAATAGGCATGCTAAGGATGCACAAACTGTTATCATAGGAAAGCGTACATACCATTTCCCTTTGCACCCTGCTGTGCTTGAGACATTGACCGCTGGATCCGCGGAGACCCCTGCCTTCCATTTGCACCAGGTAAGGAATGTCGTTTCTTGATGTAAATGTCTCTGTCTTGCACATCTGGACTTGATCTAGGGGAGGTATTTGCTTGGAGCTTTGCTCTAGCAGATTCTGTCGCTTGCATGAAATGTGGGATAGAACTATTACTGCTGCTATCTCTTGGTTCTTGATCACCATGTTCCGCAGGTCGTGCTGAACCAAATGAATTCCGTCTCTTCCCATTTTTCTGATCTTTACTTGATCCAGAATCATGATTTGGATTAGAGGGAGATTTCTTTCCTGCAGACCCAGACCTACGTTTTTGGTTGGAGCCACTCTTATCAGCTTTACTCCTTTTAGCTTTCACTGATATCAGACTAGAAGGCGTCCCTTGGGATTCTGGGACAGTTAAATGACTTCTTGGAGAAGCTTCTGGGGATGACCCACATGTTTGAATACCAGCATCAGTGTCCTGTTCTCTCGGCAGATCAGACGTTCTCTCTGGCTCAGACTCTATTTTTGGGGACTCCATAGCAACCACAGAATTTATGGGCTCACCATTAACAACATCAAGTTTTTCTGGCTGATCCAAGACTGGGTCAGATAAGTTGGAGAATAGGATTGTGGGCACCTCTCTGGCTTGGACCTCTACATCAGTGTTAGGATTGCAAATCCCATCAACTGAAACTTTGGCTTCATGTTCATGCTCCATAGCTCCGACATCAGATCTATCAGGTGAATCAAGAGTGGAAGAAATAGAGATTTCAGTGCCACACTCAGATCCACCAACTTGAACCTTTGATCCATGGATGACTGGATTTTCTGCCACGCTGAGTTCCTTTGCCCTGACTTCAGTATCCACCCCAGCTGCAAATGTGTCCCCTTGTAATTCAACTGCAGCATCATCTTGATGGGATGGACTGATCGATCTACCTGAATTGGTTGTTGTACTCAGCACTTCAAATTTCGACTGAGCAGCAACAAATGCAGGATTACTCACCTTCCTGGATCCAAATACAGATTTCTTCCCTTCAGTTTCTAGTTGTTCCGAGGCTAATCTTTTCATAGAACGTTTAGGTTGTTCAAATTCCATTCCAGGCTTCCCAGATAAAGACTTGAGCTCCATTTGAGAATCTGCATCTGGTTGTATACTTTGATTTGGGAGAAAACTTATCTCTGCTGAGATCTCTTTCACATCAGATGTACTGGTGTTCTCCACCTGAGGCTGCTCAATACCTCGTACAGAATAAGAGGTAGAATGGCTTGCCTGAAAGTTCAAGTTGTCGGCATCGTAGATAATCAGATTCTCTTCACTTTCGGATGGCAAAATCGATTCGTTGATGCTAGACTTTGAGTCTGATATCTCACAAAGAACATCATCTTGAATTTTAGATTCCAGAGGGGCCTCAGAATTTTCTTCCTTTTCTCTTTCCTGTTGCTCTATTTCTGGCACTACTTTTTTTGACTCTGGAGTATCAACTGATGAGACTGACGACCACCTCTCCAGCCATTTCCAAGAAGAATCGGGCTTAGAAGAATCACACTTGACATGAATTGGTTTGGTCTTCGGTGATGATTCCAACAACTTTAATTTCAAAAAAGATCAGTTTATTTCAGATATACAAATGAAAGATAAATTAAACTGCACTGCAGTTACAAAAACACAGGACAGAAAGTTGTCTACTATACCTGGCGGGCAAACCTATTGCTAAGTAGCTTTTCAATTGAAGTGTATGTAATTTATTTGATTTGGCTACCAAATTTTCCTTCTCCTGAAACATGAAAAATGTTTGGGAAGATTTGTCAGGAACAAGTAACAACACTAATAAGTTGTCTCAAAGAACATTTCCACAGCCATTATGACAGAAACCACTGATAATAGCAATAACAAACTAAGTTATGAACACAATTGCAAAAATAAACCAATGCAAATACTAGTTAAATATCATACACCAAGGCAAAACTTTAACATTCAAATGCGATTAAACTAACCTCCCAATGCCAAAGAACTTTTAAAACAATGCTTCATTATATAATGAGCTGAGCTTTTCTTGTAGTTCACATAACCAGTTATGACTTTCTTTGAGAAGGCGAATACAACATTTGATCTGGGAGAAGGCTATATCTATCTCAAATAGTGCCTGGCCGTATGAATTGTGTACAATACAGTAGCATCTCAAAGTGATTAACTAACCATGACCTTTCCTTCAAAAGTTGAATGCAACATGAGATTTGGGAGAAAGGCTATCTCCATCTCAAATGGTGCCTAGACATTTGGATTACATAACATGACAAATTATGCACTGCTGTTACTTGGAGTTGTTCTTATTGGCTTGACCATCGTTGACAGAGGTGTTAGCCACCATACAAACTACCATCAAACTATTATGAACAAGATTACTGAAGGCAAGAATTGATTTGGATAATGACCCTTTAGAGATCAGATTATACTAATTTGAGTTGAGTAGCATTACCAAGATCTTAGAATTATGGTTATCCTTCTCATGCTCCCCGCCTCGATGCAGCTGACGAGCCCGGCGAGCACGAACAAAAGCTTGCATTTTCACAAGGGCTTGGACACATCGTAGAGTTCCCACAGCATGCCTACGGACCAAATGCCCACGAACAAAAGCTTGCAGCTTAACTACATTCTTAAGCTCCAGAAATGCTCTCTGAGCCTGGCAAATAATTGAATGAAAACATCAGTTGGAATGCTACTAACTAGAAACTCAAAATTCATGTCTATCCAAAAGAGAAATTACCAATAATCCTCTGACAGCAGTCTGGACAACAATAACAACAGACTCATCCAGTTTGCCCTCAACTGCACTTTGATCTTCTGCGGTATTTTCAGTTTCAGATACTTTCACTTCAGGCTCGGATACTTTCAGTTCAGTCTCGGATACTTTTGGGTTCTCAGGAGTTAACAACTGGGGCTTCTCGTCACTGCAATGTATTACAGATATTTTCTCTGGCACAGTAGTGCTAGCTGGTGGTTGGAAATTAAGAGTGGCAGATTCTGGGATCTCCTTATGTCCAGAAGTGGGGGTTTCTGTGATCACAGTGTTGCTTAGCACTCGATGCCGTGCAGACCTCTTCCGGAAACTCCATCCACGTTTGTCACTTGAACCCTTGCTCTAGAATGAAATGGAAAGAACATTGATCAATACAGCACACACATAGAACAAAGTGCTCTTAGAAGCAACTACGTGCATGCAATAAGCATTTTAAATGAATCGCAAGGGAAAAATTTACGCCTATTACCATATATCAGCTAACCATGAGATCAAAAGTTGACAGTAATTAGGAAATGCAGATGGCAGTTATGATCAACCAAATGTTCTTGCATGTTACATGGGTTTCAGAAAATTTACGAATGCATTTAGCCTAATTACATCATATACATATAAGCAAAAGTTACACACTCTTCAAATATAAACCATTTGGTTATCCTTATTTCACTCTTTTCATGATATGAAAATCACATATTAGAAGTATCTCCATTCCTAATCTAATAAGCATGTCCACTCGATGCTAGGATTGTATAGAATAGAAATCCAGTTAAATACAGATCCTAGATTTTGTCAGATCTTAGTTTAGGAAACTCTTTTATCTTTAGTACAGCTTTTTTTTCTTATCTGAGCTTCCAAACAGAGCATTAGCGGTTTCTTAGTAACGCTCCACAGCATCTCATAGGTTCATTAGTAAACAAAACTATCTAATCTCAGCCCACACAATCACAAATTAATGAAATGCAAATCAAAAGAGCACAGCAGAACCCAACAAAATTGAACCTACGGAAACAAGCCAAAAATGGAAAGTCAAAGAAAACCAAAATGCAGAAACTGTGAACCAATCAGATACCTCAGGAGCTTCGAGATCGTCTTTGTCCGCTGAATCGTTACCACATGTGATAATTTTGAAGCAAGAGGTAGATTTCCCCATTGTTTTTCACTTCTCACCCACACCCAGACCTCTCTCTTTCTCTCTCTTAAACACACACACAAACACAGACAGACACAGACACAGACACAGACACTCTCTCTCTCAAGAGACAAAACCGCCTATGTTGGTGCGGTATTGCAAGCTGTGACAAATGTAGCTTAAGAACACGGACCTCAACACACTCCTTAAATCCGGCTAAATTCTTATGTGGAGTCCGCCATTTATCAGGTCCGTTGCACAATACGCCCGTCCGTTGAAAGAGGACGAGATAAAAAAATCATTTAAAAAGAAAAAGAAAAAGAAAAAATGTCAGACGTCCAACTTTTAATTATTGTATAATATTTAAAGAAAACTGGAAAATCAAAATATCTTATCCACCAGTCCAGCCGATTGTCACGAGAAATTGCGTTTAGCGGGTAAATGTCGAAGCTAAATCGGCTTAGGGAAAAGTTAGCGTTAGATTCAGTGCATTTGTTTTTTGTGCTAATGACGGTTTTGTTTGTTTACCCGCACTCCTTGCTTTGTTACTTGGCCCACCCTAATTATAGTTTTCTCTATTACAACCCACCTCTAACTATGACAACGATGGGGTAAGTTTAGTGTAAGTGTCACGAGTTTATGCAATTTTCTTCAAATGAGGTAGGAAATTTATAATTCGTAAACAAAAAATTATAGATGTTATTGATCACGTAAGTACAAGTTGGATAAATATGTCATTTAAAATTTAAAAAGAAATTCATATTTGTAGTATGTTTTGTTAGTGTTTAATTCAGATAGAATTCTTCTTGCATTCACATGAGTTAAATCTAAAATATATGTTAATTAAGAAGAGACTACACTAAAAATTAGTTAATATAAATAAGTGATCACAATTAAGCGTTTATATCAACTTATACTTGCCAGTATTAATTAAACAAAAATCAATACTTACACGGAAGTGGTTCACTCCATTGGTCTCTAATATCATGTGATGTGCCAATAATGTTTTAGTACACATATCAAATGAGCTTTGATTAGGCAAATTGCTCAAAATTTCGTACGGATTAGAAAATTCAAACCTAACACATGGGCCCGACAAAAATCAGCTTATCACGAGAATAACGTGACGATTGAGAAATAAGAATGATAAATCAGACGGTGGGCTGTGGGTGGGCCCGACAGTGGCTTTCCTGTGAGGATTAGAGAGATGGAAGAAGAATAAATGAAAACGGCGGTGTCTTAACAACGGAGGCTGTCTTGTTTTTTTTTTTTTTTTTTTTTTTTGGGGGGTACACGATAAGGCTGTCTTGTATTTGTTTTTTATGTTTTGTTTGACAAATAATGTTGGCCTATTGGGTTCCAGTTCCCATTTCCAACCAGTAAGTAACCACACCAGTGACGAGTCGACCAACAACTATTATTGACAGCTGTTTTTGTCCTCATGTGCCACGTGGTTGTCCACTGAATTGACACGTGTGAGCACATGGGAGTCTGAGTTGCATATTGTATGCATCCATGATCCATCCACAATGTATTATGCTTGCACAAGGCATATACCATGTTTCAGCAGCTGCGAATGGGTTGCCATTGCCATGAATCTGTCATGTGCGGCCCCACCAAGGCATTTGCTAGAAAGCTCTTCTCGCTTGCTACCTCTCTGATTTTGGTGGTTGGACCGTTAGACGACCTGCTCTGCTCTGCTCCAACCCAAACGCCTCGCCGTACGGTATTGGATTCCAAAAATGACAGTCTTTGTCGTCCTGTAAAATTATGTAACGTTTTAAAAAGCAAATTAGGTAATCCAATCCAAGTGTGATCATTGAAAACAAACCCTAATCCATGCTAAAACATGTAAGGTTCAATAATTGTATATTAGTTGTGTGGTCTCTATCCCCCTTATCTGTTTTACCATTGAGATGTGCATAAATGGCACCAACCCACTAAAAAATTATTGTTTTGGATGGCTTAACAACGTTTTTACCCATAAATTAAGATTTAGAGTAAGTCTAGGAGTCGCAATCAGAAAGGCTGAGGCATCAATACCCATTTAGGCATTAAACCATCATTTTAATATTGGGTGGGGAATTATTTCAGCAATCAGCTTTTGTGCCCATTTTTAGGTACAACGGCATATATGACTCTCCACCACGTGGTCCTATCCTCTGTTGAGAAAGGCTGGTGGAGCCCTTGGTCACATGGCTGACGGGGATATGATTGAAATTGTTTATAATTATACATATACAGGTCTCGACTGTCAAAGCCATGAGCTTTCCTTCCCTGGGCATGCTTATTGATTGTCTTTTCTTATTTTTATTTTTATTTATTTATATACAAGTGATATTAAGAGATGAGAGATTCGATCACGTAATCATAAGTACATGGATAACTACTCTTAATCACTTGAACTACAAGCTCCTTGCGGCCTAATTAAGTCTATCAATTTTGGCCTTACATAATTCACATAGCTTAAAAGAGTGGGATCTTGAGGGTTTCTTGGGTCTCAACTATTCATCATGTGTTTCCTCTTATATCGACATAAAGTTGCAATGATTATGAAAGATGGGGCCTGTTAGGCTCGTCTAGCTTTAATCCATGCCCAACAAGCCTTGTAACACATGGAGTGAGTGAGGTGAGTATTTAGTATTCTGCAATACGTTGAAGGCTATTGCTGCTTGAGGGCTCACAGCTTTCCTATTCCTCGACTTTACAAGCAAACATGAGTGCTGTATGGTCCCTCCCCTCTCCACTCAATATTCTAAGCCAAAACATTATTAGACTAGAAGCTCATCACACCACAAACTCCCTTTGTCCATGACGTGTCAAAATAATTGGCCCAAATTCTCTTCACGAGAAAAACTTTCCCAGCACGGGGATACCAGGTCAGAAAACCCATTTCATATCCCAATCCAATAAGATTGTGCCACCTGCCCAATCTTCCCAAAGCCATCTCTCTCCTGCTGGTTCAAAGCAAAGCTCAGTTTTTTCATTCTCTCTCCTCATACACTCGCATAATCCGGCCTTCCACTGTAAGATCGACTGAAACTGTTCAAGAAAAGGTCCAAGTTTTTCGTTCTCTCCCACTCGAATTCAACAAATTCAAACAAAAAAACCCAAAGAAACCAGTGGTTCCTCACTGTTGCTCCCATGGATGCCATCAAGAAGGTCATGCAAACCGGCAGGTCGACAATGATTAAAATGGAAGTTCTACCATGGGTTTCTTGTTGACGTGAAATTAGACGGAAACTTGAATTAAGTTTTGTTTGTGAAAATCCAAGTGTAAGTTTGGGGATTTTGCTTGGATTTGAACCAAGGGTTTGGAATAATTAAAAGGTTTGGAATTTTATGTTCATTTTCAATCTTGCAGTGACAGCCGCGAGGTTTGTTCTTGGGAAAAAGAACATACAAAAAAATAAAAAAGGGAACTTTGCTTTGCACCGGCAGAAGAGATGTATTGTGCATATTGGACAGATGGCACAATCTTATTGGATTGGGATACGAAATGGGTTTTCTGACTTGGCATCCCGTGCCAGGAGAGTTTTTCTCCGAATTCACAGATGGCCCATTTTGATCTTCGTCCTGATTAAGCCCTATTTTTTAAAAGAAATTTTATTTACACTTGATAAGCTATTTATTTAAACAAAACACCGCACAAGACGTACAAGATTAGAGAAAGTGTCAATCAAATACAATTTTGGTACAAGATATATCACTCACTTTCTTTCATTTCAGCCGGATGTTAAAAAAGCAGAGTGTTTGTTTCAGTCCAGAGTTTTCAATCAGTTAAATCACATAATGTTTGAAGTGAATGCAAACAATTAAAAAAAAAACATTTAAACAATTGAAAGTGGCGCCAAATAAAGAGCGCGCCACATGGCAATAAAAGTACACTTCTCTACATTGAGAGAACAAAATTTCCGGTTTTGACTGGGTCCACTGCGAGAATACAACTTAGGACTTGCGAGGCCTTCCTCTCTTACCCGGACCAGCCTTCCCTTGTGCGGGCTTTGGGCTTTTATTTGCGGAAGGTGGACGGCCCCGTCCACGCCCAGCGCCTTTTCCCTCTGCTGGTGCTGCCTTTTTAGCACCATTGCCTCGACCTCTACCAGAAGCCTTCCCTCCCCGTTGCCTTTTAGGTTCTGTCCTGCCATTGACCTGTTCATCACTTTCATCACTGTCTTCGTCCTCACTGTCGCCATCATTGTCGTCTTCATCTTCCGAATCGGAAGAATCTTTTGACTTCTTCCTCTTGGAATTCTGAGTTGCCTTAGAAGCACCCTTTTTAGGAGTTTGCTTAGAAACTAGAGGGCCACTCACAGGTTCCTCACTCCCTGCAACAAGATTAATGCAACAAATCAAGAAACAAGGTTTAACTTTACAGCTTCGCTGAGTTTGGACCAACTCTTCTGGGACCAACTGATCAAGGATGAATGAAATATTCACATTGCAACCACTAAAGTCAGCATACCTTCAACAGAAGCTTTGCCATCATATACATCAAGCTACCAAAAAGATATAAGTTAGCGAGCAGCCTTGCATTAAACTTAAACAAGATGGAGATGGAATTCAATCGTAATTAGTTCTACATTCTGCATATAACTGGGATTCAAGATACTGGAATCCCACATTAAACAAAAAGAAGAAAAGACAACCAATTTTGAGTTACCTGATCAAGTCGGTCACCAACATTTGTTCTATCAACAATAACCATGGAATGGCCCATACCACATGCAACACTACATTGTAGAATCCTCCATCATTATGCACGGGAACTTGTAATTGAAGCTTATGGTACATTAAGAACGTAGACAAGACAAGACAATACAAAAACAAATACACACCTCATAACATGCATACCATCAAGAATTTCCACTTTTTTGGGTACTGCAGAAGACCTAAGCAGCCAAAACAAAAAACCAATGATTAAGAAAGGGAAAAGAGACCTCAAAACAAATAAATATCATATCATGACCCATCACATACTTCTGTCCATTAGGGCCATATCCCAATTCTCCATACTGAGCATGACCCCAACTTATGCAGGAGGAATCAGCACCAACAAAATGGTGCATATTGCCTGAATCCATGCATCGCAAATTCCAGCCACTGTCAACAAAGATGAGAAAAAATTTCTAAGCAATTATGTCACATCATTAGTTACAAACAGAACCAAAAACTTAAGTTTTTATGAATCCCTACCAAAAAAAAAATTTAAAATCAAAGTTGAAAAGATAATCCAAGAGAAAAGGAACAACTTCCAAGCTAACTCTAAATAGTTTCCTTTCCCTCCCTCGAAAACGATGACAGGCAGGAGATATAAATTATAACTAAATATCACAGAAATGGCAAGCATTAGATATAGAAGAGTCAAAGCTTCTACAGTGAGGAGGAAAAGCATTACTAATTAAAGATGATTAATGATGAGAGCCAAACCTTAAATCCATGAGTGGTTTAGGATACATCCAGTCATCACCCGTGGTCTTAATTTTACCCCACATATACAACTGCCCTCCACCTGGAAAAAAGAATATAGACGATCAGGAGGAACACCAGATCGTAAAAGCGATTGGCTGTAGTGAAATATAAAAATTATAGCAGTTACTGTGATCACAAAGATCAATCATCAATTATCAACTCTTGATAAAGAGAAAAGGTGCTCCTCCATTAACTTCAATTTAAATTATAAATGTGTTTTGGTGTTTGACATGCGGTAAGGTGCCATGACCTTCCAAATGTGACTATGCAAAGCGTAAAGCCTATGCTTAATGCTTATAAGCTTCCCACTTCTTCCAAACAGAAAAAATCTGTTAGAGAGGCAGCTAAGAGAATTTGAAAACCACGAATAATACAAAAACCCAATTATGCAAGCAAACATGTGACCAAAAATTGACATGAAGAAACGTCTCATGAAAATATAAGAATTTATGAGGGAACATAAGAACGGTATTCTAATAAGGTGTGTGAACAATGATATAGCAACCAAAGCAAGAACAAGTGAGAGAGAGCCTTGGTAACACATTAATTGGGTACCTGCAGTACATGCAGAGTTCACAGAACCAGCTGATATAACAGCATCAGGAGGCAGAAGATTTTGCCTTTGGAAAACATCAACACGACGAGGAGCCCATTCATCCTTCTGCTCCCTATGTCCAAGCCTATAAACAGCACTCCAGAGTCATAAGCAGGGTAAGAAGATCAAAATTAAAAATGACAACAACGATGATTACAATAGGCAAATTCATAAGAAACATTCATCCACTTCTAAAAATTTAAAACAAACAAAAACAAATGCTTGGGAATGAATAGTGAGTACCGACCTTCCATAACCACCAAAGCCCCACCTGAGTTTCACCATAAATTATTGCAAGTTAGACAGATATTCAAATATCAACATATTTGGAAGCAAGACAAAGGTAATGCCATATAAAAGCCCTTACGTATAAACATAGCCATTTGCATCCACTGCCACTGTATTCCCAAACCATATAAAAGAATTAAGCAAACGATAACGACACATATTGCAGACAGAAAACACACACACATGCAATCAGCGGAAAGGGGGAAGAGAGAGAGGGCAGGCATTGTGATAACCTGTATGATTTGTTCCGCATGCAACTTTCACAATGGTTTCCCCAGCCAGAGAAGTTATTGCTTTAGGGCGTGGCTGGGCTTCATACGCAAGCCTCACTGAGCTGTCTTTAGTATTATACTGCAAGGACATCCATAATTTATCTCATGCTTAATTTCATAAACAACTGCCAGGGCATTCCATTACCAGTAAATGCCACATTGCCCAAAGATATTAAGGTGTAAAGAAATGTACAAAAAAACCTCTCAATCTACCCTAAAACATACCTCATTATCAGTACCATGCCCAAGCTGCCCATACTGTGGAAGACCTGCAGTTCTGGAAATCAAGAAACATTTGTAATTCAGCCAGTAATCATAACAAATTGAGAACCAAGGCAATTAAGCAATTGACCGAAAGTTCAAGAAACTCGAACATAGCTGCAGACCATACAGTATAGAAGCTCCTTCAACACAAGATAACCACACAGTGAAGTCAGCCCCACAAGCTGTATTTTTAACATCAGACACTTGACAGCGAACAGGGGATTTCTCAAATTCTACAGAACAAAAAGCAAGTATGTAACCAAAAGGCTGTCAGTTATACACATATGTACTGTCAAAGATTTACAAAATATGCTATGTACAATTAAGAGCCATGAAAAAGGAAGTGTGTTAAAAAGGATCAATTTGTTGTTTATTTCACAGTGGAAATTTGACTTGAATACTAGAAATTACAACAATTTCTACTAACAGAACACGTAGCATTAATCCAAGACTCAACTGAACTCGCTCAATACCAAGTTGTAAAGTAAACTTGGCTCTTCTATTGGCATCGCATAATGTCCACATAGAGAGCAGAAAACATACTCTTCCAGATCGTGTGTTCCAGATAGTATAACGTCATGAAAACTAGGGGAATATGGATGTATTTAATTAGTGAAGCATTATTCAATTAAGCATCCCAGAAAACTAATTGTCATCAGATTCTCGTTGCTAGTTCCTAAAATTTCATCAGACCAACTTTACAAAGCAGAACCTACCATTTTTTGCTGAACCGGAACCCAGCTGTCCATGCTTATTCCAGCCAAAGGCGAAAGAATACCCATCCTCAGTAATCACTACAGAATGACTCCTCCCTGATGCAGCTCTAACAACTTTGTGCCTGCAATAGAGAATTTCTTTAAAATTATTGAAGAGTTCTCCAAAGATGATGAACTCGAAGATTCACAATGGGGCACCGACATCAAAATATTTCATTGCTATAACACTAGCTCTTAACTAATCTTATCAAGAATACAACTGCGTTCAACATCAGAGAAGCAACATACTTTGAAAGTTCAGACACTACAGTCGGCCTATCACGCTGAATTGAATCTCCGTGACCCAGCTGCCCCTTCTGCAAACATAACTTCATACTTAAATACAAAAGAAACAAAAGAAATAGACCACAAGCATAAACAAAGAAACCAAAAGTAGAGTGTGATCATGCCTCATTGCGTCCCCAAGTATAGCAACGCCCTTCCACATCCAATGCCACACAATGGCAGGAAGCTGAGCCAACATTTACACAACCAAAACAATCAATTCCAATAAAAACCACCAATCATTATCACATTCACCAAAAAAAAATTCAAACTGCGTTAAACAAGCAGTGAGAAGGAAACTCACAGCAACCCGAGGCTACAAAACGGATATCGATGCCGACGAGAGGGCGAAGGCGCGTGGGAGAAATCAAGTTGCCTTCGACGGCGCCTTTGCGCCGACCAATGACATCCCAAGACGTACCGCCACAGAACAAGAGCTCTCCCGATTTCTCTACATTCTTACTCTCCTCCTCCTCGACCTTCTTCTCCACTTGGACCGCAGACATTGCAGGTCAAAATCCGGCAAAGCCGACGGTCAAGACTTCAATAAGGAAAATATACAGCGGAATGGCTCCAGAAGCGGTGGATCTAACGGCTAGTTTTCAAAAGGTGAATAATGAACGGCTGGGATGAAGGTGAGATTGGCGGGAAACGGAGGCAACGGCTAGTTTAAAGAGATCGGGAACGGCATAGGGTTTTGGGGTGTGGAGGAACGGAGGAAGAAATGGATGAGGAATGGAACCCTAATTCAAAATGGGAAAGGAAAATATTAAAAGGGAGGGATTTGGTTGGGTTTACGAGAACAGGGCTTAATTAATTAAAAAGAAAGAAAAATAAAATAAAAAGGGAACGCACGCCATGTAGATAATAAAATAGTCTCTAGATTTTCTTCTGCTGCTTCTTTTCTTTCCTCAAAATCTTCAGCTTGCCTTTCTCTTTTACTCGTATTTATTCGTATTTTAATCCGCTCATTTTCGCTGCTTTTGCTTTTGTTTTCATCAAGGCTCCTCTCCTATCGTATGTTTCCCGTGAGGCTAACCTAATTTCATTTCTATTTAAATATTTCATTTGAATAAATCTAATATTGCAGTAGAATTCTTTCAGTCGGTTGCTGTGGCCTTTATGAATGAACCCACTCGTATCGTACTACTCCTCTGTTCATGGATTGAGCAGTTGAAGCTTTGCATGATTTCGATGATCCTTTAACTAAATACTTCAATTATGTGACAAAAAATAATTAAGCTTTCAATTTAGAAACCCCGACATAATTCGACGAATCTGTAAAATTCCATTTCGGTCCGCATTTGTTGGTTTAAATTCGTGTATGCATATGAAATTATTAAAATAATCTCTAACAATCTCAGCTTTTCCTATTTTTCACAAAATTCCTGAGGTTTCAATAATTACAAAAACATCCTTTAGGTTTAAAATTGTTTTCACAAAACTCATTTTTGTTGATTTTTCATCCAAAATTTGATGATTTTATATATAAAAAATTCTCGAAATGACAAAATTAGCATTTGAGATTATATTACACATACACTCATTGAGGTTGATTTTGTCATTTGCACACATTTTTTAAAATAAAAATCATCAAATTTTGAACAAACAATCAATGAAAATGGATTTTGTGAAAACAATTTGAAACCTCAAGGGGTGTTCTTATAATTTCTGAAACCTTAGGGAGTTTTATGAAAAATGAAGGGATGTTAATGTAAATAACTCAACGAAATACATATCATTATTCATAAAATCTTCATATGATACATTGCTTCTATTGAAATTTGTAACTCAGATGAAAACTGATGGTTAAAAATGTCAATTGGACTTGAATTGCGCTTATTAGAGTAATTCCAGCTTGTAGATATATATATATATATATATAGAGAGAGAGAGAGAGAGAGAGAGAGAGAGAGAGAGAGAGAGAGAGAGAGAGAGAGAGAGAGAGAGAGAGTACATGTTCTAAACATCAAAGTCCACATTTGAAACAAAATTAGAAAACTACAAACAACCAGTTAACCAAGACTTGATTCTCCCCCAAGTAAAACTTTCAATACAACAGAAGTAACCAACCCAATGAACCAAAAAATGGTTAAGTTATATAAATTTCACAATAATACTTATGTCAATAAATTTAGACATATATATATATATATATATGGATTTATATGACATCATTTCAAAATAAATTTTGTCACCCATAATCTACTGAACCAATACAAGCCAACGTATCTGTTGGCCAACCTATTCGCTTGACTCGTGCTTAGCAGCAGCATTGCCATTGCCATTGCCATTGCCATTCTGCTGATGGGAAGGTTGTCTGTTTTGCTGGGGCTGCATGAACTGCTGTTGTGTGTGCTGTTGAGACTGGTGTTGTGGCTGCTGTTGCATTTGATAAAGGTTGAGATGCTGTAGTTGGAGCATTTGTTGATTAATTGAAAGGTGCCCTTCTCCACCGATCTCTGCAGCAGCAAGCTTTAGCCGCTGGACTTCTCCAGTCAAGGCCTCATTTAAAGCTGCAACATCAAAGACCAAAGAACATAAAGATAAAATCAGTCCAGATCCCATCTACATCAGAAGAAGGAATATGCCATAAATGAAATATGACTGTACGAATTAGAGGGTTTTTTAATAGTTAAAAAAGTTGCATTTATAAAGTGTTAATTAATCAAGCTCCGCGGTTAAACATTTAGGCCATCTAACTATCACAAAATTATGGGCCTAAAATCTGACTACCACCCACCAAAGTATTTGAGAAAGGGAAGGGAGTGAAGAGACCCAAGTGTTAATCAAGCTCAATCCTTTCAAACAGCCAGGGGCCAGGGCTGAGTTAAATTTGACTGTAACCTCTGTCTTCCTATCAAAATATTGACTTTTGCCCTACAGGATTGTGTGAATACATCAAAGCATTGAAGAATCTCTTGGATTTAATGTCTAAAGTTAGATCTATTCACTTAATGTTTAAGCTTGACCACTCCTTTCAATCCTAGACCGCTTTCATCACAAGCCGGGAAGAATACTCGATACTCATATGCAAATTCTGCATCTTTATCTAGAAAATTCAACGAATATATTGTTTTTCTTTTACTTGGTATTGACAGATTACAGGAATATCTATACAGTTAGGAATTCCACCTGATATGAAACATTTATAATTACCAAAGTGGGAGGAATAAAATTTCACTTTGCTTCCATTCATCAAGATCAGTAGAAATACGTTTCCACAATGAAAAGCACAAGCAGACAGATACAGCAGCATTTTTATTTTTCCTCAAGATACAGCAGCACAGTTATAATTGCTACAACTAACTGAAAATTTTACTGGTTTCTACGTTTTCAGGAATTCATGTAGAACTGAACTGAAAATCCATAGTCAAGGAGGCGGACTATCACAGACATGAGGATAGAATGGTTATAGCTGGATAAAGTTAAATTTACATGTAGAGACACAAGAAGAAGACGAGTAGTTATTCAAATAGATCTATTTTCAAGTTAACCACAATATTGTTAGTTTTTCAAACACCAATCATATAAGCTAGGGGAAGATACAAAGGAACCTCTGTTTGGCCAAACCTAACTTTATATGCAACCAAATTAGAAATGCAATAGCAGAAAACCTAGTGAAGGCTAATAATATAATTATGCATGCATTCTGAACTTTCAACATGAGTTTTGGTTGATAAATTTTCATGTGAAATCATCTACAGAAATTAGTTTATGTGGAATGGAACATATGATAATTGTGGTTTCCAACAGACATATAAAGAGCTGAAGAAAAAGGTATAATACCATCTTTAAGTTGGGCCTGTTGCTCCAAAGCTTGAAGACGAAATTTCAACTCATTGTTCTCACTAGTAAGACCCACAGAGTCTCTCTGGACACAAGCAAATAAAACAGAGTCAGGGAACATACGATGAAGTTCAATTTCAAACAGGGAAGAGCTAGACTTTAGAATCAGAAATCCCCAAATAAATACCTACCTGCAACTTGGTAAACTGAGCAGACAAAGTGGTTGCCTCTGTCTGCAGTGTTTGCACTTTGTGTTCCAATTCTACAATGTATCGCATCTTCCTCTCCTTAGAACGCGCAGCTGACTGACGGTTCGCCAAAATCCTGGATGAATAGATCACATATGAGAAAATTCACTTAACAAGCCATCAATTATTAAACAGATATAGGATAGAAGTTAAAAACACAACACCTCTTTGCACGCTTGGGGTCTGATTGGGCTATCTCAGCAAGTTTCTCACTTTCCATTATCTTTCTCAGCTCAATTGCATTGAACTCACCACTTCCAAACTCCATGCTGAACTTACCTGAGTTACCATCTAGGGAAGCGGAAGGTGATTGTTGGCCTGCTGGCAGGGGCTTCAGTGGTTCATCATCGAAATTCAAATTTTCCATATAACTATCCATGGAAATGCTCCTACAGTGTCGGACGTTCGGTACAACATCTCCAGTAGCAGTCCTCTTGACTCCTTCCCTCTTCTCACTTGGAAAACCAGAAGCTGGCCTCTGCCCGTTGTAACGATTTCCATTTAGACCACTTTCCACTTCATTATCACTACTCTCACCCCCATTTGTCTTTGAGCCGCTGGCTCTGCTATCCAAATCCTTATCCTCATTACCAGACGAGTTCATTTTCTCAATGTTGTCCAAATTCATGTATGCATTAAACAAGTCATCCACAACCTCTCCCCCTGATTTTCTCTCATCCATTCCCTCAGCATTTTTGTTACCATCCCTATCCCCATTTGATCCCCGTTTCACCAACTGAACTGGCTTGCCAATCCCCAAATTTTCTCTTCCAGAAGCTGATCCATCCAAACTTGTTCTACGCCCAATGGGAATCAGCTGAGGTGAAGACTGAATGACAGCTGAGAATCCTAATGGGACATCACTGTTAGAGCGCCTGTGGCCTCTACGAGGGGGAAGGCCATCACCAGCCCAAAATGCATTGCTGTCGGTAGTAACTGGAGAACGAAGCGACGGGGCATGAGAATTAACAACAGTTTCATCCATAGAAACATCAACGGAATTTGGGTCAGAGAGTGAAGAAGACGAGGGCTCGCGGTAAGGCAAAGGGCTCAATGGGGGCAAAGAATTAAGTGAGAAAAACGAAGGCTGAGATAAGGATCTTGTATGGGAAGGCACTGAGCTCAAATTCTGAGGACCCAGTTGCCAAGAACCCGATTGAGGCCTCATGATATGCGAAAAAGGCATTGAATTGTGGTTATTGGGGTGTGAAGGAGGTATACCAGGCCTCTTACTGTTCTCAGGACTCAAACTTGGGGATGATTGGCGCATAGGCAAACCCATTTGAGCTGAATTGAAATTGGGTATCTCTAAATGGCTGTTTGGTTTAGGAACCGAAAAAGATGATGAACCAAATGTTGAATTGGGTCGTTGCTTGACACTACCAGTTTCATCACTGCCCTCCATTAAGCTCAGCTAAGCTTCCTGTGCCCGCTCTAAAGCTAAAAACCTTGATTCACCAAAACAAAAACCATGCGCTAAGTTGCCAACTAGTTGAAATGTGAATCAAAAGCCTCTAAAGCTTGAAACCCAAAACTTAAAAATGAAACCCTAGAAAATCTGAAATGGGATAAAGATTTAAGAGACAGAAAAAGAGATAGATTATGGTTGCAGATTAGTGTTGGTTACCTGGTTGGTTATATAATCCCTAGCTGGCCAAGCTTGTTTCAGTAGAATGGCAAGGAACCGATGATCAAAATGTCAAAGGCGGTGATTTCACGGATTTTGGCTTGTTTTTGTTGACTACAAATACAATGTTTTGGCACGGACAGTAAACATAGAGGACTTCAGACAAGGCCTGAAATTACAAGACGCGTTTTTATATATTCTTTTTTTTTTTTTCTTCCTTTATCACCGGCTTTTCTCCTTCTCCTTGTCTTCAGGAGAGGACAAGTGCGTGATTATTTTATAATTTAGTGAAGAAATGATAGAATCTAAAGCCACAAGCAAACAAATTTACAATTGAGTCACCAGCAAAAGAAAAAAAAAATTATAATTTAGCAGGTCACCGAAAAATAAACAAAATGATATGCACCATCGAATAAACCCTCCAAATAAACCCTTCAAATATTTGTACAATTATTGGATACCCAAAAAGAAAAAAAAAACTGACCAAGAAATTAATCTATATTTCTGATCTTGCAAGAATTCACCGCAATTTTCATTGAAACATAAGGAAAGTTATTCCATTTACCAAAAACGTACTTATCAAGGTTTTCTAGGTTTTAAATAGATCATATCTTTTTTTAAAATAATTAGAACAAGAAAAACGTGTAATGTGAGAATGATTTCCTAAAAATAACCTCTAGTGCAAGGTGAGACTGTCAGATATAAATATTATCTTGCCAAACTGTTAAAGTAAACATAAGATGTTTGTTAAAGGTCTTGTAACTCAAGTGGTTATAGTTGCCATAATATCATGAATTTAAACAATTAAATACAGTGGTGAATTCATAATTCGATAATCAACTAGGCGAAATTTATACACTAAACTCAACAATATGAGTTAATAGAGCCGGTCAGAGTTTTCTAAGGGCCAAGGCCATATTCAAAATTGTGGCCCCCACTGTACATACACTCAACAATAAAAATGTAATTTTAATAAATAAATAAATAAAACACTAAGTATATGATTTTTATTTTTATTTTTAAGAAAAGGAAGACCGCTTTTGGGCTTAGAAAATATCATACATTCACTTGAACCCAACAAAACCATTCTGGAAAAAAAAAAAAAAAAATCATTCCTTTTAGGCTTAAAAGAAAATATCAGATAGTTTCTCTAACATTGAGGAACTTAATTCACAATTCAAAACTCTTATTTCACAACCCCCAATTCAATTCAGAAATCCTAATTCGACAAACCATAAATTCAATTTATAACAACAAACTCAAATTCTATAAGAGAGACACATCACAAAAAAGAGAGAATCATGAAGAAGATGATTAGGAAAAAAAAAATGACGGGAAGAAAGAGAAAAAAGTGAAAATGTTCATTGTTTAAAGGAAAGTTTCAATCTACAATAAAAGCATGATGGGAAAAGTTTCAATAGGACAAGTGAAGCGTATGAAGATAGAAATATGATTTATTTATTTATTTTCCCTAGACAGATAAATATAAGATTTCAACATTTTTTTTTACGGGAATAAACATATCTAGCTATTTGTCTTTCTTGAAAATTTTGGGTTGGGTAGCAACTAGAGCTAGGCATATGGGACCGAAAATCGGCCAAATCGGCCGAACTAAACCGATCGGTCCGGTTTGGTTTGGTTTTTTCCTTCTCTTTTTGGTCAATGGTTTATGAACCAAACCGAACCGGTGGTCATGGTTCGGCGCTCGGTTCCTAATTTTAAAAATCATCGGTTAACCGAACCAAACTGGATATGTTAAATTATATGTAATTAAATAATTATAATACATGTGAATGGTGAATGATGCATATAGTTTACTTTGAAACTTTGGATGGATGTGAATGATGAATGATGCATATGTTTTAGTTTGAAAGGATTGATTGAATGAATGAATTTGAATATGTTGTGATGTGAATGGTGAATGAATTTCAAGTAGGTTTTGAATGAATGTTTGAGTTTGAATTGAAAGGATTGATTGAATGAATGAATTTGAATATGTTGTGATGTGAATGGTGAATGAATTTCAAGTAGGTTTTGAATGAATGTTTGAGTTTGAATTGAAAGGATTGATTGAATGAATGAATTTGAATATGTTGTGATGTGAATGGTGAATGAATTTCAAGTAAGTTTTGAATGAATGTTTGAGTTTGAATTGAAAGGATTGAGAGTTTGAATGAATTTTAGAGTCTACATATTTTCAAGTGGGTTTTGCACCAAACCAAACCGAGGTAACCGGTTAACCGAGATGATCGGTTTCCCACCTCATTGGTTTGGCGCACGGTTTGGATTTTCTCCAAACCGAGGTTCACGGTTTGGCCTCATAACCGAACCAAACCAAACCGAGCCCACCCCTAGTAGCAACCCACCCTGCCATGTGGGGAGAACCACGTCCTTGATTAATTATGTTAATTTTAATCATAATACGAGCTGAAAATGCACAGTCAGCCAATATAATTTTAACAGACGAACACTACTCACCACATACGTTGGATAATTAAAATTGATTGAAAAAAAAAATGTATACATTTGAAGTGCTTAACACATCTTGATCTTCGTTCGTTAAACAAATACTCTTTTCGGGCTGTATTTAAAATATAAAATAAAAAATCTTTCGGGCTTATAAAATATGCTTCAATATGGGTGCGTGGTATCTGTTTGGGCCTCAGTGTAATGAGGTTCAGTTATTTACCAATGAACCTTGTATCTTGTGGCCCAATCAGTCTCATTTCCATACAAGACGTTCAAAGCCCACTACTCAAAACATCTTAAATCGCAGCCGTCCGATCGAAGTTCCCAAACCCAAACCCTCTCCCGAAATCTTTTATAAACGAGTCGAAGGGGTGGCTTTCAGTAGAACTGCAAAACCCTAGGGCTCACGGTAGCCGTATTCTCTCGCTCCTCAGCCTCGAGTTTCTCTATGTGCTGTTGTGTGTTTTTCGTGTTCTGCTGTTGCTCCGCCTTATTATCTCTTTTCTTATTGTCGGTTTTCTATTTTGTAATTCAACGAAATCAGTGAGGCCAATTGATGAACATTTTCAGTTGCTGAATGCTCGGATTTCGATTTGGGCATTTTGATTCATTCTTAATTGAATAGGAAGATCTGATGCCTCTCTCGATTTCTCTCGCTTTTCTCACTCACTTCGTTTATATTTCACACCTTTAATCTTCCGTTGCCGATTGTTCATAGGTGTAAGAAGTTTTAAACATCTGTTATTTCTTTTCGAGTTTTGAAAGGCGTTTTTAACTCTTTATTTTCTCCGTGGAATGTTTTGCCGGTGATGACTATGTTATATTGACAGAAGCAAATAAAAATTTGCGTTTATGTTGATAAAAATTATCATGAACTAGGACGGTCTGAGGCTATGTTCAAGTTATTGAATTTTGTTTTAGTTTTTTATGACAGAAAAAAGACTATTGGTTTTACTTTTTATTTTTATATTTGGAATGAATTACTCGTTGTGTTTTTCTGATGAAGTGCTGTGTATGATGAGATCACAATATTAACAGTTATCCCTGTCTGACTTATGGATGCTGAAGAAATGTTATCTGACACAGCTCTTAAAAGTTTTTCTTATTTTCCTTTTTCCTTGCATAAAATTTCGTTGCAAAAATTAAATTTCATATAATCTACCAAGTTGGGTGTACCTTTCTTGTGGGGTTTGGTCTAAATTAACCTAGCAAATTGCTACCTTGGCGACCGTCCGAGGAGTACAGTGAGAATTCACATACTAATGGGAGGACCAGTTCTACTGGAATTACCAAATATGCCTAAAAATTTAGCACATATTTGAATGAGAATTCTGTAAAGAACCTAAAAGAATTACAAATATACCAAAAACAAAAGATAATTATGGACTAAGTGCTCTTAGATAATTGACAACAGAAAAATAATTTGTTCTGTTGAAATAAGGTCTTACAAATACAGGACAGAAGCCCCCCAAATTTACTTGAAAGGGCGAGATTTAAGTCCTCCATGCTAACCAAGACGATTAGAAATGGCCATTGCTTCCCTGAGCCTTTGCCTTCCAGAAAATCTCACTGCATCATCAACCCATTCAGCCGTTTCTAATGAGGGAAAAAAAAAAGAGAAAATCCCTTATCATTGTTGGAGAGGCTATAGCTGGCATTGAACGTTCCCAAACCCAACTACTTCAACTGCTGATTATCAAATCATTATTTTCCCCGCCACCAAGCTGAAAAGAAAATTTGAAATGCATACATGATGTGATCACTATGTTCCCCACCCCCTACCTGTCTGTACCTCTACTGAATTTAAACTTTCTCCAGGTCTACTTGATTGTGATGTAGCGATTTGTTCCATGCTTGGCCCAGTTATCCTTTAGATCAACTGGGTTTGACAGATCATGGCCTTCAGCTGCAAGCCGGCTAAGTAGCTTGTTGAAGGCACTGCCGCTCATCTTTCGGCCACCTACTCGGGCATGTCGCTTATTCGGCACTGCCGGCAATGGGTACATTGACATTGTAGTAGTGCAACATGAGGATTGCCAACCCCCATTCCCCCACTTGTAGCACTGCCTCAGGATACCAGTGCATGAGCACACCGGTGCTGGCATGGTTGACTCATCATACGCAACCTGATTCAATCCCAGGTCCTGACATTTCCAATCAGACTTTGACACAACCAAGTGTTTGTTAACATCATCACCTCCGCCACCCATATCCTGACTGCCCTTCCACTCGTGTAATTTATCAAATGTCATCTTATTTAAATCCTCACTCTCCCTCTTCACCTTCCTGGGAGATTTTGAGGTTTTCTTATTTGGTGCCGTTGTCTTGGGTTCCCTAGGTCGTTTGGGCTGTCGTGACTTTGTAGGCAAAGAAGCATCAGGTGGCATTGGGACGGAATCGCTTGTGTGCATATCCCTTGTACCATAAGAAGCTTCATTCATGTGAGGAGGATGATGTACATGCTGCTGCGGGTGGTGCATATGTTTGACCCCACGTGAAATTTGGCATCCTGGTGGACACGAAGATACATTACCATTATTCAAGGAGTTTTCCCGGTACTGAAGAGTTGCAATCGCATTGTCTCGTTCCATAATGGCACTATTCCGTTCTGCAATTGCGGCATCTCGCTGCAGGAATGCCATGTCTCGCTCTTGAAGGGCAGCTTTTTTCTCAGAAAATGCCAAATTTCTTTCTTGAAGAGCTGCATCTCTTTCGGCCATTATGGCCATTATCTGCTTCATTGATGGCTGATGTTGCATCAACCACTACAACAAAAGGAGAGATACAAAATTTCATCAGATATGCCTCTCAAGTGAAATTGTATATACTGAATACTTCATGAAAGAGTTCATATGTGCTAGTTCACATCATATTATCTTTATGTAGCTGTGTTCAGAAAATTGTTTGCGGATACCTGACCCTGAGCTGCTTTATACTGCTCTGCTTTGATTCTTCCATTTTCACGATGCCCACTATCATCCATCTGAAATCTGCAAATAGCAACAGTTGCAGACGATAGTTTTACACCTCCAACACAAGTATATGCTCAGCTCAGCTGGTTAAATATGAAACCAACATTGGTCCTACATACCCTGCAGTTGATGTCCAAAAGAAAAAAAAGTTCAGATTTCGGATGTAGCACAAATATGTAGGAGAAGCCCACAAAATACATTTTCAGAAAACAGGTCATCAACTACAGAATAAAGTCTAAACCTACTCTGACAGTCATGGATCAACTACGAAATCAAATCCTTGTTTGAAATCAGTCATGACTTTTTTACTTCAATTGATTTACAGAACATATTGATCAATCGCAGGCACTTAAAATGAACTTAACTCTTATGACTTATTCAAGAGGGGGTGCTATTACAGATTGTACTAAACCAACGTTCCATTGGAGTAGCCAAGACAGAAGAACGAACTTAAAATTGACTTCGTCCTCTGGTCAACACAGGAACCGATTCTAAAACATTCAATCAATTCTTAGACGAAGACTATGATCAAATATTCAAAATCCGTACGAACTGCAGCTTCAAACAACTACAGTTCCTAACCAGCAGAACTAAAAACCCTAGAAATCCAAAATCTCCAATCCGGTCACACAGCAAGCTTCATTTGCAGAGTGAAAAGACAATCGCAACCAAAATCAAGCATACAGCGGCTGACGCCAAACAAATTCGAAGCTGCTCTAAAAGCACAACCTAAAACCACGTTCAAGTACTAAAAAACTAAAGACGGTTGTGATGGATACAAAAGAGACCAAAACATAATCCACGAAGAAGAAAATCAGCATGGAAGAAGAGGAAGAAATAAATCAGAGCTTACCAGAGACGGCGAGAGAGTGAATGAGTTTGGAGAAACCCTGGTTTTCGCGGAAGACGATGATAACCCGTGCAAGGGGAATAGTCAGATAGAAGAAGAATTTTCAACTTTTTGTGCTCTCTCATCAGACACGCAGAGAGAGGATGTAGATGTAGACAGACTTGTTGTACAGTAATAGTGGTGTGAGGGTGGGGTTTTACATCTCTCTTTGCATTTTTTTTTTCTTTTTGTTTTTTAATATACTTTTTCCCTCTGTCCACTAATTAAATTGAAAAAATTATAAAGCGGGTTTTATTTGGTATGTATTAGTCTCTTTCATGCACATGAGCCGGTTTTATTTAGTATCTAACTAGTCTCTTGCACGCACTAATTCGCACCATTTAACCAAGAGCATCTGAGAGTTTTTAAATGTTGACTTAATTGTAGCAATAGTTATTTTTTTATTTTTGAATAAAAGCGATAGTAATTTTATTGATAACGCAAAGAAATACATAGTACAGAGTAGCAGTAACGCCAAATATGAGTACAACATCTCCAGTGACCAGACACCAAGATAAATTGGTGTGATCTGGAGAGAATTACGCAAGTCAGAAAAGCCTAAAAACTCCAATTCGGCAGACAACAAGCACCTGTACTTAGACCAACAATACAGATATACCGCGCAATGCAGGAATGGCCATGCCCGGAAACTCCTAAATACAATCCTCAAATAACAAGTCAATAATAAAGTCTAGTGGTTCCTCGAACCAAGTGAGAACGGCGCCAATATTCCTGCCAATCCGGGCCAAACGATCAGCCACCGTGTTCGTAGTACGACAGATATGGGTAGTAACTCCTCCAGTGACCGTAGCCAGCAAACTTTTGGTGTCTTCCACTATCGGACCGATCACAAAACGATCTGTAGTGGTAGTCCTTATAGCAATGACGATCTGGAGAGAATCGCTCTCAATGACATAATTCGAGAAACCCCTTTCCACCGCCATGACTGCCCCTTCACGAGCAGCAATCACCTTGGCCTGTACCGCCAAAAAAATATCAGTAACGTGTAAAGCCTTCCCCGCCAAGAAAGCACCATCGGAATCCCTTGCCACCACCCCAATACCGCATGCATCCGTGTCAGCAACCCAGGAGCCATTGACATTGATTTTCACACAACCGGGCTGTGGCTTGGTCCACTGCTGGGCTACCGTGGGTGGTTTAGGACCACCCCATTGTCGGACATGGATACTCGAAAAAGCCGACAAATGAGCTATAACACCAAAGCTTACAACGGTAGTTTCTCAACTCTACTTTCATTAGCTAGTCATATGTTACATTTTATGTCAAATTTAGGAAAAATTAATATTTTTTGCTAAAATATGAGAATTATGAGAGAATATTTGTTTGTATGAATTTTCTGTGTATTCCTCTCCTTATATGAGGTCATGTTTATAATACAACGGAGCCTTAGTGGGCAAGTAAATAATAAATTCTTATTTCTATTTACAGTAGGGAATTATGAATTAAAGTAAATCAATTACGATTATAATAAGAATCTTTGGTGTGTAAGGAAAGTAAGTCAATAGTTCACAAGTGGGTTTTATTTGATAAATCATCCCTTCACAATGGAGTTGTCAGTGCGCTAGCAGGGAAACATTGGAGTGATCGGAGGAGGTTGTGGAAGATTTCCATTTATATATCCCAATTTGTCTTTGCTGCAGTTATACATCTCGACAACTTGGGACCATAAGGCATAGTTGGTGCCATCCAACAACTAATGCCGATATGTGCAACAAAAGCTTCATGTGTAAGGAAAGTAAGTCAATGATCCACAAGTGGGTTTTATTAGATGAGTTGTCCATTCACGATGGAGTTCTCGGTGCACCAGCTGGGAAATGTTGGAGCGGTCGAAGGAGGTTGTGGAAGATTGCCATTAATATATCCCAATTTGTCTTTTCCTGAGCTATACATATCAAAAACTTGGGACCATAGGGCATAGGTAGTGACATTCAACTTGATGTCAATATGTGCAACGGAAGCTTCATAGGTAATTGTCGCTAGGATCGTCGTCTGAGTCTGGTTCAGGGTCGTCATATGAGTCATGTTCGGGGTCATCGTATCGTCGAGGTCGAGGTTGTCGTCTGAGTAGAGTTCGGGGTCGTCTGGGGAGGATCCTTATTTAGGATCCGGTTCAAGGTTTGAGTTTGCATTTTTAGGAGTTGAGCCACTTGGGCACTCAGCTCGGCTATAGTTGGTTCAGAAGGGGAAGAGGAAGCAATGGTGCTACCGCCATGAAGATTAAGAGAGTCATCCTCCCCTATGGTGGCAGCTAGGGTTTAGAAACTAGAGTTAGCAATCCTAAGATTGCCGCTCTGATACCATTATAAAATATAAGAACTATTGTTTGTAGGAATTTTATGTATATTACTTTCCTTGTAAGAGGTCATATTTGTAATACAACAGAGACTTAGTGGCTAGCTAAGTAAATAATAAATTCATATTTTTATTTACAGTAAAAAAACAGTAATTTAAGTAAATCAATTACATTTCTAATAGGAATCTTTGGTGTGTAAGGAAAGTCATTCCACAAGACACACCAACATTTTTATGTTCTTTCTCAAGGACGAAACCATATTTTCATCCACACCAGTCATCTCCTTCCACTTTGCTGTCCACCACCTACTTCGTTTTTTGAAGGTCGAAGGATCAGTAATGGGTATATGGTTCATAAGTCAAGGAGGAATTGAATGGTCCCAATGAAGTGGGGTCGTGTGGGAATTTGAAGGATTGTGGCTATTACCGGATGTGGTTGAGGGGGATGGGTGGTGGTGGAGTTGAGGCTAAGTGCTAGTTTGGCATTACTTATTTGGGGTGATAAGTGATTTTTTAAAAATTTTGAGAAGCTCAACCCGTTTGGTAAACTGTGAGAAAATCACTTATTGTTAAAAATTGCTGTGAGAGAAAGCTATAAGGGAAAACAGCTAATGAGGTCCTTTCATTTTTTGATTATTTAGGAATCAGTTTCGAAGAGGTGCTGGATTTAATGATTATGCGACAATCATTTTCTGATTATGCATAAAATTAATACCAACAACACTTTGAACAAAAATTTTACCAAACGCCAAACTGCTTTCTCTCACAGCTGATTTCTCTCACAGCAAATCTGACAGCGATTATTTTCACAGCACAGCAATGCCAAACTGACCCTAAATGAGGTAAGGGAAGGAAGATGAAAGAGATTGTGGATGTTGTGAATATTTCAAACTTGTTTAGGTATAAAGAGGTGGTGGGACGTTGGACTTGAAATGACTAATTTGCTCCAAAATTTAATAGAAAATCTAACATAGGACCATGCTCACAAAATTGGAGTGGTTGGACTAGAGCAGTCATTTTCTGATTTCAATGATCAAAATACGAATCAAACACAAATTCAGAAACTATTGCTACAATTAAGTCTTAAATATTTTGCTGTTTGATGTCTCCAAGAGAAAAACAAGAGCTGTTTCGCTTTGAATTAACCCAAAAGGAAAATAAAAAAGAAATAAATGGACATGGCCGTCCAATTCAATGTCGCGTGGCATAGAGATTCAACCAACTTCATTAATTTTCATGGGCTCGTCCGCTGGTGTGGTAAAAGGAGAAATGTGACATGGCCCAAGGGGAAGCTACGCAAACAGTACTTTTGGTTCAATAGTATTTTTATGTGACCAATAATGCGGTGAATTACAAAAAGAAATAATGCAGTGAAGTACGAAGATCGAAATAAAATCATATGTTTATAGGACTGCATAAAACCAATTAATGTGAAAGGATTGCAACTTTTCTGTTGGAGGGAAGAAGAATGACAATAAGCATAAAATTCATTCTTTCACTGTTTAGATACATGTACATTCTCAGAAAATCTCTCCTGTCTCCTTACTTGTATCGGAAGAGGAAAGAAATGGAAATCTAGAGTTCTCTGATATCTCAACCACAAGGGTGAAGAGAAATGCAGAAATGTTAATGGGTATGGGCCTTCTTCTCAATACTTGACTTACTAAGTACGAATGAACCAACTACAATGAGCAGGGCACCTGCAAACCACTGTCAAATAAGCCTTCTCATCATCAGATCAGATATGCAAAAGAAACAAGTCAAGGATAATGAACAATCATTATGATTTATATGCAGCAACAGAAATGCATAATAGCAATCACATTTGTAGTGCTCCGAAACCGGAATGAAAATCTTTGGTGCAAACACTCCACCATTTAACAATGTCATTCGTTTGTTAAATTCTATGCTTCAAATTCAAAATCAAAAGCAATGCATCGTATAAGTAACTCAGAAGCATATACTAAGAAAGCATATGAAAATGAACAAATCGGTGTGAATTGGTCCAATATCATCAGCATGTATTGATTTACCTGAAAAGATAAGGGTTCTTGGAACAAAAAGTATCCAGCTAGACCAGAAGACAGGAAGTTTGCAGCAAAATTTGTGACAGTAGCTTGCAGAGAAGACAGAGCTTTGAGGCTGTTCACATAACATCCCCACATTGTTGCATTGAACAATATCACCAAACCATACCTAATAATCTGTTCAAAGAATAACAATTACAAATCAAGCTTTCGTTGACCCCAAAAAAAACAATTACAAATCAAGCAGGATTTTGCGATGTAAATCCAACGGTCTAAAATTCATCAAGCGTGCAAGGGAAAGGCACCTGAGGAGTGATGAGCTTCGCCGAAACGGCAGCCAGAGCGGCGTTCAGGCCGGCTGAGATTGCCCACGCGTACCCCTTCTTGTTGTTACCCTCCATCAAGCCACCAAACTCTTCAATTTTGCAGGGTGAAGGAAATTGGGTCGAGAAGATTTCGACTGGGGGGAGCGGACGATGTCGTTTTGCCTAATCGTTAAACGGCATGTCCTTTGTTTGTTGCTGTTGCTGACAAGTCGCCTAGTGGACGACAAAAGTGGACGGTGGACAAGTCACGTGAGAAGTGGGTAAACAAACACTTTACTTTCGGAAACGACAAGTCGTTGTAAGTTGCGACTGTTATACCAACTCGTCCGAGTTTCCTTCCCAAGACTCGTTCGGAAATACTCTCAGAAAAGAAACACAACCCGTCCACGTTGGCAATCCGTGCCTCCATAAACCAGCCAATCAGGGACAGAGCACGCGGATTTAGACCTTTTCCTTCTCTAAATAGGATTTGGTGTTGAAAACTCCAAGTCCACGTTTCAACCGACTCTCCCAATCAAACGTCATACATATATAAAGACCTGTACTTCCAATCTCTCTCTCATTCGCATCATTTCAATCTTGTCCCCTCAATCTCCTGATAATTGTGCAGATCCAAAACCCTAGCCTCCTTCATTTCGAAAGGTTGGATTCCGAAAGCCACATAATCCCCCAATTCCTTTCTATTTCTCGTCACTTTGTTTCATTTCTGATCGGTTCTTTGTGACTCTGATTTCAGATTCTCTGCGAATTTTGTGATTAATTTGTGAAGAAATGGCTCGTACCAAACAGACTGCTCGTAAATCAACCGGTGGTAAGGCTCCGAGGAAACAACTCGCCACCAAGGTGCGTTTCGTTATGGTTTCAAAGTAGGCTGTTTGGCTAGATAGAAAATTATAATTGATAATCAAATTCTTGGATCTAATTTTGGTTGTGTTTCGTTTTAATTTTGTAAAGGCTGCTAGGAAATCAGCACCAACAACTGGTGGAGTCAAGAAGCCTCACCGTTACCGCCCTGGAACCGTTGCTCTTCGGTAAGTGTTTTCTCTAATTTGACGTTCCTGTTCTTGAATTTCAATATCTGAATCCTGCCCTAATTCAATTAAAATCCTCTGTTTTGATGTACACAGTGAAATTCGCAAGTACCAGAAGAGTACTGAGCTTCTGATCCGCAAGCTGCCTTTCCAACGCCTGGTTCGTGAAATCGCTCAAGACTTCAAGACCGACCTCAGGTTCCAGAGTCATGCTGTGCTGGCGCTTCAGGAAGCTGCAGAGGCCTATTTGGTGGGTCTGTTCGAGGACACCAACCTGTGCGCCATCCATGCCAAGAGGGTGACAATCATGCCCAAGGACATTCAGCTTGCAAGGCGCATCCGTGGCGAACGTGCTTAAATATGTTTACTTTGTTTTCATATTAATTTCTTAGATAATTAGGTGCTTTAGAGCAGCAGCCATTGTTACTTGTTTCTGTATAGAAGTAAGCATTTATGAACTTTGGGGCATAAATCTTCCCAAATTGTTGTATTTGCTTTCGAACTTCAGGTTGTTGATACATATATGACTTTATAATTTTGCCCATCAATATGCTTATTCTGTTTTTCTTCATGAACTTGCGTGTTCGATATGTCAATCGGCGTTGCAGAAAACGTGTACTTGTTGGAATTACACCTGTTTTGTTGTAATTTCCATCGTTATTATCTAGAAACCAAATGCAATTATGATCACTGATCTGTGATGAATGGGGTTGAGTTGGTGAAAGTTGAAGCATTGTGTCATTCTTAATGGGTCAGCCCAATTGATCAGGCTCCCAATGTCTTTAATGTCTGGTTCTTAAAGCCCAATTGATTATCCTTCTCATTGTGGTCCAAGGATTCTATAGTATATGATCTTTAGGTGAGGTTTTATCGTTAATTATCTTTAGGTGAGGTCTTATCGTTAATTAAATTGGTTACATGATCTAAAGGTTAAGAATTAGGACCTCTTATCGTTAATCAAATTGGTTACATGATCTAAAGGTTAAGAACTAGGACCTCACTTAAAGGGACATGTATTAGGCTCTCATTATAGAATGATTCCATTATTATCATCTACTGAGCCCATTATAGGAACCGGACCCAAGTTCATAGAGAAAACTCCATTATTATCATCTATTGAGCCCATTATGGGAACCGGACCCAAGTTCATAGAGAAAACGCAGCCCAGTTTAGGTAGATGGCTTGTAGTGATTGTTTTGCAGCGATAAGATAGACTTGTACCATCCATCGCTAGATAGGACTCATTTTACAACACAACGCGATAATTCATCTAAAACAGCTAGCAGACCACAATGGACCAGCAACAACTAGGTAGATGAACGAACTAGTTCTGTCTTTGATTCTGCAAAGTCCTGATAATTGAAGCTCTTGTCTCCTAGTTAACTCGTGAAAATTTTCACATGTCAGCAGCCCTTGATAATTAACGAAATAGGAAATGACTTGTATATTATTTTATATATGAATTATTGGGTTGGGGTAAGTGAAAGGTGGCTCTAATTTGAAACGACAATGGACTGCAATCATAGCTAACCTTTAGCCCATATGATTATGAACACTCACCCGTGACCTGTGTTGTGTGCGAATCCTGAAAAGACCTCAGTTATCCGTCCGTGACCCACTAGGTAGCTAGTCTCTTATTTGCAGACAAACAAACCCTCACTTTTTTCCTTTCGAAATCGACAATCGTCATGTTCTGTAAACGGCTGCACAATTTTTCAATTACCAATCTATTCTCTGAGTCAGAGACAGAACCTCATCCCCACCTCTCTCTGTCTCTCTCTCTGTCTCTCTCTCTCTCATTACCAATTTTTCAATTACCAATATATCTTTTGGTATTGGAGAAGAGACGCAGATCTTATTATTCACATGAATGTCATACATACACACGAGCTTCCTGTTGGAATTTATTCCATCCTATATATATAAAATATATCGATTGATTTCTACAGCATATAGGGTTAACTGTTTTGGATTTTTTAATTTTATATCTCCATTTTATTATCTCGTTTTCGCTCTTAATTTCTTTGTACATTACGCTTACATGTGCCGTCTTCAATCTTACATGCACGCAGCACACCCAGACAAATCACTGCAATTTGCCTCAGCAAACCGACGAGACATGAGAAGGAAGTTGTCTCCTGTTTTATCTGTCCCATGATTGTGTTTTGATCTTAAAAACAGATCATACTCACTGGAAGTCTTGGCTGATAAATAAAATCTTGTGGAAGGGCAGACAGCCTTATTTTGCATGTGAACACAACACACAAGAACAACAACCCACTTGCAGGAATAATACTTTTGGAGCCTCTTGTTTTTATTATCATGTATATAATATATATATATATATGTATGTTGAAACAACTGACATATGGGTATGGCCCGATTTGATGGTATATCGATCGTAGCCCTGGTGTGTACATATATATGTAATTTGACATTTGAGGGGTGAAAATGACTCCCATGGTCCGGTCATCCCATGCATTTTTTAACAATATTAGACGCCAAAAATCTTCAAATTAATACAAATACATCAATCGTCAGTGTGACACGGTGATGCATGTCTTACCCACGCAATGAATTGAATGCAACTAAAAATATTTAATAGACAAGAATCAATTTCATATTGGGCGGTGTTTGCTTCAAACTAGCATTCTGTAGTGATAAAGATAATGATAGCTGTTTTTTCTTAAACCAAGAAAATAAAAAGGGCCGGGCCAATGAAAAACCTAAAGTATCAGAAATATAGACAAAATCCCAGAAGTTTCCTTGCTTTAGATGTCATTGGTTTTCTGAATTCACACACTCGATATACACGTCAATCACCATACGCGATTGATTACACGCAAATAACTTGTTCCAATATTATATTAAAATGTGAGTAGGTCTAACATATCATCAACTTATGGAATATTCTAACATATGTTTTCATTCGGAAAAAGAGATATGATGTTAATAATTTGCCTAATCATTGAATTTTTTTGTTTGTTTGAACAGATGCTCTATAAAGTAGAACACCTTAGGACAGCACAAAAGATAGCGAAAAACACTATCCAAAACCCATAAGTGACAGAGACAATAGCTGAATTTAAGACGTTGAAACAATGCATGGGGCAAAACTTGCAAGTATGATATATCTATATATATAAAGCAAAAGGCAGAGAATGGTGAAACATTCAAAATACCAGAAAATGTCCTTGGTTAATGCAAACATTAAGAATTAAAATTATTAATTAAATAAGGATAATATGGTAAATTCACACTTTTAAAAAAAATTAAAATTAAAAGAAAAATCAGATAATGGATCCTATTTTTACGGAACACAACTACCCATTATCTTTTTAATTCTAAAAAAAATTAAATTCTTTTAAAAAAAGCCTCTCGCAGGCGCGGAAGCGCGTGCAGAGAGGCTAGTATATATAAAGCAAAAGGCAGAGAATGGTGAAATATTCAAAATACCAAAAAATGTCCTTGGTTAATTCAAACATTAGAATTAAAATTATTAATTAAATGAGGATAATATGGTAAATTCACACTTCTAAAAAAATTAAAATTAAAAGAAAAAGATAATGGATCTTATTTTTACGGAACACAACTACCCATTATCTTTTTAATTGTTAAAAAAAATTTAATTCTTTTAAAAAAGACCTCTCGCAGGCGCGGAAGCGCATGCAGAGAGGCTAGTTACGTATTAAAAAAGTACGATGGACAAGCATTATAGTCTCCTTCCAAAAAATAAAAATAAAAATAAAAATAAAAATATACAACAACTTGAATATCGAATTGCATTTGACAATAACTACTTCCTTTTGTATTCCTAGCTTGAGTTTGTCAATGCAGGTTTTTATTTTTCTCCACTGATAACTAATTCCTTTTTAAATAAAATTAAAAAATGTACAGAAAAAAAAAAAGGAGCGAAAATAACTATAACTATCTATATATAGGGTAATACTAGGCTTACCACATTTTTATACCATATTGTGTATCACTTCTCTAATAGAGGTGGAGCCCATCAATACAATGAGGTCCACCTCTATTAGAGATTTAATACACAATGTGTTCTAAAAATGTGATAAGCCTAGTATTTTTCATATATATATATATATATATACCCGTCGTATTTTGTCACAGGATTTGTACCCAAATACCCTCACTTGGAATTTGCTGATGAACCACATACAAAAGATAATATCCGGAAGGCGCAAGATTACCTGAACCCGGCGTCGTCACCTGAACCTGATACGTGGATTTGGCCACATTTGTCACGCTCTCCGCTGCAAGTACAAGCAGCCTCTGGTTCATCGAGAACGAATGTGTCGTAAACGATGGTGCCACCATCGTCACCGACACCAAATTCGGCGCCATCATTCCCGCCACAGAAAATCGAACGGCTAGCTTTTGTCTGTAATTAATCTTAGCTTGAGACTGGGGTGCAACAATTTTGGGACGCAAATTAACGTACATAGCATCCAGATAATCAGGATTAAATGATTCTAAACTTAATTCCGTTGGGAAAAGCACGTTGGTAAATTCGTAATAAATGTGAGGATTGCTGCCCCCAACCAACACTCTGCCATCGCGTAATAACACCGCTGCGGAATGGTACATCCGCGGTATGGTTGTGGGGTTTTGCTGCTCGAATCTTGACCCGACTGCTTTGTCGGGTTGGTAAATAACCGGGTTCAAAACCGGGTTCCGCCCGAATTCCCATCCTGCAGTCCCAACCGCTGCCCCGTTGATGATTAAAACGGTCCCGTCCGGAAGCAATGTCATGTCTCCCATGACTCTAGCTTGAGGCATGGTCTCCACTACCCACTGAGGATTCGGGTCGGTTATTTTGATCCGACCGCATGTCTTTAAAGCTTCCACGAAAGTGCCATTGACAGCCTTGGCATAAGATCCTTTCGGAGCCCCACCGCAGACCAAAACCTCAGCCTCAACAAACTGAGCTTGTAAGTTTTTCAATGGCAGCAACACTGCGGACCCGGTGCTCGGGTAGGACCTCGGTTCGCCGCCGGGTATTTGTGGGTAAGTTTTAACGACGACGTTCTTCACGTAGTCGAACAGAATAGCTCGATTGTTGGCGAAAATAAATAAGTTGCCATCCACGTTGAGAAAAACGAAAGGGTAAAGATTGTTTTCGACTTTGGGGTCGTTAGTCTGCACGAGGAACGGCAAACTGTGGACATTGCTAGACGACTCGCTTTTGGGATAAAACTCGTAGTTGAACTGCCGCCTGCCGCCGATGATGATCTGCCGTCCATCTGGCAGAATGTGATTAGTGGCGTACCAACGGCGAGCGGCTAAGCCTTTGTCGTACTCCTTCCAGTCACAGCCGGTGCAGGATTGGAAAATCCTGACGCGGCGCTCTCCGTCGTTGAAGCCGCCGGTCTGGATCAAGCTACCGTCTTGTGCTACGGATCCGGAGGAGCACCAGACGTCGGTCTGGACCATGAGAGGGCGGAAGGAGTTGGTGAGGACGTCGTATTCGGCTGAGTGGGCGGTGCAGTCGACTTTGAGGACGGTGTCGTTGGGGTCATTGCGGCACTGGCCTTCGGGCAGGGACAAGTTAGATTTGCCGAAGTCGGTGCGGTCAAAGAGGACGACGCGGTCGTTGTGGAGGAGTTGCATGTGCATGGCGGAAATGCCGATATTCTGTTGCACGAGCAGCCATTTGCCACCGGCAGCGTGGGTCAGGGAGATGAGGAGGAAATGGAACAAGAAGAAGAAGAGGAAGGCAAGAATGAGATTTGGGTTCGTCCTCATTCTTTGTGTTGTGTTTTGGTCTATTGGTGTAATGTTTTACTTGGCTTGTTGCTTGGTCTCTTAAATCCTTTGCTTGCCTTGGCATTGTGTGGGGATCGAGTGGAAGAGAGAGATAGAGAGAGGACAGAGTAATTACCCACCCACATGCAAGTAAACGCGTCGCGTGGGGCAGACTAGGTGTGTCATCACTGAAAATGACCCTTGTAGTTCAACACCAGCAAGCAATCCCTTCTTCTCAATCTGATATAATCTAAATGCTAGCTAGCTAGTTGAGCTCCGCTTTGAAATTCCCTTCTCGATTTTTTTTTTCTTTCTATTTCTTAATTACTTACTCTTTCGGTGGTTGATTGATGAAACTTATTTCCTCTTTTGCAAGTACAAATGTTAGGTGAATATGAAATTCATCATTTTAATGTACGTAGGTGGGATTCAAATTGGGAGATGCTCTGGTTAGGTTCATATCCGAATTACACCACAACTAATGTGTCTCTCTAACGTTACCAACTTAAATCAATACCTGAACATAATTAATTTAATTTCATTAAAATTGATCATCACTTGCGTTGCGTGTGCCATTGTGATCGTGCATGGTTCTAACTAATATTAAACCATTAATCAGCAATAATCACATATATGATTTGGAATAATATCCATTGCAATGATTGCATTGCACTCTCTTTTAATTAGGTGAACGTTGGGCACAAAATAAATTGCAAGTTCTTGCAACATAATAATTGTAGGGTTTCAATCATCTATGGTTAGGTAGTTAGCATGATGATAGCTCTATATGGTTAGATTTTTCAATCATATATCTGAAAAAACTGAGAGGGGCCATTTCTAAATTCACTTTCACCAATTTGAGAAAAGTTCTATGCTTTTAATTAACAAGCAATAAGCATAGAGCTCATAATCTATAAACAAAAGCTTGAATACAACGTGCAAGAAAGAGAGTTTTAGCACAAATAGCCAGACTGAAATCATATCTGAGTTGATCTTCAATCACTTTTCTGAGCTCTTTTCTCTGTCTTAATTTTTCATATGTTTCATCGGTGAAACTTTTACTTGAATTTCTTTAATGGCGTTTAGAGAACTTTGTTAATGTTTAGTAATGAATTTCTCAATTTGTTGATACACATGGATTTACTTTCACTTGTTATGTTTTTACCAATTGATGTGAGGTAAAGTATGTCCTAAAGTTGCTGCCGACAATGTTGAGTTTTTTTTTGTATGGATATGGGCCGGCAGCAGGTCGTTCTTTGGACTGCAGGAAAAATTCATACTTGATAGATACAGAATTTCTGATGATCTACGTGTGTGGCAACTTAATTTATTTTATTTTTGATGACATGCAATTGTCATGAACTTCATACTGACTTCATAGTCAATCGCAAGCCTGGAATTTTTGGGTCAACAATATAAATAACTTGGACAGGATTTTGGAACTTAGAAGATATATGAAAACTATATATAATACGAAATCAATTCAATTGGTTTTTTTTTCTCGACTATTCAGAGATACGTACGAACAAGTTCCGTGTTGATAATTGTGTGAGTGCAAACCTTTTTTCAACACTCCACGATCAATTTCTCTGCCTCCATTCGTCATTTGGCGTTAGAGTTCTGTGGGGTTAATTGTTTTTATCTGTATTCTGTTTCGTTCTTCACTTAAATTTAATTTCTGTGTTCAAACAATGTGCCGCCTCGTTCAATCAAATTCGCCTACAGACTCAGACGGAGACCATCACTGCAATTTGGCTTAGCAAATTGTGTTGACAGAGTAAATGATAGCTATTTCTTAAACCAATAAAATAAAGAGATATTTAGTGATATACCCATTTTTTAGCACTAATATTATAGATAAACCTTACACCATTGAAATTCTATAAACAAATCCAAAAAAAACCCAAAAAATGACAGCTGACCTTATTAAATTTAATATTGATTATTAAATTACTTTAATGCCCTATTGAGTGTTTTGGTATTTTTATGAGATTTTGGGGTTGGGCTTGTTTTAAGAAATTCAAGGTAGTTTTGTAATTTTTAAGAAGTTAAAGCCTATTTGTTATGTTGTAAATGAGTTTTGTGTGTGTTTATAAAGTCCATTTCATATGGGGTATTTTTATAATTTGGGCCCCTATATTGGGTATAATAGTGAATCTCCCTAAAATAAAATAAAGAAACAGAGACAAAATCACTTTGTCGCAAAAGACATATATTCATTTCAGGAATTGAATTTCACCGGTGAAGAATTTCTGTGTTTACTTCACATCAAGAAATTGAAAGGTAAGTGGGGCCACACAAAATTAGGAATTGAATTCCTGATTGTGGAGGAATTCAATTCTTGAGTGAGGTGTGGTATTATAATTCCTAGATAACTAACCCGTTATGAATTCATCTTTTTTACCCATTATATACTCACACAATTTTCAAAATTTCAAATTTGCCATATACTTTAATCAAACAACGATGACATTTTAGTAATTAGTATGAATCCTACCCCAATTTCATATGGTTTAGTAAACAACTTTAATAGGAATTCGGAATCTAACTCCCCTCAATCCATATGGTTTAGTGAACAACTTCAATAAGAATTCGGAATCTAATTTTCCTCAATCCAACTCCTTCTCAATTCAATTCATCCCAATCCAATTACAGATTAATAAACATTCCATAAATGCCAAACATTCCACAATTTTCAATTTCTTAATTATCAAATTGTCATGTATTTTGCTTGACCAAAAAAAATTAGTGTCATATATTTTAAATTAATAAGATATCAAAGAATAATAATAATATAAATGACTTGCTTTAAGACGTGTTGAAACAATGCACCGCCGGGAGTACTATTTCAAGTAGGAAAATGCTAGGCTTACCATATTTTTCATACCACATTCATACCACATCTCTAATAGAGGTGGGCCCGATTGTATTGGTGGGCGGGCCCCATTGTATTGGTGGGCTCCACCTCTATTAAAGATGTGGTATGAATGTGGTATGAAAAATGTGGTATGCCTAGCATTACCCTTTCAAGTATGATTACGCACTGGCGCCAAAAGGTTTAATGAAGACAACATATCCTCCGACTTTATTCATGACCAATCAGCTTATAATATAACTTGCAATCTTCGGTAAAAAAACAAAAACAAAAACAAAATACAACATGGAAAATGTATTCGATGAAAAGGTTTAATGAAGACTACTTATCCTCCGACATATACCTATATCATATATATGTCTTTCGATCTTTTTTTGGACGAATGTACTCTGATCTTTTGTCACATAATTTGGACCCAGATGCCGTCACTTGGAATTTGCTGATGAACCACGTACAAAATATAATATCCTGAAGGCGCAAGATTTCCAGAAGCCGGCGTCGTCACCTCAACTTCATACGTTGACTTTCCAACACTCTTTATGTTCTCGGAAGCAAGAACCAAAGACCTTTGATTCATCGAGAACGAATGTGACGTAAAAGACGGGGCCACCATCGTCACTGACACTAAATTCGTTGCTAGCGTTCCCGTCACCGAAAACCGAATGGTTAATTTTTTACCATAATTGATCTTAGCTTGTGATTTCGGGGAGACAATTTTGGGACGCACATTTGCGTACTTAGCGTCCAGATAATCAGGATTAAACGCCTCTACACTTAACTCCGTTGGGAAAAGTACGTTAGTGAACTCGTAACCAGCATGAGGGTTACTGCCTCCAACTAGCACTCTACCATCGCGTAGCAACACCGCTGTCGAATGGTACATCCGCGGGATAGTGGTCGGGTTTTGCTGCTCGAATCTTGACCCGGCTGCATTATCGGGTCGGTAAACAACGGGATTCAACACCGGGTTCCGCCCGAGTTCCCAACCCGCTGCCCCATTTGACGCACCATTGATAAGCAAAACGGTGCCGTCCGGAAGCAATGTCATGTCACCCATGACTCTAGCTTGAGGCATGGTCTCCAGGACCCATTGCGGGTTCGGGTCGGTTATTTTGATCCGAGCGCATGTATTTAGAGCTCCCGTAAAAGTACCCTTTGTTGCCTTGATAAAAGACCCTGTGGGGGCTCCACCACAAACCAAAACCTCGGCCTCAATAGACCGAGCCGTTAAGTTTTTTAATGGCAGCAACACAGCTGAGCCCGTGCTCGGGTATGACCTCGGGTCGCCTCCGGGTATTTGCGGATAAGTTTTAACGACGTTGTCCTTGACGTAGTCCAACAAAATAGCACGATTGTTGGCGAAAATGAATAAGTTGCCATCCACGTTGAGGAAAACAAAAGGGTAGAGATTGTTTTCGGCTTCTGGGTCATTGGTCTGCACGAGGAACGGCAGACTGAAGACTTTGTTTGTGGACGCGCTCTTGGGATAAAATTCGTAGTTGAACTGCCGTCTTCCGCCGATGATGATCTGACGTCCATCGGGCAGAATATGATCGGTGGCGTACCAACGGGGAGCGGATAAGCCGTTCTCGATCTCCTTCCAATCACAACCGGTGCAGGGCTCGAAGATCCTGACTCGGCGCTCGCCGTTGGTGAATCCGCCGGTTTGGATGAGGCTGCCGTTGGGGGAAACGGAGCCGGAGGAGCACCAAGTGTCGCTTAGCAAGGTGAGGGGGCGAAAGGTGTTGGTTGTGACGTCATACTCGGCGGAGTGGGCGGTGCAGTCGTTTCCGACGCATTTACCATCGGGCAATGACAAGTTGGAATTGCCGAAGTCGGTGCGGTCGAAGAGGATGACGCGGTCGTTATGGAGGTGCTGCATGTGCATGGCGGAGATGCCGATGTTTTGTTGCAACAGTTGCCATTTGCCTCCGGCAGCGTGGGCCGGAGGAGAGATTGAGAGGAGGAGGAGGAGGAGGAACGTTGAAAGAATGAGAGTTGGTTGCTTCATTCTTTGTTTCTTGTGTTTTGGTGTTTTTGAATCTCTTAAAGGGTGCTTTTGGCGCTGTAAGTTGCTTGTAATTGTCTCAATGGCTGGCCGTCTTTAAATACTCGACGGAATGGGAAGACAGAGCCACCCGCATCGCATGCATGACGTATGCAAAGGAGTGGGACCCACATGGTTTGCGCTTAATGAAAACGACTGTTGTTATAGTTGAAGAAGAGAGCAAAGCTACACACAAACGCAAAATCTATCTCATCTAACTGAGTAGGAATGCTAGCTAAGCTTGCTAAGCTAGGTCTGCTTTGACTTCCATTCTTTTGTTTTTAAATCATGATTCGTTGGTTGGTTGATGAAACTTATTTCATCCTTTTTTTTCTGTTTGTACATGTACATATGGTAAATGTGAATATTCATTTTAAGGCACATTATATGTTAGAAATCAAGGCTTAATAGAAGGAAGACTTTAGATTGAAGTTAACGTTGTATAGTTGTCTTACTTGGACATCAATTCTTTTCCTTTTCTTTAGTTACCTTAGACATAGGATCTGGAGATTTATTTCCTTTTGTATTCCTTAAATTTTGTTATATAACTGTAATCTATGTACAGTGATTATATACAGAAAACATTCACCATATTTTCTTATATGGTATTAGAGCAAAATGTATGATCCCTCTTTGCTCTTTCTGCAATCTTCATCATGACAAATACCGAAGAAAGCAGTGTCACACCGAAAACACAAAAATCCGTCAAGGATGTATTCAATTAGGATTTTAAAAGACTATTTTGGGATAAATAAGTCTTGTGGTATTCAATTAAGACTTTTAAATAATCTAAACAAGTCTTGTGGTATTCAATAAGGACTATTAGGATTTTTTTTTAAGAGGGTGTCCAAATCTAGTGGTATTCATTCAAGGCTTTAAACAAGTAACAAAAAGTCTTTTGGTATTCAAAAACTTGCTAATTTCGAAGGATTTTTTTTTAAAATACGGAATTTGTATGACTTTTTAGTGGGAGGTATAAATACCAAACCCTATCTCAAATCTCACCATAACCCATCAAACTTTTCACTTGAGATTGTTTTTTGTTTGCGAGAGAAGATAAACAGTTCTTCGTGAACAAGGTATTATTTCCTTCTCGTGCTATGTCTTCTTGCGTTTATTGTCTGTAACAATTGCTACTACCTTGCATAGACTGGCGTCTTTTTGTTTATATATGAATAGAACAGAACAATTGTTTATATGTGGTTTCTTTTGTTCATATGGCGTCTTTCTGTGACGATTGTTTTTGTCTTTGGTCGCTGGTAAATTTTTGTATTCGTTTTCTAAAACTTTATCAAGGACCAAGAGATTGACTTATAGAGTTTTACTTCTACTTCCATTAACCATGCTGACATCTCGCAGCGATGGTTGCTTAGGTTTGATACATGTGGACACACACACTTTCCAGTACTACCTTTCTTTCTTGGCATCCAACTAATATATATAGTAGTTTGTATTTCTTCAACGACTTTAATAATAAAATAGCACTCAAGAATGAAATAAAATAATTGTAGCAGCTAGTTGAAATCAATATGCTAGCTTATTATTGTTGTAGTTACTTTCTTCGCAAAGAGTGTCGTTCTGATGAATTTTCAATTGAACCAATAGATGAATCTTCATCTTCAGTATTACCAGTTAATGAAGAAGATAATTTTGAACCTATTGTTCAAACTCAAGAGCAGCAACGAGAATATGCTAATGCATGGAGGGCTAGCATAGCTTTAGATATGTGGAGAAATGCTATTTCTGAGGACATGAAGCTACATCAAATTGGCTATTAAAAGATTGGAAAAATTGTATTAGCTTTTACTTTTTTTTATTAAAATTATCATTTCTTTGTTATCTTTTTCATTGACTCTTGTAACTTTGAATGTTTGCTTTTATTTATTGTTCCATTTCTTTGTTATCTTGAAGCAATTGACTTTCATTGGCTTTTTATTTATGGTTCCATTCCATTTAACCAATTGACTTTCAAAACAATAGCTTGAACCAAGTGTCTGCAACCTAGTAACCTTATACCTGTCATACAACCTTTTGGAAGGAAAAATTCCACCATCATTTGGAAAGCTTGGGAATTTGTAGAGGCTGTTCCTGGAGAATTCGTGCATCATTGAAGTAGACCGCCATTGCTCATCATCTGACTAAGTTGGTTGGTTAGCAACATAAAAGTACAAAATCCATGTGGTCCTTTCAAATCTTATAAATTCTTATGATATAAATCTTTTAAAATCCAAACGTAAAAAATCATGATTATAAAAATCTTTTAAGTCATTACATTCCTAAATAGTCTTTTAAAATCCATTGGACTTATTTATCCATAAATAGTCTTTTAAAATCTCAATTGAATACACCTCCTTCAATACCTGATTATGCAGTTTCTTCACCATTTTACCATCATCATTGAGATAACCCTGACATTATTATTGTCTCCAAGCCTCTTATCGGAGATAATTACCCAACTTGGAGCCGAGCTATATGCAGAGCTTTGGAAGCCAAGAACAAACTTGGATTCATTGATGAAAGCTTGACCATGCATGCAAAGGGATCCCCAGATTATGACCAATGGATTCACTGCAACAGTATGGTGAATTCTTGGATTGTCAATTCACTCTCTGCAGAGATCTCCAACAACGTCATTTATACCGAGAGCGCACTTGATGTCTGGACTGATCTCAAGGAACGTTTTTTGAAAAAAAATGCTCCACGCATATTTGAGATACACCGGAGCATATCTAATCACCACCAAGGGACGTCTTCTGTGTCAACCTATTACACTGTCCTCAAATTATTTTGGGATGAACTTTCATCGTACACATCTGTGGCCCCTTGTTCTTGTGGTGCCACCAGTTCTCGTAATGATATCTTATAGGAGCATAGACTCATGCAATTCCTCATAGGCCTTAATGAAGTTTATTGTACTGTTCGAAGCAATATTCTATTGATTGAGCTATTACCCACAGTTACTAAGGCCCATGCTATTATTTTACAAGATGAACGTCAACGTTTATTGAGTTCACCAACTATACAAATACCAGATCAATCTGCTTGGTTTCTATTTCTCGTTCATCATCCAAACCAAAATATCATTGTGATTTTTGTGGAGCAGATGGTCATACTGAATCTCATTGCAGGAACAAAGATCCTTCAAAATACCATTGTGATTTCTATGACAAGGATGGGCACTTTGACTCTCATTACTGCTACAAAAGGAGACAAGGCAATCAGTTTACCAGAGATCAATCCATCGTTTTCAGTCGAATAGGAACCATGCACCTAGCAGGAATAATCAAAATAGATCCAATAAGCCTTATTTCACTACTGCTATGCATGCCAATCCATCACCGGCCAACACTGTCGTAACTCTCACTCCAGAGGAATATCAAAAATTTATTTCCATGGTTTCCAATGGTAAAATTAGTCATTTGGCTAATAATTTTTCAGGTATTTCATGTAGCCTTACCTCTAGTTTCAATTCCTTTACTTGTATTATTGACTCGGGTGCCACTGACCATATGATATCAAATTCAAAATTGTTTCATACCAAAACACCAATTATTTGTGCATCAATTAAATTACCCACTGGCCAAACAACATCTATTACACATATAGGCCAGTCAAATCCATCCCCCACATTACCCTTGCAAAATGTACTCTTTGCACCTTCTTTTCCAGTCAAATCCATCCCCCACATTACCCTTGCAGAATGCATTTTTCAGGACCTAGTTATGAAGAAGAGGATTGGCAAGGGTAGAGTGTGTGGGGGTCTCTACTACTTGGATTGACAGGATCCGCCCCAAATTTCACGGCACTCGAGATGAATCCTGCGGAGATCCCGGCATCACACCCATGCCGGGCTCACTCTCTAGAAAGGTAACCTCCTTTTTCATAAGGAGTAAGGGGACGAGACTTTCTGCCGAAATTTCGGCAGAGTCTCCCCTGTAAATTGAACATTTCCCCAAAGTTCCAACCTGCATAAAACACATTTAATATCCCAACCGGCAGCATGCACAATATAATTCTCAAACAATTCACATAAATGGCCTCCGGCCTTCTAATATTCTGAAACAAAACCAAACTACCAACAAAGCCCTTAAATCAAACAATGCTTTAAGCAGGGCAATTAATAAACTCACTTAATATTTATGAATACCAAACACAGCTTACCTCATCTAACTTTCCCCACTACAGCATGCGAGGTTTTAACATGTATCAATTATCATCTATAAATTATCACAAATTATTCCAGGGCCTCAGCCCATAATACCACATACTTTATTCAATAGTATACACCTACACAACCCTCCCTCCGCCAAACGGGAGTACAAACAATATCCAATCGCACCTCGGTTTTAACCGAGTTTTAGGACCAGCGACAAGGTCCTTAGCTCGCAGTTGCACCTAGGCACTCTCCTAGGCTGCCTACGTATCCTCAATGAGGGATCAAGCCACACGTAGTTCTTTCCTCAACAGTCACAACTCCGATAATAGACAATTATTTACAACCCAACCACTATACATTTCAGATCTATCACAATTCTAAATCAGATAAAAACACATTGAAACAGTATCCCTTCCTTCCAAAGGCATCGTATTAAGAAGACATCCGAAGGGCTTGGACAAACTCCGACGGGCCTGGGCAAAATAAATCAACCTCCGAAGGGCCTGGACAAACTCTGACGGGCATGGGCAAAATAAAGCTCCGACATTATACAATCTTTTTCCTTTTAAATAAAACCAATGAATAACTTTAGATTCCTTAATATATCAATTTCAACAAGGCAACCCTTTAACACTTTGTCATTTCCTTTCTTTTATCAATTCTTTCCACGCAACCATACCTTTTCCGAGGCGTATGTTGCCAAACATCACTCCCCAATCCGGGACTCAGACCTTCATACCAGTGCAGGGTAATCACAAAGCACCATCTCACGGATCTCAATCCAGAAACAAGTCCACATATATATATATATATATAAATAACCACACCCACCTATCACCATCATCATGTACCAGGGGAAAACAATCCAATTCAGGGATCGTTTGACTAGACCACATGGAGGAATCCTCAACAACCATGTGGCTAGGGCACGAGCCGTCCAACTGGGGGACTAACTCTCAGCCAGCACGTACAGCCGAGACCCTAAAAGCTCGTACGCCTGAAAACCAGTCCTACGCGCGCAGACTACCCAATCAAGGGTCTACAGCAACATCCCGTCAAGGATGCCCCAGGTTCTGTCATATCCAGACCATATCCACCATTTTCATGTATCAGTATCCAAGGGGAGGTACATGTGATGTTGCACATCATGTACTGGGGAAAACCATCCAACCGAGGATCGTTTGACTAGTCCACATGGCAGAGCCATTCCTCAATTCACCATGTGGCTAGGGAACGAGCCGTCCAACTAGAGGACTAACTCTCAGCCAGCACATACAGCCGAGACTCTCAAAGCTTGTACTGTGAAGACCCGTATTTTTAAAATATATATTGGTTATATTTTTTATTTTGGTATATATATAAACATTGTTTTACTAATTATTATACTACTACAAATAACTTATATATATAATTGTTTTGTTATACTTTTAGATTTTGTTCTTAGTTATTAAAATAAAATAAAATAGTAATAAGTTTATGTATTGCTTATCTCTTCCTTGCCGACCAAGTTGAAGTGGCTTAGACAAATTGAACAAAATCACTTTAAGACTCCAAGTGTCATTCTATTGAGATGAGTAAGCTTTCTACCTAGATGACTAAGCCTTATTTAGCATGAGGTGTTGGCATTTGATAAATAACTATCCTAAACTTGATCTCCAAGTTCCCAACGTGGTCATCACCTCTCCACCAATTAGAACCATTTGAAACCTCTTGAGTATTACTATAAATAGGACACTTCCATTGTTTTTGAAAACATTCAAACTTTGCATGAAAATTCTTACAAAGAGAGAAAAAAACGTAGAGGGAGAGAGAAGTGATGAAATTCTTGGAAGAGATATATGAGTTAGCTTGTATTTTCTTAACTTGGAGAAATGCTTTGGAATTGAGGTAGGGGTTTCTTGGGGGGCCTTTTTCAGAGATTGATTTAATTAAATTTTGTGAGCATTATATTATGCATGGTACTATTTGATTTACATTCCTTGTATTGGGTGTTTAAGTAATCTGAACTGCTTGAACAATGTAGGCATGATTATATGTACATTGGTGATATTTAAATGATTACATTGTTTTTATGAAATATGTGAACTATATAATGTCATGGAAATTATTTGGAGTTCTTGGGTTGAGAAAATAATGGTGGAAAAAGAGGGTAATGGAAATGGTCTTTTGTGTAGTTGAGTCGAACTCTTGGCAGGTACCAGGTCTCAGGGATCCCACAGTGTACATGGTTTTTATTGGGTGATTCGGGACTGGCGAAAGGGAGTTAGACAAGATGACTAACAAAAGGGGAATTATGGGATGATTGAAATGGGTGTTAGTTCATATAAATGGGCATTCGGGACCAAGTGGTATAAGCATGGTATGGGACGTGCAGGTCTGCTTGTCCAGTTATATGAATTAACGGGATTTACATGAGCATTCATGCATTATTATAATTAATAATATGAAATTTGGTTGCTTGATTATTTGTCACTTAATTTAATTATATCAATTTATAGTAAAAAGGTTTACGTCCCTACTGAGCTGTGGTTTTGCTCACCCCCTAATAGATTTTGCAGGTACCGAACCTGGAATCTAGAGCTTGTGATGATTTTGGCATGTCTATAGAGTATATTATAGTTTGTGGATAAATAATGAGCTACTCTTTTAGTAAACTCTCGAGTAGTTTTAACTTGTAAAATAATGTAAAATTTTACGGTTTCAGATATTATCGTTTCCGCGTTTCTGCTGAATATTTTATGTGAAATATTTATTTTATTTATTTAAATGTTTTCTTCACATTTTAGTTATAGTTTTTATTAAATTCTATAATTAAGGTGTGAATAACGACTTAACCCAAGGTTTTGTAAATCCGAGTGTTGGGGCGTGACATGTACGTCTGAAAACCAGTCCTACGCGCGCAGACTACCACCCCTCAAGGTGCACGAACCCCTTTGCAAGGGCGTTCGAGTTCCAACATATCCAAACCATATCATAATTTTCCGGCATCCCACAATTCCAGGATCCGTGACCAAGAAAGCCAACACGCCCGAAACATGGCACGTGTATGAATAGTAACTAGGGAAGGTACGTATGATAGTGGAGTTCGTAACCCTTATAACCATATTTCCAAATGATATTTCATTCCGTAATTCAATCGTTCCAAACCTCTATACATAGTATAGACAACAAACTCTCAAGCATATCACAGGGGGTACCTAGGGTAGTGCATATAGCACTCCAAACTGATGTTCTAACTCTTTTTATACCTTTATACATCCACACAATTAATTATATAAATATAAATTCTAATCTTATATAAACCTTAACCAATATAGCATCCCATAAACTCCCCAATTTGAACTCATCAATTAATATCCTAAACCCACAATATCCACATAACTCGACTAACAATCAAGACCTGTCTCTACGGTCATTTCAATTTTCCTAGGAAGGTAATACTACCTAGGAAGTCTCACGGTCAACCCAGGGTCAAACTACCCAACCTTGGTCAAACGGGCCCGCAGGGCCCATGACCTCTAAATTCCGATCTGACAGTTCCTATAGGTTCTACAAGGTCTAGGACACATGTCCTGCAAGTTTGGTCCAGATCGGACGGTCAGATCGCTCACGATCGCACGATCGGACGGTTACTGAAACCCTCGCCCTAGGGTTGGCATTTTCGGAGTATCCGGGACTCCGTTTTACGATCCGTCGAATCCTATACGATCCTGGTAATAACTAGATCAACATATCATAACTTCAGGACCATCCAACGGTCCAAACCTAGCGAACCTGGAAAATGCGCAATATGTGATATCCGTTCGGAACCCTAACGGTATCCAAATTGAAATCCGAGCACACCTACATGCTTGTGACATCGAGAGGATCGCATTGGGATAAAAATGACCCTCAGCTACAGCACCCACGCGCCGTCACCTCGTGGGTGTCCAAAGCGATATCGCATCGCCGGAAAACTTCTAAATTGAGAGCGAAGACTCCTAATCTAGGTAATACACCTAATTTGGAGTCACTTTTGTTCTTGGACGTACCCAAAAAACTGACCAAAAGTGGCCGGAATCTCATCCTGAAATCCGACCAAAATCGAATTTGAAAATCGAGCTATAACCGCTCAAAATTGACGAAATCCTACCCAACCATCAGCTAACTCATGAAAAATAGGTGAGAAACCATACCTCACTTGCCGGAATTGGTGGCCGGATGACGGAGAACGAAGCCGGCAAAAATTGAGCAAACCGGCCTGAAAATAGTCTTTTTCCGGCTGCTAGAGCTGCGGCCGATGTCGGGGAAGGGCCGGGTCATGACGTCGGAGCTGAGCCGGTCCTTTTGGCACCGGTCCCGTCCGCATCCGTGGTCGGTGGCCGGAGTTCCGGGGGAGGAGGGCGACGGCTGTCGCGAACCAGAAGAGAGAGAGAGAGAGAGAGAGAGAGTTCAGATTTTATTAAAAATCCATTTCGAAATATTTATGATTATGCCACTGAGGGTATTTTGATCGTATCTCTCTCGTTACAACTCCGATTCAAGCCCACTACGTGTCTACGGACTCATTTCGCCGTGCTCTACGCAACGGTACAATCAAAATGTCCAAATTCCTTCTTGATCAAAAAGTCAACTCTAGACCTCAATAAATTTTCTAGGGGCAAAGTGGTCCTTTTATTGAATAAATTAATATTCTCCAAATTATTTAGGACTAGGTCGTTACATGGATTCTGAAGATGCTCACATTGTTTCCATCATCACATCTGCAACCTTTAATCTTTGGCATTGGCGTTTAGGCCATCCCTCCCATATGGTTCAATCCAAGATTTCACACATTTCATATTATGTTTCTTGTTTTAATAAGGATACTTGTTTGATTTGTCCATTAGCAAAACATGCTAGAACTCATTTTCCTTTAAGTACTATTTCCAGTTCCAAATGCTTTGATTTAATACATTGTGACATTTGGGGTCCTTTCACTATTTCATCTTTTATTGGTGCTAAGTATTTCTTAACCATTGTTGATCATTATTCCCATTGCACTTAGACCTATCTCATGCATTTCAAATTTGAAGCTTCCCAACTTATACAACAATTTTTTTCTATGATCAAATTGCAATTTAATTATTCTATTTCCAAAGTTTGCACTGATAACGGTTTAGAATTTCTCAATGCTCCTCTTCAACAATTTTTTTCTTTTATGGGAGTGCAACATCAATGCACTTGCATTGGCACACCACAACAAAATGGTGTAGTTGAGCGAAAACATCGTCACCTTATCAATGTGGCACAATCCATCCGTTTTCAATCTCATCTACCTCTCCAATTTTGGGGAGAATGCATCTTGACAGCTACATATTTCATCAATCGATTACCAAGTAAGGTTTTAAAACGTAAAACACCATATGAAATTTTATTTGGTAAACCACCGACATATACACACTTAAAAGTTTTTGGTTGTCTTTGCTTAGCCAACAATGTCTTACACAAAGCATACAAATTTGACAAACGAGCCACACCTGGAATATTTGTTGGCTATCCCCACAGTAAAAAAGGTTACAAAATTTATAATTATTCCTGCCATAAAATTTTTATTAGTCGGGATGTCTAGTTTTTTGAAAACCATTTTCCTTATGAAACAACACCTTCCACTCATGATCACACCATTTTTTCACCTCCAAATATGCCTATACTACTTACAGATACCTATGACATTGAAACCCCTCCATATTTTCCTTCCGCTGCACCCACTCCTACACCTATAGACCCACCACATGATCTCACATCTTCACCCTCTTCCTCAACTTCTATTCCTACCCATCCATCACCCACTTCCTCTATATTTGATATTAATAATCATTCCACCTTATCACAAATTCTCCCTACATTGACTACAAACAATCGCACCACATCACTTGTCCATCCACCCACTACTCCTTTTACTCCTTCGCTGACTTCCCCAGCAGTTGATCTTGAACCACGTATACGTCAACCACCCATCAAGCTCCTCGACTACCACTGTTACAATACCCATGTCAATCCATCTTCGGTTAACAAAGGTACCCGTTACCCTCTCTCTCATTACCTCATTTATTCTAATATTTCTCACCCTCACAATGTTTTTATAGCATCTATCTCTATTGTAGAGGAACCTACTTCCTATTCATAGGCTTCTCTTATTCCCTATTGGTGTGACGCCATGCGTGATGAACTCCACGCTCTCGAATCAAATTCCACTTGGTCCCTTATTGCTTTCCCTGCCAACAAACGCCCCATTGGTTGTAAATGTGTATACAAAGTCAAAAGGAATTCGGATGGTACTATCAGGCGATTTAAAGCTTGCCTTGTTGCTAAAGGTTACACACAACTAGAGGGTGTTGATTACAAAGAGACTTTCTCTCTCGTTGCAAAATTGGTCATTGTTCGAGTTTCTTACAATTGCGGCCTCCAAGGATTGGCCTCTTCATCAATTAGACGTCAACAATGCCTCTTTACATTATGACTTACATGAAGACGTCTATATGCAGCCTCCACCTGGTCATGTCCATAAGGGGGAGAATCTTGTTTGCAAGTTACATAAATCGCTCTACGAACTTAAGCAGGCTTCTAGGCAATGATTTGCCAAATTTTCACAAGCCATTCTTAACGCTGGTTACATTCAACCCAAGGCCGACTACTCTTTGTTTTATAAACATAAAGGTATCTCCTCAGTGTTTATACTAGTGTATGTCGATGATGTAATTATCACAGGCGGTTCAGATGCAAATGAGATTTCCACACTTAAGAACTTCCTACATCAGTGATTCAAGCTAAAAGATTTGGGCAATCTCAAATATTTCCTTGGAATTGAGGTGTCAAGATCACGACGAGGCATTTGTTTGCACCAACGACAATATGCTTTGGATATTATCAAAGACGCAAGTTTATTGGGAGCTAAACCTGAGCCTTTTCCCATGGAAGAAAATCTGAAGCTCAACAATACTGATGGCAATCTACTCAATAATCCAGCCTCATATTGTCGCTTGATTGGAAGACTTATTTATCTAACTGTTACAAGACCAGAGACTCTTTTTGCAGTTAATATCCTCAGCCAATTCATGCACCAACCACGCCAACCACATATGAAAGCTGCCACACATTTAGTTCATTACTTAAAGGGATCACTTGGTCAGGATATTCTATTATCCTCTCATAATGAATTAAAATTGCAAGCTTTCTGTGACTTAAATTGGCAAGTTGCCTCATGACAAGAAGATCAACTACGGGTTATTGTGTGTTTCTCTGAACAAGTCCAATTTCATGGAAAACCAAAAAACAGCCCATTGTATCTAGGTCCTCATCCGAAGCCGAGTATAGGGCAACGACAGTAGCTACATGTGAACTACAATGGCTACGGTATCTTTTACAAGATCTTGGTGTATCACATTCCTTTCCTAGTACACTTTATTGCGACAACAAGGCTGCCATATATATAGCAGCAAATCTGGTCTATCATAAGCGAACCAAACACATTGAAATTGATTGCCATGTTGTTCGTGAAAGAATTCAAGACGGAACATTACGTATTGCATTCCTTCCTTCTAGAGATCAAATCGGAGATATCTTTACAAAAGCATTGGGCAAGGAAACTTTCCTACGATTGAAAAGCAAGTTGAATCTTTTAGACATACACGCTCCAATTTGAGGGGGAGGGTTAGAAATCAAGGCTTAATAGAAGGAAGACTTTAGCTTGAAGTTAACGTTGTATAGCTGTCTTACTTGGACAACAATTCTTTTCCTTTTCTGTAATTACCTTAGACATAGGATCTGGAGATTTATTTCCTTTTGTATTCCTTAAGCTTTGTTATATAAATGTAATCTTTGTACAGTGATTATATACAGAAAACATTCACCATATTTTCTTATATTATATATTATGGTTTATATCCATTGCATTCGGTATATAATTAATATATGGTTAGGTACTTAACAGAATGATAAAGAAATATATACTATATATTCCAGTAACTACATATAATATAACTCCCTATTTTGGTCAAAGCTCCCAACGATCAGAACGTTGCCGTTTTATACATTATAATCAATCTTACTTTTTGGTCATCTCATGCTCATCTCAATTAAATGCCCAGTACACGTGCAACAAAGAGGCTTTTAAGTTTCAGCTAGTTTAGCATAAACAGCCTCAAATCGTATCTAAATTGTCCTCTAATCACTTTTTTTGAGCTTTTCTCTTTGACTTGATTCTCCTACGTCCGTTTAGTCGGCCAAACTTTTACGTCGATTTCTTTAATTAATGGCTTTAGGGTTTTGTTTTGTCTGTTTGTTATTAATTAACTCATTCTTAATCAGTTTGTTACTAATTAACTCATTCTTAATTTGTTGCTACTCATGGATTTACTTGCACTCGTTTTGTTTTTTACCAATGGATACGTACGTGTTGACCTAACATATAGTTTGGTTGGGTCAGTCTCTTTCTATCTGGTTTCCATATGTTGTAAATAAACAACAAGATACATGAGAACCTAATTAAAATGGCAATTTTTTTGCCGACAATGCCGAGGTTTTTTTATATAGCTACGGGCCGGCAACATGGTAGTTCCTTCATCCCAATTCTGGCCTACAAAATGAAGAATCTAATTACTTACTTCAGGCACTGTGGAAAATCCTGACGCGGCGCTCTCCGTCGTTGAAGCCGCCGGTCTGGATCAAGCTACCGTCTTGTGCTACGGATCCGGAGGAGCACCAGACGTCGGTCTGGACCATGAGAGGGTGGAAGGAGTTAGTGGGGACGTCGTATTCGGCTGAGTGGGCGGTGCAGTCGACTTTGAGGACGGTGTCGTTGGGGTCACCGCGGCACTGGCCTTCGGGCAAGGACAAGTTAGATTTGCCGAAGTCGGTGCGGTCAAAGAGGATGACGCGGTCGTTGTGGAGGAGTTGCATGTGCATGGCGGAAATGCCGGTATTCTGTTGCAAGAGCAGCCATTTGCCACCGGCAGCGTGGGTCAGGGAGATGAGGAGGAAATGGAACAAGAAGAAGAAGAGGAAGGCAAGAATGAGATTTGGGTGCGTCGTCATTCTTTGTGTTGTGTTTTGGTCTGTTGGTGTAATGTTTTACTTGGCTTGTTGGTTGGTCTCTTAAATCCTTTGCTTGCCTTGGCATTGTGTGGGGATCGAGTGGAAGAGAGAGAGAGGGAGAGAGAGGACAGAGTAACTACCCACCCACATGCATGTAAACGCGTCGCGTGGGGCAGACTAGGTGTGTCATCACTGAAAATGACCCTTGTAGTTCAACACCAGCAAGCAATCCCTTCCTCTCAATTTGATATAATCTAAATGCTAGTTAGCTAGTTGAGCTCCGCTTTGAAACTCCCTTCTCGATTTGTGTTGTTTTGTTTTTTTTCTATTTGTTAATTGCTTACTCTTTCGTTGGTTGATTGATGAAACTTATTATTTCCTCTTTTTCAAGTACAAATGTTAGGTGAATGTGAAATTCATCATTTTAATGCACGTAGGTGGGATTCAAATTGGGAGATGCTCTGGTTAGGTTCATATCCGAATTACACCACAACTAATGTGTATCTCTAACATTACCATTTTAAATCAATACCTGAACTTAATTAATTTAATTTCATTAAAATTGATCATCACTTGTTGTGATCGTGCATGGTTCTAACTAATATTAAACCATTAATTAGCAATAATCACACATATGATTTGGTATAATATCCATTGCATTGCACTCTCTTTTAATTAGGTGAACGTTGGGCACGTAATAATTTGCAAGTTCTTGCAACATAATAATTGTAGGGTTTCAATCATCTATGGTTAGGTAGTTAGCATGATGGCTCTATTTGGTTAGATTTTTCAATCATATATCTGAAAAGACAGAGGGGCCATTTCTAAATTCACTTTCATCAATTTGAGAAAACTTCCGTGCTTTTAATTAACAAGCAAGCCTGGAATTTTTGGGTCAACAATATAAATAACTTGGACAGGATTTTGAAACTTAGAAGATATATGAAAACTATATATAATACGAAATCAATTCAATTGGTTTTCTGCTTGACTATTCAGAGATTCGTACGAACAAGTTCCGTGTTGATAATTGTGTGTGCGCAAACCTTTTTTCAACACTCCACGATCAATTTCTCTGTCTCCATTCGTCATTTGGCGTTAGAGTTCTGTGGGGTTAATTGTTTTGATCTGTATTTTGTTTCGTTCTTCACTTAAATTCAATTTCTGTGTACAAACAATGTGGCGCTTAAATTTAATTTTGTTTCGTTCTTCCTTCAATCAAATTCGCCTACAGACTGAGACGGAGGCCATCACTGCAATTTGGCTTAGCAAATTGAGTCGACAGAGTAAATAAAATAAAATAAAATAAAATAAAGAAACAGAGACAAAATCACTTTGTCGCAAAATATATACTTTCATTTCATTATCAAAGAAGTTTCCGCAATATTCCACAATATTGAATTTCTTAATTATCAAACTGCCATGTATTTTGCTTGACCAAAAAAATAAGTGTCATATATTTTAAATTAATAAGATATCAAAGAAGAATAATAATATAAATGACTTACTTTAAGAAGTGTTGAAACAATGCACCGCCGGGAGTACTATTTTCAAGTACGATTACGCACTGGAGCCAAAAGGTTCAATGAAGACAACTTATCCTCCGACTTTATTCATGATCAATCAATTTATAATACAACTTGCAATCTTCGGTTAAAGAAAAAAATAAAATACAACATGCAAAACATAATCGATCAAATAATATTGACACAGAAATCCTTAGTGATCTCTGTTCGTCAAGATTTTTAATTTTACAACAGATGATAATTAATTGAGATGCTTGTGATTAAAACTTAAAAGAAGAGGAGGAAGCAACTATACCTATATCATGTATATGTACTTCGATCTTTTTCTGGTCGAATGTACTTTGATATTTTGTCACATAATTTGGACCCAGATGCCATCACTTGGAATTTGCTGATGAACTACATACAAAAGATAATATCCTGATGGCGCAAGATTTCCCGAAGTTGGCGTCGTCACCTCAACTTCATACGCCGACTTCCCAACACTCCTTACGTTCTCGGAAGCAAGAACCAAAGACCTATGATTCATCGCGAACGAATGTGTCGTAAAAGACGGTGCCACCATCATCACTGACACCGAATTTGTTGCTAGCGTTCCCGTCACCGAAAACCGAATGGTTAATTTTTTACCATAATTGATCTTAGCTTGTGATTTCGGTGAGACGATTTTGGGACGCACATTTGCGTACTTAGCGTCCAGATAATCAGGATTAAACGCCTCTACTCTTAACTCCGTTGGGAAAAGCACGTTAGTGAACTCGTAATTAGGATGAGGGTTACTGCCTCCAACTAGCACTCTACCATCGCGTAGCAACACCGCTGTCGAATGGTACATCCGCGGGATGGTGGTCGGGTTTTGCTGCTCGAATCTTGACCCGACTGCATTATCGGGTCGGTAAACAACGGGGTTCAACACCGGGTTCCGCCCGAGTTCCCAACCCGCTGCCCCATTTGACGCACCATTGATGAGCAAAACGGTACCGTCCGGAAGCAATGTCATGTCACCCATGACTCTAGCTTGAGGCATGGTCTCCAGGACCCATTGCGGGTTCGGGTCGGTTATTTTGATCCGAGCGCATGTATTTAGAGCTCCCGTAAAAGTACCCTTTGTTGCCTTGATATAAGACCCTGTGGGGGCTCCACCACAAACCAAAACCTCGGCCTCAATAGACCGAGCCTTTAAGTTTTTTAATGGCAGCAACACAGCTGAGCCCGTGCTCGGGTATGACCTCGGGTCGCCTCCGGGTATTTGCGGGTAAGTTTTAACGACGTTGTCCTTGACGTAGTCGAACAAAATAGCACGGTTGTTGGCGAAAATGAATAAGTTGCCATCCACGTTGAGGAAAACAAAAGGGTAGAGATTGTTTTCGGCGTCTGGGTCATTGGTCTGCACGAGGAACGGCAGACTGAAGACTTTGTTTGTAGACGCGCTCTTGGGATAAAACTCGTAGTTGAACTGCCGCCTTCCGCCGATGATGATCTGACGTCCATCGGGCAGAATATGATCGGTGGCGTACCAACGGCGAGCGGCTAAGGCGTTCTCGATCTCCTTCCAATCACAACCGGTGCAGGGCTCGAAGATCCTGACGCGGCGCTCGCCGTTGGTGAATCCGCCGGTTTGTATGAGGCGGCCGTCGGGGGAAACGGAGCCGGAGGAGCACCAGACGTCGCTTAGCACAGTGAGGGGGCGAAAGGTGTTGGTGGTGACGTCGTACTCTGCGGAGTGGGCGGTGCAGTCGTTTCCGACGCATTTACCATCGGGCAATGACAAGTTGGACTTGCCGAAGTCGGTGCGGTCGAAGAGGACGACGCGGTCGTTGTGGAGGAGCTGCATGTGCATGGCGGAGATGCCGATGTTTTGTTGCAACAGTTGCCATTTGCCTCCGGCAGCGTGGGCCGGAGGAGAGATTGAGAGGAGGAGGAGGAGGAGGAACGTTGAAAGAATGAGAGTTGGTTGCTTCATTCTTTGTTTCTTGTGTTTTGGTGTTTTTGAATCTCTTAAAGGTTGCTTTTGGCGCTGTAAGTTGCTTGTAATTGTCTCAATGGCTGGCCGTCTTTAAATACCCGACGGAATGGGAAGACAGAGCCACCCGCATCGCATGCATGACGTATGCAAGGAGTGGGACCCACAAGGTTTGGGCTTAATGACAACGACTGTTGTTATAGTTGAAGAAGAGAGCAAAGCAACACACAAACACAAAATCTATCTCATCTAACTGAGTAGGAATGCTAGCTAAGCTTGCTAAGCTAGGTCTTCTTTGACTTCCCTTCTTTTGTTTTTAAATCATTTGATTCGTTCGTTGGTTATTTTGTATTTTTTTCTGTTTGTACATGCATATATGGTAAATGTGAATATTCATTTTAAGGCATATTATATATTATGGTTTATATCCATTGTATTTGGTATATAATTAATAGATGGTTAGGTACTTAACAGAATGATAAAGAAATATATACTATATTCCAGTAACTATATATAATGTAACGCCCTATATTTTGGTCAAAGCTCCCAACGATCAGAACGTTGCCGTTTTATACATTATAATCAATCTTACTTTTTGGTCATCGCATGCTCATCTCAATTGAATGCCCAGTATACACGTGCAACAAAGAGGCTTTTAAGTTTCAGCTAGTTTAGCATGAACAGCAATATATACTCAAATCGTATCAAAATTGTCCTCTAATAACTTTTTTTGAGCTTTTCTCTCTGACTTGATTCTCCTACGTCCGTTTAGTCGGCCAGACTTTTACGTCGATTTCTTTAATTAATGGCTTTAAGGTTTTGTTATGTCTGTTTGTTATTAATTAACTCATTCTTAATCAGTTTGTTATTAATTAACTCATTCTTAATTTGCTGGTACTCATGGATTTACTTGCACTCGTTTTGTTTTTGACCAATGGATACATACGTGTTGATCTGACATATAGTTTGGTTGGGTCAGTCTCTTTCTATCTGGTTTCCATATGTTGTAAATAAACAGGAAGATACATGAGAACCTAATTAAAATGGCTTTTTTTTTTGCCGACAATGCCGAGGTTTTTTTATATAGCTACGGGCCGGCAACATGGTAGTTCCTTCGTCCCAATTCTGGCCTACAAAATGAAGAATCTAATTACTTACTTCAGGCTCTGTGGAAAATGTTTAATTCTTTTCTAGAGAAAAATGGAAAAATACTTGGTTTTGTGATAATCTCGGGCTTTATTTTATTTTATTTTATTGATGATGCATTCAAATTGTTCTAGATTAACTGAGTGGATAATCAATCGCTCATGTCCTTGATTTTAATTATGATTTAATTATCAATATTATAATTATAAATTAGCAGGTGGACGTTGAAACTTAAAAACTATATGCTAATCTGAGTTATATTACGAAATCAATTATATACTGGTTTCTCGCTTGACTATCGAAAGATATGAATCAAATTTCTTTTTAAAAGTATTGGATTATTTAGAGGCGGACGCTACTCTTTTTCGCAATGAGGCAAGACAAATAACTGACGGCAAGCTTTAACTTAGTATTGAAAAAGACATTCCTATATATGTAAAAAGTAGTTTTCTGACCTAATTACGACTAAGACGTGATGAAACAATGACTTCGAATTCGACTCATTACAGCATCAAATCTTGTCTACGAAATAATTTATTTTTAGGGTGCATGCTAGCTACAAAGGTAGGTATATACGTTGGTTCGAATCAGTTTAATCTCTTTCGGTGCTACAGCTATTGACATGACAAACTGTAAAGAAACAGATTCTGCACAAATTGTTTTTCTCTTTAAACACACCATGCATCTCTGTACATGTTGAGCTTCTGATATACGAAAGTATTTTGCAGAAATGTATATGTTTTCTGATTTATTTTATTTTATTTTAAAAAGAGGATAATGTTTATCCATTTTTGCGTCGAATAGATTGGTTCAATTAGAAAAAGATAGGATTCAATTTTTTTAGGGATATTCACTATTATACTCAATATGGGGGCCCAAATTATAAAAATACCTCATATGAAATGGACTTTAAAAACACACCCAAAGCCCATTTATAACATAACAAAAAAACTTTTAACTTCTTATAAATTACAAAACTGCTACCAATTTCTTAAAACAAGCCCAACCCCAAAATTTCATAAAAATACCCAAAACACTCAATATGGTATCAAAGTAATTTAATTATCAATATTAAATTCAACAGTCTTGATCTCTTGGACTACAGGGGTCCAAGAGATTTGTGATCACTCACCGTTGGATGTAAATTCAACGGTTCACTCACTCTTGCACTCCTTTTAAGAAACTTTTTTGAACTATTGGATTAATATCCAACGGTGGGTGACCACAATCTTTTGGACTCCTGTGGTCCTAGAGATCGGGACTGTTAAATTCAATAAGATTTATTTTGCAGAAACGTATATGTTTTCTGATTTATTTTATTTTATTAAAAAAAAAAAAGGAACAATGTTTATCCATTTTTGCATCGAATAGATTGGTTCAATTAGAAAAGGACAGGATCCAATTTTTTTATTGTTACAAAAAATGAGTCGATCAATAATTGTTTGATGCGGTTGGTGGACACATTCTTTCAATCACTAAACTTAGAATTTTCGTGATCTAATTCTCGCAATAAAGAACTCATCAAATTGGTTGGGACAAGTAAAATAAGAAAACCGCACGTTATACTTGGAAGTAAATATAATATTATGTGTCCGAATATTCTCAGTTTGGGTATCGTTGAAGTTTCCTTCCCTCCTTTTTATTTTTATTTTTATTTTGTTGCTGAACATTCTTTCTTAATTAATTATTTATTCCAAGGACCAAATTAATTAATTAATCAACCAAACCAAACGATTAATTCATGTTCGTCCCAAAAAAAAAAACGATTAATTCATGAACCTGAAAGAATGAATATTAGCCGCCATGCCTGCTTGTTAACTACCAAATTATACAAGCTATAGTCAAACCTTTGATTCATGAATGAACCTTTATCTACAGGCACCAGAGGAATTTAAACCATTTCTGGTTCACCAGCAGGAGACAAGACAAACTAACATCTGCTGTTTTAAAACCTTCCCTAGAAAACGTTTCCAACACATGACATATAATTAAACTCGTTTTTCCATTTTGATAATCATCCACAGACACCCAATTCTCTCACAGCTCGTCAATTAATTTGCTAATAAAAGTCAAAATTTCTGGTTTTCTTTTTCCTCTTCTAATTGGTTCACTTTGCTTTCGCTTTGAAGATCAGAAGAAGGATTAGAAGGTTTTTGAGATTTAGCTAGAAAAGAGTTAGGTAGGCACTCTATTTTCTTTTTTCCACCCAAGCAACACGGTTCAACTTGATGGAGTAATTAACATTAATTATATAACAAAGGCAGGTTCCAGACGTCTTATCTTCCTGGCGTATCTTATTTGAAATATGACTTGTTCCTATGGAGTTTCTCTGACTCGCTGTTTCTAAAAAGACCTTTTAATCATTGTTAAACTCGAATGCTAGAAGCATTTTCATTTTCTTTCTCCTTCGAGAAAAATCTTTAGGTTTAAGGGAAAACGAGGACTACGAGAGTCCAACTTTAGCAATCTGGCCGTAAAGAAAATGTCTTACCACTAAGGTCAAAAGCGTCCGGCGATAGATGTAGTTTAATTCATGATGGCTACTTCCTAATTAATTGTCCTGTAATTTCTACTTATGTAGCTTATCCACATTAGTTGGCTGGTTGTCCAAATTAATCATCCCTAAACCCTTTGTCAAAACAATAAGCTATACACGCAACGCAATATAGAATATTCTGATCCAGAAGGGAAGTGATGATTGAAAATTTTATTATATTTGGGCCATGAAAACGAAATCAGATTTTCAATCATATACCTGAAAACAAGATAATGATATTGAATAGCACATGGTAATGAATGACGACCCCATCATCACCCAAGCAACATCAATAATGCAACTGACTGCTTACCAAAACAAACCGGGACAAGTTTTTCCAGGCAGACCATCTGTTCTTCTACGATGTTGAAAAGCAACAAAACCAGCTAACAGAGATATACAGCATTAACTAAACAAAACAAGGCCATGCTTCGTGTGGAAGGATTTGAAGCCGGTTTTAAACTTTTGGGTGCCTTGTGGAAGAGGGCAAGGGCTTAGGCACATATTATCTGAAAACCACATGATTTTTGTACCCAAAAATAGAAAACCACATGGTTCAGATTTCTGAAGCTCAGTTGTTATGAGCCCATAACTCCAAAGGACAACCCATGTTGCACGCTCATACACTCAAGTTTGAATATCCTCTATATAGATTAGAATAACTTAGTTTAGACTGTCGCTTACATTAAAAAATATACAATGGCTTAATTAGTAATAATCACGAGGGAGTTAGTAATATTATTACATAAATATTGCAGCAAAGCCGACCGACAATTTGGAAAAATGGAAGCCTAATCTTGAGGTAGAAATTGAACTTTAGGGTCAGCCCCTAAAGAGATCAAGAAGAGGAAGTAAAGAAAGCTGGTTATGAAAAATTCGGAATCTATGTGCAACTTCTTTCCCCGGCTGCTATATTGAAAAATATTTCAAGAGTAATTGATAAAGTCAACAACGGGTCCTCTTTTTCTTGTGCAAAGTAAGAGAGATCAAATTGAGAGCTTTGAAGCAATAATTATAAACCTCCCCAGCTAGCCAAGCCAATCATTGCTTTGTATATCAGTGGCTAAGAATGTGGCACCTCTATTCGATGCCATTGGATTGGAGGATGGCCACCAAACTAAATGTACAAATCAAATCAACGCGACTTGGCCCTTTCTTTTGCGTCTGAAAGCCTGCGAGTTTGGCTCTGTTTTTCAATTACGAACCTGCAGGCAGCCATCAAATTACATAACAGTCCAATATGTCGATTTTTTCTCAGGCCTTGTCTGAAACAACAGAAAATTACGGAAGGAGAACACGTATTTCATCCCAGCACAGGGTTCTTGTAGGCGAGTAACATCTTATCTTATTGCTAAATTGAAGGTCTAACATCTTATCTTTTTCCTAAAGAAGCAATAATCCATAATTTAAATGAATTTAATCTAAACTTATGCACACAAACGGTAATGATACTGATTATTGATGCTCTTCTATTACATTATAGGGAACACAAACTCATTTCCACTTCAGGACCACCATATCATTTCAAGTTCGAGGAGGATAAAGTTCCCACAGTGCCACCGTCCTATCTTCTGATGCAGATGCCATTAGCTTGCAATCGGGTGAATAAGAAACAGCATTACACTGCCAAAAAAAAAAATAATAGAAAGGAAAATTGCAAATAATCAGGCCCTCAGAAAGATGAAGCAGCTCTAATTAGACACCTTAGTCATATATAGTAGGCTATGTACCCGCTGACTACACTTCTTTTCTTCAACACCCAGTAACTCAAATTAGAGAAACGAATGCAAAAATGACGAGAATGAGAATCTTTGGATTTATATCTTATGCCAATAGGAACACTATACCGTTGCATGGTGATACTTCAGTATCGCCAGAGCATTGCCTTTGCGATAGTTATATACTCTCACTCTGCCATCAATAGGTAAAATGAAAAAGGGGCAAAAAGAAAAGACATAAGAATGCAGATCGGCTTTTGTCTTTGTAAATTAAGACTAACAATTATGAATGAACTACAAAATATCCTTCAAATCTTAAACTCAAGGTTCCGTTCCCAACCTGTGGTCCCAGCCAGCTGTTGCAAAAATTTTACCATCAGATCGAATAGAAGTGCTTGATATGCCAGGTCGTTCCAAACTAATTTCTTTCTTGATCACACATGTACCCTAGGTTAGAGGGCGCAACATCGAAGAAAAAGAGATATGAAATAAGAGTTAGTTTTCCTATTAGAGTATACTGAAACAACAAACAGCCAACAAAGAATGCATATATATTCGACTTGGTTGCCTGCTGCAGCTAGTCAGTTCCCTTCACACCAATTCTTCATATAATTGATAGCTTTCTGCTTAAATATTGAAGGCAATTAATTTTGTAATAATAACTATTAGATCAAGGAAAAACACTACAAACATATGGTGAACACCATTTACATTTTATTTGGCATACAGCCTCCAGTTAAAGTTGTTGGTGACTATGATTTGCTTCCTCAGTTGTTTCCTAGACTTGAAGAGGCTGATCTTGCAGGTCTAAGTTATTCTGTTTCTGTTGAAGAGATCAAGAATAGTGTGTTTGCTATTGGTAGATTAAAGACCCCAGGACCTGATGGTTTCCCAGCTCTGTTCTACCAAGATTATTGGGGGGTTTGCTCTGATGATATCATTTCCTTTGTACAGGATTGCTTTCATACTACCACCCTTCCTGATCATTTAAATGAGTCTGATTGCTTTGGTGCCTAAAGTGGAGAGGCCTATGTCTATGAATCAGCTTAGGCCTATTAGCCTTTGCAACACTCTTTATAAAGTGATCTCTAAAATCCTTGTGGCTAGGCTTCGGCCATGTATGACTAAGCTTGTTAGCCCTAGTCAAGTTAGTTTTGTCCTAGGGAGACAAATTACGGATAACATTATTGTTGCTCAAGAAGTGCTCCACAAATTTAAATATGCGAAAGGGAAGGGTTTTATAGCTTGGAAAATTGATTTATCCAAAGCTTATGATCGTATGCAATGGTCTCTTATTAGGGAGGTGCTCTGGGAAGTGGGCATTAAAGGAAGCATTTTGGAGTTGCTTTTGCAGTGTATTACGTCTGTGCAGTACAAGGCCATTCTTAATGGGGAGCTAACTGACTCGTTCTCTCCTCAGTGTGGTATTAGGCAGGGGGACCCTCTTTCCCCTTATATCTTTGTGTTGTGTACGGAAAAACTCTCTCATCTCATTCAGCAAAAGATTCAGGATAGAGCTTGGAAATCTGTTCATATTTGTCAAGGAGGTCCTCATATTTCCTATTTGTTCTTTGCTGATGACTTAATCCTTTTTGTGGAAGCTACTATTGATCAAGCTTGATTGATGAAACAATGTTTGGATGATTTCTGTCAGTTGTCTGGTTAGCGAGTTAGCTTTGAAAAGTCTATGATATGTGTTTCCCCAAATACTTGCTCTGATTTGGCTAATTCAATTGCTGCGATAAGTGGTTCTCCTCTCACTGCTAGCCTTGGTAAGTACCTTGGTGTCCTTCTTATTCATACTAGAGTTAATAAACAAACATATCAAGAGGTTATTGCTAAAGTTCATAGGAGATTAGCTTCTTGGAAAAGCCATACGTTATCTATGGCTGGTAGAATGACTTTGCTTCAATCTGTTACTGTTGCAATTCCTATCTACACTATGCAAACTGCCAAGTTGCCTATGTCTGTCTGTGATAAATTGGATCAGCTCAACAAAAAATTTCTTTAGGGGCATACCAGTAATACATCTAAAATCCATCTTGTCAATTGGGAGCAAGTTTGTAAACCTAAGGTAGTTGGTGGATTAGGCATTAAAAGGTCTGCTTGGATGAACCAAGCTCTTTTGGCTAAGACTGGATGGAGACTTCTTCAACATGAGCAAAGGTTTGTGGTCTCAGGTCTTCTATGCTAAATATTTAAAACACCAGAACATTTTAGCCGTGAAGGACTCCTATTTTCCTTGTAGCTCTAGTGTCTGGAGGGGTGTCTTATATGGTAATTCTGTCCTTTGTAAAGGTGTTAAGTGGAGAGTAGGTTCTGGGGATAATGTGTTATTTTGGACTGACAGGTGGTTGAGTCGTGGTCCTTTGTATCAATATGCTCTCATTGACCTCTCTAAGGAACTGCTTTAGTTGAATGTTGGTGATTTTTGGAGGAGGGGGTCTGGGACTTTAACTGTTTAAAGGAATGTCTTCCTCTTCATATTATTCAGTTAATTTTAAGTGTTCATGCTGGTTTTAATGGCAGTGGGGCTGATAGATGTATTTGGCAGTTCACGCCTAATGGTTCTTTCTCGGTAAAATCAGCTTATAGTTCTTTTTTACCTGCTGAGGCTTCAGTTAAATGGGACTGGCAGTTTATTTGGAGGTTGCTGCTCCCTCCTAAGGCTAAAACTTTTCTTTGGATTGTTTGTTTGTCATCAAAAGTTGCTTACTAATGTGCAAAGGCAGAAGAGAGGTCTCACTCAGGTTCCTACTTGTCCTAGATGTGATTATCCTATGAAGGCTATTGCTCACTTGTTTAAGGATTGTCCTTTCTCTTTGGCTATTTGGAATTGTCTTCAAATTGGAGATAATTCTAGCCCTGATCTGATGGATTCTAAAGAGTGGCTGTTAAGGAATCTTCAATCTAAAAGAAAGGTTTATAATGGGTTGCCTTGGCCTCTGGTTTTTGCTCTTGATTTGTGGTTGATCTGGAAATGGAGATGTAAAGGAGTTTTTTATCAGAGGTTTGTTATGCATGGCAATCCGCAACAATTAATTCTTCAGTATGCTTTGGAGTGGTTTAATGCTACCAAACCTCCTCCCCCTTCTTATATGCCATATGTTGTTCAACTTCATTGGATAGCTCCTATTTATGGAGTTTGTAAGATTAACACAGATGGAAGTCGTAAAAGTGTTTTTGGGTTTATTGGTGTTGGTGGTCTCTTAAGAGATAATTATGGTGCTTGGATTAAGGGCTTCTCTGTGAACCTGGGTGTTGGTTCCGTTCTTGAAGCTGAGTTGTGGGGCATATTTTGGGGGCTTCATTTGGCTTGGGAGTCTGGCTTTCGTTTTGTGGAGGTGGAAAGTGACTAAAGTGTGGCTGTGGCTCTTCTTTCTAGCTCTACTATTTCCACACACCCCCTGTTCAGCCTTATTAGTTGCTGCAAGTTAAAGGTTCAAGCTTGTTGGAGATGTTCAATTAAGAATATCTTCAGGGAGCAGAATGTGGCGGCTGATGTCTTGGCTTCTAAGAGTTCTGAGTTTGGCCCTGGGGTGCAGTATTTTACTGAGGTGCCTGCTTTTCTTGTGAATTGTTTGGCTGCGGATGCTATTGGGGTGTCCAGGTCCCATGTTGTTTGTGCTTAGTTTGTTTGTTCTGGGCTCTTAGCCCCTCTTGTTACCAAAAAAGAAAAAGAAAAAAGATTGGCATGTGAAAGTTAACATTTTCATTTGTCTGTTAGTTCAACTTAAACATCTAGGAACTGCCTCTAATGGTCAGAGGCAGGGAGCTTGTAACACATCTAGTACTACAAACTTATGAACATGCAAACGTTACCATGGAATGATCCAAACTGTACAGCACAACTTTGTCATCTGCGGCTCCTGAGACACCACCATTGCATGACCCATCGACGCATAGACTTAGAACTGCAGATAACACGAAGAACATGCCTTATTTCAAAGGGAAAATGAGGAGGAAAAACACATGGGGATTCTTCAGATTCTATGTCCCACACCTGGCTCTGAATGAAACTTGACAGAGGTCAATGGAACCCCTGGATTTCTAATATCCCACCAAAGCATGGAACCATCCTCATAACTGTACCACGTAGAATAAAGAACAAAAATCACAAAACACAAGCCAGACTGAGGAAAAATCACAAAATTTTGGCCTCGAATTTCAATTCCCAAAACCCACTAGAGAATAATCCTGCTTCAATGATTATCAAATTTGAGAATATGGGTGCACGTCAAACATCTCAATCCAAGATATCAATTAGCACAAATCTTGTCATTAGCATAGACTAATGCACCTTTGTATACTATTTGGGGCAAATACCTCTGGAGCAACTAAGCTCACGGATATACTAAATTGATAAGGTACTCAATTTCATAAGACGTAGAAAATGAGAAGAGAATAAGAAAAGAGGAATTTACCCAACCAAGACATTTAGGAATCCCTGTGATTCGGATGGTGAGAATGCTTGAACCGCCATGCACATTCCTGTCAAGAAACAAAGTCTATATGTTAAAAGTAGATGAAATGACCGGAACAGATGGAAGAAAAGAGATAGTCCAAACAACATAGTCTATAACTGAAGCACAACTAAATTCAGGAATCAGAAACTTACCTCGTTCTGTGGTAGATATACCTGAGGAACCCGCAACGCAGCTTTGAGGTAGCCGTGCAAACCTTTCTGCAGTATTAAGATCCCAAATCTCAACCTTTGCAAATCAACCGATGAATATAATGAGCATTTGGAAACTTTAAAAATGAAAACAAAAGTAAACTTAATCAAGGTTGCATATAGACCTCAGAAGGCTGCTCCCCTGCTACAGCGACATATTTAGATCCCTCAACTTGAGTATTTTCTGTTTCAAAATTTTTGTCTATCATTATTCTAGTTTTTAAATTACCTCAAAGCAAAAAAGACAACATCAAGAGTATAATCTACAAGAAACCAGTATACAAACTCAAATACTAATTGATGGGAGATTCTCCAATAAGTATTTTAGTTAAGGATTAGTTACATATTTCTAATCTCGGATGTTGGATTGCATTCATTTTGGTAGATTTAAAATGCAACATAAATGTAATCCAACGGTCGAGATTATAAATATGTAACCAATCCTTAACATAAAATACTTATTGGAGAATCTTCCCTAATAGATATATATATAAGTCCTTTGTCACCTGAGAGAAAGTAGCTAAAGTGCATGTACATCTTTTCTGGTCAGAACATCAATTTCAACAAACCTTCAAATGTGCTGGACTGCTCAGGCAGATACTCTTGAAACTTTTCTCTGCTTTCGTCTAGAGTATCTGCATCAGCATTCTCCCTAACCCTTGTTTCATCACTGTCATTATGCGTAGTCCCGTAAACTCGCTCAGAACTAGAATGAGGTCCCTTCACCAAGGAAAGTTTACAAAAGTGGTAAGAGTTTGTCTTGATTGTAACAGAAGGTGTCCTGCCAAGACGATATCAAAGTGCAAGATTGATGAGCTAATTAGCTAAAATATAATGTGGGTCACAAAAATATCTAATAGCTAATTAGCTGAGAACCTGGACAGACCTCCATCTTCAATATCCCAACACTTCACTGTTCCATCCCTACCCTGGCTACAATACACCAACATTTTCAAATTCCAACTTTAGTTCAAAACCCATAGCCAATAAACGAATTAAAAATAGGAAATTTTTTTTTTTTTTTTTAAACAGACACCTGATCACTTTATTGGCTCCAATTGAAGAACTACAAGCAACAGAAGCAATCCCCTGTGCAGCATTATGCACCCTGCAATTTTGTATTTATTTTCTATTTCCAAACAACAAACACCAACTCATTAATTATAATAAAAGAAATTAAAGTGTGCATATGAAGTACCCTGCTGATAATATAGTCCGATGCTGGATAGTGTCCCAAATCCGCAACTCGCCGTCTGCGGAACTAAAACGAAGAAAAAGGTATTTGATTTGATCAAATTGGTAATAATATTAAAGATGAAATAGTAGAAGAAGAGGGTAAGCTGGAGAATAAGTATATTGAACTGGTACCCGGTGCATAGGAGAGGTTGGGATGGATGAAAACAGAGGTCCATGACAGAGGCGCGGTGACCTCTCAGCACAGCCACTGGGTCCGGTGGCGGTCTCTCTTTGCTCATTGGACCTGCTTCTTCAATAAGCAATGCGCAGTCACAGACACAGAGTCACAGACCGTAGCTATAGTACTAGAGGGAGGTGCTGAGTACACGATCCGACGGGGTTGAAAGGGGTTTCTCCTCTTTTGTTTTTTGTTTTGATCAAGCTCCTCTTTTGTTTTTGTTTTTTTTAATATGTTTACAACGATTTTATGTGTAATGGGCTGTTTGGGGGTTTCAGGCCCAATAAAAAGATGACTATTTGGATCTGTTTTGTAAGGTGACAATTAGGACTGTTTGGAGAACTGACATGTCCTATTTGGTAAAGCCCATTAATTGGATCCATGCCTAATAAAAAAGGACGATAATTTTTTTTATTTTTTATACCTGAAGTAGTTAAAAGCATTTACCCCTTCATTTAAAGTCATGTGTTCGAATCTCCCTCCCTCAATATCTCTTGTATAAAAAAAGACTTATAATATCATTGAGGGGAGTTGAAGCCAAAAAAAATACAGTAAAAATTTCACACTTCTTGCTAAATATGTAAAAGCATACATGAGAATAAATGAATTTGTTTATAAATTAAAAAAAAAGTATAGTAATTAATGATTGAAGTATTATTGATCCAAAAGTGTCGCGACCATATAATTAGAGTTTATTGATCTTAAACCATATAATTAACGATTGGGAGTTCGTATGAGTTGGTATTATGCCAATGTATACATATAACCATGAATGAACGGGGATGAAGGTTCTGAACACAAGACTTAGTTTAATGATATATTGATCCAAACTAATACATGAGTTTGCATAATGGGGTTATCCCTTAATTTTGATCGAATTTTTTTACCATAATACCCTTGTGAAAATTTTTACTAAATTTCCCATTAGTTATTGATTTTTTGTTTTGTTTGAAAGAAGATGTTGTCCAATATTTTGGGTGGTGGTGAAGTTTCAACTTGGTTTCATAATAATAGAGATTTATAAGTACCTTCTATGGCTTTTGAAATATTTTCCATACCTTAGTAGTTTACTGAAATATACAAAAATTCAAAGATAACCCCTTTTCTTTTATGAGGATTTTAAATATAACTCAAATTCTTTATTTGCAAATCATTGCTTGCGTGTTAAAATTTAACATGAATAGAGAAAAACAAACCTAAGTAGTAGTCGAATTTATATGAAACGTTTTTAGTGGTTCCAAACGCATTCTCCGTAGTCTCTTCTTATTTCCAAAAGTTTCGTCGCTCGCACGCACAAATCGTGTCGCGAAAAAGCCTTCGTCAATACTTTTTTCTTTTCTATAATTTATATTTCCTTTTATTTCACCATTTTTAATTTCTCCCGCGGCGCACTTTATAGAGCCGACCTTCCCAGTTCTACGGCCAGACGCTAACGTGCGCACCTCACACTCTTCGACAAATCCATTAACGCCACCGTGCTGGAGCTTCAGCGCGCACAGGTCTGACATCCCCAACCCATCTCCCTTCCTCTCATTAGGGCTTAGTATCTATATTAAAAACCCTAGGTAAATTTTGTCTTTTTAATTCCTTTTCCTTTTTTTTTTCTTTTCCAATTTTAGATTTTATCGATTAAGGACTTAAAGTAGAGACAAGCCATTGACAGAAGGTGGATAAGAGCGTACTCATTGCAGAAACTTATCAAGGATTTGATTTGGCATCATATTTGTGAATATCTGCGATTTGATGGGTATTGGGATTTCTAGGCGTGGTTTCAAATTTTCGCTATTGTAGTTGAATTGCTTGAGGAGAGTGCATGCGAAACATGAGCTTTAATTTTTTGAGAATAGAGAAGTGGAAGGTGATGATTGGTTTCCCCGATTTGGGCACTGAAGCTGGGCTAGGGTTACGGAAGACTGTATTCTCTTGAAAGCTACGGTTAACAAAATGGACGGAGAGGAGAAGAAGTCTGGATTTAAGCGAAGATCTAAGTTAATCGAGGCTAATGTTAATTCAGATGATGATGAGCCAATTGGGTCACTGTTGAAGTTGAAGAGGCAGCGAAACCCTAAGAAGGTTAAGCCACGGTTAGAGGGTGGCAGCGAAAGGAGCAAGAAGGTTGAGGACGAAGAAGAGGATTTGGGGGGGCTGGATGATACCTTGGCAAGTTTGAGGAAGAAGTTGAAGGGTCCTAAGAAAGATTCTGGGGCTGGAACTATCAGGGGAAGGGATGTTGTACAGTCTTTGGGACCGGTCCTCTAATGGGCCTGTGGAGGATGGGGGGTTGGATGAAAAATCAGTGTCAATGGTGCTAGAGAAAGGTCCGGTTATGGTTGATGATGGATCTGATGTGACTATCGATTTAGAGGTAGAAAACAAGCTTAAGGGAAAGGGAAAGAGACCCAAGGTTTCTGAGTCTCGGGGATATGGGGATGGTTCTATTAGCTCTTTGGATCATCATCCAGAAGATTCATTATCAGCAATTTTCCGGAAGGCACAATCTGGTTTTACTAAGAAGTCTCGTACCTCTTCGAGTCCTAAAGAAAATAATGGTTCCCAGGTTTTGGAGGATGTGTTGAACCCTAGTTCGGAAGGTGTTACAGGTAACACCATGCCTGTGATGAACAATGAAGCCATAGTGGATCCTTATGGTTCAAATTTTCAAGAGGGGCCATGCAACTCTGATAAAGTTAATGATGGAGACAGCAAACATTTGACACATAAAACACAAACTTTTGAGGACGGATTGAAGCACTGCTCTATGGTAGACTTAAGCACTCTGACGAAGTATGATGTAGAAAGGCGTAATTCAATTCCTTATCCAAAACAGATGGAAGATATGCATGTGGTTGGTGATCGTGACTCCAAAGGAGGTTTTACTGATGCCTTCTCCATTGAGTCGAAGGATGTTTTGGATATGTCCGAGGACAGACGCTTGGTGTCCTCATCACATCTACCACAGAATTCCTTGACATACCATATGAAGATGGAAGATGAGCTTGATTCTGATCGGTGTCAAAACTTTTCCCAGCATACTCCACATCCGTCGTGTAGCTTTGCTTCTGGCACACTGAAGGTGGAAGAAACTCGCAGTATTTGTAATGGTCTAATTTCTTGCACTGAGGAGCTAGGCCTTGCTTCACATTCTTTGCCGGAGGAAAAGGCTGTAATAGCTGATAGTCGGTTATCTTCACTTGATATCACTTCTAGTAGAGCCCTAAAACTTGGCTATGCTAACCAGTTGAATCACCAAGAGGAATCCTTTGAAACCTGTGTCCATTCAAACAAATCTACTGCTCCCATCCAGAAGGGCAGCTCTGCTATACGTCAAGATCTATCCTCTGATGAAGCATCCAAAGAGAGAAATGGTCCAAATCATGATTATCTCATCATTGATGAAGAAGCTGATGGAGCCTCTCCGCCTCTATGTACATATGAAAATGAGAGCCCAGAAGATACAGTATCTCTACCTGATGTCGAAAACAAAGACACTAAGCTATCAGCTGTCCAGCGTGTAGTGCGCAATGTTAGAAAGCGCAGGCATGGAGACATGGCTTATGAGGGGGATGCTGATTGGGAGGTCTTGATAAATGATCAAGGTCTTGATAGTGACAATTCATTTAGAACAAGAGTGAAGTTTGATTCCTCTTCAAGTATTGGTACAGAGGCTGAAAGTGGTGAGGCTGCAGCAGTGTCTGCTGGTCTTAAAGCTCATGCAGTTGGTCCTGTTGAGAAGATCAAATTCAAGGAGATCTTGAAGCGCAGAGGTGGGATTCAAGACTATTTGGAATGCAGGTTAGTTATTAATTCTGAGACCCTCCTGTAAAATAACACCAGGTGTGTCATTTGAGTTGTATGCTTACTAGACAATAATGGTAGCTGCTACTTTTTTTATATTTTACTTTGAAACTCTTGCTAATATTTAAATCTTTTGGTTTTCTGTTACATCCTACTAATGTTAAAAGTTCCATTTGTCCTTAGAGGGTCTGTTTTTTCTTTTAAAATTTTGATGCTGCTTATTATTAGTATTATTTTTTTGCATTATTGGCAGTTGCTTCAGATTTGTTCCTTCTTTAAGTGATCTTGTCCAATTTTTTGAGTTCTGGTCTTCTATTCTATTTGAATGAAACTCTCATCCATTTTTCAATGAAGATCCCAAATTAATTTCCTGTGGTTTAATTGTCTGCCTTGATAAGCTCTATGTAGTTCGGTAATTTATTGCTTGGTGCAATACAGGAATCAGATCCTTGCTCTGTGGAGTAAAGATGTTAGTCGAATTTTGCCTCTCACGGACTGTGGGGTAACAGATACGGCTTGTGCTGGTGAACCACCTCGTGCTTCCCTAATTAGGGATATTTATACATTTCTTGATCTCAGTGTAAGTTTGTAACGTAATCTATGGATTTTTTGTATGTTCCCTTGTACCCCCATTTCTTGCCAAGATTGATCAGTATTCTCATTCTTTTTTTGTTCTTCTTTTTTATATTAGTTCTTATACTTGCATTTCATATAGTATCAGCTTGTCTCGTTTTTTAAATGTATCAAAACTTGGACAGGGCTATATAAATGTTGGAATTGCTCGCGAGAAGGATAAAGCAGAACCTGGTTCTAAACATGACTATAAAATTTTAAGAGAAAAAAATTTTGAGGAAATTTCTGGAGTTTCAGTTGCTGATTCAGAGGATGGAGTTTCCTTTATCATTGGCCAGGTTAAGAGTTCTAAAACTTCAGTTGATGCAAAGAATGGTGTTCTAATTGAGAACGAAAACGTGATGCGGAGAGCCACAAATGACAATGGACTTGTTACAGCTGTGGAATTGGCATTATCGAATGCAACAAATCATGTTGATTGCGATTCTGCTTACCAGGAAAACAGTAGTGGTGATGCAAGGCTACAAAATAGATTAGACAATATGGATTTTTCAAGTAGCGATCCAACTGGTGAGGCATTGGGTGGTGGAGCCGTCCCTGTTGTTACTCCAGAGATGAAGAATGTATTGCATAGTATTCAGTCTGCATCACATGATCATGCAGTGAGGAATGGTAATCCACAATGCGGTCCTGAAGTCAGAAAGGAAATCATTGTCATAGGTGCTGGTCCTGCTGGCTTAACTGCTTCACGCCACTTGCAACGCCAGGGTTTTTCTGTCACTATACTGGAAGCTAGGAGTAGAATAGGGGGTCGAGTTTATACAGACCGGTCATCTTTATCAGTTCCAGTGGATCTTGGTGCTAGCATTATAACTGGTGTTGAGGCTGATTGGGCAACTGAAAGACGACCAGATCCCTCCTCATTAGTTTGCGCTCAGTTGGGCCTTGAATTGACTGTATTAAACAGTGATTGCCCTCTTTATGATATTACAACTGGTGCAAAAGTTCCTGCCGATCTGGATGAAGCTCTGGAAGCAGAGTTCAACAGCCTTCTTGATGACATGGTATTGCTTGTTGCCCAGGAGGGGGAACATGCCATGAGAATGTCTCTAGAGGAAGGTTTAGAATATGCCCTTAAGAGGCGTCGTATGGCACAAACAGGGACTAGTGTTAAAGAAAAAGAACTGCATGAGCAAGAGCTTTTGAGTCCTCTTGAGAGAAGGGTTATGGATTGGCATTTTGCTAACTTGGAATATGGTTGTGCTGCTCCGCTGAAGGAAGTATCTCTCCCCAACTGGAACCAAGATGATGTTTATGGTGGCTTTGGAGGAGCTCATTGTATGATTAAAGGGGGTTACAGCACTGTTGTTGAGTCTCTTGGAGAAGGACTTTGCATTCACTTGAATCATGTAGTTACTGATATTTCATATGGCATCAAGGATGCTGGATTAAATACTAACCAGTGTAACAAAGTCAAAGTTTCCACATCAAATGGCAATGATTTTTTAGGTGATGCTGTCTTGATTACAGTACCTCTTGGGTGCTTAAAAGCAGAAACCATAAAGTTTTCGCCACCATTACCCCATTGGAAACATTCTTCCATCCAGCAGCTTGGGTTTGGAGTTCTTAATAAAGTAGTTTTGGAATTTCCGGATGTCTTTTGGGATGACTCCGTCGATTACTTTGGAGCTACTGCTGAGGAAACAGACCTGAGGGGACAGTGCTTTATGTTCTGGAATATCAGGAAAACTGTTGGGGCTCCTGTTCTCATAGCTTTATTGGTTGGTAAGGCAGCTATTGATGGCCAAAATATGAGCTCTTCTGATCATGTTAACCATGCATTAGTGGTTCTTCGCAAATTGTTTGGAGAAGCTTCAGTACCTGACCCTGTTGCATCAGTTGTGACAGATTGGGGTAGGGATCCCTTCAGCTATGGTGCTTACTCATATGTTGCTGTTGGAGCTTCTGGAGAAGACTATGATATATTAGGGAAGCCTGTTGAGAACTGCTTATTTTTTGCTGGTGAAGCTACCTGCAAGGAGCATCCTGACACTGTTGGTGGTGCAATGATGAGTGGACTTCGGGAGGCAGTGCGCATAATTGACATACTGACTACTGGAAATGATCACACAGCAGAAGTAGAGGCAATTGAGGCTATACAGAGACAGACAGACTCTGAAAGGGATGAAGTTAGGGACATAACAAGGAGACTAGATGCAGTTGAACTTTCCAATGTCCTTTACAAGAACAGGGAAGCCCTACTCCAGGACATGTTCTTTAATGCAAAAACCACTAAAGGAAGGTTGCATCTGGTCAAAGAGTTGTTGAATCTTCCTGTTGAAACCTTGAAGTCCGTTGCTGGAACCAAAGTAGGGCTGACTACACTCAACTCGTGGATACTGGTAATTTTGCATTTATACTGTATTATCTATCATTCAATGAAGATGAATTTAAAATATGTTCATGTATATTTTCTTGGCCGTTGACAGCGTCTAATGTTTGTTTACTTAGACAAATTTTCTGATGATATAAATTTTGTAATTATAACAGGACTCGATGGGGAAGGCCGGAACTCAACTATTGCGGCATTGTGTTAGGCTCCTTGTGCTTGTTTCAACAGACCTACTGGCTGTGCGCTTGTCTGGTATCATCTCCTTATTCTGGATATATATATATATATATCTACTGGCTTTCCTATGTGCATGAAGATGTGTGCCCAGTGAGCTAAATGCGTGTGTGTGTTGAAAATAATAGTTAAATTATTTTCTGCTTCTTTATGCTTTTGAACCATGGTGGTTGTAGGTTGTTTCAACTGGATGCTTTGAATTATCTGTACTTCCATTGTCAAACTAGTGCTTGCTCATTTCACCTGTGTAGAATTGCAGAGTCTAGTTCAAGTAGATCTGAAAATCATATATATTGCAAGTTTCAATTGCATATGCATAATATACTTGTGTAATGTATACAACACACATGTGAATGCAGATACATATGCATAATCATTGCATAAAAATATGTTTGTCAACTTTTCTTCTTGTTGAAGAATGTGATGTTTAAAATGTGTTTCTTTAAAGTCAGTTAATCTCTCTGTTTGGTGGTGCAGGCATAGGTAAAACTGTAAAAGAAAAAGTTTGTGTACATACTAGCCGTGATATACGTGCAATAGCAAGTCAGCTGGTCAGTGTGTGGCTTGAAGTTTTTCGCAAGGAAAAAGCTTCTAATGGTGGATTGAAATTGTCAAGGCAAGCAGCTGCAGTAGATTCATTTAAGAGAAAACCAATCAGAGATCCATCTTCTGGAAAGCCACCTCTACATACGTTTCATGGTGCTCTGGAGCACAAAGGAAGCTTGCAGGATTCAGCATCCACTGCAAGCCATTTGCCTTTGAATGCAAATGTTAAGAAAGTGAATGGCAAAGCCATTAAAATTGAAGCAGTAAATTCCTCAAAATTGGAAATCAATTCATCAAGGTCTCGAGGTTCAACAGGCAGACCAGATACTAAGCTAGAGATGAACGACTTTGCTATGACAGAAGCAGAACGAGCTGCCATTGCTGCCGCTGAAGCGGCCCGTGCAGCAGCACTTGCAGCTGCCGAGGTTTGTCGCTCTTCATACTCTAGTCAATGTAGTGGGAAATATTACTGCTTTTCTCATTTGCAAATCTCTCTCTCTCTCTCTCTCTCCTTCCTTCCTCCCTCTCCCTCTACCTCTCGCTTCTCTTTGTGCATTTCGTTCCATAGGAATTCAGTTGTTGACATATTGTTGTACATTGTAGGCATATGCATCTTCAGAAGCCAAGAGCAGTACGTTGCTTCAGCTTCCTAAGATCCCCTCATTTCATAAGTTTGCTCGAAGAGATCAGTACCCTCAAATAGATGAGTACGATTTTAGGAGGAAGTGGTCTGGTGGTGATTTGGGCAGACAAGACTGTATATCAGAAATAGACTCAAGGAACTGCAAAGTTAGGAACTGGTCTGTTGATTTCTCTGCTGCTTGTGTCAATCTTGATAGTTCAAGAATGTCAGTCGATAACCTCTCCCAGCGGAGCCATCCAAATGAGACTGCTAGTCAATTGAATTTCAGAGAGCACTCAGGGGAGAGTGCTGCTGTCGACAGCAGTATTTATACAAAAGCATGGGTTGATACAGCTGGTAGTGTCGGGATAAAGGACTATCATGCCATTGAGATGTGGCAATCTCAAGCAGCTGCAGCGGACCCTGATTTCTTCCATCCAGCACCGTATATAAATGACGAGGAAGATTCAAATACGACTTCAAAAAAACTCAGCTGGAAGCATGAAGGGATGGTAAACGAGAGCTCTGTTTCGCAAGTTACTGTAAACAAGGAGTCATTAAAAAATCATCATCGGGGAGCAGACCATATTAAACAGGCCGTTGTTGATTATGTTGCATCATTGCTTATGCCCCTTTATAAAGCTAAAAAGATAGATAGAGATGGATACAAGTCAATCATGAAGAAAAGTGCTACCAAGGTTAGTTATTTTCCATCACTTCTACGTCAATTTCCTTCCTGTTCGCAACTATTCCCCTTTCTTTTTTTATAGTCTTAACATTTTAGGGAATTCAATTTTCAGGTCATGGAGCAGGCCACAGACGCAGAGAAAGCCATGGCTGTTTCTGGGTTTCTTGATTTCAAGCGCAGAAACAAGGTACTCTTCCATTAGTTTGTTGTTAAACATCATATTTGTCTGTCCATATAATCCAATGAGTGTTTTTCAATGATTTCTATTGGTGACTAAAGCAGTCATCCACATGGGCTTTACCTGTCACTAAAGTGAATTTCCTGGCTGAGATTTGAAACCTTTTCCAACTGAGATTGGGTTGCTTCACCCAGAAGAGAAAAGAACAAATAAATATCATTGGCACCTTAATATTTTAATTGAAATTTTTGTACATTAACTTTTTGGCAAACAAACAAAGTTTTTTCTGTAAGTAATGTTGCTGCTATTATCTTTTCATGGTATCTTGTGATGTTTTATCATTGGCTTCTTCTTACCAAGTTTTCTTCAATGCCTTAAAACATATGCAGATTCGTGCATTTGTGGACAAATTGATTGAGAGGCACATGGCAGTGAAGCCCGCTGTGAAATCTTGATTGTTCTTTGGGATGATTGACCTGTGTTTTTGCATGGACTTCTGTACAACACATGCAGAAGTCTTTCTGTTGTTCCTGGATGAATTCACAGCATAAGCAGGCGGTGATGGGGCACAGATGGTATCGAATCGGTTTGTTATTCAAACTGCCAATAAGCTTTTAAATGATTTTGAAGGTGCAATGGAAGAAAGGGCATGGTTTGTTGCCTTTCAAATCAAATTTGGTGGATTCTTGAAATTCACTTATAATTGGCCGGTGCAACAGGGGTAACCATTTTTTGGTGCAAATGGGAGTATAGCTCGAAGCAAGTTGCTTTGTACATTTCAGTTTCGGGCATCAATGTGGTATGGAGATGATAGCAGATTGCTCTCAGAAATTGGCTTGTCATACATCGAGGATGTATTTATAGGGCTGGAAATTTAAGACCTAAGACCCTATTTTTCATTCAGCGATCCTCCACGAGGAGACTAATTATTCCTGACTTTTTTTTAATCAATTTTTCCAATGTGTACAGTGTAGGATTGTGTTAGTGCAACAAGAATACAGAACATTTTTCCATGGTAGCCAAAGTACTTTGATATGTTATGATTACTCTTTCACTCTAACAGAAATCACTAACTTCACTTTTTTTCTCCATTAAATTGAGCAAAGGAGTTGCATGTTGCATTTTAGCAGCCTTTCTGGGCTGAAATCTCTGCTTTATGAACTTTGTCCTCTCTGAGTGTATAATTCAACCTGGCTGAGGAGGCCTGTCTATGCATAATGTATGCTCTATTAATTCAACCTGTCTTTTCCAACTTCCAAAGTAGTGATTAATTTAAAAGCATACATATGATGGACATCCAGAAAATAAGTGGAGGTATTTTGTGATAGATGTTCTGTTATCATCTAAGAATATGCATGTATACAGAGGCTGTATTCAGTTTTAGCTTCAATTATGTTTGGGATTTGCACAATGGAATGCCAGGTTTCATCTATCATATATTGCATGAACATCTATCAATCAGAAGGTAGTTGAGCATCTCTACACTTTTATCGACTTTGTTATTTGAAGTCTCTCTGATTACACCTCTTTTTGGTTGTTGCTAGGCTGGCAAAAATATTTTTGGTTCTTCAGAGGAAAACAGAGGTATGCCCTCTATATCTCCATATATGTTGATGCTAATATATTTTGGTATAAAACTATATGTTTGACGTTTCTCTGATCAATCCTGTCCCTGATTTATGTCTAATATGCCTAGCTGTTGGCAGATGACCATGGCCTGGATGTTCTTGTTTCACACATTAGATGTTCTTTTTCCAGGAGATTCAGGTTTAGTTTCTCTCAATTAGGTGTCCTAATATCTATATGGCATTACTGGAGCTAGCATAGTCATGGAATGCATGTATGTGTTTTACACTATGTTGCTTTGACAATTGGCATATGAGCTTTTCCTTCAATGGCTTCATCCCAATTTTCAAAAGTTGGTAATGGGATCTATTTCATTTGAGTCGTTACGAAGTGGCGGAAGACATCACATATAAATATAGTGATCCTCTCTTCCTGTGCATCTGGGATGAGATTGAAATTTGTCATTCTATATGCAGCCCCAATGATTTGAAGATGGCTATTTAGTGCCTTTTTAAAAAAAGATTACTCTTTAGTGACTGTCTTCTGAGGATCGTCCTATTGCAATTTTTTCTTTCAGGGAGCATATTGTAATATTATAATACTGTTAGGTGAAACATGTTCTTTGCTGTTTCCTAGCATGTGACTCAAAAACCTTTTTCTCCCGGAATTATCATCATTTCATTCTTCAATTGTGTAATGCCATTTCTTCACTTAAAAACCTTCATTTGCTCCTCTGTTGGTCTCACAACTAGTGCTGCTGACGGATAGCAAATCATTTGGTGCTTTGTGTGGAATAACTCGTACGGATGCAATGTTAGGTTGCAGGAGTCTTCCAATAGCCATGTAATTTGTAATAAATGAATTCTCGTGAAAATCAACCGTAAATTGAAAAAAAAAAAATAGAGCTGAGTTTTAAAACAATAAACATGTTTTGCATAAAAATTTTAAATGGCGTTTAAGGATTTCATTTGAAATGTGCATCTGAAGTGTCCAAAAATTGGAAATGGAATGTTAAATGTTTTTTCAGAATCCAAAAAGTGTTGCAGCGGTGAGTTAGGCTAGTTCGTTAGGGTAGTGCTTACCTTCTTATACTTAAGTTTGAGTCACTCTCTCTGTCGATTAGTGTAATTTAGAATATTATTTTTGTCAAAAAAATAATTATTAATGAAAAAAGAAAAATCCCAAAAATTGGGCCCAAGTAAGCATTCTCGAACTTTTAAGATGGTAAATCTTAAATCGTGTAGGGTCATTGACAAAGCCTAACTTTGAGCCATACTGTTAATACCCTTAGGTGAGGTCTTATTTTTTATCTGTTAGATTAAATTTGTTAGTCTAATTCAATGATTAAGTGCCAGTTTGGCATTGCTTATTTGGGGTGATAAGTGATTTTTTAAAAATTTTGAGAAGCCCAACCCGTTTGGTAAAGTGTGAGAAAATCACTTATTGTTAAAAATTGCTGTGAGAGAAAGCTATAAGGGAAAGCAGCTAATGAGGTGCTTTCATTTTCTGATTATGCAGGAATCAGTTTCGAAGAGGCGCTGGGTTTAATGATTATAAGGCAATCATTTTATGATTACGCGTAAAATCAATACCAACAATACTTTTAACAAAAATTTTACCAAACGCCAAACTGCTTTCTCTCACAGCAAATTTATCTCACAGCAAATCTAACAGCGATTATTTTTACAGTACAGCAATGCCAAACTGGAGAGAATCTTACTTAAGGGATAGAATGACTCATTAATGACGCAAGAATTCTATATTGAGCCCAAAATTCTTGCCCAAAATGTTTTACACGGCCACCTCTTCGCACGCGAGCCCTCTAACAGCAGGGGTAAAATCGTAATAACGTGACTGTTTGAGGCTGAGAGCGAAACACATAACGCTTAAAGGCATATGCGGAGAGGAGAGAAAAAAAGAATACAATCACTCCAGAGGTCAGATCCGATCAAGAATATCTTGTCCGTAAATCGAGAAGAATGTCTTCTTCAACGTTCAGCGGCGATGAAACGGCACCGTTCTTTGGGTTCCTCGGCGCCGCCGCGGCCCTCGTCTTCTCATGTATGTTTTCATTTGGTTCAGATCTAGCCATCTAGGGTTTTTGTTGATGCGGACGCAGGGATTTGATCGAGTGCGTTCTTTGTATGTTCTACAGGTATGGGAGCAGCATACGGAACAGCGAAGAGCGGAGTTGGTGTGGCGTCGATGGGAGTGATGAGGCCGGAGCTGGTGATGAAGTCGATCGTGCCGGTGGTTATGGCTGGTGTGCTGGGTATCTACGGCCTTATCATCGCCGTCATCATCAGTACGGGCATCAACCCCAAGGCCAAATCCTATTACCTCTTCGATGGCTACGCCCATCTCTCCTCTGGTCTCGCTTGTGGCCTTGCTGGCCTCTCTGCTGGTATGGCTATTGGCATTGTCGGTGATGCTGGTGTTAGGTAAACTCTCTACATTTGCGCATACAAATCTCCATTATTAAAGGTTTTGTATTGGTTTAAGATGCTTGAGAGTGCGAATATCGATTTGATTGTCTGAGAACCGAGTTTGATGTGGTTTATTTTGATTGAATTGTTCAGGATATTAGCAGTTTGTTCGGGGCTAAGCGTAGTTTTTACTACCATGTTTTTAGTTTTGCACGAAGTTTGTTTTGAAAGTATTGCGTTACCAATTTTGGTGTCTTGTCGCGTTTTGGTTGGAAGTTTCCTCTTCTGAATGTGTGTTTGTACTATGCAGAGCCAACGCCCAGCAGCCAAAGCTTTTTGTTGGGATGATCCTCATTCTCATTTTTGCTGAAGCACTTGCCCTGTACGGTCTCATTGTCGGCATCATTCTCTCTTCCCGATCGGGTCAGTCAAGAGCCGACTAGAAGGTGTGCTAGGTGGTTTTGTTGGGTTGCTGCTATTTATTAAGAGCTACTTTACTGTTTTGTTTGAAGTTGTAGTTTCATTTTGGGAGGTGCATTACAGATTCTTGTATGGTGTGAGTGATCCGTCGATGTCTACCAGGTGGATTGGTAGTAGTTATGCGCCAAAGGTAGATATAGGGCTAGCAATTAGTTGTACTTCTGAATAAGTTTGAGTTGTGTTTCCTGAGTCCATGCCTGTATTGAGAAATCGAATTGACATTAATTTGTTGGAAATTATATATACCGCCTGTATCATTTCATTTCTTCGTATTCTACCTCTCTGGATTTGTTGGGATTATGCTGAATCTAAAGCTCCATATGATGTAACTAACCTGATTAGTAAAATCTAAAACTGAATTTTGACAATGAGAGGGAACTTTTAAGTGGGACTTGTATCCCAATCTTCAGTTCAATCTTCTGCCATTTTTGGGAGTTGAAGCTGCTCCTACATCCTTGATCTCAGATCTCTTGGGTGACCTTTTCTCCAAACTTAAATCTCTCATCCAAATTATTGAGATGCAAAATTGGATCGGGTGTCTTTGATTTATTGTTGAACATGATGGAATTTTCAAGGACTAATGATCGGAATTGGAGATTTGATTTTGTTCTTGTTTGGTTGTTGGATGGTTTTCTAAGGAATATGATGCTTCTATCTGAAGGTTTTTGTCTCTTTTGCGTCCCAGAACTAAGTTGCACCCAACTAAATATATCAACAAAACAGGATAGTTGACAAATTCCATCACTTTGAAGTTGTTTGGAACTTGAAAGTAGTCCATCAAAACAAAACATAAAGAGTGCATTAAAGTGGTGAAGTGAACGTAATATAATAAGATGATTATGGAGTTCTATGTGTTTGGATCGAGCCCAGCATTCAACTACTGCAAGATTTTGGGCCGCAAAAGAAAATAACTTTTGGAAAACAAAGCCCAAATGATGGATCTTCAAGAACAGGAATTAGCAACCAAGATTCCTCGTGTTCTTCTATAGTAGCACCCAATGGCACGGCTTCAACATTCAACAAATAGGTGGAATTTTAGACCCAAAAAATATTTTTCCACATTTTCCGCAAATTTTTTTTTCTTTTTTGGTGCTAAATTTTCCGCATTTCTTCGTTAACAAGCTAACTTGCGGCATGGTCCCCCTCCCCTCTGCATCTTTTATTTGATTGAATTATAGTCACTGATTACGTAAGTGATCCTAACACGTGGCACTGCCCAGGCCGCCTTCGAAGAATCGAAGCTCTTCTATCCCGACTCCGTCGGAGTCTGTACAGCGCGAAAATTGGCAAAGAAGCGGGGACATATATAAAAACAAGTAGTTGGTTATAATCGCAGACAAATCCAAATTACAAGGCATTTGAAAGCGTATGAACCTGCGTAGACTTTCGTCGAGAATGGCCGACGAAATTAGCAGGTCCGCCCAACGAGAAACGTCCGCTGCTTCTTCCACTGCTGCTGTTGCTGCGGAAAATGCAAAATTAAAATCAAAATCCATCTGGCCTTCTGTCCTCCGTTGGATCCCCACCTCCACCGATAAGATCATTGCCGCTGAGAAGCGCCTCCTCTCTCTTGTCAAGTAATCATAACCCACCTATGTTTCTCTCCTTTCAATCCCTCCATGTTCATTTGGTTGCAGATTTGTCTGTTTTTTGATTGGAAATGTACTGAAATGGAAACTAGTGATTTTGTTAGTTTCATGACCCTGATGAATTTTCTGAATTTCTTTCCTAACAACCCTAATTTGAAGTTGAAGTTGCCTAATTTCTCAATTTTCTTACGAGTTTTGTTTGATCAAGCTCTGACGCTGCAACTTCTTCAATCTTTTGAACGGTTCAAAAGGTTGAATTTTGACAAATTATGCGAATTTCTTGAATTTTGCAGGACCCCTTACGTTCAAGAACGGGTGAATATAGGATCTGGACCGCCTGGCTCCAAAGTGAGGTGGTTTCGATCTGAAAGCAATGAAGAAAGGTGTATCAACACGGTTTCCTTTGACAGCAAAGAGGGTTCTCCTACTCTTGTGATGATTCACGGATATGGTGCTTCTCAAGGTTTCTTCTTTAGAAATTTTGATGCCCTTGCCAGTCGGTTCAGGGTCATTGCCATTGATCAACTTGGGTGAGCTATTTTTATCTTGATACTTGGAATTTATTCTATGTTCCCTTGTTTTGTTGTAACCCTTCTTTCAGAGCTGTTTTTAACGTTGTCATGCTTTAAGTTCATTCCGTAATTTGCAGCCGACCTTTTTGGTTTTCGGTTGTACTTTTAAAACTTAAAACATCTATGCCACCATGATGAGGGAACATAACGTTTACAATTCCAAGTTGTCAGTATCTACTATGGACTTTATTGGGATACAAATTGTTCTAGCTCTGTTGATGCTAGTATGTAAAAGACCTCCCTCCCTGATGTTCTGTTTGCAGGCTTTTATTTTAGAGTTACATCAAAATTAGCTACTCTTTTGCCTGCTTTGGTTTCTTTTCCTTCTGACGTCGAAAACTGCGTGAATACGCACGTTTACTGTTAAACATTATTAACCTTTTGTACCATGTTGGGTAGTGCTTTCTGGGGTCTATTTTATGAGACATTTTGTTCTCAAATCCTTGGTTTAATCTTCTTTACAGTTGGGGCGGTTCAAGCAGGCCTGATTTTACATGCAAAAGCACTGAAGGTAGTTTTACACTGTCCTTAGATATTAATATTTGTGCCACAAGTTATAATGTTACTTACTATGCCAATTGCCAAAAGTTTATTTGATATAATTTTGCAAGAATGCCAATGAAATATGTTCCATTTGTTTCTGAACTTGCAATTGGCAATGCAGAAACTGAGGCATGGTTCATTGATTCTTTTGAAGAATGGCGAAAGGCCAAGAACCTCAGCAACTTTATATTACTTGGGCATTCATTTGGTGGGTACGTTGCATCTAAGTACGCTTTGAAGGTATTTGTTATTCCATATTGATCTTTGAATCTAGGAATGATTGTGGCAGTTTCTGTATTTGTGACCTTGATTTATATTTATGTAATAGCATCCCGAGCACGTTCAGCATTTGATTTTAGTGGGGCCTGCTGGGTTTTCATCCGAGTCAGACTCAAAATCTCAGTGGGTTACCCAGTTCAAAGCAACATGGAAAGGAGCAATTTTCAACCATTTGTGGGAGTCTAATTTTACTCCTCAGAAGTTAGTCAGGTAAATACATATTTTTGCCTTCCCTCTCCCAAATTTCAATACAATTTGCACAATGGTATTATGCATGGTAAGTATATCCATTTCATTCATTTAAGTTTTCCATTTCGTGCACCTGTCTCTAGTTATGGATTCCGTCTCTTGTTCATCTGGTATTTGCATACTTCGAACATTTACAACACATGTTGCAAGCATTGCATGTGTGCAGATATACGATCAGTGTGTACCTTTGCATCTATGTTAATGTATGCCTACCTTCCTTCAGAAGGTCTTAAGACCTTATATCTCATGCCTCCATTTCGTCCAAAGATTAGTGATGAGTTAGAGATGAAACAGGGAAAAAGGTGGTTCATATTATTCCGTCTTTAGATCTGAAGTTTGTATATGTTTACCATGCAGAGGGTTAGGGCCCTTGGGTCCAAATCTTGTTCGGAGTTACACCAGTACTAGATTCGGTTCTTATTCAACAGGGACCACGCTTACTGAAGAGGAATCCAGACTGTTAACAGGTTATTTTACATACAGTTGTTTGTGTATAGAACATACATATCCTACTTCTAAGATTCTGATGGTTGCTTTTTTCCAATTGAAGATTATGCATACCATACTTTAGCAGCCAAAGCTAGTGGGGAGCTGTGCTTAAAGTATATATTTTCTTTTGGAGCGTTTGCTAGGAGTCCCCTTATTCACAGGTTCGATTCGATGATACTAATCTTTTCCAATATCATAGAAGAGTGGGAAGATTGTTGTAATAAAATTGCTTTTAGTGAAGGGTAAACATGTATTCCTCCTCTTTTATGCACAGTGCACCAGAGTGGAAAGTGCCAACTACTTTCATTTATGGCTATCTAGACTGGATGAACTACCAAGGGGCTCAAGAAGCTGGCAAGCATATGAAGGTTCCGTGTGAGATAATTAGGGTTCCTGAGGTGACTCTCTCTCACTCTCTCTTGCTCCTTCTCCCCCGCTTTTCTACTGTCTTGCTTCTTATTAATTCAATTACACAATAAACTGGCTCCAATTAATAATATGTTTCTGATAAATAACTGCAGGCTGGGCACTTTGTATTCATAGACCAACCAGATCGTTTCCATTCAGCTGTTTTGTATGCTTGCCGAAGATTTCTTTCTCCTGAACCTGACGTTGAATCGTTACCTGAAGGTTTGACATCTGCCTGAAAAAAGTATTTAGTCGTTCTCTCCTTTTCTTTGTACAAAGTAAAGGGTCCCCGGTAGTCAATAGGAGTTATGGAAATTTCACAGATTAAATCTTTCAATTCTTTCAAGTGCATTTGTGATATTCGTGTGTGCATAAATACCTACGGGCAGTGTAAGCCTGTGTACATTAACAACGGCAGATTTACTTTTACCACTATTCTTTACACATTCTGTCAGTAGTATGTTATAGTTGATATACAAATATTTAAGTGGACACTAAGCTTTCATTATGGTAGACGAATATTTAAGTGGACAGCTGCCTTTTTTGAGTAGTTATTGAGATGTTTGAAATGAGAAAATAAAAATAAAAATAGTGAAAACGACATGTCTTCCAATTGAACAGTGAGTGGTACTGCTGCCATTTCAATTGAATGAATGGTCTGTTCGTTTTCATGACCCGACTGAATGCGGTATCGGTCTCAGTTATTGGGCACTTAAAGTCACAAGGATTTTTACCCTAAAAAACTTCTCCACTTTCCACTTGCTGCTTTCTCATCACGTACTCTGCAACTTCCTATTACATCTCTGAACTTCTGAGTTACTACTGACCGGTTCTCCTGATGCACTGTGGGTGTGGGACCCACAACCCAGAACCCTCAAGTTCCCGTGTACCATCAAATTATTTGCTTCCCCAAAACATACCCACCACAAAGATTTTTATTTTAAAAGAAATAAAAAAATAACAAAGGAAGAAAATAGTCTTGTTTCACATCAAGTGCTTTGGACTGGTCAGGGGCCACATGCTGGTCAACACTTTCCCCTAATCAATCCGACGTGCACGGCCCAAAGAATCTGACGCCTCGTTGCCTTTCCCGATAAAAGAGGCCGACGTCACATCTTAACGGCTACGTTCCCCTCTCTTTATAAATTGACACGTGGCCTATCCCGATTAACCATTAGCGTTTTAGCGGGAAAAAAATAAAAAAATAAAAGGAAAATCTTAGTTTGACTATGGAGCGGAGCGGGGGGTCCCTCCCTTCTCCCTGCCGCCGTCAGGTGAAAAGTTTGTAGTTGAGCAAAATTAGAAAAGAAATTGGAATTAATCAAACCTTTTAAATATTAATGCGTCATTCTTTTCCCCGAACATTAATATTCTAATAAATAAATAAGAATTAGACTGGTGAAGGCAGTGAGGTTGGATCGGCTGAGGACGGGATGTCAGGGCCGACTCTGCAACCTTCGAGCATGAAGACGACGTCAGCAATGGATGGTCTATCATGCGGATCAGGAGCCGTGCAGAGAAGCCCCACCTTCACTCCCAGCAAGAACTCTTCCCAGTCCGATGATTCAGGGTCTAGCTCAAGCAGCCCTGGCTCCAGCAGCTCTGAAACTTGACCTCTCTGCAATTGCCTCTTCACCCATTTCACAATATCTTCATCTTCCTCAGTAAACATCACCGGCTTCCTCCCAGTTAGTATCTCCAACAACACAATCCCATAACTGTAGACATCGGCTTCTTTGGTCGCTTCACCGGTCAATGCAGCTTCAGGGGACACGTAACCTAAGGACCCAATTGGTGTAGAAGATGAGGAGGCTTCTGCTGGTGTGGCTATGGTTAGCCGGTCTAGACCAAATTCAGACAAATGGGCTTCGAAATCAGCGTCGAAAAGAACGTTTTGCGGCTTCACATCACCATGTACGATTGAGACAGAGTGCAGGAAAGCTAATCCACGAGCAATGCCAAGTGCAATGAGGTGACGCATTGGCCAATTTAGTACATGCCCATCTTGGTGAGAGGCCTCTTGAAGAAGAGTGCCTAGGTTTCCATTAGGCATGTAATCGTATACCAGGAGCCTCACATCAGGAGGGCCTGCATAATAGCCACGCAGAACTGTTAGGTTCCGATGCTTCACCTTGCCAAGAGCTTCAGCTTCTTTGCGGAAACCGCCTACATCAAGGAAACCATCAGGAAGGCGTCTAATCGAAAGCACCATTCCATCTTGGAATGTGGCCTTGAATACCAGCCCATATCTTCCCCTGCTTAACACATTTTCCTCATCGAATTGTCTTGTTGCTTCTAATGCCTCTGCATATGTGATCTTGCTATTGAACATCACAAGTTTCGGCCCCCCTCCATTTTCGCCACTTCCCCGACTCCTTTGGTCTCCTCCTGAGCTTGTTCGAGGGCTGTTGCGCTTCTTCTGCCCGCCACCCACCATTTCTCTAAGCTTTTTACGCCATCGCAAGAGGCTGTAGACATAGCCACAACAGCACAATGCCAGAAGGCAAGCTCCACCCACAGCCACCCCAATTAATAAAATCAACCTGTTCCTTTTTCTCCTCCTCACATCTGCACATTCTCTATCCAATGGCTTCCCACATAAATTCCTGTTCATTGCAAACACAGAAGGATCATTGAACTGAGAGCCCAGTGGCTTCGGAATCTCACCAGCAAGGTTATTGTTAGACACATTCAAGTACTTCAAGTGAGGGATGAGGAGCCAGAGATTTTCCGGGATGGCCCCACTCAACTTGTTAGAGGAAAGATCTAACACTGTAAGGTTCAATAACTTAGGTAACGAGTTTGGTATGTGACCTGAAAGTTGGTTCCCATCTAACAACAGAGAAGTTAGAGAAGAGCATTTGGAAATCTCCTCTGGGATTTCACCTGTCAATTTATTATCACCCAAATCCAGCTCTTTCAAATTAGATAGGCGAGAGATATCACCTGGAATTTTGCCCCTTAATTGATTCGAACGAAGTTCAAGTACTTGAAGACTCAAACTATCACCAAGCTCTTGTGGGATCGCACCGGAAATACGATTTTCGGACAAAGATAGAACACTTAATGACTTGAGAAATCCATAAGTTGCAGGAATATCACCAGCAAAGGCATTGGAGGAGAGGTTTAGATAGAGCAAACTAATCAAACTACTAAAACCTTGAGGAACATCCCCAGACAAGTGATTTTCTTGCAGAGCAACCACTTTTAAACTCGGCAACCCAAAAATCTCAATCGGCATCTCCCCATAAAGCTTTTGCTTACTCAAATCCAGTGTTTCAAGCTTCATCAAACCTCCAATAGTCGCAGGAACGCCTCCTGAAAACCCACAGTTGCTCAAATTTAAAACCTGCAAGCTCCTCATCTCCCCAACGTTAATCTCACCAGAAAACTTGTTATTGCTCAGGTTCAAAATTGTCAAGTTGGTTAGCTGCATAACGAGCTCAGCTGGAACTTTGCCAGTCAGATTATTGTTGCTCAAATTCAACAATTCGAGCTCCGAAAGTGCCCCCAAACTCAACGGAATGGCACCGGCGAAAAAATTCCCGCCCAAAGATAACACCTTCAAGCTTCTAATTCCTCCCAAAAAGGAAGGAACTTGACCCCAAAATCTGTTTCCTTCAACATCAAGAACCTGTAGCAAACTGCATTTTACAATCCCACCAGGAAGCTCACCACTCAGCGAGTTATTGGCCAACCTCACTTCTTCCAACCGCAAAAGATTGCCAATTTCAGCAGGCAATGCACCCGAAAACAAGTTTCCAGAAAGATCTAATACTCTTATAATTGTTGTCACGTTTGTCAACCAAGATGGAAATGGGCCCCGTATGCGATTAGATTTGAGGTCCAGGACCCCCAAAACGCTCGAGCACCTTGCGATATTTGGCGGCTTAGCAATGCTCGTGAGCGCATTGAAGCCAAGCTCCACGATTCTGAGCGAGGAGTCGTAGTTGGCAATATTGCACAGCAAAGACGCGGGGACCGACCCTGACAACTCATTCCGTGACAGCGACACCACCTGAAGCTTCGGCATTGCTCCGATCGTCGTCGGAACCAAACCTCTAAGCTCGTTGTCGTCCGCGCTTAAATGTACGAGCGAGGAGCAGTTGGAAATCGCCGAGGGCAGCGTCCCGTACAACTGGTTCGAGTCCAGCCACAGGTATTGAAGGTTCTGAAGGCTCCGATGGTCGCCGGAACTCCGCCGGAAAACTGATTGAATGAGAGATTGATGAGCTGGAGGTTCGAGTCGGCGGAGAAGTTGGACGGGATGTCGCCGGAGAATGTGTTCGACGAAAGGTCAATGTACCGGAGTGTTGCCGGAATGTCGGAGGAGATTTTGCCGGAGAGGAAGTTGTGAGCGACATTGAGGATTTGGAGGTTCGTGAGGTTGAGAATCGCCGCGGGGAGAGTCCCGGAGAGCGAGTTGTCGTGCAAGTAAAGAGCGCGAAGGAGAGCGCATTGGGAGAGAGAGGCAGGTATGGAGCCGTTGAAGTTGTTGGTGTGGAGGCTGAGCTTGCGGAGGTCGCGGAGGGTGGAGAGGTGGTGAGTGAGGCGGCCGCCGAGGTGGAGACGAGGCAAGCGGAGCTCGTGAACGCGGTTGTTGTAACAGACGACGCCACGCCAGTCGCAGGGGGCCGATGGCGTGGACGCATCCCAGCCGTCGAGAGCGCCAAGTGGGTCGTGGAGGTTAAGCTTAAAGGACGTTAACGCTTGGATCTCCTCGGATTGTAGAGCGGACGTTAAGGCGGTGGTGGATGAGAAGCAAATAGCCATTGTTGTTATGATGAAGCAGAAGAAGAAAGTAGCCGTTGCCATGAGAGAGACAGAGAAGAGGGAGAAAGAAAACTGGGAAGAAGTGAATATGGCTGTAGGGAATTGCAATATATTTGTTTATTGATTAATTTAGAAGCAGTGTGGGTTGAGTGGCGTTTTTGTCTGTGGTGGGGTTTTTGTGGTGGTGGGAGTTTGGGGGGAGCGTATGAAGAAGAAGTGGAAGGGAAAGAGGTTTTGAGAGAAACGACGCCATATCATACTGCTCCTCTGCGCCCAACTTCAGGTGTTGCTTTTGCCTTTTGGTTCTTTGCCTCTTTTCCCCAAAAGACTCTTTTTATTTGTTTTCTTTTTTTTTTTCTGGGACGAAAGTCTTTTTATTTGTTTATGATATAACGAACGAAAAGAAAGAGAGTTTTTAATTTTCTGTCTGGTCTCTGCTGCGGCTTCTTAACTCGTGATGGGGTCCGGAATCACGAACTTGTCCGAGTTTTTGTCAATGTGGAGAGTTTGATAATGTCACCCTCAACCCCCAAAAGACATGTTGACTGGTTTCCTGGGAAATTGATTTTTCTTACTTTTGCTTATTTATTTCCTTGTCTTGGACTATATGCCAATGGGATGGAACCCTCATCATAAAGTGGGGTTCTGTTATCAGTTTTTCTTTATTATTTATTATTCTTGATAAAGTGATTCAGCTTGATCCAATTCCCCTTTAATAAATAATATGGATCTTCTTCGTTATTCATTGGTTAGGATGATTGAAATTTTTTTTTAATCTCCTTTGCCTTGCCTAACTATAAAATATAATCTCAATACCCAATTATTGGCCCTTTGAATCATGATTTTCAGAAAAGCTGCAAATTTGTACACTTGGGCTGTTTTCTAGTGAATCATTTTTGGATGCTTCTTCTTTCTTCATCTCCTCATATAAGTAAAAACAAAAAACAAGTAACACGATATGACCAAGCCTTATAAGTTGGTCTTATATCCTAATTCAACCGTTGAATTCCGTTGCCGGGACTTGAACCCGGGTCTTTCTGGGCTACACTGATTCATTTGTTGCCTAGAAAGAGCATATTGGGCCTTCAGCAAAAGTAGTAAGTGTCTAAAATTAAAAGAAAAAATTTGAATTCCGTTGCCGGGACTTGAACCCGGGTCTTTCGGGTGAGAGCCGAATATCCTGACCAACTAGACTACAACGGATTTGTGATATACCTTGGCGTATGGAAATATATAACTCATATTGACCTTGCTGAGATAGGGTTTGCCGCGTTATCGTACACCGTATGGTTACAATATCATCTGGCGTTTAAAACTGCAAACAGTGAACAAAAAAAAAGAAAAAGGAAAACGGAAATAAAAAGTTGGATTTCAAACCCAGAAAAGAAGCTGAAGAGGGTTTAAGCGCAGTGAACACTCTCTGCAATGGAGACCTTGAAACACTTTGGCATTGGCTTCTCCACTCCAAGTCTTGTCCCTTTTCGACACCAAAGAAGACCTCAAAAGCTCAATCCCACCTGCTTCGCCAGCAAATGGGCGGAGCGCCTCCTCGCCGACTTTCAATTCCTCGGCGACTCCTCCTCCTCCTCCTCCTCAGACCACCAAAACCACCATTCCCTATATTCAGCCACCGCCACTATCGCTCCTCCTCATCTGCCTCCCCATATCGCTTCCCCCGAGCGCCACGTGTCCATCCCCATCGACTTCTACCAGGTTCTGGGCGCCCAGCAACATTTCCTCGGGGACGGTATAAGGAGAGCTTACGAGGCTAGGGCTTCCAAGCCACCGCAGTACGGCTTCACTCAAGAAGCATTGTTCAGCCGGAGGCAGATTCTTCTGGCCGCTTGCGAAACCCTAGCCGACCCTAGGTCCAGGAGAGAGTACAATCAAGGTCTTGCTGAAGACGAAGACGGAACCATCCTCACCCAAGTTCCTTGGGACAAGGTTTAATTTTGTTGTTAGCACTCCTACTTTCAGTCCATAATTCACTTCTGCTTTGTTCTCTTTGGTTGCTATGAGAATTTAGTGAAAAAATGAAAGAAATTGTTGAGAAATGAAATGGTTATCAAACGGGCCCTAAGAGAACGTGGTTTTAAAGTTTAATTTTTTGAATTTGTTTCATCCACATTACTGCGTTTTCTAAGTAAACAAACAGCAAAATGTGGTATTCACTCACGTTGAGCTATTTGTAGGTTCCCGGAGCTCTGTGCGTGTTGCAAGAAGCTGGAAAGACCGAGCTTGTTCTTCAAATTGGGGAGAGTTTGCTAAGGGAGAGGCTGCCCAAGTCGTTCAAGCAAGATGTCGTTTTGGTGATGGCACTTGCTTACGTTGACATGTCCAGGGATGCAATGGAATTATCCCCACCTGATTTTATTCGAGGTTGTGAAGTGCTGGAGAGGGCTTTGAAACTCTTGCAGGTGATTTCTTCATGAGCAAGTTCTCTAAGTTCTTAATTTTTTGTACCTATTACTAAGTGGCTTTTTATGCACGATGAGGTTAAGATGCATAAGATGATTGTTTCACTTGCATTACATCCTTTCATGCTTCATTAAGACTGATCTTCTACTACATGTAGGAGGAAGGTGCCAGTAGCCTTGCACCTGATCTTCAAGCACAAATTGATGAGACACTGGAAGAGATCACCCCACGCTGCATTTTGGAACTTCTAGCCTTACCCCTTGGTGATGAGTACCGATCAAGAAGGGAAGAGGGCCTCCACGGTGTGCGCAACATATTGTGGTCTGTTGGAGGAGGAGGAGCAGTTGCAATTGCTGGGGGATTCACTCGTGAAAATTTCATGAACGGGGCCTTCTTGCATATGACTGCAGCTGAGCAGGTAGCTCCCTTATTACCGTCAATTCCTATATGCTCAATCATCTAATCTCTTTTCTTTTTCTAACTTTTTTTCTGTGTTTTTTCTCTCTTAAAAGGTTGATTTATTTGTAGCTACCCCCAGTAATATCCCAGCAGAAAGCTTTGAAGTTTATGGGGTGGCTCTTGCGCTTGTTGCTCAAGCCTTTGTTGGTAAAAAACCTCATCACATTCAAGATGCTGATAACCTATTTCAGAAACTTCAGCAGTCTAAGGTAACAGCTGTAGGACATTCTCTTGACAACTATATAACCAAAGAAAACAGTGAGATAGACTTTGCTTTGGAGAGGGGACTCTGTTCACTTCTTCTAGGGGACCTTGATGACAGTCGTTCATGGTTGGGCCTAGACAGTAATGATTCACCATATAGAAATCCATCTGTTGTAGACTTTGTCTTGGAGAACTCAAAGGATGACGATGACAATGACAATGATCTTCCTGGACTTTGCAAGCTATTGGAGACGTGGTTGATGGAGGTGGTATTCCCCAGGTTTAGAGACACCAAAGACATAGAGTTCCGACTGGGAGACTACTATGATGATCCTACAGTCTTGAGATACTTAGAAAGGCTGGATGGCACTAATGGTTCACCCTTAGCTGCTGCTGCTGCCATAGTGAGGATTGGAGCTGAGGCTACTGCAGTTCTTGATAATTTCAAGGCCAGTGCACTTCAGGCATTGCAGAAGGTGTTTCCTCTGGGTTACAGGGATGAGAATGTGCAACGTCAAGAAGATCATGAGATGAATCAACGTCAAGAAGATCATGAGATGAATTATTCTCTTCTCCCTGTAGAAACTGGAGAGTCTCTGGAAGAATCTGATGGAGATGATTCTGTCCATGTAGCTGAGGTTTCTGGAAGAGATGATTCTGTTGGAATACGTGAAGAAGAATTGATTACTGACAAAATCAAAGATGCGAGTGTGAAGATTATGTGTGCTGGTGTGGTAATTGGACTAATGACGTTAGCTGGATTAAGGTATTTACCTGCTAGGAAGGGTTCATCCAATCTACACAAAGAACTTAGTTCAGCGACTGCATCTGATGTCGCAAGTGCAGGTATGATTTTAACCATGCATTAGACTATTTATAAAACAACTAACAAAGCCTTCTTTCCACCTACTAAGGTCTGAAACATTGATATTTTTGGTCTCTTGGCTTTTTCTACTTCCACATGTTTGATTTTGATGAAACATGTTATTTCACTCGATCGAAAAAGTCCCTTGTAATATTTCACTAGCTTTTTGTTAAAGAGCTTTTATGAATCTTCTGATAGCTAGGAGTACTGGCATATTTCTGATTTCCTTTGGGTCAATCCATTTCACAGCATAAGCATAAAGATTTACAGCTAATGCAAGATTGAGATGGAAAATTAAGGCATATGACCATGCAGGGCTACCAGGTGTTGAGAAATCTGCAGAGGAATTACCCAAAATGGATGCAAGAATTGCAGAAGGTCTAGTTCGCAAATGGCAGAACATAAAATCTCAGGCTTTCGGGCCCAATCATTCTGTGGAAAGCCTGTCTGAGGTAAGAAATTCGGTAGTTTTGTGGATGAAAAACCATATCATCGAGCTGGTCACCAGCCATAATGCTTGTCCTGACATTGCAAAAACTGCCAGGTTTTGGATGGTGAGATGTTGAAGATATGGACAGATCGCGCGACTGAGATTGCACAGCTTAATTGGTCCTATGACTACACCCTGTTGAACTTGAGCATTGACAGTGTGACTGTATCGCTAGATGGGCAGCGTGCTGAGGTGGAAGCAACTCTGGAAGAGTTGGCCCAGTTAACTGATGTCCTCCATCCAGAGCACAATGCCTCAAACAACAGAACGTACACCACCAGATATGAGATGTCTTGTTCGAGCTCAGGATGGAAAATCAGTGAAGGAGCTGTCCTCCAATCATAAACAAATTATGTAAAATATGAAGATACTCGTGTAAATGCCGTCTTTTTTTTTTCCTGCCTTTACTTGTATTATGCCTGCACTCATAGCGGATGAATATTTTTTAAACAAAAATTTTATGAGAATTATATAGCAAATGATCACTATATTTTTTTTTTAAAAATTTCCTCCGACTTGCATTGCGCAAAAGACATTAACAATGGAAAGGTATCAAGGAATCATGGTAAAATTGCAGACTGCCGTTTAGTTTGCAATGGAATATCAACATTCGAGCTGCGCTGAGCTGAAGTGAGGCACAATTGTATGTACAAAAAATGGTTTCTACGGTCACCTTGTCTAACTGGAACACTCGCAAATTCTATAGAGTAGACATGGAGTCTCTCCAGATGGAGGATTTCTTATTTACGGGTCGGGATAAGAAGCTGAGTCCAAGAATCTCCTTGGGAGCCTCAAGTGGCTCAACAAGCCCCACCAACTTTGCAACAAGGGCTGCACTCTCCCTTATATGGCCTATGTCCATTGTGCTCGTCCATAGCAAGTTCGCTAACTGCAGGCTCCTCTGCTTTGTGTTCAACCTAATGCCCCACTTCTGGTAGAGCCTCTCTTTTTCCTTCTTTGATGTGAACCTCTTGTGCACTTTCTTACTCAGCATTTCTCTCTCCCGCTTAAGAACCTTCATACTGTTTGTTTCACATTGAAAATCAAGAAAACCAAAATAAGTTAGGCGGCGTTTAATATCCTATTCAAATGGGGAATTCAAAAACTTCGATTTTATTTTATTTTTAAACGAGTTCAAAAGTCCATTTTTCAAGATTCATATTTCCCGCTGAAAACGGTTAGGCTGAAAATATGGAAATTAGAAATGTGGTGCGTGTTGTGTTGCCTTGCATGTCCCTTGTGTGTTTGTGTGTTGTTGTAATCTGAAACACTACCTTGCAGCTGGTGTGAGAGCTTGACGAACTTTAAGATTGCTTCCCTCGGAGAAAGTGTCCTTGAGAATGGTCAACCTTCTGAGCTCTACCTCCAAGTAGAGAAAGTCAGAGGGATCGCCTTTGTAAAGGAGGAAGAAATGGGCTCTGTGAACCAATGGCACAAAGCAAGCATCCCAGAGTTCAATTATTACTCCCCTCTGCGTCTCAAAATCAAGGCGCCAATTGGAATGGGTTCTCAAGGCACAATGCCCTGTATCCATACGACCATGCCTCCTCCGTGCTGCTCCTCTTTGTACCTGTCACCAATAACTACCCATGACAAAAGTTCGTGTCTTTGGGAGATAGAATGAGATAGAGAGGGAGATTATTACCTCGTACTTGTCTTTATTTTGTTCCTCATCAAAATTGAGAACACTAACGTTATCCTCTATATCGGACTCTGAAACGTTGGGGATAACTTTCCAGGCCACTGGAGCACTCAAAACAGAAGCTAACTGAGAACTCGCTCTGGATGAGCTACCTACTTCGGAAGTTTGCTTTGATTTATGAAATAGCTTCCACCTCAAGCCTCTTGAACTTCTAGGCAAGTCTTCAACAATGCCCTCTGCACCAGTTGCCTCCCTGCTTTCCTCTGTCTCCATGTGAACACTCAACAGAGAATCTTGATCAGAATCTTTTCTGGGTAACTTTCCACTGTGGCCACCATACTTGGATCGAGAAGTATCCCCCCGATGGACTTTTGGCTTTTTGTTAGGAAAGTCCTGCTCTATGATAGCCTCTGCGTCAGGATGATCTCTGGTGCGACTGCCATCTGTGTCCGAGGGACCACTCAGACCAGAAGTTGGAAAATCTTCCCTGGATAAATTTCTACTGTGGGCACCTTGCCTTGATCTGTAGGGCCACCGTGGAAAGCCTTCAGCAAGTGTTGCGTTCTCGTTTCGTTCTGCCTCATTAGATGCCAAAGAAGATGGACTCATGACAACTGCCCTGCAACTTCGACTTCTGGACATACCCAAGCTTATAGAGCTAGATTCAGAGGAAGAAGGAGATTGTTCTATGGGGGCAAGAGTGACAAGGTTGTTAATTGTCCTTTGCAGTTCCTGAATTTTTAGCCGCATCGCTACATACTCTGCATTAACATGATTCAACTCCTTATCTCCCATCTGTGAGGATGAAGCTGCATCTTCCTGCATGGGTACTGTCCGTGAGGATGAAGGCACATCTTCATGCATGAGAACTTCAGAACCAGGTAAAAACGAATCAAAAGTGTTCTGGTCCATGCTTGATATGCATCTAATTTCCTTGCAGCTAGCTTCAGATTCCGTACTAGATGCTTCTGCACGACATCTTTGTGCAATATCTTCAGATTCTGCATGACATCTTTGTGCAATATCTTCAGATTCTGCGTGACATCTTTGCGCAATATTTTCAGGTTCTGCATGACATCTTTCTGTAAGATCTTCAGGTTCTGTATGAGAAGTTTGTGCAAAATGTTCAGACTCTGCAAGAGATTTTTGTGCAATATCCTCCCAACCCTGGCATGGATCAAGCCCAACAAACTGTGGAGTACTACTGTCCAGCAGAAAGAATTCATCAGAACTCTCAGAAAGCTGTCGGTTGTGCTTGCTGGAATTAGGTAAAGTAGGTCTATCAGTAATATCAGATGATTTGTATGCCTTTACACCCATGTCTAATGACTCCTCCGATCCTGAATTTTCACCTATTCTTGGAGCTCGGCCCTCTCCAACTGATTGTAACAAATTCTGAACCCGAGATTGGGCAAGATCACGTTGACGAGTCAACTCTTTTATCTCTTTATCCATCTGCATAATTTCACATTTAAAAAGATGGCATGTGAAACAAATCTGGATGAAATAGATGATTCCAGAAAATCCTGGGAAACAAGATCTCCGACCAAAATCCAATAAAGTATAATACAACCGTAAATTCATCCCTCAGGATATAAATCTCTATCAGAAAATATTCTGTCTTTTTCTGTACAAATTAGCAAAATTGTGATATATGAGTCATAGAAGTCTCATCACCTGTTCAAGCAGAAGTTCTTTCTCTTGCATTGACTTTGATGTTAAGCTCGTCAATGCACCTTCCATTTTTGCTAGTTCTTTCTGCAATTGCTTTACTAAGGCCTTATCTGATGTTACTACATTGACCTTTGCATTAGTACTCACCTCTTTTGCACAACTTGCAAAGAACAGGGTGTTTTTTGATTGCTCAACATGACTTCGTGCAGGGCTCATAGTGCAAATGATGGCTGTCCTGGCATTGCCTCCCAAAGAATTTTGCAGTATGCGTGTTAGTTTAGAGTCTCTGTAAGGTACGTGTCCATTTCTTCCCTTGCTGTATCCATTGATGACATCAAATTGATTAAGGAAACAGAAAGTAGTTAAATAAGGTTAGATAACAAAAGAGAAGTTTCAATACGCTATACAAAGCACCCCAAAGAAAACAAGTTGTTAGATATATAGACATGAAGCTGAGTGTACATTTATACAAATAAGCCCTTCTCTGGAGTATATGGAAAAACTATTGAACCTTAATTTGCGAATTACACCTCCCAGGGTCAGTAAACTTCGATTTATGTGGCAACCTTCTTTCAATCTTGCACCAGCTGATAATGCCGGAGAAACACGCTCGCTGCCCGCAAGATCAACAAAATTCTGCACAAAGAGTCTCATTTCTTATTCCTAATAATACCATTCTATTATATCCTTGTGAAGGAAATTTTCTTCGCTAAGGCAAGTACTTCCATACCACAGTAGCTGCTAGTGTGCTTGAACTTTCAATGCCCAGATATTCTCGAGCAGAACTTTCAATTGTCTGTTGGATCCATTATTCAATAAAAGAAGAAATTACAAACAAGTTCTCATGTCAAATAAGAAAGTAACTGTTTTAGTGAAAAGCGTACCAGTCGCAAAATCTGATGAGATCTGGAGCTAGTTTCATTCAGAGAGGTCTCTCCTATCTTCCTTTGAGCTGCAAGAATTAAGTACCACATTTAAGAATATACTTTCCATCTAATGAAAATAGAACTAACATGAGTTCCATATAATCCTGTGAGACAAAACTAACACAAATGCCTTTACCTTCGCAGATGGAAAGAAGTTCCTGCAGGTGGCTCTGGTCTCTCAAAATCTCCTCTGAAAGTTTCTCGATAACAGTCCCTTTCTATTGGAGTAGCATTATTAGAGAAACTTTTGATCAGTCATTTGAATTATGTTTTATATGAACATGTGTCTGTGTGTGAGCGCACACTCGAGCGCATGCACGCTGATTATGAAAGGAATACATTATTCACCTCTGGATCGTCTAGGAGCCTAAGTGGACCACTGTCAGAGCAGAGGAGGTCTTTGACAGCTTCATTATAGATCTCCATGGCAGAGAACTTCAACACAAACTCCTTATCACTATGCTGAAACACAATAAAGATTCAAATTATGCCAGGGTCAGAAAAAACAGTCAACTTGATATAAATTGCAATTGAAGATTCTAGATATATCACTTACTTGCTCAATGTAATCATATATATCTGTAATTGCATACTCTGTAATCCCTTTCATAGTGTACGTTTTTCCACTGCTTGTTTGTCCATAGGCAAAAATGGTGGCTGGACATAATATGTATATGTTTCAGTAAAATAAGATTCTTATTACAATCTAAATATCAGAAAACAAGGATTAGAAGATTGCTCACAGTTGATGCCGTTGATGGCTGAAAGAACGACCTCTTTAGCTCCCTCATCATACACCTTCCTAGTGGGACATTCCCATCCAAATACCCTGTCTATCCCCAATACATTGACCAGAAAAGGACATGAAAACAGCGTTCAGGGTCTTCAAATATTAAGAAAAATCACTTCAAAAAATGCACATGGTACCAAAAGAAAATTTCAGTTCTTAACCAGAAGAATATGAAATTTCAATTCTTTACCAAAAGAATAAGCAGAGGGAGACATGGGGCGATCAGGGTGGCTATTGTTGTACATGACGGTGTTATTTTTGACGCACCAATCTGAAACATCGTTCTTGGTCTTTTCCTTTTGATTCAATGGTCTCAACCTAACCGAAACAAGAATTTTCTCTTCCTTCATAGGCTGCTGCTCCAGAGCCATCGCCTCTCAAATTTCCCTTTTGCTGACCCGGAAAAAAAAACCACAGAAACTTCAAAGTCCTCCAATTTTTCTCTCTCACATGAATATGTGAGAGAGTGCCTACTACAAACGTCAACGCCTTTGAAAACGGGAGCGTTCACTGATGAATTTCTACATCGTTCCCAAGGTGGACCGCCATTCGAATTTCTGTCTGAAATCTCCCAAATGCAGGTTGAATGAATTTTCAAATTATTATTCGAATCGTATCATATATTGCCGTCTTTTCAGCTCCAAAAGGCTTCCATTTCTAACAATCAATGTCCTGTACGAAACAATAAGAGCAATAAAAATATTCAAACTTCAATTTCGAAAGGGTTATAAATCACAGAAAATTCCACAAAACTTTAGAACTCTGCAAATTGTTTCACCGTGTGCAGCTCGCAGTCCAAGTCAAAGACACAATGCCAACTAAGTACAGCAGCAGCAACAACAACGCGGAAATTCAAGGCAAATTAGACAACAAAAACAAATTCTATATCAAAGAAACGGAAGACGGAACGGCCAAAACGTCGGGGATAATTGAGCGGAAACTCAAAATCGAATATCGGAGGAATTTTGGCCGAACCGTAAAACCAGAGGGTTCTGGCCTTGTGGAAATGAAGGCAAGAGAGAAGGAAAAGCAACGGCGCAAAACCGTTGCCTCCCTCCCTCTCGCTCTTATTTGGATTACTTCCTACCTCTGGTATACAACCGCCAAAATCTAACAAAAATGTCTTAAAAACGAAGTCCAGCTTACTATTTTGACCTCCAACTTGCTGCAATTAACGCCCCCGACAGATTAGAGCTTAGCTGTCACAGACTTTTTGTTGACTGTATATGTTACTGTTAGCCAAGTAAAAATAAATTTAAATAAATAAATATTCCTCATCTTTACTAGACGGGCCTCTTGTTTTGTGTTTATAGCCAGGCTTATACTGTTGGACGACTAAATGGATCACGTAATTGGACTGCGACCGAGCCCGATTCACCACCAATAAATAAGTACAAGAGTTGTTAAGTCTAAGAACATCCATAATAGACTCCCTAAATCACTTCCTTACATAAAATTTAAGGAGGAAGTGAGAAAACCCACCTCCAACCATACTCCTTATCCAACTCCTAAATTAGGGAGACCTCTAGAAGCTCCTAAATCTGAGGAGATAAAAAGAACTCCTAGTGGCTCCCTATAATTAAATATTGTTTTACTTTAATGTTATTTTAAATATTTATTTAATGCTAGTTAACTATTTTTTATTATTATTTTATACGAAGAGGGAGCATTTATGCTAAACCAAAAAAAGGAATAAATCATTTATGATTTCCTAAATTAAAGAGCATGGTTGGAGTTGAAATTTTATAAGGAGCTCTTAAAATAGCTTTCTAGTGTTTTAGCTAAATTTTAACTAAAAAATAAGGAGCGTGATTGTGGATGCTTTATGGTTCCTAAACTTTGACCCAATTCGCATTTTGGTCCCTCAATTTCCAAAATCGTTATTGTAGTCTTTCAACTTCACTTTTGTTAGGACAAATAGTCATCCCGTCACTTTTGTTATATTTTCAGTTAAATGTTGGGGCAAAATTGTATTTTTGTATTATTTTTAATTTTCACAATCTAAATATTCCTTTCACCCAACAAATAAAAATAAAAACTAAAAACCTTCTTGGCGAATATTTAAAATAGTATAGCCGCACGGCTATACTCTTTAAATATATTCAAATATTTAACAAAGTATAAATATATTCGAATATATATTGAAGGATAGGAAATGACGATTTCATGCCTACAATTGAGGCCAACTAGTTATTGTTGACAGACCGCGTTGCAAAATCCCCAAATTTATTCGACCAAATATAAAATCCTTAGCATTAACTCTTTAAAACGTCGTCGCATGCCATAGCTGTCATGGCGCCTGTGTCAGATGAGTACCAAGAGGGGAAATGCACTACCATGCTCCCAATTTGTCCAAAAGTAGGTATATACTAACTTCTGAACTATAAAATTTGTGCCTTTTATATCTAACTCGTTTAAAGGATCGTATCTTTTTATTTTTATTTTCCAAATATACAAGTTCCCCTTGATTTGGTTTGCTTCTTCTTGTTGTTGTTATTTTGGCTATGCTTTATGTGATATAAATTCAATAATTTATTAGAACTATGAAATTAAATAAAAACTAGCATCTTCGCATGCACTTCCGCGCCTGTGAGAGGCTTTTTAAAAAAAAAATTAAATTTATTTTAGAATTACAAAAAATAATGGGTAGTTGTGTTCCAAAAAAAGAAAAGGTATGAATTTACCATATTATCCTCATTTAATTAATAATTTTAATTCTTAATGTTTGCATTAACCAAGGGCATTTTCTAGTATTTTGAATATTTCACCATTCTCTACTTTTTTGCTTTATATATATAGATTACCCAGTAACACTCCTCACAACAATGACAGAGCCATGAAATTAAAGAAAGAAAATTAAATTTAAAATGTTTGAATTGATTAAACCGATAAATGAGTTTTCATATGACCTCTGGGCCTTAAATAAGGCCTCATTATAGAATTAATGCGAATATGACAATATTCTTACGGACCGTGACTCAAATATTGTATTTTCTTATACGACATGATGAGGATTCGAGTTTGATAATTTCTTGACATGAATATTGCACAAGGAGTATCACATATAATAGACAAATTAAGTTAGTCATTAGTGTTAAACATAAATAATTCAAACTTGGTATGAAAAAGTCGTTTAATTATAATATCTAACTTACAGACTAGTGGTTTCAAGTTCAAATCACCATGACACCTTAGTAATGTATGTAAAAAACATCCCTCTCCCTTATAGTTTATATTATCGTTTGTATTTAAATAATATATTTTTTTATATATAAAGAAATTGTATAAATCACTGTATCATAGGTTCAAAATTTATAGTTTTGCCTTTGTTATTTATAATAAGGGGTATTTTAGAGAAAAGGAAAACTACAAAGTACCCTTTAACATAGCATCCTAAATAATATCGGGAGAATTAAGATATTATGAGAACTACAATTACATCAATAGATAATATAAGGAGTTAATCTATATGCTACAAAATTGACTTTTCTAAAATCATGACAAAAAATTATCAAGCGAGGTTCAAAAATCATCAAATAAACGCTCAAAGTTGCATCATATAACAATTTATAATTTTGTTAATATTATGATCAAATGTGTTTTTTTAAGTAATGCATAATTGATTGGGTTGGCTTAGGATAAAAAAATCTTAAACCTTTTAATTAAAAAATAAATTATAGCTTTAATTCAAAATATATGGCCGCTAATAATATTCCAGATTAATTAACAATGGATTGAGTTAGTACCATCGTATGACTAAAAAGATGGCAGTCTAGAACTTGAAGTGACACGAAGCAAACTCAAAAATAGAACAGCACCAACACGCTCGGCTAAGTATACAAATGGCCGCCTCTAGGGCACACTGATCAATCGCCGAGCCAGCTGGACAACAATCTTTCTTCTTTATGTAAAGCTGGCGTTACCTAAGCCTAAGTGCCAACAAAATACAAATACATATACTTTTAACAAAAAAGAAATTGCAAAAATAGCCCACTAGGGCCACGTGGCCCACCACCACCCATCATCATCATTCATCATTCATTCATCAGAAGCAAGCAAAGGGGTGAGAACCAGTTAATAAAAAAAAAATTAATTAATTAAAAAAAAAAAAAAAAACAAGAGAGAGAAAGAGAGTAAACAATGGTCGTCTCGTCTCTCTCTCTCTTCTATTTTCGCTTTTCCCTGGTTTCACTTTTGGGTTATCCAGCCAGATGGCTCAGATCCAATGAAAACCAACAGGAAAACAGTTGGTACCACCACCCAACCCAAATGAAATGAGAACAAGAAGAAGCCCTCATCTCATTAATGACATAACATCATTTATAGTCTCATTAAGGATTCAAACCCCAGATTAATTAATTTTTTTAGCTAAGCCCCCTCCCTTCTACCTTCTCTTTTTGGTCCCCCACTCACTTTCCATTTATACCAATTACCTTTCCATTAATTTACACCTGTATCACTCTTCTTCTTCTTCTTCTTCTTCTTCTTCTTCATCTTTTCAAACCCTACAAAATTAAAAGCTGAAATTAAAATTTGGGACAAGGGTATAATGACAACGAGAGGGAGCAGATCAGAGAAGGTCAAGAGGATTTTCCACCAATTCGATGAAAACCATGACGGAGGTCTCAACAGAGACGAAATGGCCGCGCTCGTTGTGGCGGTAAACCCTAGGGTCAAGTTCAGCGACGAGCAGATCAATGCCATTCTCGACGAGGTCTTCCGGACCTACGGTGACTTCATCGACGGCGAGAAGGGCCTCACCTATGAGGGCCTCTTGCGGACCTACGACGACGGTGCCGGTGACGTGGACCGTGACTTCGACGCTCTCGGTTTGGAGCTCACCTTGGACGAGACCAAAGCTTCCATGGCCTCCGAGGCCTCGTCGTCCTCGATAGTCGACGAACGCCTCGTTGAGTCCCAAAAGAAGCAGAGAACGGCGGCCTGGGCGGTGTCACCCAACCACGGGATCGTGTTCGACGACACGTGGAAGATTGTCGACGATTTAGAGATTTTGGTGAAGAGGTTGAAGGCGAAGCAAGCCAAAGATGGGAAATTGAAAGCCGACAATATCGACGCTTTTTCCGATGCCGGGTGGTCTAGAGAATTGGGACCTTCTTCAGAGATTTCGGATAAAAGGGTATTTTGGGAAGAGTCTGGGCACGAGTATGCTGCGTTCGTTAGAGAATTGGGGGTGTTAAGGAGCCGAGCAGACGGAGCAAGGTCACGTGAGCAGGCCTTCGATGGTCACATGGCGATTGGGAGGGTTCTGTATGAGCACCAGCTGTTCAAAGAGGCGTTGGTGAGTTTCAAGAGGGCTTGTGAGTTGCAACCAGTGGATGTGAGGCCACATTTCAGAGCTGGGAACTGCTTGTATGTTCTTGGCAGATACAAAGAGGCTAAAGATGAGTTTTTGTTGGCGCTCGAGGCGGCGGAGGCCGGTGGGAACCAGTGGGCTTATTTGCTTCCACAGATTTATGTGAATCTCGGGATTGCGCTTGAAGGTGAAGGTATGGTTTTAAGTGCTTGTGAGTATTATAGAGAAGCTGCAATTCTTTGTCCAACTCATTTTAGAGCTTTGAAACTTTTGGGTAGTGCTCTTTTTGGGGTTGGGGAATATAGAGCGGCTGTCAAGGCCTTGGAGGAGGCCATTTTTATGAAACCGGACTATGCCGATGCGCATTGTGATTTGGCTTCGGCTTTGCATGCCATGGGTGACGATGATAAGGCAATTGTGACCTTTCAGAAAGCCATTGATTTGAAACCTGGTCATGTAGATGCTTTGTACAATTTGGGTGGGCTTTATATGGACGCTGGTAGATTTCCGAGAGCTTCTGAGATGTATACTAGGGTTTTAGCTGTGTGGCCCAACCATTGGCGTGCTCAGCTTAACAAGGCTGTGTCCTTGTTAGGAGCTCGGGAAACTGAGGAAGCTAAGAAGGCTTTGAAGGAAGCATTGAAAATGACCAACAGGGTTGAATTGCATGATGCCATTGCACATTTGAAGCAGCTGCAGAAGAAGAAGGTGAAGGGGAATGGGGGTGCCAATGGGGAGGGTTCGTTTGTCGTTGTGGAACCTACAAAATTTAAGACAGTTGGGGAGAGGACTACATTGAGGCAAGAGTTGGCCAATGCACTTGAGATTAGGGCCTTTCAGAGGATTACCAGGTTGAGTCGTTGTGATGTGGAGTTGCTTAAGAAGGAAATGAATGATGGCGAAGTACCTGTTTCGTATTCTGGTACTGGTGTTCCTCAGAGATCCATACGCAAGCCTAACTTGGAAGAAATTCTCCGCAGGTTACTTGATTTCCTAAAACCAGAGACTTTTCAAGGAGCTGTTAAAGCCATAAACGAGAGGATACTCTCTGTCTTTGATGATACGGGCTCAGGCAGAGTAGACTTGGGCATGTTTTTTGCTGTTCTAGCTCCTATTTGCAGTGGCCCGCCAGAAAAGCGCAAACGAGTTGCATTTGATGCGCTCTTGTGGCGTCCTGTGAACGAAGGTGGTGGTGCTCAGATAAGAAAAGCCGATGCCACAAGATATATCAAACTGTTGAGAGCCATATATGTTCCTTCCCATGGGGTTAGTGAGATTCTGGAACTCCATGGAGAAGATCTTTCCATGATGTCTTTCACAGAGTTTCTTGTCATGTTTGATGACACAGATTGGGGTTTTGGTATCATGTCCACGTTGTTGAAGCTTGAAACTGGGGACAGGAACCGCCACGGCAACCGCGTCTGCTCGGTCTGCCGCTATCCGATTATTGGGTCCCGTTTTAAGGAGATAAAATCTCATTTCAGTTTGTGTAATCAATGCTACAGCGAGGGAAAGGTGCCTCCTGCCCATAAGCAGGAAGAGTACAAATTCAGAGAATATGGAAGTGAGGCTGAAGCCATGAAAGACAAGTGCAAGTGCTTCACATTGCAATCCCATAGTGACCCATAGCTATAGACTTTATTTTTTTGTGTTCTGTATAATTCCTTCTTCATAATCGTAGTTGTTCAGTGTGAAATATATAGATCATGAATGTGTTCTGTGGGCATTATGCCCTTGTATAATACATTGTTCCCACCGGTTTTTCTGATGTCTCTCTGCCTTATCATCTGTATAACGTTGCATCTCTTTTCCAACACTCAGATGTTGTATGGTTCGGTAGGGTTCACTGTCCTCTCCTCTGTGCAGAAGGAGAGGGTTGGGAGGCTCTTTAATTGCATAATGATCGATATTTGTTCTTGTACTTTTGAGTTCTGTTGGAGGTAGCATTTCGTTGAACGATGCTTTTTTTTCTTTTTTTCTTTTTACATGTTGCTGCCCCTGTTTATGATTGTTAACTAATAATATTGATGGTTTTACCTGTCGGCCTAAAAGGATTGATTATTATATATTGAAACAACAATAAGTATGCTGATCATTACTTTGTTCATCTTTAGTTTCTGTAGGTTTAACCAAGAAGTGAGGTCAACTCCACGAGCCGTGATCTTGGGGACAAATCTCTTAGAAAAAAATTCGGTCTGAGAAGACTGGACCTTGTACCAATCAACTTTTCTTTAAATTCACTTAAAAGTCTTGTTGCCATTGATGACGGAATGAAAGGTACATCACATATTTCAAATATGCGGGCAAAAGGGCAATGATGACTTGGAAGACAAATTCCAGAGAAAATCCTGTGCAATATACATTACATACACATACGGTCTTAGTAAAGAAAGGAAATCTATGTAGGAGAGAGGAGGCCAACTTGTTAGGCTTTCCATTCTGTTTAAAGCACTACATGCATGCAAGAAGCATGGTAAGTCATCCGTCGGGTGTGAGAAATAAAGAACCAATTTTGTTCAAACACTACCGTACTTTCACATATATTAGGATTTGTTGCTGACGGTTGCCAAATGCATCTTTGAGTTTGAGAGTTAGAAATTCAAAAACCATAACCTGCACTGCAGCATAGAGTTTTTAGGGGTTGGATTTGCAGCTAGCCTAAAATCACATGGGAACAGGAAGCTCAGCAAAGCACATGTTATGCATGATGATCATGTCCGTTATGATGATTATGCCCACAAGAGCAACCGCTGCACCGTCACCGTCGGCCCCATCATCATCATTTGTTGCTTTCCAACAACTGAAAGAGCAGGTGCAGCAGCAGAGAGCGGACAAACACCACTATGAGGCACGGACGTCGGAAATATTTCTTCAAGACTACGGCATTTGGAATCCAACACCTTATTATGGTAGAGGCGACATGGCTCCTATTCCCCACTGAGAATTATATTCTTTGCACTTCCAAAGTTTCTTCTATCATTAAGTTTTGTCCAGAATACAAATAAACAAAGTCGTTTCACACTTTATTGTTTATTCGTTGCAAAGTATGATTAATAAAAAAATTTCTTTTGTTCCTATGCCGCTATGTCGTACTAAATCATGAATGCATAATTGATGACATTGGTATTCACCTTTTGAATTGAAAGAAATTATTGATATTTCTGTTAATCAAGTCAACCTATCATCTGTAAAGCGAGAAAATAAAACTAAATTGTAGGGGTAAAGGAGCAAAAATAACCAGACAAACAAATACATTACACATGCTTTGTTGTAAATTATAGAAACAAAGTATTATTATCCACGCTTTGTGGCAAATCTTCACCTTGTGCTACATTACACATTAGACTGTAAAGAACTCAATGCATGTCCTCCTATCTACCATTACCGGCCAAAATCATCAGAACCCAACCTTTCCGAACACAAAATTTTCTCAATCACAACTTATATTCTACGCTGCTAAAACTCAAGGCAGTCGGGATGGACTGGAGCATACATCGCCTCACTTAAGATTGTTGGTCGTAGATTACAGCATGTGTTAGTACTAGTTTATGCTGCAAAAAGTGCGGGCTCAAGCGATGCCACTGTCTTGACTATTAATCTAGTACTCTGTCTTACCTATAAGAAAATCACTAAACAAACTAATTACTATAAAGCATACTTCTAGAAACAGCCTGATTTAAAGCAATAATAGTGATGCAATTCCAATTACCTAGAGATACAACTTCTTGATCAACACAATCACATAAGATGAATAGAAGAAGGGCCAGATATAGCAGCTACTCTCTGAGCATGCTGTGCTTCGCCCTTGTAAAGTTCCTTTATTTCTTTCTTGGTACGGCGTGCTTCACGCCTTTCCTCCTTGACAGCAGCCTGCACGCACAAAACTTCAAATCATCATCAAAAAACCCACAGAACTTACCAACAAAACAACATAAGAAAAGAAAAAAAAAAGGCAAATTTTCTCAAATTTATCAAATATCAAAACCAGTAGCTTTGAGTTATGCGGATGCAAAGTCATTTACTTCCAGTTTTGCCTTAAAATGGCAGTTTCTGGATTTTAACTATCATAAGGTGTCATGTAAATCTTTCATTAGTTATAAAAGATTGGTAATCTACGCTGGATCAAATGGCTTCCTCAAGATAAGCAAAAAGAATAGCAGACTAACGCATGTATACCTTTCGCTCTTTCTTCTCCTCCTTTGACTCCGTACCATGTTGCTTCCTTTTCTGCTGCTCAGTTTTCAAGGCACCTATATCTTTCACCTTCTCTGTAGCAGATTTTTTATTATGAGGCAAGAAGTCCACAGGCAGTCTCTCTTTCCCTCGAAGGGTTATGACATGATTGGCAGAACCCAAGGCTCCAGACACAGTTTCAGAAAGCTTCTTCCTTCTAGCTACTCCTGGAGCTTCGATTTTCCCAGGGTGGTTATCAAGATTTGAATATGTAGAAACAATGGTCTCACAGTCCCACACTTCTGATTCATCACTAGATTCCTCCACAATGACCAAGTCTGCATCTTTATCTTCATTCTCATATTTCTCAGCATACTCGGCACAGCGCCGAATAACCTCACTAGCAGAGTCCACTAGCTCTTTCGTTTTTACTATCTCATTATCACGCAGCAAATCTGCAGGGGCCTTGTAACCGCCGTCCAGTTCTAAGTCATCCCTCGCATGGCCATTCAGGGTGGCATGTTTGAGCTTCTCTGCAAGGGTCTCATCTTCTTCAGCTACGTAGCCATAATCATCATCATTGTCGTCATCACTGGCATATTCCTGGCTCACAAGCTGTTTTTTTTATATTAATAAATATAACAACAACAAAAAGGTAAGAGATAACAGAGATACAAAAGAAGAATTGAAGAAACAAAAATTACATCATGAGACTAAAACTATAAAGTTTACAGAACATAACTAAATATAGCAAGAAAATAACTCACTAAATCAAATTGCTCGTCCAAGAGGCGATGAACTCGTGGCTTTTCAGCCACAGAGTTATCCTTTGCTCCCTCAACGCTATTTGTTCCAACTCCGTTTGTTTCATTTCTCACATTTTTGTTCTCAGATTGCTCAACAATATTTGGCCCATTATCTACACACACATCCTCCTCCTCCTCCTCCCCCTCCTTTTCTGCGGCAAGGTTAGCCTGAACAACGAAATCTTCTTCCAAGTCCTCAATATCAGAACCAAACCGTGAAAGATCGCTATCATCAAGCAATGCAGATACTTCTGGATCAGCCGCTTTCTGAACCCTTACATTAACCGTCTTAGAAGCCACACTGTAAATCACCTTCTCATTCGGAGCCTCATTTTCAGAAATGCGCACTCTTGAAGCATCATATGCCTGAAACCCACAACACTCTTTTTAAGTATTAAAAATTAATAATAATCCACCACTTGACTTGGTATAGCTGCAAAACGAAACAGACATAAAATTTCTATTTTTTTTCTCTCTCTCTTTCATTTTCCTTTTCCTGAACTTTCTCACAAGCTAAACAGAACATAAGCAATCGATACGTCACCAACCTTTACATCATGAGGAAGCTGATCGAGCTTAGCCTTGGAATTGTGATAAACTGTAGAAGTACTCCTAATCTCCCTCATATGTAGCAAGTAGTTGTAACCGTCGTCAGGAAACCCTAGCTCCAGAATCTCCCTCCTAACGTGGTCCGGCAATGGCTGAGGTGCTGATGGCGCCGCCGAGTACCTGGAAACTTGACCATAGTCCTGCCCACCGCCGTCATCCTCAGGGGCATCAGCGAATATCGAATTGGGATCGTCGTCGTATCCGCCGGCACCGGAGGCGTCGTGAGGATTATCTTCAGGGAATAAGGCATCAACGGGGTAGCTGCTGTTGTCAACTCGGATAAAGACTCGGTCGCTGCCGGGTGAGTCATCGTAGTTGGGATCGGACGAGTCTCGGGCGAGTAATTGGAAGGTCGCCGACTTCTTCTTGTCAATGAATTTCTTCTTTCTGCCCATTTTGTTTCTTCGCCGAAGATGTGAAGTGCCCTGAGACTGAAACTGGTGTGTGATAAAACCCTATCGATGCTTCTGTTCTGTATAAACCCTCAACGGCCTTGGGTTGTACACAAATGGCCCAAATTCCAAATCACGATTTCTTTGGGCCTAATTTTGAACCGGCCCAAGGGCACAATGAAAAAAAAGCCCCAGACAAAATTACTCATTAATGCCACGTGTCGGTCGCAGGAGTCTCAATCTCTGGGTGTCCCGCGAAAAAAGAAGACCGTTACCGCAACGTCGGTGTCTCGTTGGAGTGTTGAAAAGGTCTGAGGATATAGGCTCTCAGTCTTCCCCACCTTCCCTGAGACCATCAGAGAGAGAGCACAGACAGCAGATTGTTAATATTTTGTTATTAATGTTAAATGTCGGTAGTTAATTAGTTGTTAAGAGGAATAGGCGGGAGAATTAGTTAATGGGATTATAGGATAATCTTTCGTCACTGTCTATAAAGAAAGAAGGGGGTCTTGTTGCCTGTGCAGATAATCTTTCTTTGTGTAATTTCAACACAATTAATTAAATTCTCTGCTATTATTACTATACTGAATGAGCATATATCGGTCGGTTAAATTGAAACCCTCGTTTTGGTCTGCAAATTTGAATCTTGTGCGTTTCCGATGCTATGCGAGTTTGAAAGTAAAACCGTCAGCAAATATGGAAGCACCGATTCTCAAGCCGACCCATAAATACGCAGCGGGAGCTCTGTTCGCGCTGGCGCTTCACCAATCTCAGATACACCAAGCTCGGCCATCAACTCCTCCTTTACCTTCTCTTGAAAAAGAGACCATCAGCGAAGGTGCGAGCATCGGCAAGACCGTCTCGGTTTCGGACAATTCCGACCTTTGGATCCACGAGAATTCCGGTTTGATTTATCCCGTTTTCCGGTACTTTTTCAATTTAATTACTCAGACTCATCCTTTTGTTTTAATCAATCGTGCATTTTCCTCGGCAGCTAGCTCTGTTTTGTTTGATTGAATTAGGGCCAGTAGCGTTGGGCTTCATGATTTTCTTGGTTGAATTTCAGGTTTTTAGGAGTGGATGAACAATCCTGGAAGGGGATAAAGGAAACTGCAGGATCTTCGTCACAAGTTAGGCATCATGTAGGAGCGGTGTGTTTTCTTCCTCTTATGAAATTCAGACACATCATTATTCTGGGTTGATTTTATTTACTTTTTGGCTCACCTTTTTTCATTATTTTTCTCTCTGGCTGCACCCTTTTTGTGTGTTCCTCTGCTTTATTAATTTTGTTTGTTTTATTTCAGTTGATGACCTTACTATCAGAGGGAACTACTGATGGGCCTTCTTCTGAAACAACTGACAAGGAATGCGCTTTGACAAAAACCGTTGATGCCATGGCTCTTAGTGAGGAAGAGTCTCTTGTTCATTCAGCAGAAAACCCTGTGGATTCTGAATATGAAGCTAAATGCCGCGAAAGATATGAAGTTCCTGAGACGAAACCGGTGTCTGAGGTTTCTGCGAAGCCTTATGAGATTATAAAGAGGACAAGTTCTCAGTCATCCACTGAAGAAAAAGTACCAGATGTATCTGAACCCCTTGAGGAACCTGTGGAAGAGGGAAACCTGATCAGTTACGAGAGGAAAGTAACTGTTCTTTTTGCACTTCTTTCAGCCTGTGTGGCAGATAATACTGAAGATGGCAATAAATGTTCCAAAGTACGGAAGGGTTATGATGCTCGACACCGTGTGGCATTGCGGCTGCTGGCAGCATGGCTTGGGGTTGAGTGGCTAAAAATGGTCTGTATATTGAATATATATTTTTTTTTTCACAAGCTTTCTTTTGTATATGAGTTGTGCCTTACATATCTGCCTTTTGATGAATATCTATCTACCCTCTATGCTTAAAAAATAATCAAACTGATAAATAAGTAAAAAGAAGAAGAAAATAAGAAAATAAAAAACATGTAGAGCCATCTATGAGGAACTTCTATTCTGCAGGAAGTTATGGAGGTGATGGTTGCTTGTTCTTATATGGCTTCAATAAAAGAAGTTACTAATGAAGACAAAACAAAAACTTCAGAAATCTCATGGGAGGAAATGAAGCGGGGAGGTATGATTGGTGCAGCTGCTTTAACTGGAGGAACCTTGATGGCTATCACTGGAGGTATCAGATCTGTCAACTTCAAAAGAGCAGATGTCTCTCCTGTGATGCAATTTTATGATAAAACTAGTAGTGTTTAATTTGTTGTTGACTTTCATTTTACCACAGGCCTAGCTGCTCCTGCAATTGCGCAGGGATTGGGTGCTCTAGCTCCTGTGTTAGGTGGTATTATCCCTGCAATTGGAGCAAGTGGCTTCGCTGCTGCAGCAACTGCCACAGGGTCTGTTACTGGCTCTCTTGCTGTTGCTGCATCATTTGGAGGTGCAAAAGTGGTTTTTCCCCCTCTATTATTCTGTGTTTAGTTAGACTGGGGACATCATTTCCTAATGAAATAATTGGAAGCAAAACCTTTTCTTGGCTATAACTAAGAAAGATGAACATGAATACTTGAAAAGGCATGAGGATGTACTGAATTTTGTGCTAAAATCCAAGTTTTAAAGCAAGTGGTTGTTTTCAAAGCACATTAAAAAAAACCACCATTGTATAGATTCTATCTTTCAAATTTAAAGAGAAAAAAGAGTATGGAGTGATACTCAGCTACTTGTTCTTCGGGAATCTCAGCTGCTGGAGCTGGACTTACGGGGAACAAAATGGCTAGAAGGACCGGCAGCATTGAAGAATTTGAGTTCAGAACAATTGGAAATTATGATCAAGGAGTGAGCTCATTTAGACAATTTATTAATCCATACTTTCCATTTGTTTTGGGGGGGCAGAAGGGCAGTGGGATTTCTATTAGCATGATGATGTAGTGAGAGATTGAGAATTTATGCTGAGCAGGACCTTTCTCTGTATGAATGAAAATGCTTACAATTTACAGCAAACCTCCTTTTCAGCGGCTAGCAGTGGGAATATTGGTTTCTGGACTTGTTTTTGAGGATGAAGATTTTACAAGGCCTTGGGAAGGTCAAAATGAAAACTTGGAAAGGTAAAAAAATTCAAATTGTATTTCCAGTAGTACAATAAAAAATTGATTGCAAATATATATCTACAATAGAAAAACACTGCAATTAAAGACTGCCTTACATCATGTACTTCCATAACCTTATGAACTGTCACTTCTTGTGATCGACTATTGGCATATTTATGAACAAGATTATTGCAATCTTCCTTCCATTGATTTGTGATTCTTCACTTGAAAGTTTCGTTCTTTTAAAAGCCTTAGATAGGATCTGAACTATGATGACTGGCTAAGTAATTGATATCAATGTAGTGAATCTATAGGTATGCCCTCTGGTGGGAGTCTAAGAATTTGATTGCATTGAGCACTGCAATCCAAGACTGGCTTACTTCAAGTACTTCCTGAACCTTATAAGTATTGCCACCTATTGTGACTAACCATTTGCATATCTATGATTTCATGACCAACACTATTGCAAACTGTCACAGGAATTGCCTTAGAGTTGATGAAAGAAGGTGCAATGATGACTGTATTAAACACCCTTCTAGCGGCATTTGCTATGCCGGCAACATTAGTTACAGCATCTGATCTTATAGATAGCAAATGGGCAGTTGCAGTGGACAGGTAATCTTTCATTTGTTTGGACAGGACTTTATGTGGATGGATGATGGTTTCGAGTTTCCATTTCACATGTTATTCTTGTATTAAGAGGTGCAGTTTCCAAACATGAGAAGCATAGTGGCTGATTGCTAATGTTTGTTTCAGATAAAGGATGTATGCCACCATCTCACTTGGCATCATTTTATTTGGTTTGGTCTGCAGTAGATTTGATTTTTAGGCTATCTGCTCAGTCAGCTACCCTATTAGTCTTTGCTAGCATGGTTATTTCAAATAGTTACCCCATAATACTGAATGAAGTTATTCGTTTAAAGTGCCAAATTCTTCCTGGCGCTCTCCTCCCCTTATTCTTTTGCTTAGCAAAAGTCTTCCTTGTGGTAATGTTTGGTTTGTGACAGTTTTCTTCTCATAACTTGCTCTCGAGGTGGCACTTATTTCATGTACATGAAACTGCTATTTTGAGTGTTCATTACTTGCAGTGGGAAATCTATGAACTTTTAGCATCCCCATTTTCTTGGCCAGATCAGACAAAGCTGGGAAGATGCTTGCTGAAGTGTTGTTGAAGGGACTGCAAGGAAACAGGTAGAATCTCACATTATAAAAGACATTTTCCCATCTTTCCCTGAAACTCATATGTATCATTCCCTTAAATCCTCCATGTATGGTCCAGGCCTGTGACACTCGTAGGGTTCTCGCTGGGGGCCAGAGTAGTTTTCAAATGTCTCCAATGCTTGGCTGAAACAGAAGGGGATAATGGTAATCATCACAATGAGTTCATCCTATTGAGGATAAGTTGAGTGGCAGTGTAATTAAAAAGAAAGAAATTGAATTTGGCTTCTTCATTTCTGCAGCTGGTCTTGTAGAAAGGGTTGTTCTGCTTGGAGCACCAATTTCAATTGAAGAAGAAAACTGGACGGATGCTAGAAAGGTAGTTGAACTTAAAAATATATATATAATAATTACTGGTTTACTAAATTCCTATGCAAGTTGTGCTGCTGTAGTAGTATCATTCTTACAATACCACTAGACCTATTTCCTGTTACCTGTTTTTATTTTTTCCCCAATTATGATTGTTATCCTATGCAAGTTCTTGCTACTGTTCTTACAAGAACCTACTCTGGCTCGCAGATGGTGGCCGGTAGATTTGTGAATGCTTATTCTATAAGCGACTGGACACTGGGAATTGCCTTTCGTGCGAGGTACAGGCCATATTTCCCTTGTTTAGTTTTAGCATTATGTATTTTTTAGGGTGGTATATGACTATAAATCAGATTAATCAGATTGCTACTGATCTTAAAGGGCATGAATATAATTTTGATTGGACTGAGGGTGTTTCCCTCGTACAGCTTACTTTCTCAAGGTTTAGGTGGAATTCAACCTGTTGATGTTCCTGGGATTGAGAATGTAAGTTCCCTAATTAAATTCCCAATCTCTTTTTATATTTGCATTGTGTTAAAGTTGTTTGTTTTCCGAATTGGCATTTTCAGGTTGATGTGACGCAACTTGTTGAAGGCCATTCTTCTTATCTTTGGAAGACAAAACAGATCTTGGAGCAACTTGAACTCGACTCTTACTACCCTGTTTTCAGAACAACACTCAAACCCCAGGAAGATAATAGTTGTGTAAATTAGTAGTGTTTCTCATTATTTCAGAGTTTCTCAAACTAAGAAGCGTAACAAGTGCAAAAAGAGAAAGACAAGCTGAAGCTACTTGAGTTGAGATTATCTTTATTATTAGAATTAATTAATTTAATGACACTGACTTCTATAACGAACGACAGTTGAGTTAGATAGATGCCAAATTAGTTGAAGGAACAGGACTCTTTGACACGAAGCCTCCTTTCCACCAACTCCTCAGACATGATTACATTTTACCATCAATCAATTCTTTGGTTTTAGTCTTCGCCTCAGTGCTCGAGCCCTCCTCCTCAGTAGTGGCCCAGCTAGCAGTCGGTTCCTTCCTTAGTTGAAGTGATCGTTTTGGTCCCAAAAGCTGGACACTTGAGAAAAAAGGGTTCACTTATAGCAAGCAAGGCCTAAATTGTTTCTTGAACCTTTGTTCATCTTTTGTCTTCCAGACGGCACTCTATCCAAAGTGTCTGTGCACTATTATTATTAAAGCATTTTTGGTCTGTTTTTTTGGAGCTTAGTGGGACCAAAATCTGTCTTTCATTTTGTACTCTTTAATTATGATTCAAATTAGTTAAGATGGAGGAGTTGGAATGGAAGCATGATGATGGCAATAAGTTGTCCTCCTGTACTGTATATATATATATATATGCATCTCAAATATATTGCCAGTGCCATAGTATATTTACCACAAATGTGATGTGACCCCACCATAACTTTACGCTTGCTTGCTTGCTAGTGTTACCTAGGTTGTCCAAAATTCCAGGCTTAAAGGGCAAGCAAAAGACAACAAGTATTAAGTATAGTACTCCCGCGCATGGGCAGGGGAGAGCAGTATTATTTGGTATTAGAGATCTTGATAAGTCAGAGCAACTTAATTAAGTTTTAACTAATACCGAATAAAATTGTATTGGTGGCCTGGTATTATTGCACATTGCTTGACTTGTATGACAAATGAGTACCAATTTAAGCTCAACTCAAACCCAAAGCGATCGACTCAAGAACTAAACAGCTGGTTTGGCCCTAAAGACTAGTATCTCTATAGCCTATACGGCACGCGCTCCTTCTGCCTGCCGTATAGGCGGGCGCCTTGGAGCATGCATGATGTGCAGATGGGGCAGACTATTGCAAGCAATATTAAGCTAATATTGTCCAGGCTGTGGCTGTGTCCGTGGTTGCCAAATTGAAAAATATAGAGAGGTAGGTGGTGGGGGCAGAAGTGAGACGTAAGGCATGTCCACTTTCTCTTGCTACCTCTCCTCTTCAAGTTCAAATTAAGAGAGTGGGGGCAACCTCTAGTTGTCAATAGCACGACTCATATATATATATATATATATATATATGGATACACATTCGCATACACATTCGCATTCGCAGTAACATATACAAGTACGAATTACCGTGCATCGTAGTTGTAGCGACCGTACGTTATAAACACATGGATACCGTAATACTAGTGAGAAGTTTATGGGTCATCTTGTTTGTTTCGATGGCCATTGTTGGTTTGAAAGCTGATAATAATACTACTACGTCTCAAGGCAATGCTACTTCTTCTTCACTAGCTGTTGCTGAAATTCCTTCCGGGGGAAATGGACAAGTAAGAAACGAGACTGCTCCTTCTAACACTAATCAAGTTGTTATCAACAACAAAAACAAGCATCAAGGAAGAGGAGGAAGCGGTGGAGGCGGAGGTGGTGGAGGAGGAGGTGGAGGAGGCTACTCATGGGGATGGGGAGGAGGTGGTGGCGGTGGTGGAGGTGGAAGAGGAAGAGGAGGAGGAGGAGGAGGAGGAGGTGGTGGTGGCGGAGGTGGTGGAGGTGGCGGGTGGGGGTGGGGAGGAGGAGGAGGAGGGGCTGGTTGGTGGAAATGGGGTTGTGGTGGTGGTAAAGGAAGAGGAGGAAGAAGTGGATCAAGAAACCATCATCATCCTCATCGTGATCATGATCACGTGTACGGAGGGAAGAGGAGGTTTGATGAGGCTGATTATGCGGTGGGGGAGTTTGCACAGTGCATGCGCAAAGGGCGGTGTAAAGGCATGAGATTAGATTGCCCTCTTCACTGCGGAGGGCCTTGCTACTATGACTGCCAATATATGTGCAAGGCTCACTGCAAACGACGTCGTTCCTGATTCACTCTTGTTAACGTCTACTATGGCGCATTGGCGCCGCTATCCATTTGTTTCGGACAGTCATATTAATCCTCCACGATTAAGAGAGACTTGCAAGCAACTAGCATTAGTGCTCTATCTCTCTCTCTCTCTCTCTCTCTCTCTCTATCTCTAACTTTCCTTGTCTTTTTTTCCTTATTGTTTTTCTAGTGTGTTTTTTTTCCTTTCGTTCAACCTTGTTTTTGTTGTTGTCCAATGTCTGCTGTATTTGCATGCATGCTGTAACGACTTCAGTTAATTTGAGGGAAATTTTCATTCAATTTATTGCATTCTTTTATGTCAAGTTAATATACTATCATATTTAATGATTTTCTCACTCTCCTTTTATCCACTTACAATTTATTTTATTTTATTTTTGTTATTAAAAATTTAGGAGAAGGGGAGGCTACCCCATCCCATTACAGAGGGGGTCTTAACTCCTTTTTTTGTTTTTACGTATTATCCATCAAAAGAAATTATTGACAAAAAAAGAGTGGAAAAATCAGCTTTTTTTATTTATAAATATTTTTTTATTAATAACATATAAGGAAGTATAAGCAAACGATAATGAGTGGGGAAAATCAGCTCCTAAATTAAATTGATGCATATAGATACAGTATGATAATAAATAATAAATAAAAGCACAATTATTATTGCGTTATGGTTTTTGGGGCAACCAAAAGTTAGAATGGGCCAATGCCAAAGTTGAACTTCTTACTTACTGATGTAGGGCCCAATGGGCCCAAAAGGAGCGTTATGGTATGAAGAAAGATAATTTTATTTTCCAAATATTTGTTATAATGAAAAATATAGAAAAAAAAATGAAGTTTCTGTTCAGATTGGAAAAGTTATTACAGCTAAGGTACTTTAAAAAAGACGGATTTATCATAAGTGACACAAAATATAGAAAAGAAATGAAGTGAACAGAGGTTGGAAGTAACGTTTAATTCAAGTTTAAGGAAAAGTGGTAATACTAAGATCACCACGACGAAGTCAATTAAGGGAAATAAATAACAAATAAGTAATTAATAAGCCTCCAAATCCAAGTCTTGAGGCAGAATTTCAAACTTCTGAACCAAATCCACCCGGCTGCTTCAAACTAAGGTCCCTTGGTCCGGCAGGCATCAAGCAACCGTCGATGGAAGCAATCAGGAAGCTAAGAGATCAGGTTGCTAAACAGCAGCAGGTACTCTCTCTCTCTCTCTCTTCCATTTCTCTCCGGAAAACGAAAAATGAAAAAACAGAAGAAAACGAAAAAGAAGAACAGTTCCGGTTTGATCGAATTTAAAACTCTCTGTTTCCGGAATTTAATCTCCGCATGGGTATTAATATTACGTGGATATGAGATTAGTGGAGCTATCAATGAATTTAGTTCCAGGTAATAATAATAATCCATAATTGTCTGAACTGAATCGAATAGCATTTTACTAATTATGGGCTGTTTGGGGCTGTGGTGGCGGTGGCTGAAATGTTGTTGAATTTCTGAATTCTGAACCAAGTGTTGTTTGTTACTTCATTTCATTTCTGAATTTAATATTTTTGGACAGTAAAATTTGCTTTTGATTTTTGTTAATACTGTCAGGCTGTCTTCAAACAATTTTCTGGTGGCATTTATGGGGGTTCGGATAATATTGTACCAGATGAAACAGAACTCCAACAGCATCAAAAACTTGAGGGACTCTACATATCAACTCGTGCTGCCAAGGTTGCTACTCTTCTCCTCTTTCATTGTTATTATGACATCACATTACCTTAGTTGCCTCTATCTTTTCTTTCTTTTTTTTCTTTAACAGCATTATCAAAAGGAGATTGTCCGTGGCGTGGAAGGTTATATTGTAACTGGTTCGAAGCAAGTTGAAATAGGTGTGTTGTTTGAGATTTTTTTGGGAATTTGGATACAAATTCATGTTAGTTTTATCACTTAGTATGCATAAAACTTTTTCAACAGGTACCAAGTTATCAGAAGATAGCAGGAAATACGGTGCTGAAAAAACTTGCACCAGTGGCAACACATTATCGAGAGCTGCACTGAGTTTTGGAAGAGCTCGTGCCCAAATTGAAAAAGAGTGTGGAATTCTACTGAAAGCCCTTGGCACACAGGTTTAAGTGAAGTTCATACTATGAATATTAAGTGAAAATCAAATGCATTATATTGAAGGGGGCCGGTTTGGTACATGAGGATATTTAAACTGTTGCCATATATTGTGTGCATTTGATTATTTGGAAATAAGTTCACAGAATAAATAGTTTCCATTTCCATATTGTGGTTGAAGAACTGGACTATTATTGTGTTGTGTGCTTATTCTTAGGCATCTTATGACAAACTGGTATCACTATTTTTCTCTATAGGTTTACATAATAACTTTTTCCCATGGTTCTCAATTTGTTTGTCTAGGTTGCAGAGCCTTTAAGAGCAATGGTAGTAGGAGCACCCTTGGAGGATGCTCGACATCTTGCTCAACGATATGCTAGAATGCGGCAAGAAGCTGAAGCTCAGGTATATGCAGTATCTGCTGTTTCCTTCCAATGTTTACTACATTGAGTTTTTATGTTACATGGTGATCGTATTTATACTGAATGGACTTCTTCTTTTTCTTTTACTGTTGCTTGTTCTATCTACTTCTGTCCAGTTTGAAGCTTTGGTTTTTAATTACTCCTACAACTTTGTCCATGTATACTAACTTGCACCCAGATAGGCTGTAGATGTTTCCAGACGCCAAGCCAAAGTGCGCGAATCTGCTGGTAGTGCCGATATTATCATGAAACTAGAAGCTGCTGAAGCCAAGCTTGAGGAACTAAAGTCTAACGTTGCAATATTGGGAAAAGAAGCTGGTGCTGCAATGGCTGCTGTTGAAGGTCAACAACAGAGATTGACTCTTCAGCGGCTTCTTGCAATGGTAAAGCATTTCCTTCCCCTTCCTATTTAAGTATTAAGGCCTTGGCCTGTCCTAGTTAATTGGAAGGAAATTAATTTTGTAAGTTTGTCAATTTTTTGTCCCCATTCAAGGTTGAAGCAGAGCGCAACTATCATCAAAACGTTCTTCAGATACTTGATCAACTTGAAGGCGAGGTATGAATTATCCTGGAATAGTCCTTTTAGTGAGGTCATGGGCAAGACAATGTTTTTCCCAATTCAATTGGTTAAATATTATTCTATTGACAATTTGACAAAATTTGTTGCACAGATGTTGTCAGAACACCAGCGAATTGAAGCATCACCTAATCCAACTACAGAGAACACTATGCCTCCCCCACCATCATATGAAGATCTCAGCAATAACTTTTCTTCTGAAACCTATGATGAATTGACAGACATCAGGGACTATTTCTTAGGAGAGGTATTTTTATGTTAATGTGGTTGATGCTAACTTTTAGTCTTTTGAACTCTTTAGTTTCTACCAATTGTTTCTTTTTTTCACCTACTGCAGGTTATGTACACGTTTCAAGCTGTGACTGATGTGGAGTTAAGTTTGTCCTTCGGGGATTATGTCGTCATCCGGAAGGTTCTGCCATTCTTCCTGTTTCATTTCAATGCTGTTTTGTTATGTTCTCAATATACCCCATTCATGTCTGGCTTGATTTCTCTCATTGAAGTTAAATGTTGTTGTGGTGGAGCAGGTGGCAAACAATGGTTGGGCTGAAGGTGAATGTAAGGGAAAAGCAGGTTGGTTCCCGTTTGACTACGTAGAAAGGCGGGAGCGTGCTCTTGCTAGCAAGGTGGCTGCAGTCTTTTAAATCTATTGATTGCCTGTTTATTTGGCTTGGCTTGTGTCTGTGTTTCTGCACTAGAATTACGTAATTTGTCCAACTTTTTTCTATTCATTTTAGGAACCAACGTTAGCTGGTTCCGCCTTGTATATGACCCAAAGTTGTTTCTACTGCTTTATATCTGCCTCACCAATATAAATGTTTCAGTTTTCTTCTAGAGATGCTGCGTTGGTTTTGTATCGAGAAAATAAATAACCTGGAATTCTACTCAATAAGAGAGGCTCTATCCTATTAAGATTTTTCAACGCCATTGACTGGAAGATCAAATTGCCCTGTAAGGATTGGCAACATGGGAATGATATGAAAAATGCCATCCAGCTTGAGATTAGCATGTGGAAAAAACAAATACGGTCCCCACGTCTGTGAACTTAGCCAGGCTGAAGATCAGATCGCACTAACTTAGCTCTGACCCAACTAAAAATAAGAAGACACCATCCAGTCGACATTCACCATAGGGTTTCTCATTTGGGGGCGTTGACTCCCCCAGATATTCATTCATACTTCACATCCATCCATCCACCAAGATTATTGTTTTGGACTCTACCAGTCAAAAAGTATCCACCATGGTGGTGGTTGATGTTTGTATTCAACAACAAATTACGTGCGTTTGCAATGACGTTTTAGAGGCCATATTGTTGCATAAACCTGCACCTAGACGACGGAATACCACATGGTAGTGAGGACCAGTAGTATTTTGACATGTGGAACAGCATCATTTGATACTTTTGCTCCTCTGTAATGAGAAATTAGTACCACTATAATTTCTCGACCTAGAAGAAAGAAACTAAAAGAAGTTTCTAGTTTTGCAATGAAAGTGATGGTGCACTTGCCCGTGATACGATACGATACGACTGCAAAGTTGTGCCGCCTTGGAGAGTCCAGACAAAACAAGGGACCATCCCTTTTCCGCCTCTCTGTACTCAATCTTACCCACCCCCAATCTGACTGTCAACATCTCCATCGTCATTTACCATATACTCCTGTAGCTGGCTAGTATTTAATGTTGCAATTTTCACATATTTTCAAAGCGAAATTGCACGTAAAATTTCCCCACTTTCCAAAATTTCATACATATTCCTAGAATTGAATGAAAAAAATGAAAAGTAAAAGACACGCTGCAGTTGATATTTACAATGATGTTTGCATTCTGCAACAAAGTACAAGGGCAAGAGAAGAAGGGACTGATCCAGCTGAAGTACAAACCCCCCACCCCAACTGGGCTGTTGAAGGCTTCAAATGCTTGCTCATACAACAAGTGGGAAAAAAAGGATCCAACTAAGTAAACCGCGAAAAAAAGACAGAAAAAAATTCCATCCGCATGTTTAGATTAACTTCAAAAAGATATAAGGAACTGTGAGGAACTGTGAAGCTATCAAAAAGGTCTGGACCTCTTGGCGCCAACAGATGGAGGACTGATCTGAGGAACTGTGAAGCTATCATCCCTCCACGTTCTGTTGTTCGCTTTCAGGTTTGTACCATCCTTATTGAACCCAATGAGCTCACCACCCATCTGTGAGTATTGATGCATAGGATTTGATGCTTGAGGAACCCAAATTCCCATATGTTCTGATGAGAAAGAGCTCAGATTGCTTTCAAGATCAGCATCCATAAACGGCAACACCGTCTCATTATCAGCCTGCCATGATAACGCACAATTTTCAGATCCAGGCTAATCAATTAATTTACTAACTATAACATTAACAAAACCCAAATTCGGTAATTTCAAGATTAGTTCAATCAATGCAAACCTTACAGAAACCAAGGGTACCGGAAGAAAAATCAAGAAAGTCCTCAACATGCCAACCCGGAAGCGTCTCTATCAAGTACTCTGATATGCTACTCGTTGAACCACAACCAACCCCGTCATGAGCTACGAATATTCCACCACCTTTATTGCTATTGGCTGTGTTGGTGGTTAAAGTTGAGTTCTTGGACATGGAAGGTGGGTTTGAAATTGCAGGGGAGGAAGTAGAAACAGACTTTTTTATTAAAGGTTGAGGCTTTGGATCAGTAACAGTAGCGTCAGCAGATTTAAGGCTAGTTGTTGCAGTGGGCGGGGATGAAGATGTGTAAAGCGTAGATGTAGCAGAGAGCTTGACCCCTGTGAGAAGAAATCTGCTGTGCTTCTGGGTGTGCTCGTTGGCCGCGTGAACCGGAAGGTCGCACTCTCTGCATAGCATCGCTCTGTCCTCCTGACAAAACAAGAAAGCTCTTCTCTCCTGTAGATCAAGAAAAAGAAACCCAAATAAAAAAAAAAACCAAGACAAACCCATCAATCATCGCAGATTAAGCAGTGAATTCACAGATTAAAGGTCTGATCTTTTTTCGGGGTTTATGGGTAAAATATATATAAGCAAGCATACCTGACAGATATCGCAGACAGGTAATTGTTTTGATGAGGGGTGAATAAGAGAGAAGCGTTGGTGTTTGGAAGCGAGCTTATTGGCATGGTGGACTCGGTGGTCACAGGTGTCGCAGAGAGCTGCCTCGTCGGCGGTGCAGAACACCGAGGCATCGTCCTTGTTACATACATCACACTGGATCTTCATCAGTTTGAATTCAGATTGCAATACAGGACTGATGAGCTCGCCTAAGAGAAAGGAAAACTAAACTAAATGGGTCTCAGAGAAAAGCGTAAGAGGGGAGATGGGGGCAGGGCAGTGGAGTTGTGTTGAAGGTTGCTTTAGAGAGAGGAGAAGGAAGGAAACAGGGGTAATTATAAGCAGAATAAATCTGGGAGGGTAAACAGTATTGAAGAGTGATAAAATATTGACAGGGAAATCTGGGAAATCTTGGGGAACTATCTATAGTCCTCTCTCTCTCTCTCTCCTCCCCTACTTTTTAATATCACAGGCTGATGCTCGAGTTGGAGGAGGAGGTAGTTGCTTTAAATATTTTAGGTAGTTTATTATTAAATGTTTTGGTCAGTGTATATTCAGCAAATTTTACAGTTAACCCAAACTAAACTCTTAAAGTATCTCCATCAATTTGGGGTTCCCTTCTTTTACTATTTTTAGATGTGGTGGTGGATCAGCTTTGGTTCCCGCTTTTCTAATTTCCAGCTTTGGCAATTGGTTTCCCATTTGCCAAGCCAGGAAAGTGCGCCTCTTTTTCTCCCTCCTAATAAAAATTGGTTGATTATTGTTTATTCCAAGTAACTCACTGTAGTCGTTCGTTGGCATTGCAACTGAAACTGATGAACAAATCTAGGACTTGTTTATCGGAACAAGGCCTCTCGAACCTGGAACTCGCTACCAACCATCCTATATATTTATCCTGTTCTTGGTATATTTTGGTCATTCATTCATAGAGGAACAGAGGATAACTTCATATTCATAAATGCTCCTGAAGTGACCAAACTGCGTTTTTTTCTTGTATGAGGTGACACTGGCATGGCATGGAATATCTATCTTTGTACGTGGCCTTATAGAAGATATTTCGGGTAAACAAAATATCTTTTGCTGTTTCAGAAAAATTAATCCATGGTTTCTTTTGGTTTTGCCCCAGCTCCAAGTACTTACAGAACTCAAACCCTAACTCCACTTATTGTTTGTGATGCTGGAATCTTTTTTATTCTGAAGCACCAATAATAGAGGAAGCAAGCTTGCACCTTTTTAGTTAATTGATTATTCCTTTGCCTATTATATAATAATATAATGTGATGATGATCATCAATAATATATAATATATTATGTTTCTGGTAAAAGTAGAATTAATATTGCTGATGATGTAGACGTTGAGGAGCAATGAGGTCTAAGCTAATCTAGAACCCTCTCTTTTTAATTTTATCGGGAATTAATTAGGGATGATGGGACCTCTTTGCTCTTTCCAATTGGGGGGTGTGGGTCGCTTAAAGTGTGCATTTATCAATTCAAGCACTTCTCAGCTGTTTCGAGGGACTTGGGTCACGGTGGTGATTAATTAATTTATTATAACACTAATATATACGGCAAGTGAAAGAAAAAAGGACAATGAACCCGAGATATGAAAGTTTTTATCATGTAATACGAGGGATTACATAGCTCTATAGCCAGAGGTAGCTCGGTCATGCGATGTTAGCAAAACATCTTATCATGTATGTAGCTGGATCCAAACCTAGGTTAATTAGCAATTTAGTAAACAGTACTCGTTCTTTTGGCATCATTTCATTTGTATATAATTTCAGCTTGTTAAAGTTTTGATGACAAGTTGCTATATATTATTATTATTATTATTATCATGAGTAGAATATTGGCCATACCTGTGAGTCATCATCAGTCACCCGGCATCCTGCTATTTTGGATAACGCTTTACATTTGGGTGGAATTTGAAGCTTTATTCATTCAAATAATTATTCTATGACCTGTTAGCTTGATTAGAGTTTCGAGTATATTTAATATGCCAAAATAAGAAACGCCTTTGATAATCAGAAAGCCCGTCGTTTTTTTTTTTTTGTGTGGTCAAGAAAGCCCGTCGTTGAAAATTGAATATAAATTTTTTGGAATGTACTGTTTAGCAGAACTTGTTTGATTCCTTCCTTCATTATCCAAAATTTAAAAACAGTTAATTTCCTGTTATTTTAAGCCTTTGATGTGAAAAAGGTGGCAAAATGGACTGGAGAGAATCCTTATCCATCTGAATTCTGAATTCCAAAGTGATGCTGTATTTCATTTGTTTATAATTTTTAATGTCCGGGATCCTTGAAAGAAAAGCAAATTGTTGACCAACATAGTTTTGTGAAAATTACAGCACTTGCCAAATAAGTGGTGCCACAAAAGTTAATGCATGCTTTGTCATGTCTCATGTGCACGCAAAGATTTCTCACATTCACATAAATTAGTTGCCATCTTCTCCGATATCCCCCTCCATTCTCAACTGTCATCCTCTCTCTCCTCCTACCACCTTCTCCGACCCAACCCAACCCACAATATGAATTCCGACTAAATCCCTCAGCCATCACCAACTCTACCCCGAAACCCAGCACTTGCGCCCCTATCCTCAGTGATGCAGGAGCATAAGGATGGATCAAGATAGATACTTACCATTTAATTAGTTATTTCTTGATATATTGTTATTTTCTTATTTAGGTAGTTTTAGGATATCTTTTATTATTTATGTGTGATTTTATAATAAATTAGTTTACTTTTGGACCAAGTAGCCTTGGTGCCCAAGTCTTGTAAAGCCTATAAATAAGGCTAATGTAATAGTTGTTGGGGGTTGATGTTGATGATTAATGAAATAGTTTATTTGTGGCATGGATTTGCTATGATATATGTGAGTTTGCACTAGCCCTAGATTTCGGTGCTCGTGTATGTGGTTAGTGACCTGTATCCTGATCTCGATCCCCATCAATTGGTATCAGAGCTACGGCTCAAGATCTGCTTTATTGGGGAGGTTTTTGGATGGAGGGTCGTGTTGACAACTACAATGACATGGAGGAAATTAGGAGGATGCTACGGCAACTTACGGAACGTGTCGCTCGCATCGAAGCTCGAACCCAGATCGGTAAGAGTTTTGACGGGGAGAGATGCGTGAACCCTTATCTGAACCGAGTAGCTCGCATCGACACTCTAAGCCGTGAGAGTCTCGACGGGGAGTACGGAGGGGATAGCCCTTTTCATTATTGCGCTCCGTTGTGTGAGTCAAGTGAAGAGGGGCCTGGTTATTCTCATTGTGTCTTTGAAGGTATAAATGGATTTGATAATTTTGGTGCATCTTGTTCTTCACCAAAGTTATTAAATTTGGATTTACCTCCAATATTTGATCCTTGCAACTGTGAAAATTGCTATGAAAATTGTTTGGGTGTTCAAAGAAATTTTGATAAGCAATTTATTGATCAGAACAGTGAAGAGATGAGAATTGAGAAAACTTTTGAAGATATTATTGATTTTATGGGCATTAATACTTTCACTTGGAAGGTTGCCAAAAATCTGGTTGATTTTGTTAATCGGTTGAAGATTCTAGAGAGAAACACTTGCATTCTTAGAAGGAGTAAGAAGATGCCAAGAATAACAAAATATTCCAAATATCTTTTTATTTGGAAAGGAAGGTTTCAATTAGATGTTAAAAGATCCAGAATTAATATGAAGCAATTGAAGATTCTACTCGGATTTTCCTCAATCAAAGGCTTGAATTCGAGGACGAATTCTTTCCAACCAAAGGAGTCTGATGCAGGAGCATAAGGATGGTGTTGAGGCCTAAAAAATCCATGGTCGGGCCCGAATAAATTATCAGCCCAAAACGACACTCGATTAAGGAAAAGCGTAAATCAGAGTATACGAAAACCCCCCACATGCGAGTTGTAGTTCACGTGCCATGCTAAATAAATTAGCCATGCTAGGGGTTGAGATAAAATATACCGGCTCTACAAGCCCATGCCAAACTTAAACATCGCAGTCCTTCCCAAGGATGATAAAATTAAAACATGCCAAGCAACATGCCATGCCAAGCACAAAATCGTTATCTCACACCTAACCACGCTACAAGCCTAAGTGGGCCCAAGCCACAAAATTAACCGGGGCTTGCTTGAGTGGGTTGTGGTATGGATGGTAACAAGCAATCATGGGGCCCATTGAGGGTTCAAGGAACACAAGTTTCAAGCCACTTGGGGGCTTTGAAACTCAAGCCCGTTCCTAGAACCCAAGCACATGGGTTAGCATGAGAGAGAAGAGTGACCCCATGCTTTAAGAAAATACCCAATGGCCTACCATAATACCTAGCCCAACCCACATCAATAGAATGCCCAAGATTAGCAAAGCCTTTCCAGCAGTCTGACGAAAACCCATCGCACGATCAGACTAACAACCCAATACCATGCGTACAAACCCAGCCCAAAGCCTTATAAAAATATGCCAGCTCCATCCTTGTTAGGTTTCCAAAATTGTCAAACAAGGAGCTGTAGTAAAACCAACGGGAATTCATGTGTGGAGGACAAGCACCCGTTGGACAAAAGGCTCTACCATTCTTCTTTTTCTACTACGAGCTCTGTTTTGAAAACGCTGAGAAAAAGCAAGCGGCGCCTCACCCTTACGGGGAGGTCCAGCTGCATCCAAATCCTTGGAACCACAAAGGGTTCCTTACCAATGCACCTTGATAAGAGAATTTCACTAAAATAGGGTTAAGTAGAGAGCTGCCAAAGGAAAAGGAGAAGGAAGACCAGACAAAATTAGGTTTCCATGTGCCTATAAAAGAGGGCTTCTACCACCCAGAAACTCATCCCCATCCAGAGCCTGACCAAGCTTTGTCAAGCAACCTGGAGTTTACTCAAGCCACCCAATCCTCTTTCTCCATTGTTTTCTTCTTTCCCTGAGATAAAATCTTGCTAATTTTTCCTTCGTTCCCAGTTTAGATTTTATCCTCTGTAAGAAGCTCATGCTGTTCTCTCTCTCTCTCTCTCTCAAACTGCTAAACTCGTGAAAGCTTAGCTCCCATGCCACATGCTCCTCAGGCTAAGTCATTAGTGAAATCATTATGCTTATTTGGGTGTTAGTAAAGTGATCCTAAGAGTGTTCTTTTAAAATCTCATCAGATTTTCTAAAAACTCTCTTGGGAGCTTGGTTTCGAACTCAGGCTTTTGGGGGATTTTGCTCGTTGTCCTCTTACAGCAGCCCAGGCCCATTCGTCAGGCTGCTGGAACAAAAAACCCCCTACATAAATTGGCGACTTCACTGGGGACCAAGCTGCCATTTTACTGATGCCTCCAAGGAAGAAAGCCAGAAGCAACAACATGACCTCTCAAGACGGGCCAAGCCATGGTGACTCGGAATCAAGGCAAAATGCCTCCTCTAAACGACAAGAACATGCAAGTGAGGGAGCTTTCACCCTTACTGATCTCATCACAGCTATGCATGCCATGGGGGAAACCCAGAGGGAGATGATGGATACTATCAAAGAATTAAAAAAAAATGATGCCTCCAAGCCAAGCGAAGATGATAGACGTGCACAAGAAGAATCTGCCGCTGCTGGAAAGGAGTCTGAACAGAGGGGACCGTCTTTTGTCACCCAGGAGGATGTCATTGCCATGCTGGAGAAGGAGCTTAGTTGAAGCCAGGAGGATTGGAAGTACATTCCGCAACCACCGTACCCAGCAAGCTTACTCCAGCAGCCCTATCCCAAAGGCTACGAAACACCGACCTTTGTTCTTTTCGATGGGAGAAAAGGAAGCCCAAAAGAATATGTCAACCGATTCCTTGATGCTTCGGTGCCACACGCCGGCGATTACAATCTTCGACTCCGAGAATTCTCAAAGAGCCTCACTGACCGGGCTTATACATGGTACACCACGTTGGCCCCAGGCTCTATGTGTTCTTGGGATGATTTGGCAAGCAGGTTTTGTAAAAAATATTTTCAGCACGAGGAGAGGGTCACCACTATACAGCTCAACAACACTCACCAAAAGCAAGGGGAGGATCCCGTGGACTTTGTGAGAAGGTTCCGGGACTTGGCTCTCGATTGCTATGATGAAAAGGATGAAGAGGCACTTGTTGAGATTTGCATCAGCAACGTTGTAGCAGACTATAGAGTATACTTGGAAAATATTGGCATCAGTTAATTTTCCCGACTGCTGGAAGCAGTAAGAAAGACGAGCATGTCTGTCAAACCGACTGGACAAAGAAGTTGGAGGAGCGAGAAAAAGGAATCACATCAGGCATTAGCCATGGATGATAAACCATCCAACGAGTACAACTCGCACAAACAAAAGGATACGGAGGCATATCCACCACCATCATGCAAAGATGAAGAATTTCATGCCATCCTTGACACGATGATTGCTGACGGCGCAATCAGGCCTCTTAGACCCTACAAAATTCATACTAGAGAGGAGAAGAATGATCCTAAGTACTGCCATTATCATCAATTTGTGGGGCATATTGGTGTAAATATTTGAAGCCTGCAAGCTACAACATGCCATGGCCGCTTGCTGATGGATGGGATGACGACTCAGGCAATGAAGTTTTCGTCCTGGACATGCCGGAAGAATGCTACTTGGGGGCTTCATCGGGACAGCATGAAACAGCTGCTGTAACATTTCATAACCTTACAGAGGCTGAGACAGGTGTGATGGAACGATATTTAAGTCTGAAACAGGGGCCCACAACTTCACAGGTCCTCCAAAGAAACCCGAAATTCAAGTCACTCTTTGACCAACTTGGCTTTGGGCCTCAAGCTAGAGAAGTAGCTGCTGTAGCTCTCATGAGCATCTCTGCAGAACCCGATCCTCATTGCTTCACCACTCAACCACAAAGGTCATTTTTAGGAAAATGACAATGCTAGCGTCTTCACGGATGAGGGCATGGAAGTTCCATGCCCGGACCATAGGAAGCCACTTTATTTGGAGGGACAAATCAACGGTGTGTTTATAAGAAGAGCTTTGGTAGACACGGGCTCCTCTGTCAATATACTACATCTGCCTGTGCTTATGGCAGCTGGTATTTCATTATCCAAAATCGTGAAATCTCAAACAAGCATCAGCGGTTTCAGGAATATGAGTAAGATCACGGTCGGACACATGCAAGTAAACTTGAATGTGGGGCCAATCCGGTCACTTACCAAATTCTACGTGGTAGATGTGAATGTGGCTTACCATGCTTTGCTTGGAAGGCCATGGCTCAACAAGCATAAACTTGTAGTCTCTATTTACCATTAATGCGTGAAGGGAAGGATTGGGCTGAGACCACTGTGCATACCTGGAAACCAAGCATTGTTCAACAAAAACGAAGCTCACTACTCCGAGGCACTCGGAGGTCAGCAACCATGCCTACGACCATCCCCAATGCTCGAAAGTGACGCTGCCAGATAGACGCACCGTGTATCAATTATGACGGAATTGGGGGCTTAACCGTGTTCTATGGGAAAGCCCCGAGTATGGAGGAGAAGCAATGCAAGCGAACCGCCACAAGGATCCAGATGACAAGGCATCCACGCCTTGTGCTTTCCAAGAGCCAATGACAGCACCTAGACACATGCAAGATGGATCAACAACGGTAGCTGAGCAGCTGGAAACAATTGATTTGAGTGAAGATCCCTCTGCCCCAAGGCCCATCTCCATCAGCGTTCATTTAACGAGTGAAGAGAATGAGGCCTTGGTATCTTTGAATTCCAAGATGTGTTCACTTGGAGCTACGAGGAAATGCCCGACTTAAATCCAAGCTTAGTAAGTTATAATTTGAATATTGAGCTTGGTACAAAACCTATTGTGCAGCCAAGGAGGAATTTTCATCCTGAAATTGAAAAGCAAATCAAGGTGGGAATTGAAAAGTTGTTAGCTGTTGGATTCATCGAGCCAATCAAGCATCCAACATGGCTAGCAAATATCGTTCCCATGAAAAAGAAGACCGGTGTAATTAGAGTATGCACGGACTATCGGGACCTCAACCGAGCTTGCTCAAAGGATGAATTCCCGCTACCCAACATGAATATCTTGATCGACTCAACCTCGAGTCAAGGCTTGCTTTCATTCATGGATGGGTTTAGTGGCTAGAATCAGATCAAGATGTCACCCAAAGATGCCAAGAAGCCTATAAGCAAGTGCAACAAATAATCACCAAGCTGCCCACCTTGAAAGCACCTATTCCGGGACTTTCACTCAAGCTTTATTTGGTTGCGACGAACACAATGGTTGGGGCTTTGCTTGCCCAAGATGATCATGGTGGAGAAGAGAATCCCATTTATTATGTGAGTAGGCAACTAAGGGGAGCTGAAACGAGATACCCAAAAACTGAACTTTTGTGCCTTGCTCTTGTATATGCTGCACAGTGCTTGCGACATTAGTTCCTTGCTCACAAGCTACAGCTCATAGTGAAGTCTGACCCCGTAAGATACTTGCTCACGAGGTCGGTGTTATCTGGATGTCTTGCACGTTGGCTGCTACAGCTGTCCGAATGCGATATCACATGCACCACTCCAAAAGCCATCAAAGGACAAGCCGTGATTGACATGCTGGCTCTATTTCCTAGAGTAGAAGAATCAATGCTTTCTAAGGAGGTTCTGGGGGAACTGCCGGAAATAGTTGTTGTTGTTACGGAAGAGGAACCATGGACCCTCTATTTTGATAGGTCTTCTACATCAAAAAGTGGAGGAGCAGGTGTAGTGCTCATTAATAATGATGGGCAAGTTACGGCCCTCTCGTTCAAGCTAAATTTCCCATGCACAAATAATACGGCAGAGTATGAGGCTTTCATTATATGGATGTCTACAGCAAGGGAGATGGGTGTAGAAAGAATTAAAATGATAGGAAACTCAAATCTGGTGTTGAGTCAATTACAAGGGAATTTTGCTGTGAAATAGTCAATATTGGCGCCATATCATACAGCTACTGAAAGGTTTGTTCATTCTTTCAAACAAGTGGTGTTGGAACATATTCTGGGGGTTACTAATAGATATGCTAATGCGTTGGCTATTTTGGGATCGAAGCTTTCATTTGTTGAAGAACAACCCAACATTGCCATGATCAAGAAAGACATGCCAGTGATAGAAGCAATTGCTCAAGAGCAGCCGCTGGAAGAATGTGGCTGGCGGAAACTTGTGAAGGAGAAGATAAGTAAGGGAAACGACATCAAGGAGTTAAAAGATTATGCTGTCATCTTTGGGGAGCTATACAGACGCCTTCCAGGAGGTATTTTGACCCGCTGCATAGGGACAGCAGAAGCATGAGAAGCTCCAAGAAGTACATGATAACACTTGCAATTTGGAATCGATAATCATTTGTATCGACGCAAGGGTTATTACTGGCCAGAAATGAAGAAACAAGTAGCTGAAGTTCAAGCCAATTGTCCCAAGCATTCAACAATACCATCCATTGAAGAATCATTCACCATCTCATGCGCGGAGGATTGGAAGGCTCCATACTTGGCATTCTTCATTGATGGAACCCTGCCAACCAATTCCAAGCATGCTCTCAAGCTCAAAAAGACAGTAAAAAGATACTTCATAGATGGGTCGACTCTCTATCGCGAAAAGTTCAATGGTGAACCATTAAAATGCTTGAGGGAATCCAAAGCACAGCAAGTTATGCAGGAAATTCATGCTGGAGAATGTGGTGAACTCCAAGGAATGAAGAGGCTTTATCGGCAGCTAGTGAATGTTTCGTATTATTGGCCTACTATGAAGAATGATGCATACAACTTCGTGAAAAAGTGCCACACATCCAAGTCCATGTCAATCTAAGTCACAAGCCTCCCACGTTACTGCAAGATATGAGCGCTCCTTGGCCTTTTTACACTTGGGGGCTTGACTTGATCAGGACTATCCATCCACCGTCCGACGGCTACATATGGATCCTCACAGTCACTTAATATTTCACAAAGTGGGTTGAGGCGGTTCCTCTTCGAAAGGCTAAGGGGGCCGCCATCGCAAATTTCATCTGTGAACACATTGCGTGCAGATTCGGAATCCTATACAAGATCGTCACCGACAATGGTACCCCGTTTGTTAACAAGCAAATGAGTTTGACGCTTAGTGCCTATGGTGTCAAGCATCGTCGCTCCACGTCCTATTACCCACAAGGAAACGGTCAAGCAAAGGCCACAAGGAAACGGTCAAGCATCGTCGCTCCACGTCCTATTAAGGATCGTAAGCAAAATGGTCTATGAGTATGAAGGAGGTTGGGGTGTCCACCTGCCGGATGCTTTATGGGCTTACCGCACCTCTCCAAGAAGTGCCACAGGTTTCTCGCCTTATTCACTTGTGTATGGGTCCGATGCCATTTCACCGGTAGAGATTACCATCCCCATTGCCAGAGTATCAGCTGTTAATGATCTGGAATGGGATACAAAGTCATGCTCGGATTGGCGCCTGCTGAACCTCGAAGTTTTGGATGAAAAAAGAGCAGAAACCGAAAGGAGGACAGCATTGTACCACAAAGCTGTAGCCCAAGCTTATAATAGGACAGTCAAGCTTCGAGCCTTCAAACAGGGAGACCTCATGCTAAAACCAAGTTTGCCCCGCAATGGGCAGGCCTATTCGCAGTCAAAGAGGTCTACAGCAGCGGCTATTATCGCTTGGTCTCTGTCAAAGATGGCACGCTGATGGATCCCATCAACGGGAAGTGACTCAAGCCTCACTACTGCTAATTTAATTTTATGCCCAGCAAATATCATGCCTAGCAAATAACATGCACAATTCTCCCAATCTCGACAAAACATGTTTCTCTAGGATAAATGCCCTATAGAGGTGAGAGCATCACTGTTCTTGTGGCTGTCAACAATAATCTCACCACGAGGTAGCATTGCCGAAAGCTGTGAAGAGGTGCCGGAAGCTATGTTGGGTGTGCCCAAGCTAGAAGGAGTAGGAGGTAGCCCTGCTGGAAACTGTGGAGAAGTGTCGGCGGCTGTGTCAGGTGTGCCCAAGCAAGGAGTAGGAGGTTGCACTGCTGGAAACTGTGGAGAAGTGTCGGTAGCTATGTCGAGTATGCCCAAGCAAGAAGAAGTATGAGGTAGCCCTGCTGGAAACTGTGGAGAAGTGTCGGCGGCTGTGTCGGGTGTGCCCTGCTGGAAACTGTGGAGAAGTGTCGGTAACTGTGTCGGGTATGCCCAAGCAAGAAGAAGTATGAGGTAGCACTGCTGGAAACTGTGGAGAAGTGTCGGCGGCTGTGTCGGGCGTGCCCAAGCAAGGAGTATGAGGTAGCACTGCTGGAAACTGTGGAGATGTGTCGGCGGCTGTGTCACATGTGCCCAAGCAAGAAGGAGTAGAAGGCAGCACTGCTGGAAGCTGTGGGGCAGTGCCGGCAGCTGTGTCGAATGTCCCTAGGAGAGGAGGAGCATGAGGCTGCGTTATTGGAAGGCGCATGGCAACGTCGGCAGCTACGCTGGACATCCCAAGAGTAGGAGTAGGAAGTAATCCCAAGAGTAGGAGTAGGAAGTGTATTCTCCGCACCTTGTGAGATGCTCTCAACCTGAGAAAGAGGAGAAATACGGGGTATGAGTTGCAAGTCACAACAGACAGCACGCAATGTGTATATACCAAGTAAAACAAGCAAGAAGGTTATTGGATACTGGTTCAATGTCAACATGCCTCTCATGGTCACTAAAAAATTCGGGAGGCATGCTTAAGGCATCCGGTTCCTCCGAACGAGTGTTGGAATTTGGTTTCTACAGCCATGGTTCATGCCGACCCTTTCTCAAGAAGCTGAACTTGGTCAAGCAAGCAGTATATATGCCTCAAGAACATGGGGGCTAGAGGAAGCACGCCGCCACATGCTGTCACAAAGGCCAAAGGAAACATCTACTCATGCAAATGATCATTAAAAAAAAATATAAAAAAAATCACAGGAGAGAAATCTCCCAAGCCATAACGATGCAAGCGCTGCAAGACGACACGGCTCATTCTTGTTAACATCTCCAAAAAAAAACTGTATCCAATTGCTAAACCGCAGAGAAGTGCTAGGAGAAGTCAGGGCACCCTTCCATAAAGCCTCAGGCTTTAGTTCATCTTCTGGAGACAATGCAATGTGGAAAGCATCTTGGCTGCCGCAAAGTGGGAGGTGGAAAATATTGGCTACATCCTCAAGTGTGGGAGTAAACTCTCCCCATGAACCGATAAATGTGTGTCTCGGTATTCCATTGCCTAATCACATGCTGGAACATCTTGGCTTCAATATGCATGTCGCAAGCTTTAGAAATAAAGATAGTGTCCGGCAACCCTACCCGATTTAGGATGTCACAGGAGGATGGGTCCTTCAATTCGCAGTCAACCCATTCTGACCAACCCTTGCTGATGCTACATGGATATTGGAAGAACAAGGGAACTGCTAGAAATATGCCCATCTTTATGCATGATCAACCACTGGAGCTGTTTCCGGCGCTAGCTCTCCATTAAATGAATACGTCCTCACCAGAGCTCTTAAGCAAAGGAGGAGGCCTCACTCTTTTTAATCTGTCATCTAGGGGATAAATAGGGTCCCTAATAATGGGCAACAGACCAGCGGATGCCATGACCAGTTTTGGCAAAATGGCAAATCTCTGCATACGAAAAAAAAAAAAAAAAAAAAAAGGTTCAAGCAAATATGCAATTTATGACCCAAGTTCGCGACAAACAAAGTTCTCATCCTGTGAATCAATAACCATGCCAAGCAAATTCTCTCTCAAAACAAAAATCAAGCATTGCAAGACATGCGTTCTGACAACTTCTACTTCTCACGGCCGAGAACAAACTCTACAATTAATCAAGCATATGTTCCCAAGGGGAGTAAACCTAGGCCAAACACCAGTCTATGCTTATTCCTAGAATATTCAAATTGGCAGAGCTATTTACCAAAAGATTAAAATGAAAGCCCCAAATATCCAAGTTAGAAGGCTAGAGGATTTGAAGGTTCCAGCGGCAGAAACGTCAAAGGCTCCCAGAACCTGCCCCGCCTATGCCTGAGACGTCTGCACCTGCACAGAAATAAACAAAAGAGAAAGCACATCATGCCAAGTTCAACATTTTCATATACAAAGAAGAGGTCAGTGCAAGATAAAAGTAAAGAAGAGGAAAAGGGGGACAAACCCAAGCTAACGGTTTCTCCTCACCAAATTTGGTACCTTTCCAGCAATTTGAGCAAACCAAAGAAAAGAGAACCTGGGAAGATGGATGCAAATCCTTCTTTGCTAGCACCCACGTTGCTGCAATAACAAAATAGGTCAAGAGAGGGTTTGGTGTTTCACAGCCATAACAAAAGGGCAACATTCATGGATGAAAGGAACCCAGCAAATTTCCCAAATAAATTCAAGAGAAAACAAGGGAAAAAGCATACCTTGTTGAATTCCCCAAAGAAGGATCTTGAATACACCAAGAAAATGAGAGAAATCGGGGATTTTTGGAAGAAAATCGCACAAGGAGGCCCCTTCAGCAGCGACGAACAGAGCCCTTCAAATAAGCGAGGGGCGGCGGAGTCGAACTTGGCATGGGCTTCTTCACAACGATTGGAGGCAGATGACTTCTGCCCAATCTCACTCTCTCACTCAGTCTGAGTCTGTTGGAGAAGGGGAAAGGAGCGAAGAAAAGAAAATTGGAAAAAGGTTGGGTCTGGTGCGAGAAACGAGGAAGGAAAGAAAAAGAAGAAAATAATAATAAAAAAAGAAGAAGGCGGTTGGCGTTGGGAAACTGCAAATAACCGCTGGAACCAATCATGATGCGCCGTCAATTTGCATGCGGGAACTGGAGGAGTTCTCTACAAACGCAAATCTGATTTTTTTGGGCTAGGTTTAATTATTCAGCCCATTCCAGCACCTGTCCATGGCCCTTATAATTAAGGGGGCTAATGTTGAGGCCCAAAAAATCCATGGTCGGGCCCGAATAAATTATCAGCCCAAAACGACACTCGATTAAGGAAAAGCGTAAATCAGAGTATACGAAAACCCCCCACATGCGAGTTGTAGTTCACGTGCCATGCTAAATAAATTAGCCATGCTAGGGGTTGAGATAAAATATACCGGCTCTACAAGCCCATGCCAAACTTAAACATCGTAGTCCTTCCCAAGGATGATAAAATTAAAACATGCCAAGCAACATGCCATGCCAAGCACAAAATCGTTATCTCACCCCTAACCACGCTACAAGCCTAAGTGGGTCCAAGCCACAAAATTAACCGGGGCTTGCTTGAGTGGGTTGTGGTATGGATGGTAACAAGCAATCACGGGGCCCATTGAGGGTTCAAGGAACGCAAGTTTCAAGCCACTTGGGGGCTTTGAAACTCAAGCCCGTTCCTAGAACCCAAGCACATGGGTTAGCATGAGAGAGAAGAGTGACCCCATGCTTTAAGAAAATACCCAATGGCCTACCATAATACCTAGCCCAACCCACATCAATAGAATGCCCAAGATTAGCAAAGCCTTTCCAGCAGTCTGACGAAAACCCATCGCACGATCAGACTAACAACCCAATACCATGCGTACAAACCCAGCCCAAAGCCTTATAAAAATATGCCAGCTCCATCCTTGTTAGGTCTCCAAAATTGCCAAACAAGGAGCTGTAGTAAAACCAACGGGAATTCATGTGTGGAGGACAAGCACCCGTTGGACAAAAGGCTCTACCCTTCTTCTTTTTCTACTACGAGCTCTGTTTTGAAAACGCTGAGAAAAAGCAAGCGGCGCCTCACCCTTACGAGGAGGTCCAGCTGCATCCAAATCCTTGGAACCACAAAGGGTTCCTTACCAATGCACCTTGATAAGAGAATTTCACTAAAATAGGGTTAAGTAGAGAGCTGCCAAAGGAAAAGGAGAAGGAAGACCAGACAAAATTAGGTTTCCCTGTGCCTATAAAAGAGGGCTTCTACCACCCAGAAACTCATCCCCATCCAGAGCCTGACCAAGCTTTGTCAAGCAACCTGGAGTTTACTCAAGCCACCCAATCCTCTTTCTCCATTGTTTTCTTCTTTCCCTGAGATAAAATCTTGCTAATTTTTCCTTCGTTCCCAGTTTAGATTTTATCCTCTGTAAGAAGCTCATGCTGTTCTCTCTCTCTCTCTCTCAAACTGCTAAACTCGTGAAAGCTTAGCTCCCATGCCACATGCTCCTCAGGCTAAGTCATTAGTGAAATCATCATGCTTATTTGGGTGTTAGTAAAGTGATCCTAAGAGTGTTCTTTTAAAATCTCATCAGATTTTCTAAAAACTCTTTTGGGAGCTTGGTTTCGAACTCAGGCTTTTGGGGGATTTTGCTCGTTGTCCTCTTACAGCAGCCCAGGCCCATTCGTCAGGCTGCTGGAACAAAAAACCCCCTACAGATGGATCAAGATAGATACTTACCATTTAATTAGTTATTTCTTGATATATTGTTATTTTCTTATTTAGGTAGTTTTAGGATATCTTTTATTATTTATGTGTGATTTTATAATCAATTAGTTTACTTTTGGACCAAGTAGCCTTGGTGCCCAAGTCTTGTAAAGCCTATAAATAAGGCTAATGTAATAGTTGTTGGGGGTTGATGTTGATGATTAATGAAATAGTTTATTTGTGGCATGGATTTGCTATGATATATGTGAGTTTGCACTAGCCCTAGATTTCGGTGCTCGTGTATGTGGTTAGTGACCTGTGTCCTGATCTCGATCCCCATCACTCAGCCGCTATCTTTTTCACCGGAGAGAAGCTTGGAAAAGAACCCAGATGCATCAGCTAAGAACCCAATTTGACAAACTCAAATTCTGCAACATCCCGATTAAGTCTGGCAGTGCCTCCAGAAGATTCAAAGACAAATTTAGCTCTTCAAGCTTCTCTAATCCAGCTATTGAATCAGGAATTACCTGTTCAAAATTGATTTTTTTTCCTTAATTCAATATTAACAAGTTAATTAAATCAAATCAAACCAAATGAAAAGAAATCTAACCTGGAGTTCATTATTGGAAAGATTGAGCATAAGCAAACCGCAAATCCGGCCAAAGGCCTCGGGCAAGAACCGCAACCACCGACCGGAGAGGTTGACCCTATCCAGCTCGGTTCTGGAGGCCTCCTGTAGAATCCCAACCACCTCCTCATGCACTTGGTTGCTGGTGAAACCCTCCTCCTCCACCTTATCATCTTTGACGACGACGCCGGAATTGACGGGGTGAGAGAATGAGCTCCTCTAGCTTCTTTGCCAAATTGAAATCGACGGCTGCGAGCCTGGCCTTGGAAACGTCGACAGCCTCGTGGCCGGGGCGGTCGCCGAGGGTTTTGAGAACGGAGTGTGTCTGGGAGACGTCGGATATGGCATGGGGGAGGTGATGGGTTGGGCTGGAACAAGAGAGGTGTTAAGGCTGGGATAGGTGACCTGAGTAAGCTTAGGTGGTGGTTTGGGTGGCTGGGGGCTAGGAGGAGATGAGATGAGAGAGGAGATGAGAGAGAGAGGAGAGAGAGAGAGAGAGAGAGAGAGAGAGAATTTGGGTATGGTTTTTTTTATAATTTTTTATAATTTATTAAAATTATTTTATTATTATTATTTTTTCCACGTGGAACTCCACATCGATTAAAAATGGGTCCCACAAATGCCACATAGGCAGATAATGGATTTCCTGACGGACTCGCTAACGGAGAGGGTAATCTGTAGGTTTTTCGTGACGTTGAGTATGTACTCATAAATGTCCCCAAAATCGGGTATGGACTAGTAAATGACCCTATAGATTGGGGAGTTACTGTAGTTTACCCTAAATTTTATCGTCAAAGTTAAGATTGGAGGAAGCAAAAGGCTTAGAACATTTACAATAGGCTCCCTAAACCACCTATTTAAACAAATTTTAGAGATGAATTGGAAAAATATGACTTCAACCATGCTAAAATAGGGAAACCTCTAGGAGCTCCTAAATTTGAGGAGAGAGAAAGTACTCCTAGTGGCTTCCTATAATTTAATGTTGCTTTATTTTATGCATAGTTTAAATTTTTAATTAATACTAAATTTATATATATATTTTTTTTTATAGAGATGGACCAATCATATTGAATTAAAAAATAACTATAGTATTTATGACTCCCTAAACTAGAGAGTATGATTGGAGTTCAAATTTTATAGAGAGTTCTAAAAATAACTTTTATGTATTTTTAGTTAAATTTTAACTAAAAAAATAAGAAGCATAGATGCTCTTATATTATATAGCTAATAGCAGTTTTCTTTTCAGTTAACTATAGTTAATATATAACATTTACCTAAGCATATGGATAATATAATTGTACATTATGATATTTTACATTAAAGAAACAACGTTGTTCTCTTCCAACAAAAAAGAAAAAGAAAAAGAAACAACTTTGTTAGGACTCAGATTATTAAAAAAATTATATCTGAGAGTTAAATAATCTTGAAGGGAGGACATAATTGAGAAAGGGACTAAAGATAGGGGTTGTCGGAATCATACTGTTAATTATATGGTTTATTAATGTTAGATTCGAATAGCTTTCATTTAGACAGGAATTTGGAAAGATAGAAGTGCTGAGGCTGGAATTAATATATAACATGAAGAAGAGGAAAGAAGGTCACCCCATCAAGCATAATCTTTTATATATAAAATATCTAAATCACCAGCACCAATTTTAGATATTTTTATAGGCGCGACAAGCTGTACAGATGCGCTCCTGTGAGGCTGTGAACTGTGCAGCTCTGTGCTCTGCGCTCTGTGCTGTGAAGAGGATATTCTTCTTATTATAAACCCTAATAATTAAACAGGTTAAATTTTTTATTAAAAATATAGAGGATGAAGTTGACCTTTGACAGTGAACGTAGGGTAATCGCGCGATTGCGAAGATCAAAATGATAAGCATGAAATAATATTCATCGTAATCAATCACCATCTTCTCCCTTTTTTTTCTTATAGGTAGGAAGGAAGGAAAATATGTAATAAGCTTGCTTGCACAATGCACAATGCACAAGTGGCATTGGCATATTTCAGAGATTTCTTTTATCTATCACTCAACTATTATATTATTGGTTTTTTTTCCTTCTTCCTCTAAATCCCCCTTCAATCTTATTCTTCAGAACGCAGATTTCTGTTCTGTGAAAGATAAAACAGAGAAATAGACAAAACAAAAACAGAGCCAACTGGAACTGGACATCCCGCCCCAACTAGAAACCTAAAATTTAGGTCTGTCTGTCTGTCTGCACTGAGATCTTCCACATGTGAATATATAATTAATGAGGGCAAGGCAAAGTAAATTATTTGCTCAGAATTAGCACACCATCGTCAGGAGGCAAAATGCAATATTGTCCACAACTACTCTGTCTCGCTATTTGCTTGGCATGTGCCCTGACCCATAACCCATCTCAGTCGCCTCAGTGTAAAAAATATATATATATAATAAATAAAAATTGAGTGAGGGTAGAAAAAAAGGAAAGTTTAAGAGATGAAGTGAAGAGGGTGTAAGGATAAAAGAAAAAGGAAAAAAGTGTAAAATATTGAGGAAGGAATAGGGATCATATTCACATGGGCATGGGCATAGGCATGGACGTGGGAGAGGGAAATGAGAGAGAGAGAGAGGATATGGGTTTTGATACTTTGAGTTGAGACTGGAGAACTCGATCAGTTCAGAGAAATCAGAAAATATATAAATAAATATGCAAGTTTGGTTTCAGAGGTTGTCCTTGTCCACTTGTCCCGTGTGTGTGTGGGGGGAACATGCACGCTTTGCTTTATGTACGTTAGCCACAACTTTGTTACGACTCAGAAAATATAAACATAGGATATATAGGTAGGAATAAGATCACATATGATTCATCTCAATCATAGCCTCATAGGAGTTTGAACTTGGAAGGAAAGAATAGGATGCGTAAGATGATAAGTAACGATTTCCCTTAGGAGGAGGAGGACATTGCCTGCCTAGCTAGGGCTAGCTGCCTGCCTGCCTCTTAGCCTCTCTCTAGACAAGAGGCAAGGGCTGCCCTATCTTTTTCGCCTCACCCGAGGGAGAAGGACAGGGAGAGGGAGGGCTAATCCTAATATTGGGAACACAGAACTTGCAACCACTCCTAATTCCCCGATATATCCTTCTTCAGTGAGGATGCTTTTATTTTTTATTTATTTTCAGATGCTTACCCATTTGGTAATCTCAGGCCAACCAACAAAATGGCAACCCTTGACCGAAAAAAAAGACAAAATGGCAACCTAGCTCTCCCTAGCTGGCTTGATTTAATTTCTTTAATTTTGGATATCTTGTGAATGTTGGTTGGTTTCACTTTCATATTTGTTTATCAATCAACTGTCAGAAATTAGGTGTAGAACATATGGCATCAAGTACACTTGCATTGCACGGCATTGGAAGGTGTATAACTTCAAAGACAACAAATGACTTTTCTATACAGTCGGTAAATTGGAAAAACATGCCCATCTCTTCCCCAATTTTTATTTATTTATGAAATCTATACCATGTAATTTGAGATTCAAATCGGAGACGTGAAAGTACACAATTATCATCCAGTGAATGTAAATGCAGATTCATAGTTGAATAAGATCTCGCCTCTCCATTCCATTATGAAACTTTAAAATCACTCCTGTCACCTGCCAGTCCTTGTGAACACTACATATATCTTCCTAATCGTGGTGCAACTTTTTCTTCTCTTTCGTCATGTATAGTATATGCTGTGCATTCATATTAAGCGAATGCTCGATCATGTAAACTTAAACAACATGTGAAAACAAATGCCTTCTTAGATTCAGACCACCTTCAACAGTAGTTACATACAACAGAAAAGTGGCTTAACTAGAGAACCCAGAAGCTGCAGGAAAAATTAGCACCTTCTGAATACAATACCGTTCACGGCACCTCCATTATCATTCACAATTGGTGCTCTTATGTCTCTACTCTTGCTTTGAGCTAACCTTGGTCACGCTATCCATATACTGCTTCACACGAGTTTGGTTCGTCTCAAATATGAATGGCATTCCCCTAATCTGCAAATTTATCATTTTTGAGGAAATATCATCATGCATTCAGTCAGTAGTAGTACCTAAATATGTGCCAGCTTAACTACATTATAATTCTAGTGTTTTGCTGGAGATTCATATAGTGGGGGAAAACCCCAATTATCCGATATATTTATATTTAGCACTTGCTTGATATGGATATTGTGCCCAAGGCTGCCTAGGATCTTTGAACAATGTATGACGGCCAATTCATGGATCCTGACTATCCTGTCCACTAAAGCTGTTAAATAGATCAAAGTAACAAAAACCATATTTCGGTTCAATCGACATTGAGAATTTTTCAACTGACATGCGCCGTCGCAGATCAAGCCAAAGGTTCTTATCATCGATCCAGACCAATACAAAGTTTCTGAACTCAGATCTATATCGTATTGCTTTCATACATCAATTAAGATCTTATGGACCTCATAAGCAAATGGACTTGTTGGAGATGGTTACAAAAAAAAAATTTAATCGAAGTTGGAGATGGTTAAAGATCCCCTAGGAATGACACATAATGGATTTGATTAACAAGGCTACAATCACCACTGAGAAACATAAAGCCGACAACCCAATCGATTATAAATAGCAGGGCCCATCAATGACTTAAAATAACATTAACAAAAACTATGTGTTGAGCGTTTTGATTACCAAGCATAAAAATGATGAGTGTAAAAACGAAGTTAGAGGTTTGACTTTCAGCTCCACACACAGCCATGCAGCCACACACAACCACACACATATTGCATATAAAACAGTAAAGAAATCTGAGCCATCAGCAATAAAGCTGCAGAGACCCATGAATTATTTTTAGTAAAAGGAACTGTAAGAACATACCTCAATCAAGCAGCTCGAACTAAGGCTTAGACTCTGTCCAGGGGCTACTTCCTTGCTATTTACTGAGATTGAACACTTCCCAAGATTTTTCAGATAGAAAGATCCGCCTTTGTCCATCTTTATCATTGCCTAAAAAATGCAGAAAAGAACAATTTACACTCACTTTAAGACAAAGCAAAATATATCCCCTTATATGGGTTAGCAAGAAGATGTAAGCAAAAGAAACGATAGAGCTTACATAAATGGTTTTGATCACATGATCAAAGGAACTATGCAAATCCATGGTCACCAACCAACAAATCAAAATCCAACAGTTAACTCTCAATCCCAGTTCAAATCACGATAAAAAAATTTACATTTTGGAATTCATCCTCACTGTTAGATTTTGATGCAAAGGTCGGTGACCATGCATTTTCATTTTCAACCAATCTGCATTTCCAAATTTCATGGAATGAAAAGGGCAAGTAATTGTATCACTGGTATGGTTAAAATGTTGAGGTGATCGACAATAATCTTACCTGTTGTCGAGAGATTTTATTACCACGTCCTTCTCTTCCCAAGTCAATGTCAACAATCGCATCTTCAGTTGCTCTACCCAATAAAACCTGCAAAGAAGATAACTATGCATTAACAGATTCAACCCATGTCTGGCTTAGAAACCATTAGTTTTCATCTTCTTCCTCTGGTCCATAGTATAATACATTGAAACCTCTATTGATTGAAAAAGATAAGTTCAAAACCTTATGATTGAATAAGGGTTGTGAAAGCTTTGAAACTTAATAAAAACAATCATAATCTATTACTCTGGTTCTTTTCCATTTTTTCCGGAAAACTATGCCCATCACTGCAAAATACCTAGACAGAACTCCTGCTTGACAATTTAGGAGAGTCGTTAAGTAATACACAGAACTCTAGCTCCATAATTCATGAATCACTTCCAAATGCAGATATGGGGTGAAAACCCAATACCAACTCCAGATACAGAAAAAGGCAAATGAATAGCCCTCTTAGCCAACCCCAAGTAGTTGAGTTAGAATTCATAGAGCAAAGAAATACCTCTGGCTTCTTAATATAATGCTTAGAATGACGCCCATACAAAATGGCAAATGCTCCATGAGATGCAATGGCTCTTTGCAAATACGAATAAGCACCCTGCTCCAGCCTTATGATTCTCCTCTTAGTGTCCTCATGCTGATATCTTGAGACTGCACATAGAGAACTTCTTAAAACTTACAAGGCATATGATGAAATCGTTTTGCATATCTTGTTTGGATAAAATTTTAGCTGAGCCACCAAGGAACAAAATAGACAGAATAAGATAATACTGAAACAATATGGAAAAAAGGGTAGGGAAAAGGGAAATCATGAAGCGAACTATATGTATAGCAAGAATAATTCCTACATAGTTGAGTAGATATCATATCATCTGTCAGTTAAGCATGCCTGTCACATACAATTAAACAAACATCCGAAGAAGCAAGCTTATAATACACAGAAAATTCCAAACCCAAGAAAAATAAATGGATTCTAACACATTAAATTAATGTGTACCAGTTTTTAAAGGATTTAACTGGCAGAAGAGAAGTGCATATAAGTTCTTGTATAAAAAACTTTAAGTACTCAGCTGGTCATCAAATGAAAAACAGCTAGACTGAGTATTACCTTCCTCATGAGAATACAAGTCCTGGTCATCTGGATCCAAATCCATATCAAGTATCTGCAGATGGAACAATAGTCAAGGAAACTGAAAGATAAATTAAGAAATTGAAAGCAAAATAAACACCTATCAACTAGAGGATGGGCGTTTAGGACTCACCATTGCCTCTATATCCGAATAACATGGTACATCATCATCACTCTCAAAAAGCCCCAGTTGATTTGACATCTGTGGGCTTAATTCTGGTTCTGAGACAGCATTATGTTCGAGCATCACTTCTGCACGTAATGCTTCGTGATCTCTACTTGTAGCAGTTGGATCAAGCTCTTGTTTACTGGCACGAGCATTTGTCCGAGGATAGCTTTTAAAGCTATTATAATCAAGATCTGGCTTCTCCATATGAAGCTCAGTTGAGTTATAGCTGAGGCGTTTTGCCAATATACTTTGTCTAGTCTCTTCCTTCAGAATTCCAGGTACAGGATTTGTATTTGGATTGGCTGAATAAATCTGACCCAGACCTTCACTCACATGACCTGGATTCTTAGAAGCCACTTCACTGGACAGCTCAAATTTAACCCCAAAATTATCCAGTGGAGGTTTTGGATTCATTTCTTGTAAGCGGTGTGATCCTTTAATCGGAGAAGACCTATGAGGTTCTCCAGGCTTTTTTTTCTCTGTGCGCATAAAGCACGGCCCTGTGTCACTGTTTCTTTGATTGACAGGTAAATCATTACTGGATGAAGATATTAGCTTATTCACTTCTTGCAAATCCCATTCTACTTCAGAGAAAGTTGATGACTGAAGAACATGATTTGGTAGAAAAACATCATCATTGCATGGAATTTCCAAGTCCTCGGTGTTTAATGTGCAGCAGATAACTCCATCTTTCAGTTCAGGATATTGATAGTTTGAAGCTGTTGAAGATGATTGCATCAGAGTCTCCGAATGACAAGCCATATGTTCATCAGCATTTTGGGACCCCTTAGTGTCATCTACCACTCCAGGATCCGAACTAGATGGATTCATGGAATACATCACTGGAGTTACAGATGTTTCTGGCTCAGTTATGTCAATCGTCTGTTCTTGACGAGCATCATCATTTGGTGAACTCAACAAAAGTGAGCTCAGGCCATCATAGTAAGACTTATCAATCACGTCTTTTCCATCAGCAGTCATGAGCATGAGCTCCTCATTAGTAAAGTTTAAAAGTGAATTGGACAATTCTGCCAAATAACCTTCAGTACTCGCAGGAGCTGCTGCACTCTTGAAATCACCACATGGCATGTCAGCTTTCACCTCCATCCCCAGTTGAACATCATACTCTGATGTTCTTGTGTTGTTAGCATCAATATCATCAGGAAGTTCAAAAGTATCGCTGGTGCATAGATCATTTTCTCCAAGATCAACATCAACATCAACTGGCATAGCTGGTTCTGCACCTGTTCTCCAGATAGGCATCCCAGGAAGTGGAGATGAATACTCCAAGTTGTGAAACGATGCACCATTGTCTGAAACGGATGAATTAAAGGCTTGGTTCCCTTCAAACTTTGTGCATATATTTCCATCGTCACCATTAATTTGATCAAGTGTATACGGAGGTTCCATTCCTAAGTCATCAGCATTGAACAGGCTGCACTCTGGCAATTCCTTTGGCTGATTGAATTCCTCCACCTCAGATCCATTCCTTGAAGGGCATATTGTCTCCAAGAATGTGAGGAACTTCTTCATGTATATTATCCTGTTCCAAATGAAAATCATTTTCAGCTGGAAAGGTATCAGCAGTAACTACACCGCCAGTGGCAGTGCCACCACCCATCAGATTTTGAAGAGTATCCATATCTGACCTCTCAAGGCCAATAGGGGTCGGATCTCCAGTCATGCAATTTCCATAAAAAGGCTCATCTTCATTTCCAACATAATTATTATTACTGGGTTGAACAAGAAAATTAAGGCCCATGGAGTTAAATGGCTCATTGCAGATCCTTTTACGCAGAGCATAGTAACTACTGCGTACACTTTCAGCTTTTCTCTTTCCAGATTCACATTTGTTTTCTTTTGAATTTCCTGGTCTATCTATAGGGAGAGTTGGAGTGGAACACTCGAACTCAACCATGCGAGCAGAAGCGTTGGCAGAAACAACCGGATCGTATAGGAGAGAATACCACCGATCTTGCAGTTCACGAATAGTAAATCTTCGAGAAAAATGCACTGCCCCTTTAGCAAGTGACTCCAAAGAAGCACCAGCCTGAAAACAGAGTAAAAGAGTACCAAATCCATTAAAAGTTTGGAGAATAGATATAGTTGCAACGTAATATGACAGCAGTTATAACATATAAAAATTACTAACTTCCTGAAATTGTCCTTGTATGATGAATTTATTTATGGTCAAAATCAGCGCACTGAAAAATGCCAAATCCTAATTTAATTCTGAAAGGGGCACCAGGGCAATTCCACTCAGACCCGGCACACTTAATAGTCGTGAATTAGGCTAAGATACAGCATACGTCAGCAGGGAAACCAGTGGTAAGTTGCTAACAATGATTCTAGCACAGGAAAACATTATTTCACCTTCCGTTATGTCTAGCACATTTGTCCAATTTCTTGGTTCTATTCCTTGAAATTTAACTCCATGGCACGGGCTATTAGATATTTGCAAAAGATAAACCTGGAATGCCTTGTTCAACCAATTCATGCTCTAACACTAAAAACCCAAAATTTCATAACAAATAATTGATACAAACATAATATTATATGAAGAAAAAAATGCCAACGAAATCCAGGTCAATATGCAAGGATAGATTGGAGCAAGAGCATCAAATTTCTCGACATGGGTCGCAAGAGGGAGCCAATTTAATCAGCATAATAAAGAAAAAAAGATGAAATTTGTACCTCAACCGCGTTCCTGAGCAAAATATCATCCTCGGGAATCCAAGGAGAGAATGGAACAGCACTCATGGCTTGACTGCCCATGAGCTAGCCTCTCTCTCTCACTGCAGAGTGTGCGTGTCCTCGGTGACGGAGTGAAACATTGAAAAAGCTTGGAGAAAGGGAACGAAGAAAAGAGGTGAAAGCGACGAAGAAGGCCTTGGACGCTTGGAGGGGTTTTAGAGGGAAAGAAAAACCAAAAAAGCAAAGGTTTTACAGAGGTTTTGTGAAACGTGGACAGCCAATTCGGTGTCCTCAGCTTCTCTCTCGGGTCGGGTCGGGTGACCGAGATTTCAACGTGGTGGGGTAGGGGGGTTTAGGGCATGTGCCAACTCCCTCAGCCCTTTTCTCTCTTGTTCAGGAGAGAGAGAGAGAGAGAGAGAGAGAGAGCGTATCCGAGTGGTAGAGTATAACTGGACTTGCAGGTTGCCGCGGACTCTTTGCTCCGTACACGGGTTGACCGTTGACCAAAGAGTCCCTCCTCCAAATTATGTGTCCTTTTTTATTTGGAGTGATGAGAATTCGGGAAGGCATGTGTTAAATTTTTGTTTTTAGTTTGGTGAGAAAAGGCATGTTTTTGGGTACAGGAAATAATAGTGCTCTAATTACCAAATTTGTTCATCAATTTTGGGCATCTAATCTAATAATGTGTCTGGCTGGCTGGTTGAAATTGGAAGTTCTAATGTCCTCTTGCGGTTCTTCCTATTCTTTAATTTTATGATCTAATTTTGAAGTGAACCAAAAAAATAAAATTATGGACATGATGATTCACACAAGTTAGACCATCAAATTCCAAGCTTGGAGAATTGAGCCCTCCAGAAATCAAAGACATCTGAATATTTAAAGAAAGAAACGACCTTTGACGAAAAGGCCAGGCCTTTAAAGTCAGAATATCTTCATCAAAAACAGCCATTGTTTGTGGAACCTAAACCTAGCAACTATTTTCATTTTCAATCAACAATACAATACATGGGTAATTAACCAAACTGTTGTTTAAATTCCTGGGGTGATATCAGTCTCAGAGAGAGGTGCCCTGCCTGCATGCCTGCCACTCAAAGTCAAAGCAAGGCATAGGTGGTGGTGTGATCCTGCTCCACTGTGAAGGCCAGGATGGCATTGGCTATCCTGCGGCCTTAAGCAAATATGCGAGGGCCTCCATTTGATGAGTAGCCAAAAGCAGATTCATAATCCCCTACTCCATTCTCAACTAATCTATAATGTGGGTCGTCCCTTGCATCCTTAATCAAACCAAAAGTATAAACAAAACAACAACAAAAAGAAGGCTCTTTTATAAACAGAGGTTAAAAACCAAAGAATAATATATTTGAATCACTAAAAGAGAATATTAAGCTTTAAGGCACACTGCATACAAATTCACGGAGATTCCTGTTCATTTCTGTTGCACTCCGCAGCTGTAATCAGGTGAGGAGGAGGAAAAAAAACCGGGGATTCAATCAGTACAATCTTACAACCTTATGAATAAGCTAAAGCTATAGATAGAGCTAGCTCCCGGAAGGAACCCTCTACCACCCACTGAAAGGACAAACACAAATCAATGGACAAAAGGGGTCCAATTACATATACATTGTCAAATAGCGTTACCTTTTTCTTCTAGTATCAATCTGGTTAGAGATCATTCGAATCTGTCCATCGTTGTACAGATACGCAATGTTAGATTGGGAAAAATGCAATGTTTCACAAACATGCAGTGGAGAACAACTAGCAAGAGTCTGCTAGACAGGGTAATGGGGGCATCCACAAACAGAACAACAACTATGGCTATAGAGGGTACTATATAGCTAGCTAACACTGTTTCCACCCCCTTTGCGGCTGCAAACCTGTTTATGCTTATATGTACTCATGTTCGTAGATAGAAATATAAAGTACAAACTGGCAAAATGGATGGCAAAATGGCAAAGAAAAAGAAGCATGTCCACTTACACCTATAACTGCAAGGGCGAAGGCCAAAGTTGATCTGAGAACCTCTCAAACAGTGACTTAATAATTGTTGGTATTTTCATTCAAACTATATATATGTACCAGATTGGCAATGGATTTACTTAATCTTTAATGATCTAATGAGACAAATGAAACTTTAAAATTAGAGCTATTCTTTTGGAAAGACAATAAAAATGAATGTTCTACTGAAGGAACTTATGTGTATTCTGTATATTTTGTTATGTTGTGTTATGAATTAAATCACTCATCCTAAAAAAGTAATAATAAAGAAACAACGACCAGAGTACTAAGAGCTAGAGCAATGACAACAACAATCATAATAATTAAAGAACTGGAAACCAAAAGATATACACATACAACCTTGCGCTTGCGAATAACATCAACAGCGCCTTCCATTTCTTGCTCAACACCACGCAGTTCATCAAAACTCATATCGTTCAAACATTCACCTAGTACCCTTTGCCTATCAACAGACATCACGCGCATATACTTTAATTTGGAAAAGAATTTTAAAAAAAAGCTAGAAAAATAAGGCCTTTATATTATTAATTACCTGATCTGCTTCCGCAGACTCCTATTCACCTCTTTCAGCTTCTTCAAATGCTCTTGCATTGCCTGCACACATAACCACACAATTATACACACACATATATATATATATATAGAGAGAGAGAGAGAGGGAGAGAGAGAGTAATGATGAATGAGAAACCTCATAGTGCGAGCTCCAAATATCGACTCCCTTGGTCTTCTGGAACTGGTCGAAAAATTGCTTTGTTCTAAACACAAATTTATGATATAAGCAAGTGAAAAAACAAAAACCAAAAAAGCTCATTGTAGACTAGCTAGCTAGGTGAAGAAAAACCTAGCTACTAATATAATGGGGTTGGAGAGATTTGCGTACGTGGTGGAGGGGCTGATGTATTCATGGATTTTTCCGGAACTTGAAACCATGATGAGAGAAACCGTGGCATCACAGAGAACAGTGAGCTCATGGGCCTTCTTGAAGAGCCCGTTCCTTCTCTTGGAATAGGTCACCTGCCTATTGGTCGCGTTCTCTATCCTCTTGATCTGGATCTTACCCCTCGCCATCCCTCTCTCTCTGCTTTGCTTTCAATCTGATCTGAAACTGGAACAATTAGGTTTTATAGAACAACGCAAGAGGCCCAAATGTATTAAAGAGCAGATTTTGAACTAGAAGAGAAGGCCATTTACCAAAAATGGAAAAGGGTTAGGCTTAAACTTGGACTGGTTCAAACGTGGCAATCTCATTCTGGGTTTGCTAATTGGTTCGCATTTCGATGTGGGGGACCAATCAATATACAAACAATATTGATGGAGATGGAGTATCATACAAACACTTTCCGTCCTTCACCCATCACCATCTTTGAAAGAAAGAAAGAAAGAAATCACGGTCTCCCGTTCTGATGTAACATGCTACGGAGTTTCTTTGACGGAATCAGAGCTAGCTAACTAGCTCAGACTCAGACTCCCAGGCAGGCAGGCAAGGCAGGCAGGGCTTGCTTTATGAACTCATTGTAAAACGACGATGGAGAAGCGCGCTTTTGCTTATGAAAACCAATGGTCAAAGAGAAGTCATGGTCGATGTAACCAGCTGGTTTAAATATGGAACCTCTGGATTTTTGCTTGCAGGCATAGTATAGTAGGGTCGTAGCTGGATCAAAATAGCTTTGCTTCCATTATCAAATTTGTAGATTTTTTTTTTTTTGGTCAAGTATCCAATTTGTAGATGTTAACGTTGTTTCAAACCTTCAAAGTCAAGTCATTTCACGTCTCTCAAACCTCTAATCATATTTGACCCACCCCTAATCTTACCAAGCTTAAATAATGCTAACAAATAAGTCACATAATGGGCCGCGATTATGAAGGCTATGGCCTACCTAGTCGCTTATTGGGCTCTAGAGTAGGACTAAGGCCTTACACCGAGCCCAAATCCGTATTGCTTCTTATTTTCGGATTGAACCCTTGCAACCAACCTCTTGTGTTCAATTCCGGTTCCCTCAATATCGCTTGTATTTGATGAACTATGACAAATGAGGTTTTCAGTTGAAGAGATACATTATATTAGTTTGAGGTAAGATCATGAACGAATGAATTCTCACACTTCTGTATTAGTATATTTGTATGTTGATTAATATCAATACAATTCTATCGTTTTGTTCTTGTCACACTCGTTAGCTGTTCGAAAATTACTATATGTATACAACAACAAAAATGTACATATGAAAACGGCAGTGCATCATTCATCCTCTTCACTGAGTAACGCAAATGAAAAGGGGTAGAATTTGTAACCAGCGCCCTCATAAAACTTGTTCTGGAACTCCACCCAGTGCAGCCTCAAGGCATGTAAAAATGCACTCAAAGTCTCCATCACTAGAAGCACTCCAACAGTTGCACATATAAAAACTATTATGCCAATGATTAGGATAATGACATTATTGAACCTGCAGTAATTCCCAAGAGACTGATTAATTACTCTGCTTTCTTTTAAGATCTAAAAGTTCAGTAAAACAGCAAAAAGATGAAGTAAAAGAACTTACCCCCAGGCTAGCAGTAGAATTTTGTCGTAAAATACACTGGACAGCTCTGAATGAGCTAAACTGAAGAAAGCAAGACAAGGACAAATGAGATGATCATCATCGTAGAATTTATATTCAAACAATCTAAGAAGTATCAACTTTTTTTTTTATGTGCAACTAAGCAAACGCATGCATCATAGATGCCTAATGAAGCGTGGATACTATTAAATGATTCTAAGTTCTATGTTGTTAGCCACCTACCTGAGTGCCCATAGACGTAGATATGAAGCTGTATTAGACACTGCTCCGAGCACAAACTCTATGGTATGTATGAGTTGGTGTACAAAGACCTCGGTGAATTCAAATTCCTCATGACCATGCAAACTTTGATGGTGGTCCTCTTCAAGAGGGTCATCACCGCCATGAAGCAGCGCGTAGGATTGACCTTGGTGTCTCTGAGGAAACAGGATATCAATAAAAGGTATAAATAGAGGATTGTAGAACGCATGGAACATATCTTAAGACTATAGTTTCAAGCAAACCTCCTCATGCTGCTTCTTCAACAGATAAGGCTTTGGAAACAGCATCCATGGCACAGCAACAAGAGCTGATAGTAGTAACAAAATCTGTAAGTAAACACAAGGCATTCTTAATATTGGTGTCACACACTATGGTATTGCTTGAGAAATTTTTTGGCCCAATCCAAGGAAATATAACAAAACCTGAAGGAATTTTTGCCCAAAAAAAAGCTGGTTTTCACCCAGATCGTCAGTAGGACTCAAGAACATGTATATCATTACATGATACAAATCAGCTTGTGAACCAGTGCACCATTTCACTATAATTAGGAGTGAAAGGTAGCCAAACAGGCTGTTTAAAAATATAATCTGAGGAACAAATTGGTACCTGAAAGAACATGGATAGATGGTCAAAATTAAGAGAGTAACTCATAACACTTAAACATGCGCTCTTCATATGCAATAATGCAGGATCAAGTTGAGTAATATGGGGCCCGTTGGATAACCATTTCAATTTTAGTTTTTAGTTTTCATTTTTCATTTTTTGTGCTAAAGTATAGAGGAACAAGAGGGAGAAGGGAAATGAGAATGCAAGTGGATATGGGATTTAGAGGGGAGGAGTAACAAACGGGCCCATAGCTTACCAGATATTCAGGTTATCCCCAAAGAATTTTGCATTAGAGTAACTCAATATGATTCCAAGATTCATCTGGGCCACTCCAAGTAGGATTGACATCTTCATCTTCAACGAGTTAAGAAACGGTAACTCGGACCGGGAACCATGCCATTTAGGATCCACACCAAATGGGTAAGTGCCACGGACCTTACTCAAACCCACTGTAGTAGCATCGCTGCAACAAAATAGAAAAACCAAGTGTAATCAACTCAAATGGGATTGACAGACCACAAATATGTTAAGCAACTCAGACTGACTGTGTACCTGCAGGATTGGTCACGGCACCCATAGGCAGATGGCCCAAATAATTCAAATGGGACTGAAAAGAATTCATTATATATCAATCCTGTGTAAATTGAGAACAGCGCCATCATCATAATAACATAACGGCCACCAAATGTCATTTCTACAATGTCCCCAAGTTTCTGTTGTCAACAAATTAAGTTAGTAGAACCATTCGGTAATTACAAGAAGCAAAGAGTCCACAATCTACAGTCGCAAATCCATACGCATTACCTGACTAGAAAACTTCCTCTCCCTGATTATGAAATATAGTGTTGCCAGCAACAAGCAAATACCATGGCCCCAATCTCCAAACATTACAGCAAAAAGGAAAGGGAATGTGACAATGGTGTATACACCAGGATTAGCCTCCTGATACTTGGCAACCCTGTGATGATGGTTCCATTAGACAAATTCTTTGATGAATGATCTCATTTGGGAAATGAATAACCAAGTCACTAATAAAATAAGAAGGGATAGAAATGGTCTTCCTTTCTGTTTCCCGGGGGAGAAGGAAGACAACAAGTAAAGATATATAAAATTACGTTTTACCATACACCCATTAAAAGAGAGCAATAATAAATTTCCCAAACCTTCCCTAACAGCCCTCATCCTCCCCACTTTGCGACCCCCAATTTTCTCAGTCCACACCAACTCCAATATAGACCTGATTTCCTACCTCACGATCTTCCTACCAAGCATTGTGCAAGAACTTGTATAGAGACATAAACTGCAAACTGACTCACCCGTATGCATCCACAATTTCTTGAAAAGCAGAAGTGAATTTATTTGTGCGGAAATATGTTGGTGGCAATTCCTTTGTCTGCAAAACCTGGAAAATGGCGCCAACTTGAGAGCTACTATCAAAGGATGCCCTCTGCAACGCATTTTGAATCTGTGAAAAATCAAGCCTGTGTTCGTTAAAAAATTCCCTCAAAGATGCATTACACTTGAAAGTGACTCAAGCCAAGTTTTAGAAATGAATATAATTTTAAACATTGTAACAGGGAACTGTTACAGGATAAAAGAGCAAACCTGGTTTGATGCATATACAGGACACCAACCTTCTGCAACAAGACACATTTTTGTCACATCAATGCTTAACATGTTTAACGTGTGATAAATGGATTTTTCCTTCTTCACCTATCAAGTCATTAAGGAATCAAACTCAGTTACCAAACAAAGCTAAACTCAGTGAATATGACCAAATAAACATATGGATGGGCGTTAGTGTATCCATGCAAACATGAAGGAAGAAACAGAAGATAGATGTGTAAGCTTTTGAAAACAAACCAGAAGGTTCCACAGCTCATGTTGATGGCCAATTGTCTGTAATAAACTGCTCTTGTGCAAGAGTCCAACATCTATGGTAATCTTCAGCTCTGAAAGTTTTCCAGACACCTAGAATTAAAGTGGTTATAAAATTCAGAATGCACAGTGAGTCGGTGTTTGTAATTAAAGACAGACAGAGTCACAATTAGAAAAAATAGAATATTACTGCAGCTAGTCCACCAATAAGATCAAGATAAAGCACCGCAAGTAAAATACAAGGCCATTGCAAAATGTTGCTTTCATGTCAGCTACATCTATTGTAACGCATAATTGGGGCTTTCATCTACTGCTTTTTATGTTGATCATGGTTTAGCACATGGCCAGAACTTACATCAACACTATCCTCCTATGATTTTCGGTGTGATGGTTTACTTCTTGAACTCTACAAAGCCTCAAGGAGCTTTTTCTAAGTGACTGCTTTTTCAGCCTTAATGCTATCATTATGATGTAGGATATGGGTAAATTGGGTATTTAGGTAGTTTAGCGGAAGCGAAAACAATGGGAAAACAGAAAATAGAAAAAAAAGAGATAAGTCTGGAATCACTCCAGGGGTTTGGCTTCACACCAAGTAGTCTCCAATCTCTGGAAAATAAGCTTTTCTTTATATCTCAACAACTGAATTTTAAAGAGCTACATGGGGGGTATTTATAGCAAACTAAAACCTAGAGACAATAGGATAAAAATCCCTTAATAAAAAAGAAATCCTAATCCACCAAGGAACTAGTAAAAATAAACTAGGAAACTTAAATCAAATCCTACTAAAAATCTGGAAACTAAAATCCTAGTGAAATCTGGAAAACTAGAGAATCTAGGAAACTAATAAATCAGGAAACTAACTAATGATGTCCGCATCACATTATGTCTTTATTGATCACAAAATGTTTGGGATTTTAGTGATTGTAAATTCAGGCCATATATACTCAGCCCTTTAAGGAAAAAACTTGAATACAGCATATACATATACCATATAACCGAGTGATGATGATTGATACAGTTGGAGCAATATAAACATTCCTTGTTCCGTAGTTACTAGAGGGCATTACAGCGCCCACACCAGAAGTCTAATCAATACAATTGAAAAATAAAAATAAAAGGAAGAAGCCATCTTAGCAATATAAGTTTCTCAAATACCCATGATTAACACAAGAGAAAAGTGTCAATCTAAACATAATCAAGTTGTGGTATCCTAAAGCTGTTGATTCCACGTACAAAGAGTTAACAAGCACTGAAAAGAATACTGCATACCTCTGTAATCATCTGAAACTGTTTTCCCAAGTCATCTGTAAATGGGTAACGGTTCGCCCCAAAAGCTTCACATATTTTTAGAATTTTATTCTTTGCTCTTTCTCCAGAATAGAAGATGATAAATACATTCTTCTCAACCTGTAATATAGTACTTATGAATTTCAAGAAAAAAAAAAAGGAGATAGAAATACTGGTAACAGAGTTAACTATCCTGCAGGAAGATAAAGGTACCTAGGCATATATGTGCACAGGTAGCATTCACATCCACGGAAAAATATTACAGCATGCAGGAAAGTAAACCATCCTCTGTGCACGCGTACTGCCATAAAAAAGCTAGTACACATGCAAACTACCATGCATTCTCACAACAACGAACAAAAGATATATATGAACATTAAAATGGTATGTTATTGAGTATTAACCTTATCTCCTGACACAGGATCAACAACAGGGTCATTGACCACAGCTTGCTTCAGAAACACATTACCCCGGGTTGCACGAAACAGAATCCTTTCAAAGGTCATCGATTTTTCTCTAGGAACAAGACCACTAACAAACCCCAGCTTAACATGCTTTGATGGATCTGTTGTCATTTCCTACAGATAAAGCCCTAAGCATCATCGATAGGCAAAGAAAAAAAGAATTTCATCTGAAAACAAAAAAAAAATGAAACCGAAAAGTACAAGGCTGCACTTGTTCGAGTAATAATGGACTGTCAATGGATTTTTCAATACTGTGCTGCCTTTCAAATTGTCTCTGCTGAGCTGCAGCACTGCTTTGAGCTGAACTGAAAAACTCGCCAGCCTGAAATGAGTAAACAACGCAAGTTCACTTTATGGATCACATGAAGGAAAGCAATGCCATGATAACAGATCTGATGAGGGGGAAAGAGATATCACAATCTTAAGTAAAGCAGACTTGCGCTTAGAATTATACAAGACAGACAATAGGAAAGGATAGAAAAGAATAGTGTTGAGGCATCAAATTTCCCAATAATGCAACCAATGCTCCCATAAAACTGACTGCAATAGCGGTAAAACAAAGCCATACCTTCTGCAGAACAAGTTTATATTCTAATAATTCACTGTAAGTGCGTTGTAGATGTTCATTGTTTGCATTAATTTCTAGTAGCTCGGCTTCAAGTTCACCGAGTTTGACCTGGAAACATCCATGCACAAACACACACCCCATAGAGGGAAGAAAATGATTCAATATAGACCATAGAAAGGGCAAAAGATCAAGATCTCAGGTCAACTCGTGAAAAAACTACCTCCAAGTTATCGAGATCAATATCATTGCCTGTTGTAGACCTTGTTGAGGGCGACAAGCCAGCCTTCTTCATTTGCTCCTTGAAGAAACGTAGCCTGCGAGCCATTTCCCCACACCGTTTGATCTGAATGAAATCATTTAAATTTCAAATTCTAACAGAATATTTCAAAATAGACCAAATTATTTTTCCAATTACTTGAAAAACCACAGAAACCATGGCAATGATAAGTTAATTCAAAAATAGGAAATGATCCATGAATGCACCTGAGTGGCATATGTTCGCTGGAATGGGCTCTTCTCCGCATTGAGCTGAAAAATAACAGAGTTTCCAAAAATGAACAGACAATAAGGAAAAGAAAAAAAAAAACGAAATGCAAACCAACACTGGAAAACGAGAGCAGACTCTGACATCTTTGAATTGGAAAAGGCCAAGATCGCCGAGGTAGGAGATGGCGTGGCGAGACGATTCGATAGGGATGATGAGTTGCGCCAATTGCATTGGCTCCGACCGCAGCAGATCCATCGTTGGACAACACTCTCCCGCCATTTTCCCGGCAAAGATCAAAATCTGATTGCAGATGCACAAACTGCTTCTTCAAACGTCGCACTTTTTTCTTTCTCTTGTATTCTGAGTCGGGCGTGTACCAGAGACGCCTACAGCTACCGTTACCGCTATGCGTATACTATAAAGCCAGTAGTTTTCCTTCTTTTTCTTTTCATGAACTTTTATTTTCCGCTGCGGCGTCGTTTTAACGCTAACGTGGGCTGATAGGCGCAGAGGAGTTGAAAAGATGAAATACTATTGTTGCGTAATGAATTTTCCATTCTCGGGTTTTAACCTTTGGATGTCCCATACGCGCGCAATTGAAACGCAGCGTTGAAGGAAAGACGATCGCGTTGTTAGAATGTAATTGTCAACGTCCCGATCACGTTGTTCACCTCCCAGCTGCCGCTCCGGGATGCAGAAACGTTTTTATAATTTTATTACGTTTCGTTGATTGACTTGGACTCCTGGACTTGGAGTGGACACACTAAGTTGGGCCATGAATTTTAATGGGCCCACTTCCAATCAATGCCGACCAAAAACCCGGCAAAAACCTCTTCCAATTGGAATTCAAACAATAGAATCCAGGCCCACTACAATTGACTACATCTGTCTTTAATTTGTTGTGGTGTTTCCAACAAGAAAAATGCTAGAGGCACCAACTTTGAGCATCAACTCTCTAATAGAGCGTGGGTCCCGATATATTGGCGAGCTCCACCTCTATTAGAGAGTTGGTGCCTCTAGCACCACCCTTCCAGCAAATATTGAAAGAAAACAAAAAAGCTTTCTCACTTTCATACCACCCTATTAAAATATAAAACAAATTATACTTTTATAGTACAATTAAAAGAAGAAGAAAAAAAATCTTATAAGTCAACCCATTCACCAATATTTTAAAAATCACTTTTTAAATTTAAGCAAAATTAGAACAAAAAGAGTTTTAAAAAACACATTAGGAGCTAATTGATCAACTTTATGAATGGCATTAGCATAACCTAGAAGGCTAAGTGATTTATGAACATAATGGATTTACAGAGTAAAAGTGCTTATGAGCAGAAGTACTTTCTAAAGAAGTAATCCCAAACGAGCCCTTACTTGTTTTTTTTTTGTGATTTTTTGGGTGATTTGAACACGAGACTTGTTTCAACAATGTTAGAACAAAGAATGAATTGGCAATGTGTGTTTGGTTTGGTGGATATAAAAAACAACTTCATTACATATGTATGAATGACTTGAGACAAATTTGAGCCCAGCATGGATTTGCAGAGACATTAAATAAGTATCCTGCACAATGATAGTTGTGCCTTGAAGTCAGGGGATTGGGAACATATATAGACAAGGCTGAAGGCAATCACAAGGATTAGCACCACACATACAGACTGATACTGCAACAGAAACCCTAGCTGCTGCTGCTGATACTGCTATATGTAGCAGAGACGCGGGATATGTTTGGACCACGCTGTAGCTCTTGGAGAAAGGCCAAGGACTGGCGAAGAAAGAGATAAACAGTGAATTCGCATGCGCGTGGCCGCAACCTAGCTGTAAAGACTCCGCTAGCCCTGGAGAACCTATTGTATCAGCAATAAACCAAACTTTTAATCCACTTGGTCATATCATATTCAGATGTGGGGATTTTTCAGTTTTTCTTTTTTAATAAGAATGGATGAACGACGTCATCACACAGCTACAACTTACAACTCGAAATCATGCCCATTTCTTGTCTCAAACAAAGTCACCCTAGTTTCGACCCAAAAAAAAGGCACCCTAGTTTGCTTTCACTATTTTCTAAAGCCCTTTTGGCCTTTTGGCCTTTCATTAACTTGTTTATGTGTCACTCTCTACTTTACGTACGTTAATCTGTATTATATCCCCTCCTCCGTATCATTATTATAGATAATGTGCCCCATATATATATATAGAGAGAGAGAGAGAGAGATGGTTCTTTCTATTTAGAGGACGACTATATATTTTGAGGTGTCTACTCCGTGTCGTATTTCTATGATTCAAACCATCAATTATATATGTTTGTTATTTGAGAGATGATTTTGTAAAAAAAAAATTTATCAAAATACAATGCATGGTATTAGTAGACTCTACAAGGACGTAACTTAAATAAGCCAATATATATAAAGAGACAATATATAGTAATTATTATCCCATATATCCATCCTGCATATACGGTACCCCACCCACCTTCCCCTTTGTTAAACACGAATTTGTCTCTTTCTCTCCCCCCATGGCCACCAGCTCATGACTCGTGAACTTTATATATTATGCACAAAGCCAGAAAACAAGGATGATTTGATTGCTTATAATTGTCCAACCAATTCACCTCCATCTTCTATACGATACCACCAAGTTCACAACTCACAAGCTTAGCAGTGCAGGACATTAAAGTCAGAGATACAGAAAGACACCCGGAGATTTGGATTAAGCCCTTCAACCTCTACAGCTAACTTGCTACAGTCTACTGAGAAACTGTTTCCTTCTTCATTAATTGTTTATTGATGCGTCAACGTTAATTTTTTAATACAATTAATTTGGATCATCAGACAGAGTCATGTTGATCTTTGAAAACGACACAACACACACACACACACACACAGAGTTCCAAAACGATCTTGAGTTTTGGCCCAACCCGCCCCCTTCCAGGCTGCAGCATATTATTCATTACTTCAAACCTCGCTCATGAGTCATGATCGATCGATCCCAATTGGAAACTTAAATATAAAAGCTCCATAAATATTGCACTTTTTCGTTCTAGGGCTAGGGCAAGGGCTAGGGTAACCGTACATATTAATAACAAAGGCATTAATTCTTCAGTCTTAAAGATTTAGCTTCCCATATTCAAACTTGTTTGAATGCCACCACATTCCACGTTAAACAAAACAAGCATGCCGCAACTTTTGCAAACCAGATTTTATCAGTAGAGGCCAGCCAGCCAGCCAACAACCTTTTTGTTAAAAAAAGTAAAAATTATTACTATGAATTAGAATCTTGACGTACGAGATGTGAGAGGTCAAATCAGATAGTCTGGCTGGCTGCCTAGGTCCCATACTCCAAGTTAACAATCTGAACAAACCTCCTTTTCCCTTCACACGGTTGTTTGACTGTCATCGTTTGAATATCGTTTCAATACATATATATATATATATTTGTTGCATTGCGTACACATACAGCCTTAGATCGACATTCATGCAAGCATCATTCTTTTTCCACGTTTTGCTGTGCTTTCGTTGAAACATATGATTATTTCACTCATATGTTTGACATGAAGAAACACACTGCTAGATAGACACTATACTAAACGTTGAATCATCCATTATATTTTAGTCTAAAAAGTTTCTTTATTTCCCCCTATGAAATAAACGCACCTAAAATGTCTATTAAAGTTTTGGATAAATTACTCAAATGGTCCTCAAACTTATACCTGATTTATATTTTGATCTCTCAACTAAATTATTCGTTCAAATGGTCCATCAACTCTATTATTCGCTCAAGTGGTCCTACCGTCTAATTTTTTGTTAGATTTAACCTAATTTTAGGGTAAATAATGACCAATTTGCCCTCATATTTAACAGAAAAATTGACAGAATGTAACGGTAAGACCAATGGAGCAAATAATATAGAGTTGATGGACTATTTGAACGAATAATTTAATTGAGCGACCAATCAGGTATAAGTTTGAGAACCATTTGAGTAATTTACCCTAAAGTTTTAGGCAATGAATGCATGCACATAATATGTATTCATTTGTTAACTCATATCATATCATATGCTTTCTATATATGCGTACTGATCCTTTCAGCACCACACAAAGTTCTTCCATTTTGAATTCATTATCCATTGTACAATTCTGTATTTTATGTAAATCAAGCATACCACCAGTACGTCTCCCTATCCAAGTTTCTTAAATCTTGACTACGCATCTTTCTCCAGCCTAACATCTAGATATATCTCACCGATCGCACTAATTACGCGTGCTTATATCACTGGTTTGTAATGTCAAACAGCTAATTCTATATCCTGCATGCGATTAATTAGAAGTAACCAAGTTTCTAAATACACCCAATCATGAACAAATAACTCATGCATATATAACAAAATACGTACAGAATTGAAGATGAGAGTACTGTGTACGTATGAGAAGAGTGTGGGGTGTTTGAATCGAGCGGTGGAGATGATAATGCACATGTTAAGGGTCAGAGATATTACAGAACTAGGCAAGTTTTGGGTAACCTTTGTGTTTCTTTCCTAAGTACCAAATGTAGCAGTCTAGGGAAGCGCCATTAAGATCCTATGTATCATGCATGCTATTTGTACCTCACCCTATATCTCATTATATAGTTATAGCCTGCATATATATATATATATACATAACACATCACATGCACTTACTTTCAGACTCTCAGTTGCATTCAACTTCATCGCCCCCCGCAATTAAGCTAGCTACCAAAGAAGTCACATCTACGAATGTCTATTCAAGGGACTAAATTTTGCAGTTTTGCAGGTAAGTAGTTGGCATAAATGCCTTTACAATTATCCATTTCCGTAGCTTAACTAATTAAATCTGTGCTCATATCAGAGAGAGAGAGAGAGAGCTTCTTCTCCTTTTGGAGTGTAGCACTGGAATGCCTACCTGCCAATTGGTAATGCATGAGATCCAAAAGCTTATTTGCAACCAAATCTGGACCACCCCATGCCCTCTCGTTTCTCTCTTTCTTTTTTTTTTATTCAACTCATTTTTCTCTTTCTTGACAGAATATTTTTTTGAAATAAAGAAGATTTAAAAGATAGTTTGGTTAACCAAACACGAAACCTAGTTCGTCCCATTTTCATCCGGCAAGAGAACGGATAAACGGGAAAAAGCGGCTTCGAGTTCACCACCACTCAGAAAGCGCATTCAATATCAACCCAGATATCAAAACAACACTCATCTATGATCTATATATATATATATATACTATAAGAGAAAATAGTATAAACTAGTCAACCAAATTATAAACATAACATAAACAAACAATTTCTGTGCGCACATATCCAAATGCATGTGGCACAAACCAACCACACCACCAAAACCAAAACCAAAATTAATGATTTAATTCAATTCTAATTTAGATTAATCATTAATGGGGTCATCATCATCGATAACAGTTATCATCAAAGTAATAAACAACGAAAATCAGAATTGAAATTCGAACAAAACCAAACATCCCCACAAGATATATCGATCGTCCTCATCAATCATAATCATCCTCTCCTCCTCCACTTCCTAGGCATTCTTCTTCTACTTGAGTGCATGATGTTAAATTAAACGAAACTTGAAACCGCAACAATTAAGAGCAATTAATATCAGCTGCTAGACTGGGGGGGGCCTTTTTTTTTTAAAAAATTCTAAGACCTTGGGGGTGGGAAGATTTGCGTACCAGCCATGAAAGCATTGAGTGGAGTTGGGAAGAGCGAGGGGTCGAGCAACGTGGTAGATGGGTTTCCGCCGTGGCTGGTGGTGCCGGCAGTGGCTGCGACTGTAACCAGATTATGTTGCTGATGATGTGGATGGGCTCCTCCGCCTTCTTGATGATCATGACGGCCGCCTGAGGAGCTTTCTCCTCCTCCTCCAGTACTAGAACTTGGGTAATATTGACCATCGGGGCCTTGATCGTAGAGAAGTCCCTTGAAGACATGGCCTCCGATGTTGACAGCCGTTTGATAGGCGTACTGGTCATCTGCATCGTCCATTGCACTTACTCTTACACAACGGAACACCGCTGGTGAACTCACTTCTGATGGAAATTGTGCCAGTTCCAACCCTAGTATATGTACTCCACCACAACAGAGAAAATTAAATAAATAAGTTTTCTTAAGTAAAATGTATTTGAGTGTTAAAAGAAATAAAGAAAGAAAATTCATGGGACATTATTATTTTCGTCAGTTTTACTAACAAACAGTGAAAGAATAAGAATGAAAAGAAGAAAAGCAGAAGAGTGGAGTGGGTGACTGTGGACTATGGAGTTAGCTCGCTAGGTGGACTTTCCCACACGCAAACGATCCATATGGAGATTTGATGGCAACTCCACCTAGCGAGAGTCCAGATTTAATTTCCTCAAGATCCATCTTGCTGTTACCTTGTTTAGGCAACAGACGAGTTTGTTGAACTTTCTTCATGGAGCAAAATTAATTACAGTCCTCTTCAGAAAAGAAAAAAAATACTCTCAAGTTTAATTGATTTATAAATAAAAGCGAAAGCTTTAAGCTTGGGTGAATGGTGATGGTGTAATTTTGTTATATATTTGTTTGTATTGTAAACTACAAGTTTACCTGACGTGTTGGATGGCAAACGAACGCAGGCAAGAGAGCCCGCCCCCCCTTGACTCTCTCTCTGCCTTTTGGGATTGTCTCCTCGAAACTGTAGCTGCTGTTGCTGCTGTTCTTGTTGTTGTTGATTTTGTTGCAGACCAGAGAATTGTTCTTGCCTCTCTCGGCGTTTGGCAGCAGGAACCCAAGTGCTCTTGACGTGGGTTTGGCACTGAAACCCTCGGCTCTTGCAGCAAGTTCTGCATCTCATGTGAGGGCAGTCTTTCTTGGCTTGGTTCCCGCAGTCTTGGCAATTCATGCCGCTGCTGCTCGACCCTCCTAACCCTCCCCCACCACCTTGCCTCATCACCGCGAGTCTCAATCCTGAAGACAGATCATCCGCAGGGACGACGTCGTTGTGGTTGTGGTTGTGGTCGTTGTCGTCGTTGTGTAAGTGTCTTCGGCTGTAACTAGGATCCACTCCAAACGAGTAGTAGTTCAAATTCTGGTGTGGGTGATGATACTGGGAAGGCCATATCTCGAAGCCCTTGTTGTAGATCTCGGCCTGTCCCTCGTTTGATGATCTGTACAAATACAGGTTTCCTCCTCCTCCTTCCACTCTTTCTTGATCTCCTCCTCCTCCTCCTCGGCCCTCTTGTTTGCTGCTGCTTGTTGGAGCTTGATCTCTTCCGCCTAAGCAAAACAAGCCAGCCATTTCTCTGATGACCTCAATTTTGGGTACAAATCCATATCATCAAAATCCTGAGGAGCTTTGGTACTGTAGGGATATTAATTAAGCAGGGTTTGAGCCAGCTTTGCTTTTTGACCTCATTCTCTTAGGTCTGTGACTCTGTGAGTGTGTGTGAATCTATGTGTGATCTTGTTACGGGGTTTTGGCAGCTTTTTGAGGGGCAATTGTTGGGAATATTTTAGGGTAAGAATATTAGACAAAAGAACTAGGGGAAGGGCTGGGTTGGGTAGAGTAAGCAACTGGAGGGGTTTTTGAATTGAATTCTACTTCTCTGTGGTAGTTCGAAGCAATAATAATGGCACGGAATTAGAGCCCTGCAACGCCGCCATGGAAACTGCACCCACTCTGCTCTTACTGCTCCTCACTTAACTTAACCCCTCTCCCTCCCTTCCCTCCTTCCCTCCTCATTTATGACAACTACTGCGCCAACTTGACAACTCTCTCTCTCTCTCTCTCTCTCTCTCTCTCACATATGCAAGTTTTCTGTGTATGAGTGAGAGAGAAACTGACTGTGAGCGACTGAAAGATCGACTGATGAGTGAGGGGAACCAACAAAAAAAGATCTGTCACTCGCCAATTCTTCTCTCGGAGTCTTCTTCCAGTTTCAATGAACCTCATCGATCTACCATCGTCGTTTCACCACCCGACGGTCATCATTCCTCCACGTGTCACTACATCAGCTTTTGCTTATTCGTCATTGCACCGGAAAACCCGCTTACCACTTTTTCTGACCAATCCCTATAATTAAGATTTTTTTATTTTTACCCATTTTCAATTTCTCACCAAAAAAAAAAAAGAAAGAAAAAAAAAGAACATCGCGTACTCATCCTCTCATGCTCCTTCAAAACCCTCCATCACCAACGTATATCTGCACGCCGCGTGTGTACTTTTAATGACATATTTTAATTTATATAAATAGATGGATGGTTTGTAGGAGGAGCGCCCGTGACATTATCCAAGGAATTTCCCATAAAACCAATAAGAAAGACAGAAATAAAAACATTTTGTTCGGTCACGTAATTTCGAGGTTTACGAAATTCTAGGGAAAGCCTTGCTTGTATTAGTTTTCTCATCGTCGGATGCCTCGTATTCCCCTCAAAATTCTTCGCGTAATCATTTTATGATTGACTAATCGATACGAAATTGGGTTTTTTAGTAATTGCAATAAGGTCAACATCTTTTGATGGGTATATTTAACAGAATTAGGCTCCAAGGGCTGTTCCTATGTGCTGTAGGGCACGCACCCAGATCTATGTTGGTTATATGCCAGCAGGCTCCAAAATCAAGTTTTTCAAACTCATCTCGTTACTTGTTCATTTGTCACTATTATTCGTAACAGTAATAAACCCTTTTTACCCAAGCTGATGTTAATTTTCGGTAGACACAGATTATACGGCACACAATTTATATGCTAAACGTTGTTAACATGTGATTTGACTGCCGCTTAATCCCAAAATTCATAATTGATTAGATTACATGGATGGGATGGGATTAAACCATTGTCTAAATTCATGCACCCTTTTCTGTTCTCTTTTCTTTTTTTTTAAATGTTGCTGTCACTGGTTTTCAATCCTACTGTTTTCGTGCGCATGACTTTTTTGGGTAGTAGCGCAACAGTTGGTATTGGAATAGTGCTTTTTGCACAAAAATATATGTACAGATGAGACACAAAAGGGTAAGACAAGAAAAATAAAAGAAGAAGAAACAACGAGACACAAAGGCAATATAAAGAGGTCATTTTGAAGCTTTCTTTAGGAACGAATACAATACATTCTATTCTATACTTTTTGGTCCCTCGATTGAAGGGTATGTTTTGCTCTTTCTTGTTATTATTTAATTAAATTTAATAAAGTTTGTATGAAATTTAGTGGTGGAAAAAAAAATAGGCCAACCTAAATAATGTAGATATTTAAGATTGAAATGAAGAAATCATGGGTTGCCTGCCAATTAGCATGAGGTCCATGACTGGAGATAATAAAGCATTTGGCCAAAAGCTGGGTTTGTAAGATAAATGCCTTTTCATCAAAGTAAGTCACGTGAAGTCCCCGAATTAGTGCCCACTAATTATTGGATTTGAATTGGTATTATATGAAAAAGTACGGACTCCGGCAGCCTAGTCGTAGTCGCGCCGTACACTGATCTTGAGTGAGGCCTTGATTAAACAAAGAAAAGCTTCCATGTAATTAGTATTACTAGTTTGAACAAGATTAATTATGCTTTAGTAGTCAAAAAAACATCCCCGAAAATAGGGTAAAAAGTTAGACTAGGGAGGCTTGCTTTATTCCAATGAAAAATTTGTACCCAGTTGGTGTCCTATTACCATGGAGCGTATTAATCTAACATAATTTAGACTATTGGTAGATTTTTGTGTGGAACCAAATCATGTAGCTTTGAAATCAAATCAATTGGGCCACCTAGGTGTTGATGTGGAAATGGAACATTTGGACGAGGAAGACAGTAATCAAGCATCGAAATAAATAAAGAAAAAGGTTGAGAAGAATTCCCGGAAAAAGAAATTTTATTGAATTGATGGAGAGAGAAAAGGGGAAGGATGGAGGGGGTTTTAATTAGAGATGTGAATTGATGTGTGGAAGTCCCAATTATTGTGTCTCAGTAGGTCTTTCACTCTCGAGCCCAGTGCTTTCTTCTTCTAGTTGACTCTTCTTCTTTATCTTCTTCGTCTTCTTTCATTTCCTTTTTCTCACTCCTCCTCTCGATGAGCCGGATGTCAAAAGCTCAGTTTTTACCAACAACGGCCATGCTCTAGTTTCCCTCAGCCCCCCCCCCCCCATCCATGCTTCTTGACATCATAGATAGGCCATACCCAATCCCACGTGGAAAGACCTTCTTCATCTTTTTATTTTGCATACTATATAATTTCTTTACATTCATTTACCTAATTACGTAAATGTAAATAGTAGGAACTTGCCTGCCGAATACGTAATTACGTGAATAGTAAAGGTGGGGCCAGTAAGAGTAGATGTAGAGGTGGTCCCCTCCGTATATTGTTGTAGGGTAGGGGTGGTGGGTCCAAGTTGAAGTTGGGGTGGGGTCTCAGTGTCATGTGCATGTGCCCACTGCCCGACATCATGAGAATTCAGTTTTTTAGGTTGAATTTATAGACGCTAGGTTCGCCTTTATAAAGCAGAGATTATTGGTATATTGGCCGATAATAATATGCCATTATGTCTCACGAAAGGTTACACACCCACATTATATCCTCTCCCTATCTTTGCCAAAGGCTCACTCACTCACTCACTCACTCACTCAGCCTAGAGCAAAACAACACACGAAAGGAAATAATGCAAAAAGACATACACGAATTAAAAAAATAAAAAGAAGGAAAGGAACCAACAGGATGAAAAGGGGAGAAGTGCCTCTGCCTCCTCGGCTTTTGATAAAAACGAAAAGGAACATTCTTTAATTAAAAAGTTTTAATTATTTCATATAATTATAGGATAATGTATTTCTCAATTTTAAGAAAAACTGCGCTTATAATTCAAGTGATAAAGAGTAAATGCCGGTGCACTCGAAGTCACTCTCCTTTGCTATCACTTACACATTTTTAGGGTGGTGTTAAACGAACCCTAAAATTAACTAAGTACATCCTATAATCTAAGTACTCCCTAATTTTAAAATCAAAATGTAAAATGAACTAAGAAAAACTGCGCTACAAAGAACTTGTAACTTAAGTGATTAAGAGCAGCTACTGGTGCACTTGAGCTCTCTCTCCCCCACTATTGCTTACATAAAAAATAATAATAATAATAATAATAATAAAATCAGTTCAAACTAACCCAGCAGAATGGGGACTTGGGCTTAAAGTCTAAAGAGAATGCATGTGAAAGAACTAGGCCCACTAAAAAGGCTTTAGACGGAAACTCAGCGCACGAATCTGGGAAACAGAGGCCCACAACAGTAACAATGGGGAACAGGCCATCTCTTTAACCAGGTTAACCCAAGGGAGTTGGTCTAACCCAATTTAGCAGGCTGGCCCAAGGAGAGAATTGGCGCATAAGAGATTAGTTGAAGTTTAAAGGATACGATTTATTATAAATATATTCATGACATAAATTGAACCACTAAAGGGTAGCATTAAAATAACACATAAATTATTATACAACTTCAACATCAGGCAACCATAACATGAACTTATTAACCCCATGATCTATATTATCTAGGAGATCAGATCAGATCAGAGTATATTTACAAAAGCCCCCATATAATGTCTAGTGATTGGATGTATGCAGAGACGCAACAGTGGAGACCAAGGAATCCACCCCACAAGGATTATGACCTCTGCAGATCTTGTAATAGCCCTCCTCTCCCCAACTCTGTCCCCATGAGTTCTTCAAGATCCAGTAAGGCTTCTCCTTAAATCGGATCGGAGCAAAACCAGAAGAACCATACCCCACCAGAAGCACTCCATGATCGATACGCTTTCCGCAGATGTAAGGGCATGAAACTCCCTTTACGTATGTTTGCATAAACATGGCATTGATCCCAACTGCACACACCATGCGAAACAAATTCAAGATTCATTGTCATTGTCTCCAGCTACGTTGTTTAATTCTACTAAAATGGTACAAGTACAGGATCAAAAAGAGAGAAGAATCCGGTTCTAGGAATGCTAAGCTAAAGTACCTGCAAGTGGGCCATGGTGTACCAAATTTGCAGCAATTTGATCTTCGTCTGTGGAAATAACGCTGAAGTTAGATACAGCAGCAACAACTTTGCTCTTGTCAAATTTGCAGGTATCATCAGTCCCAGTGTAAGGATAGTCCTTCTCTTGCTCTAGTCCACCAGCCTTGAGTGTGTACTCGAATGCATTGTTCATCAGCCCACCATTACACCCCGAGTCGCATGAACCAAATTCTTCTGGATCACACTGCAAAAGGTACAGGCTTTAATATAAGAGAATGTCATGGTGACAGTGAAATCGCCGTCTTCCCTAATCCCTGTGTTGAGATAAGGATAAAGGAAGCAACCCAACTTCCCAAATTAACACACACTGACACTTGCAGAGCTTTATCTAAATCTGTGGCTTCCCTATCCCTAATCCCTATGTTGAAATAAGGACTAAGGTAGAAAGCAGACTGCCCAAATTAACACACATTGACACTGCCTCTACCACTAGTACATGTCAAAGTCAGTTTTTTTCTGCACCATGAGTGTTTACCAAACAGCATACTGTCTCAAACAACACATAGTTCTCTTAGTTTACGGTATCTTCAATAAAAATCAAATATTCAAATGCATGTCATACTGGAAAAGTAAATGGAAGAACAAAAACAAGAGAATTTATTCTAACACACCAGAAATCGTTAGAGACACTGCAATACAGTCAAATTCATACACTGAGTGAAGCAACTAGCTTTCAGGTTTTGTTCAACTCAATTAGGAAAAGTTTAATACTTTTAAGTATAGCAAAGATCAACAGATTATTCATTCTCTTAGCAAGGTAATCAAGGTAATTAATGGTAAAAATGTAAAAGAGTAGAACCTCATGGTCGCAGTCCACAAGCTGCTGCTCACTCAGACTCAAGAGCTCCCCTGTTTCCAAATAATGAGCTCCTTCCAAAGCTCCCGTCGCACTAAATGCCCAGCACGACCCACAAGACCCCTAATTTCACCGTCACACCCCCCGAAAATAAAGTTAACAATCAATAAACATACCAAAAACAAAACCAAAAACCAAAGATATATATATATATATATATATATATTTACCTGGTCCTTCACCGGTGTAACAGCACCTTTGTCGCGCCAATCGAAGTCGGTGGGAAGATCATTGGTAGGAAGGATGGGAGCCTTGTTAGCGTCTGATGGCAGCCGGAGACGCTTTAGTCCGAGAAAATTCCGGCGAAACTCCGACGGAGTGAGATCGGAGAACTTGGTGACACCGTGGACGGCAGTAGTGTCGAGCCACTGGTGGCGCTTGGCTCGGCGAAGGTTCGCCTTAAAGACGCCGAACCTGTAGTCGTGCTCCTCTTGAGTCACGTAGGTCTTTCCGAACGTAGCTTTGAAGCTGGAGAAGTGGCGCTCGGCGTGGAGGAGTAGATTGTCGTTGGCTTCCGGTACGACTTGTTGGATCAGAGGGTCAGCGTCGTTAGGAGTTACGGTGGACGCGAGCGCAGAGGCCAGGAGAGAAACGAAGAGGAGAAGGGAGACGAGAGTGGTGGGGCTATCCATTGCTAGTGTGTGTGAATGTGAGGAGCGTTGAGAAGCATTGAAATGAAGGGATTTTATTGGATTTTTCAGAGATACCGGATATTTTGGGGATTGGGTGTGCTTCCCAGAAGATTGTAACTTTGTAAACACGTGGTTTGTTTTGGTTCGTATGTTTGTCACCAAGTTGAGCTACAAACCAAATACGAGAAAGAGATGGGTTGGTTCCCTTTGCTACATACGACTTTTTGGTACATGGTGATGGCTTCTACTCCATTATGTTGCTTGTCATCTAGTGTCCCTCCATACAAATGTCCCCTTCCTTAATTTAATTCATTTTGTTTAATTTGAATTATGAAATTAGGCCAGAGATGCTCAAAAAACTGGAGCCAACACTTATTTTTACTTTTTACGAGTGATATTCTAAACTATTTTAAAGTATGGAAAGAGAAACGAACTCGAGTGTAATAGAACGGGCACATTTGCTCAATCAACTGACCTAACCCATATTTGTAAAATCCAACGTATTAAAGGCATGTCATATTGGGTTGTCATACTACATTTAAGTATTGGGCAGTGCAATTGGTGAATTTATATCTGTATGGGGCAAATCGGCCCAATTCGTGTTAGGTAGTGTTTGGGCGTACTTGGATAGCCCAACTTAATTTTGGGCCTACTTGGGTAGCCCAAATTTGAGCGTACAAAAGAACCAACAAAGGAAAAGGCGGGACAGGTTCCGAGTCTTCTGACCCAAGAGTGCAAGGTAATTACCAGACGCCTACACAAACGCGGTGTTTTTCGTAATTCTATAATTACTTTTACCGCCTGCTTTCAGGGGTATAGATCAGGCGTGCACAAGCCTACGCTAACCCAGAGATTTATTGGTTGCAATCGGGTAAAAGTCAAATAACCGACGATATTCTTCTCTTTCAACCAACAGTTCGACGACACGTACAAAGTTCGCGTGATTTAAAGGCTGCTGTGCGTCGGGGTTAATTAGTTAAGGCAGAGGCGCAAAGGCAAAGAGAAGAGAGCGTCTCCCTGTCTTACAAATTTTGACTTGCGGGTAGCTTTGGGGGTCTCTGGTCAGCCAGAAACAGCAACAATCCCTAAGATTTTGGGAGGTTTTGAGAAGTGAGGCAAGTGGGACGATGGAGGAGGAGCGTGGTAATGGTAGTAGTAGTAGCAGGAACTTGGACACAGGGAAGGCCGAGAGCCCGGTGTGGCTGATGAAGTGCCCGGTGGTCGTAGCCAAGTCATGGAACTCTCACAATCCCTCTGATCCCCACCCTCTCTCCAAAGTCGTCCTCTCTCTCGATCCCCTCCACGCCGACGACCCCTCTTCCCTCGAGGTTCTTATTACTTTTTTTTTGCAATTCGATCGCTTTTCTGAGTATACTTGGTGTGCTTTCGGAGTTCTTGTTATGAATTTGTTAATTAGTGCTTGAATTTTGAACATTTTAGCTTCAGCTCAATTACCTTGCAGCTTAAGCTTAATTGCTACTTATTCTTTGGTAAACCCTAACTTCTGTTGTGCTCGACGACTGATTGCTTGTATTTTTGTGATCATAGTCTCATTCTTACAACTTGATTGATTGGGGTTTTATAGCTCATATTGATTTCAAAACCGAATGCTTCTTCCTTTCTATTATCCATTGATTGTTTGCTTATGCTCTCTAATTTTGCAATCAGTTCAAAATGGAGATGGCTGGCAGCAGTGGGGCTGCGAATTTGCCTAAAAGTTATTCCTTGAATATGTTTAAAGACTTCGTTCCCATGTGCGTTTTCTCCGAGACAAATCAAGGTGAGGATCAGGAATTACATCTTCTGGCACTCATCCTATTTATACTTTTTCTTTCGTAAATACCTAATGTAATTCTTCTTTTTTTGTTTTAATAATGCACTTTCAAGCTAATGTTTCAACTTTGTGTTGATTGCAAACATTTCTTCTCTTTCATGATGGTGTTTGTGATTTCATGATATGTCTTCATGATTTTAGCACTGATGGCGCTGTGCCAAGTCTAAGTAGCGAGATTTCTTATATTTGACCATGGCACATTAAACAAATATGGAAAAAAATTGGGTTTTGGGCTGTTGAAATTGATTGGTCGAAGACATATGATGTATCTCTGTTGTAGATTACGAACATGTATGCGCGGGTATCCAACTACTTAGGCTATCCTGTACAACGTTATTGCCTAATTGCTCTATCTATTATCTAGCGCCATTTTGTCTATCAAATCCTATGTTATGACTGTGCCTTTATCTTTCCTCCGCAACCATTTTACTAGCCTTTATCTCATAGTTGTAGAACATTTTACTTCTTCACCCTTTTATTGTAGTAAAAAAATCGTCTTCATTTTAGGCAAGGTTTCTATGGAAGGGAAAGTAGAGCATAAGTTTGACATGAAGCCCCATGGTTCAAACATTGAGGAGTATGGAAAGTTGTGTCGTGAAAGGACAAACAAGTCAATGATCAAGAATAGGCAAATACAGGTAGCCATTATCTGCCATACGTTTCTGAGATAACAGCTCTTGTTGTATATGAATAATTGATTTTATTTGTCTCTCTTGTTGCTTTAATTCATTTTAAAGGTGATCGACAATGACCGAGGAATACATATGAGGCCCATGCCTGGTATGATTGGCTTGATTTCATCCACTTCCAAGGTATCAACTTCCTTCCTATTCATTCTTTGCACAAACTAATACCAAAACAAGGAATAAGTTCTTGAATTATCTATGGCAGGATAAGAAAAAAACTCAACCGGTTAAACAATCAGACATGAAAAGGACTAGAAGAGACCGTGGGGAACTGGAGGATATCGTGTTCAAGTTATTTGAAAGACAACCAAATTGGACTTTGAAGCAGCTTGTGCAAGAAACCGATCAGCCTGCTGTATGTCTCTTAGCTGTTTGCTTATGCTTAGCTAAATGCTATACTCAAATTTTGCAACTTCGTAGTAAATTTTTGTGATTTAGAATTAGTTCGTTTTATGAATAGCTCAAATCTCTACATAAATGTCTTTGCATTGGGTTAGAAACTTATTTCATATTGTGTTAACCGAACAGTGGCTACATTTTTTAAATGTTATCATGTGCAGCAATTCTTGAAAGAGATACTGAATGAGCTCTGCGTGTACAATAAAAGAGGAACTAACCAGGGTACTTATGAGCTTAAGCCGGAGTACAAGAAATCTGTTGAGGATACTGCTGAATAAGTGTTTCTCTCTGCCTAGTTTAGCACCCTCCAATTTTTCTTCGGAGAACAGGTAGTTCAAGATTAATCAGCAAGAAGAAAGGGTTGCCTGTCGGTGTGGGGGCGACAGAGTAACACCATCAACAAGAACTGTAACATGGGTGGCAATAGTTTACTTTTTTATTTTCCTATATTTTTTTTACAGCCCGAAAGGTGCAGTTATAAACTTATAATGTTTGTTTGATCTGACAAGAGACGGTTAAATGCTTCCATAAACAGATAAACTTACTAGGCAAACGTGTGATTTGAAATTAGCTTGTACATTAAAACATTCACCAAGGATTTTAATTGAAAAATTTGAGAACAGTTTTGATACTTACTGGACGGGTGCATATCACTTCGAATATCCATCACCCATTTAAAATTTCAAAATAAATGCGTAGAGCTTGTAGTTCAAGTCGTTAATTTCCGAGGTTTTGGATTCGAATTATCCTCCCCGTATAGATACATCATTACAATTTACATACCCGAGATGAATGCCTCTCCCCAAGTCAGTGTGGGGTTTCTCCTCCTCATCCGGTTTTTGAGGACCTCTCTCATCTTCCTTTCTTCGGACACGCAAGGCCAACTTAAGGATGGGCCCAGACTAATTGAACACTTGGGCCTGAGATTTTGGTCCAAATTCGATCAGCCATTCTTTAAGAGGCGAGTACCCGCTAATAAACTGGGCTAGTCAATGGGTATGCTTTTCTACATTAATACTGCAACATTTGGTTAATTTTTCTTTCTGATATAAAATTAACCCGAAAGAGACAGATGATCGAACCCTAATTTCAATGCAAAACTGAGTGGAAGACTTGAATTATTGGGAGGGCTTGGAATGGGACCTGTATCTCAATCAAGCAAGCAAATGAATACGATCGAGGATCACTTTTGCATTGTCGTTCTTTTTTTGAACCTTTTCTTCGCTTTCAATAAATGAATAATGAGTTTGTATGAATATGGAATGCGAAACCTAACTGTTTGAAAATTAAAGCAGCGGCCGCCACTAGACCAACATGTAGATTTGCTATTCAAAATTTTATGATGCCCACGCTATACTATACCTTTTTTCTCGAATATCATCATTCCGTGCTAGCTGCACGTTATTATTTCTACGCACAAATGCATATACAGATATTATTCATCATGTCAAGTCAAACAAATCGTTAGAATCTTTCACATATATATATATATATATATGTATGCAGGTCGGTTTCCCAATCCATGTTTATTATTTTAATTAATTTCTTTACTAGGATGTGTAATGCGTGTGTGTGATACTAGAAACCCTAATCCAATATTTCATGCATGGGTTACGGTGTGATTAGACTAGTGGGAGTCTTAACAGCAAGGGAAGATTTCTTGGTAATTGACATTTATAAAGACGTGACAAAATAAATGAACCCCACTGACTACCGAGTGTGAGAGTGGATGTTTCAATATGAATTGCATGAAGAAACACATTATTTAATTAATTATGCCTAGCTAGAATTAATGAGGTTGATCGAGGCCTTGTCAATTCTCAAGCACCAAAGGCCACTGATTTCAGCGTGTACAGGAGCAAGAAATTGACCAACCAGGAATCTTGTTTGTCACCTTTGGAAGATTTTAAGAGAAAACTTTAGCACCACAAAAGTAAGATTCCAATACTATCTATCTCTCTATCTATCTATCTATCTATCTTCTCATTCTCAAACAACATGATCAACTGAGCCAGCCAGCGATCGAGGCATCAACTTGTTCATGGAAATGCACTAGTTAGTGGGTTGGTAGCCCAGCTTTGGGACCCTTCCTTTCTCATTAATGGTGCAATTCATGAAAGCGAAGGCTAATGGGAACTCGGTCACTCCCATGAACGTGGATGCCAAAAGTGGCAAACCAATTCATGGAGATATATATATATATATATATATATATATATATGTATTGAGGCATTTATTAAGGTAAAGTTAAACGAAACCATTTCATGCCCTAAATCACCCCCCAAAAAAAAAAAGTCAAAAAGGAGAGAGCCAACTTGACTTTGATGGACAGCGATTAATTAGTATGTTATCGATGTTTTGACACGCAATTAATTCATGATAATCTACATGAGCATGTCTAATCATGCAGTAAGTTTCTCAAAATAAATATCCGTGTTAATTAGCTGCATCCATCCAGCCCTAGCTAGCCCTTTACAATGTTTGCACACAGTGCAATTAGCGGTGGGTGGAATCACTTTTGTGCCAAAAGAAAAGAGCCAAACAAAAGCAATAAAGAATCAGTACAAGTGGGTTTATCTGGTACAAGATATGAAAAAGAAACCAACCAAGAACCAACCCACATAAAGCTTCAGAGATCTTTCCAAACGAGGGATTAATCGGTTTGCCTTTATCTCTCATTCCAATTTTAATTTACCAAACATGCACACAGAGTTTTCTTCTTCTTATTGTCGTATTCTACTGATTCGTTTTGGAAGATTGTATATGATCATTCCAAGAACCACAATGGCCCCTCCCTCCCCAATAATTTAATAACCTCAACTTTCATGTTCATAGCTATACATATAGAAATCAGAGAGAGAGGGACAAATTATAAATTAGTTATCCAGAAGAACAATTGAAGAAAGAATCAAACCCGGAATTTCAGCATCTCACTGGGACAGTCGCCCACAGCAAGTCATATCCTAGTTCAAATCATCATCACCTTATATATTGTACATGCATTAGTTGGATATCAATTGCATCAGAGGCTTTTAAATATAAGTGGGTCTAGTTTTAGTTGAGCGGCGGTTCAAATATAATATCTGTCTGGCAATATTTTAGATGCCAAACATATGTTTTATGCGCATTTTTTAAACCAACAATTAATGAAAGTTGAGACAATAGCATAAGACTGAAAGAGAAAGCATGAAACACGTCCAACCATGATAGGGGGGGTAGACCACAGCATTACCCCAAGCCCAAAGCTTTTAAAACTTGTTGGTTCAGAGGCTTAAACGTGGCTTGAAATGTTTCATTTTAATTACTTTGCCAAGTGATCCTCTTTGTAATGGTGCATTCAAGCAATGACCCACATCTATCGCGCAGAGAGAGAGAGAGAGAGAGAGTAACCCTAGCTTGCTAACACTGAACGCGACGTAAGATAAGAATTGCGTGATTGGCCTAGCATCGTCCATTTTGACTAGATGGCAAGGGTACCTATGGGAAAAAAAAAAAACAGAGACATGAGAAGATTCATTCATATTGTCTCGAAAGTGCTAAACATTACTTTGAATTGTTTAAAGGCACTCTTTTGCATTCGACCAGTTGGTTGTTGCTGCCTCCTAAATTTTTCCAACATCTTAATCATGGGGTTTTCCCTTGATTTATGTGATCAAATGGGTTAATCAACGTTAATTGCATCTGAAGAACATCATTAGTAGTAGTAATAATGCGAATTAATTCGAATGATCTGCTCCCGTACAATATGCATATGGCTGTCTAGAGGATGCACGGTATATATAAACACCCTAGCTGTCAACGTGCCACGTGTTCTAGATGCACATGTAATGTTGGTGTCACCACCATATACGAAAATTCATCCAATCCATATACGTAAAGCTCGAATTCAACTCATATATGTTATATAACAGAATATATAGAAGCCCAGAAAGAAAAGCTCCCCTGCCCAAAAGTAAACAGATGGTAACACTATACACAGCCTTAACATAAAGGAAATACTCCGCATCAATAAATAAATGAAATACAGATAAAACGGAAAGGAGAGCACTATTTTCCGCAGCAATAATTACTGGATCCACTCACACAAATTCAATATTATTCGGCCTTCAAAAATAGCAGCTCCAAAGCAAAAGATTCGTAGCCATAGGAAAAAAAATTAGCATTATTTTGGTATTCCCATCCGATAAATATTATATCTCGTGGAAATATTATCATGTGTGTCAGATTGTCAATGTTATTCACCAAATGCTATCCCCGTTTTATGGAAATCTTTATTTAGCCATAGGGTATATATATGCATCCAGCATATCCTTGATGCTCACATTCTTTTTCCATATTAAGGCAGAATCATGTAGTGTAAAACGAAAGTCCACTACATACTTATGTACTACTTGCCCTACCCAACATTTTCGAATCTCTCGTTTTAGGCTCGAACTTTGCTTAATTTGCATCCCATAAATTGAAAGAAAAGAAAAGGTTGATCGTGTTGTGTTTAGTTTATAAAGGAAAAGGATAAAGAGAAAAAAGAAAAGAAAAAGAGTATATTTTAATGAGTCAAAGACGGAGAGAGGGAGTCGACCAAACACTGGTAGGAAGATTCTCTCGTGCAAACAAAATCTAATTTTAGCTGTCAGTCATGTAATTATGCAACTGCAAAGAGAATGGAATTGAGCAAATGCAATTAGCATCACAACTGGCTTGGTCAGGGTGGTGTCCGACCGGTTCATGCAGGCCGGGTCAGACCCCCGTCCTTCTCTTCCGAACCTGTAGCTTTTTACAATAATAAAATAATACTGATTACAAAACCCTGCTGTCAGATAGAAAGAAGTACCTTTTAACGATCAAGAGATTATGTATATATATAAAATATATATTGTTACTTACTGGGGCAGGCCTAAGCCTTGTTCTTCTTTTGAAATAGAGGAGAATGATGGTGGTCTCAATTGAGGGGAGGCAGCCTGTCTCTTAAAGCGAGGAGGCTTCATATCAATGAGGATATATCACTATTGATCCAGCCAACTTTCGGAGTGGCCAGTCACCAGTCGGAATAATATTTACTCGCTCGCTCAGTGTCAGTGGAAAGAAAGAAACACTTTGATATTTTTTTATTTTATAAAACAAAAGATATCATAATAAAGACGCTTTAATTCTCTACTTCATGATTAATTAACGAAAGACCACCATTAGTTTTTCTTGGTTTAGTTTATATTCGAAAAGAAGGATCAAGGAGCTAGAAAAGATGGATTCTTCCTGTTGGCTATTACTTTTCTCTTTTTGAAAAATATACACTGCCTGCCATATATATGGATATGGTCCTGCATCTCTATCAAAGTGGCGTATATTTTTTTCTTACCTTTTTCTCATCAAATCTCAATTCTCAACCGAGGGTGGACCACCCTCGTCCAAAACAAGGCTTTTATCCATCCCATGATCTTAAATCTTAACCACCATTTCAACCGAGGCCGAGGGTGTTCTCTCTCATTCTCTGCAAATGAGAAGACTATACTCGTTAGGTACGTAATGCAACTTGCACTACTACAAAAAGTGTAAAAGACGACCAGGAAAAAACGACGGTCTAAGTAAAAACCGTCGTGGTTTTTCAAAAGACGACGGTTCTAAAAAAACCGCCGTGTAATACCACCTTAGACACCTAAAAAATGGAGATTCAAATGGCTGTTCAAAAACAACGACGTACCTAATTAAACAACCGACGTCTATTTGAAACAGGATTTCCGCAGTGTAAAATCAAAGCCAACAAAGAACGGCAGAAGTTATGAATCGACCGACGTAGAAAGTAAAGACGACGATTTCAAAAAAAGCCGCCGTATTTACTCAGAAAATAACACGACCATGTTTTCATATAAGACGCCGTATAATTATAAATAAATCCACGGCGGTAAAATACAAAGTATTGCCGTATTAAATTAATGTACAACGACGTCAAAGATAAATATATCAACGTCATTATCCTATAGTTCTACGATGTTATCTTTAAAGAATACCATGTTGGGTTTTTAATTTAACGACGTATTATAACATTTAACGTCGTATTTATTCACTTTATACGTCGTACCTTTAATTTAAATCGTCATCTTTACATATAATAGACGACATTTTTAAAAAAAAACCGTCGTCTTTACTTCATAAAAACAGTGGAAGCAGAAGGGACGTAGCGGGAATTTGCAATTTTGTCGTCCGAGCTCTGATTGAGGTCCATGATACATTTTTGAAAAGGGAATGAAGCCAGGAATCAGACTCAGCGCTTTGCGCTGATGTATGGTGGTTTTTGGCCATTTGAGGTCGTTTAGCCTTCCAAAAACGCATTTAAAAAAAGCGTCGTCTATTATAGGTAAAGACGACGGTTTTTTTAAAAAACCGTCGTCTTTACCTATAATAGACTACGCTTTTTAAAAAAAACAGTCGTCTTTACCTATAATAGACGACGCTTTTTTAAAAAAACCGTCGTCTTTACCTATAATAGACGACGCTTTTTTAAAAAAACGTCGTCTATTACTTTCAACTCTTTAAATGCGTTTTTGGAAGGCTAAACGACCTCAAATGGCCAAAAACCATCATATATCAGTGCAAAGCACTGAGTCTGATTCCTGGCTTCATTCCCTTTTCAGAAAGGTATCATGGACCTCAATCAGAGCTCGGACGACAAAATTACAAATTCCCGCTACGTCCCTTCTGCTTTTATGAAGTGAAGACGACGGTTTTTTTATAAAAAGCGTCGTCTTTTAAAACACGCTAAAAATGGCCGCTTAAGTGATTTCCCGCTCGATAAATTTTCAAATTTTCACCCATATTTGAAAACCTTATCTCTCATTAACAAGCGTCGTCTTTTAAAACATGCTAAAAAAAGGCTACTTAAGTGAATTCGCGCTCGACAAATTTTCAGATTTTCCCCCCTATCTGAAACCCTTATCTCTCCCTCCTCCTGCACTCTCTAAAACACCCCCATGAAACTCTCTAAAATACCCTTCTATATCTTGCTAGTGAATTCTGGATTAGTCTATTTGCGTTTCTGGTATGTTCTTTGTCTCCCTAATTTCAGATTTTGTCTCTCTTGATTTGTCTGATTTGTTTACATATTTTTTTTATATTTCTGGTTCCTTTTGCAGGTTCTCGATGGTCTTTTTTATGCTCATTTTACAAGTTTTCTATGGAAATATGGACCAATGGTAAAATTTCTCTTCCACCTAATTTTTTATGTTTATAATCTTAGCTTTTTTTCTCTCTTTGTCATTTTGATTTATTTACAGGGATGATGGAGGAGACTTCAGTTGTGCATCATTTGTATGTTTGGATGAGGAATGCTTGGATTAGGAGTACTTCGCTCTTGTTTGGAATTATGTTTGTTGTAGAATAAAGATTTGTTAACTATGTAATAACTATTGAATCTTCAAGTTTTATGAAAGAAACTATTTGTGTATATATTCATTAATAAAGCATTATGGTTGGTTTTCTAGTTAAAATCGTTGTATAGCATCATAGGAAATCAAAAAGAACTACAATGTAGCAGTTTGGAAACTTATTAGACGACGGTTTTTATAATAAATCATGGTCTTTACAGATAATTAACGACGGTTTTTATAAAAAAAGTGTCGTCTATTATAGGTAAAGATGACATTCTTTTAGAAAAGGGTCGTCTATTTTATATAAAGACGACGGTTTTTTTTTAAAAACGTCGTCTTTATAATAATCCACGACGGTTTTTATAATAAAATCGTCATCTTTACATATAATACACGACGGTTTTATTAAAAAATCGTAATCTTTACAAACAATACACGACGGTTTCTTTAAAAAAAAGTCATATTTCCTCCTATAATGAACGATCTTTACCTCTAAACAACGACGATTTTGTTTAAAAACCGTCGTCTTTATTGATAAACAACGACGGTGAAAAGCCGTCGTGGTTTGTTAGGGAAAAGATGACGGTGGATTCCACGACTATTGAAAAATCGAATACACGACGGTGATTTACCGTCGTCTTTTTGCTTTTTTGTAGTAGTGTTGAGATCATCATCACATCAAGGATATCCTTAGTGCCAACAAAGGTTTGATACCTGTACGGCGGATATAAATTAATCGTGTAGGCAAGTTTCATGCTCTAGGGAACAGTAAAACTATTAACTAATACAGATAAAATACACACAAATAAATTACACAGTTGATATAAAACTATATACATGTGTGTGTGCAGAGTGGAATATTTAGTTAAAGGGCGGTGGGGAATGGGGGGATGTGGTGGTGGTGGTGGTGGGGTTGCAGGTTTTCACGGGGGATGAGAACGCATGGCATATGGGCATATGAGGCTCCCACATCCCCTCGTGCGCGCTATCTATCATGAATCATATATGGATCTCATCCATGGCGGCTCTTTCCCCTACCTCTTAATACCTAATAGCTAGCTACCTCTTAATTATCATCATTAATAGCGTGCTGCCAAAACAGAAGCTGTTAAATAAATAATTTCATTTCATTTTTCATATACATGTAGCTTACTAGTGGTAGTGCGATCGATTGGGGACTTGTCTTGTCAGCCAAGCCGCAAGGGAGAGAGAGAGCAGAATATTATGTTATGTGATGTGGGAGACAACCAAAAACATTTCAAGCTTAACAACAGTTGACATAACGTCTTTTTAGGGCCCTCGTGGGACCCCCACTCCCCTTTCCTCTCGCTCTCGAGCACTCTCTCTTGAGTCTTGACTCTGTTGACCTCCCTTCCCTCTCTATATTTATATCTCTAACTTCATCCCTAACTCTCCACCACTTCTCGTCTTCTTAATTACTTCTCTTACTTTGTAACAACACCAGCTATCACTAATTTGCTAGCTTGATCAGCTAGCTTAGGTGAGATCGTATTTCAATGGCTGATGCAGTAGGTTCAGCCTCTGCGAAGAGAATGTGCTGTTCGGTGCCTGAGAGACTCCAACTGCATGGGGCCATGCTGGCCTTGCAGTTTGGCTATGCTGGTTTCCATGTTGTCTCTAGAGCTGCCCTCAACATGGGCATTAGCAAGCTTGTCTTCCCTGTTTACAGGAACATCATCGCTCTGCTTATGCTCCTTCCCTTTGCCTATTTTCTAGAGAAGTACGTATATATATCCTCACTACTCATAACCTAGGTACCTAACATTAATTAATTCTTCTCTAGCAATAGTTCATATGAATTAACATGTTGTACTTCTTATTATTAATATCAGGAAGGACAGGCCTGCAATTACACTAAACTTTCTTGTTCAGTTCTTCCTCCTGGCGCTTATTGGGTATGACTGAAAAAAAGAGTTGCACATTAATTTGATGAAAATTCCAAGACTTGTATATTGTGATAATTGATCTCTTTTTATTTCAAACTAATTATATGTCTTTTTCCCCACAGAATAACAGCAAACCAAGGATTCTACTTGCTGGGGTTGGACAACACATCTCCAACCTTTGCTTCTGCCATCCAAAACTCCGTCCCAGCCATCACCTTCCTCATGGCAGCCGTACTCAGGTAAGCTTTAACTCAATTTCCCTCTTTCATGTATGAACAATACAAGTTAATTAATGTTTCAATTCTTAATACGTTCTTAAGATTAACTAGTGAGTATGTCCCTATATAATTACACATTGCAGGATTGAGCACGTGAGGATAAACCGAAAAGACGGTATCGCAAAGGTGATCGGAACGATTTTCTGCGTGGCCGGAGCCTCCGTAATTACTCTGTACAAGGGTCCCACCATATACAGCCCAACTCCCCCACTGCAGATGATGAGATTGATGGGCAATGCTACCTCCATAGTATCATCATCATCATCATCCTCATCATCTTCATCAGCAATAATGTCAACACTTGGTGATGCAAATGGCAAGAGCTGGACTCTGGGTTGCGTGTACCTGATCGGGCATTGCCTGTCGTGGTCCGGCTGGCTCGTCTTCCAAGCCCCGGTTCTGAAGAAGTACCCGGCTCGGCTCTCTGTGACCTCCTACACCCTCTTCTTTGGTCTCATACAGTTCATCGTAATCGCTGCCATTTTTGAGAGAGACGGTCAGGCTTGGATCTTTCACAACGGAGGAGAAGTCTTCAGCATCGTATACGCGGTCAGTAACTTATTAGATTAAAAATAAAAGTGTGACGCATTAATTCTTTCTTAAAATGAGGAGCATGCCCCAGTTCTGCTGAGGTGGGAGCCAGTAAAAAAATGAGAGTGGGTCAAATTAGGAACCAGTGTTATTCTTTGGCTCGAGATTTAGGCAATAGTTTCCTGGTTAGTGAACAAAAGGCTTGCCAAAGTTAAAGTGTGTCAAAGTCAGCAGAAATAAAAGGAGGGGGCAATACTTGTTCATGTGCGAACAAGTGTCTAGGCTGGCTGGCAAATACTCAAGTATGCATTGCAAATGCAAAAAAGCAAAAATGCAATAATGCAGGGTGGTGGTGGTGGGTATTGAAAGTGAAATATGAAACTCTTTCTTTCTTTCTTTCTTCTTTTTATGTTTGTTTGTTTTGATTAATTAATATTTTTGTGGTTAAATGAATTAATTATGAAATATGATGAAAAATGCAGGGAGTGGTTGCTTCAGGGATCGCATTCGCTGTACAGATATGGTGCATAGACAGAGGGGGCCCTGTCTTTGTTGCTGTATATCAACCTGTTCAGACCCTCGTTGTCGCTATAATGGCCTCCGTCGCTTTAGGCGAAGAATTCTACTTGGGCGGGTACTTATACATACATACATACATACTTGATCATAAGTATAAATAAAATTTCAAGACATATATGACATTTTGGCCTCATCTTTGTTGTCGTGGAATTAATATGTATATTTACATGTAGCAATTAATAATAACAAGGGCGATGTATATTTGACAGGATAATTGGGGCGGTGCTGATCATAGTGGGACTGTACCTAGTGCTGTGGGGTAAAAGCGAAGAAAGAAAGTTTGGTCAAATAGCTCAAGCAAACAGCAGGGCTGGAATTCTGTCCACTCAGGAGCACGCAAACAACAGGAAAAGCCAAGCCAAGACGTCCCTCACTCAGCCACTCATCCCTCCATCAACCGAAAATGTTTGAGATCCCTATTTCCTAACTTTTGACGACAGCCTTGGCCCCTTGGCCTTCAAGATCAGAAGAAGAAGAAGAAAAAAGTACTGCTTTTTCAGTTATATATATCAGAAAGCTTTGTGTGTGTATGAAGGTGTTCCTTTTTTCGTTTTTCTTTAATTTTTTCACTTTTACTCAATCGCTTTCTTAGTAGGGGAGGGAGGAAAAATCAAAGAGAGAGAGAGAGAGATCTCATCCTGGGGGTGGATATCATGATGATCATTGTCAGCTATCAACTATGTGGGCCTCAGAGCCTCAAATCCCATATGCTTTATATGTTAATTTATGGTTTGATTTACGAAACATTATTGCCTACATTGTCTTTCTTACATTGTTAAGACTCGCTAATTCATGCACTTAATTACGATCCCAGCAAGGAAACATAGCACTAATTGACCCAACGCCTCACGTCTATATATAATCACAAGAAGAAAAATCCGATATTGGTTAGGGGTAGGTAGGTGATCTAATTATTGTTTATGATTCTATCATGTTACTAGTGTGGTGGTGACAAAATTATTGGTAAGTTTTAAGAATAATGCTGGGGACACCAAATTTGAGTCCCAAATTATGGGACACATGCTACGTCATAAATATTTAGTAAACTAATTCCATCCCTAAATAATTAAACTTATCGTAAGTTGTACCATTGTTGGCTCTGATCATCATCATCTTGGAAACAAGCAACAAGCATCAGAATGAAAAATCCTAGCAGAGAAAAAAACCCTCTCTCCTAAAAAACCCTCCTAGAGCCGTTTTCACTTTGAGGGGGGAGGAGACCCTTATTCTTCCTCTCCTCTCTCCTCTTTCTCTTCCTCCCTCTCTTCTCCAGAGACAAATGGTTTTTTCTCTCATAGGCGATTGCGATTTGTTATGATTTTCCTCCAATCATCATACGCGATTGCATCTCAGCGATGGATCTCTACCTGCGTTTTGACGTCGGATCTCTACCACCATCTTTTTTGCGGTTTCTTTATGTTCGGAATAAGTCACAGAGACTCTGTAGGTTCTCTGTGAGTTTTCACCTCTCCTTTTGTGAGAGCTTTTCACATCTCCTTTGTGCGAGCTTTTTATCTCTCATTTGTGAGAGTTTTATTTGTATTCTTATGGCTTGGTTTTTTCAAGCTTTGTCTATTTTTGATTATTCTGAATTTGCAATCTTAGTTGGGATGCCTATGCTAGAGTTTATTCGATCCTGCGTGATCGTTAGTGGAGGCGGACCAGATTGTTTTAATTTTGTTGTTCGACCGCTCCGTTATTGTAATCGCTCTTTGTGACTAGTTTGTTTTGGCCCCTTGTGGCTAATGGCTTTTTTGGCTGAATTATGAATGCAATCCTAGAATTTCTCAACAAAAAAAAAGGAAACAAGCATCAGCATTTGAGACTTTTATCATCATCATCCTCTTGGAAACAAGGATTTGATTTTGAGACTTTTGAAAGGAAGGCCTGGCTCAATTTTGACTCCATGAAGATGATTGAGGATAGGGGAAATGAATGATGAGAAGAGAAGTCTGATGAGTTCAACCACATAAACCGATTGAATGAAAGAGAAGGCTAAATTAGCAATTTATATATTTCAATTTTGACTCCGTTAGCTTTGTATATATGTTGTGCATCATCATCAATATAGAATCTTATGTATGTGCATCGGATCCTACACCAAGAGGGTTTGTAAGAAAGAGTCTCCACTGAAACCGATTGAATTACAATTTATAAATGAACTAAATTATAATCCAAGTTGAAATTGATTAATTAAATATTTATTATATAGCACGAGCCACATTATTTAGGACTTAAATTTGGTGCACAAATTTGATATCCCTAACATTGCCCAAAAATTTAAATGTATAATTATCAGATCCCAACATTACATCATTAAAGTGTTATGTAAAAGGCTCCACAATAGTAACAAAATTACCTTTTCTCTGGAGAGCGTGCATTTCTTTTATGATTGTAAGATGCTTTTCCTTTTAATGATATGTGTGAATGGCATCCGTTCTTTCCATTTTTCCCCCTTGACCATCTTGTACTATTTGAGAAATTATAGAATAGTACGGTATTATCACGTCAGCATATGATACTCTCCTTTAAAATTTGCCATGTGTCCCATTTAAAATAAAATTAAAAATACTTGTACAGCCGTACTTTGACCTCTAGTTTTACCCTTTAAAATAACATTAGAAATAAAATAAAATAAAAGAATACTCCAGTCAATTTCCGCAGTAACTCTACCCTGCCTCCTCCACCGTCTCTTTCCCTTATCTCCGCCAATTGAAGTCTTCTTCTTTTTGTTTTTTTTTTCTCGACAGTATCATTGAATCCATCTTCCTTTTATACAGTCTACCCTCCATCTCTCTCTCCCAAGTGCCCTGGTTTCATGGATTTGACATTACTAAATCGTAGTAGCTGTGGCTGTGTATGCACTTGGGCATTAGTTTTGTGAATTTGTTAGGAAGGTCATAGTCTTTGCATGAGCCACAGAGACTTCTAATTGAAATCATTATTTTATGAGTACCGCTTCTAATGAGTTATGCTAAGCACAAATCAAGCTGTCTTAATGTGTCTGCGCATGCGTGCATTCCTAAATGTTATATGGAGAGTATTGACAAGTTCTCAGTAACAAAATTTCTTATGAATGGTAGGGCAAGAGGAGGAGGAAGCTTCGGTCCAGAGCCACTCCCAAGAGATGCCTTCAGGATACGGCAGATCCAGAAGGCTTGCAGTACTGTATCTCAAACTGGATCAGCTTCATTGTAGAAAAGCAGAGGAAGCTGAAAAGGAAAAGGGAGAAATAAACGGAGATTGGGGGTGGAGGAGGATTCCCAGTTGAAGGATTTTTTATTTTTTATTTTTTATTTTTTATTTTCTTCATTTTTTATTTTATTCCAAAGGGTAAAATTGGAAGTCAAACTCCAGTTGTATAAATAGTTTTAATTTTCTTTTAAATATGACACATGGCAAATTTGAAATAGGAGTATCATATGCTGAAGTGGTAATACCGTACTATTCTATAATTTCTCGTACTATTATAATTTAGTCTTCAAAGAGATATTTTCGCCATCCACAAAAACAAGTAAAATTCAACTCAAATGAATCTCTATATTGAAAAAGGCATGACAAAAATAATTAATGAACAAATGCGCACACTTTGGAATTGTATTAATTCATGAAATTAATTAAAGGTTTCACTAATTGACACATCAACTGTCGTCCCCATCTCTCACACTGGTGCTTGGACCATGCCTACCTTTATAACGCTGAGCCACCCACAAATACACCAAGAAATTAACCCCATTGATGGCTGTCAATATCCAATAGAAGTTATCAAGCTTGCTCATGTTCAAGTCGTGCCTCAACCACCCTTGTTCTTCTCCACCAGTCGCACTGTCTATGATCTTAACAAGCGCAGTGCTTAACCAACTCCCGATCCCAATCTCACTCAAAAACATTGCACTGCTTATGCTTCTCGTACCATCCGTGGCTTCATCGTAGAAAAACTCCAACTGTCCCACGTACGTAAAAACCTCAGCGGTGCCGATGAGAAAGAACTGAGGAAGCAACCAAAACACACTCATCTTGCTCAACAGGTTTAAGTGGTCTCGGCGTTTCTTCTCAACCAAGGCAGCTGAGCCCAGGGCAAAGATTGAGACAAAGAGCCCGACCCCCATTCTTTGTAGCGATGTGAGGCCACGTGGGTGGCCCGTGCGTCTCCGGATGGTCGGAACCATCCATTTTTCGTAGATGGGGACGAGGATGAGGGCGTTGATTGCGGCGAATACGGGGACAGAACCTGCGGGGATTTCAAAGTTGGGGCCGAGGTGGCGGTTGGTTTTGTTGGCTTGGCTGACGAAGAAGGTGGAGAGTTGAGAGAATGAGATGGAGAGGGCTATGGTTGATGTCCATACGGGGAGGACTCTTATGAAGCATTTGAATTCTTCTACTTGGGTCACTGTGCATAGCATCCAACGACTCTTTGGGCTGCCCTCTGGGTCTGTCACCACCGCTGCTTTGTCCAAAAACCTTCACCAAAAGAAACATCTTTATTTCAAGCTTTTGACAAAACAAAGAACTTCATATAATATGCATATTGCTATATAAACGAGGCAGATATAATTATATATAGACTTACCTATATTGTGTAGAGTGAGGTAGCTTTCGGGCACCCAAGATATCAGACTGGTTGGTCTTAACCTCATACAGATCAGCTTCACGAACCACCTCAACCCCATTAAAATGGTTCCTCACTGAGGCCACAACTACCTGAATAAACCTAGTGAAAGGGCTGCCCATGGGCTTTTGATACCGATAATATGGAACACCAGTGGCTAAGATGGCAATGGAGCAGATCATGGTCACCGTTGGAATTCCAAAACCCCAAGTCCACCCTTTGTTATCTTGTATGTAAACCAACACCGTAATTCCCAACAGCGCACCTATGTTTATGGCAAAGAAGAACCAGTTAAAGAAGGCGTATTTGGTTTGGACTTCTCTTGAATCAGCCTCGTCGAATTGATCAGCTCCGAAGGATGAGACGCACGGCTTGATGCCGCCTGTTCCGAGGGCTATAAGGCCGAGTGCGCCGTAGAGGAAGGCAGTTTGACCGTCGGTTGCCTTGTTGCATGGCCGGGTCGTGCATGGCGGTGGACGTAGGCTGTCTATGGAGGCGGACAGCGTCAACAAGACCATTCCCTATATGCAATAATACGTATGCAAAGCAAAGTCATAAAAAACAAACAACATCATTCATATGGGCTTTGTCTATATAACAAGCAGTCCATTTTAGATATCCAAGAAGGCTTGTGGGCCCAATGATCCAAAATCAAAGTGGTGTTACAAATGACAATGCATACCACGGCGTAGACACATGAGAAAATGATGATGGTTTTGAAGCGGCCCAAGTAAGCATCAGCTAAAAAGGCTCCAACAAGTGTGAGAACATAGGCAGCTCCAATCCAATCTGTGACATGGGTGGCTGCACTTGGTAGCGATTGCCGCATCTCCAACACCAAGTAAGCCACCATGTTCACCGCAACGGCAAAAAATGCCAGCCTCTCAGCTACCTCATTCACTGCATGCATTCCATTAATCAGGCAACATAAAGATATGATACACACATACAATTAATGAACATAAATTTGCAATGTTATCCTAGTACGTAATTACCTATGATAAATGGAGAGGCCTTCCATCCTCCAGTTTTTTTCTTGTCTGCAACTTTTCCATGGAAGTCCACACGTCCATTGCTTACCAAACTAGCGGATAGGCTCTCTTCCTACATGTTGATATATCAGTTAGTTAGAGAAAAGAAAACTCTACTCATATCATATGTTGCTCTTGCTAGCTAGTTTGGCTTTGGATCAAGAATTGTGAATTACCTTCTCGAAGACTTGGTCAAAATCTTCAAATTTTTCCATGGAGGGCTGAATGAAGGACTTGTCATATGGATCGCCTGCAGCTGATTTAGGTTCCTCCATTGAGACTATGCTATTTGCAAAAGGAGCTGGCTAGGAGATTTATTCAAGCTAACTACGTGCGGGAACCAATTTAAATAAGCTCGCTGCTGTCATTGCAAAAGAAGAGTTTGACCTTCTTTGGACCTTCTTACAGTAAGTTTGTGCTGTTTTTAAGTGTTTGTCTGGAGCGGCACAGAAAAATTTTAAATTAAAAATATCTCCGAGTTGGGAGATTGAGCAAAGTGTTGCATAATAAGGCAAGTTGTTGGAGGAGGTTACAATGTTGCTATTTTGTACACAACCTAAAAGGCCACGAAAGGGGAGGGAGATGCAGGAACTAGTCTCACTGCAGTGCCGCCTAAGCACTTGTTCAAGCGAAATGGACAAAGACTAGATTAGATTGTGTCCTCCATATGGCACATTACTTAACATTAACACACTACTCTCCTCAATTCCCCAAACTTGAGATTGGAGCTCATCCCAAGAAGAAGTGCATAGGAAGGAACCAACCCAATTCCCCTAATCACCGAGTCCGAGTGGTGAAGAAATTATATTGGGGGAAATTTATAAATGACGAATAAATTTATTTCAACACAATTTTCATCAATATTCATATGGAAGATAAAGATTTTATAGTAATTTTTTTTTCTTCAATTTATACTAGTTTTTTTCTTACCTACAATATTGTAGCTAGTGTGAGTTTTTTTAGTAGTGAATCGATTATCTTATCTACCTAATTACGCTTAAAATCCGGTTTACCCATAAGGAATTTACCCTGTTATGTGGGCATTCTATATATATTATGGAATAATAGATAATATACCTAATACAAATTTATAGGATATTATAATTTATCTATCTTCTTTTTTTTGTAGGATACCTATCCTTTCGTGGATATATACAAGATATTATTATTATTATTATTATTATCAAGGTAGGTAAATCATTGTTCTTTTTGAAGGAAACATAATCTCTAAAAATTGAGAAAATAAATTCCATTCAATGTTAAAAAGAACCATAATTATTGATAGACTATAAATTATGGAGTGTAAATTAGGAAACAAGCGTAACATTCGTTCAAAAAATCTGAAAGTGTATATGGCATAGATTGCAATTTAGGTGTATATTATTAAGATAAATATTATCTTACATGGTAACATATTTTAAATTTGAATTTTTGTTGGAAGTAAAAAAAATGGTCGAATCCCCCTCCATGTATTTTAGTTTAGTATAAAGTAGATTATCACTTGCATAAAAAATAAATAAATTTTATGTCTACAATATTATAGTACATGGACATTTCCCTTAAGAACCCAAGATTTTATTATAAAGTTTGATACCATATGCCCAAAAACTTGAGATTTTCGGTGATAGAAATTTCATGTGATTTGGATATGCAAATGGCAGCCCAAAATCATGAGTTGCCTTAGCCTATGCCTAAAAACTTATGTGAAGTGGTTAGCCACGGCCCATTTGATGGAAACCAACTAACTCGCAAACAGCAATCATAGAGTCTAGAGAGGAGGTGCATATTCGATTCCAACAAGTGAATATGCCATGAATCATTATGTAATGTTGTGTTGACAAAGAATTTTCTGATTGGAAGTACAAATGGCAGGCACTTGTGCTTTTGACTGACGGTTGGCCACTCTGGCCTACGTGTCTACAACACCAGTCAATCAATCTGCAATCCGTACACACACTCCTCCTCCTCTTCCTGACTTGAGTTACAGTGTTTCTGATTACAGACGGTTGCAACTTGCAATTGAGTAGGCCAGGACTGCTGATACTTGTATAAAATAAAAAGAGCAGATTGTAACGAAAAATGGGCATATAGTTTTTAATTTTGTGGCTGGAACAATGAGGAAGGTAACAGGGAGATTGAACAGTGCTGGGCTTGTGGGTATGTTACTGGTTGTCCTGGAGGTCTGTGAGGGTGGGATAACAAGTAGTTATGTTAGAAATGCTGACTTGTCTCTTGATATGCCTTTAGACAGTGATGTGTTCCAAGTGCCTCCCGGATATAATGCCCCTCAGCAGGTGTTTCTATAAACCATTCTTTTAAATACTGATTCAAAAACTCTTACGAATTGTTCAAGATTGCATTATTTGATTTCTGGGTTATGGTTTTTCTGATTTCTAAGTGTTATGATTTGTTCAAGGTTCATATAACACAAGGAGATCATGAGGGGAGGGGTGTGATTGTCTCTTGGGTCACTCCAGATGAACCTGGTTCAAGTACAGTGCTTTACTGGGCAGAAAATAATACCGACCTCAAAAACCAAGCTCAAGGCACTCTTCTCACTTACCACTACTTCAATTACACTTCTGGTTACATTCATCACTGCACCATTCACAATTTGGAGGTAAGTACCTGCCACTAGGCACTAGTCCCCCTCCCCCATATCATTCTTTAGTTTTTGAATTGGATTGAAGGTAGAGAGTTTAAATTGAATCGCCGCTGCAGTTTGACACCAAATACTACTATGAAGTCGGGATTGGTAATACCACGCGACGGTTTTGGTTCACAACCCCTCCTGGCGTTGGTCCTGATGTTGCTTATACTTTTGGCCTCATAGGTATTTCAAATTTCATCCATCTAAGTTTTCTTATTAGTTACATTTTTAGTTGAAAGGTTGCTCTCCCTGCGGGCTGTACGCTTTGATATATAATGTACCATTGTATTGATACCAGATAAACACAATTTTATACAAAGCTGTTATGCTTGTGTTTTCTATCTTGTTCTCACTCTGGTGTGCATTTTGAGCAGGGGATCTTGGTCAAACTCACGATTCAAATCGAACACTTACCCATTATGAATTGAACCCAACAAAAGGGCAGACGGTATTGTTTGTTGGGGACCTCTCTTATGCAGATGATTATCCGTTTCATGACAATAACAGGTGGGATACATGGGGGAGGTTCACAGAGAGAAATGCTGCTTATCAACCCTGGATATGGACTGCAGGAAACCACGAAATCGATTTTGTTCCTGAACTTGTATGTTTCTTTTTCTTATTTGGTTCTTGAACTTATAATTTGAAAGAAAATGTGTAATTGCAATGTTATTGCAGGGTGAAAGCAAACCCTTCAAACCCTACACAAACCGGTATTTTGTTCCATACGAAGCTTCACATAGTACATCTCCTCTCTGGTACTCCATCAAGAGAGCTTCAGCATATATCATAGTCTTGTCCTCTTACTCCGCATATGGTATAAGAATGCTTGCTTCTCACTTCTATGTCATGTTTTTGTTTGTGAGTATAAATTGTACTTAAATTTTCAGGGAAATATACTCCTCAGTACAAGTGGCTTGAAAAGGAGCTGCCAAAAGTGAACAGAACAGAGACACCATGGCTTATTGTTCTTATGCATTCTCCACTATATAATAGTTATGCACATCACTATATGGAAGGAGAATCCATGAGAGTGATGTACGAGCAATGGTTTGTCCAGTACAAAGTAGACATTATCTTTGCTGGTCATGTTCATGCCTATGAAAGATCCGTAAGTGCAGATTCTCCTTATTACAATGGCACGCAGTGCTTTCAAATGACTGAAAAAAAAAAATGGATTTCTCAATAGTGTAACTCTAAAATCAAATATGTTCGCATTGCAGGAGCGGATATCAAATATTGCATACAACATTGTGAATGGACTGTGCAGCCCTATAAGTGACGAATCAGCCCCAGTTTACATAACCATTGGAGATGGAGGAAATCTAGAAGGATTGGTTACTGAGTAAGTATGAATGTTGCTAATTTGGAGGGAGCAGTCTTTTCTCTTATTAATAAAAAGTTTCTGAAAAATGTACTGGTTTTTCTTTTGTCTGCAGAATGACAGAACCGCAGCCAAGCTACTCAGCTTTCCGGGAAGCTAGCTTTGGTCATGGGATTTTCGACATAAAAAACAGAAGTCATGCATTTTTTAGTTGGCATCGGAATCAAGATGGGTATGCAGTAGAAGCTGATTCTCTATGGTTGAAAAACAGATACTGGAAATCTCTGGAAGAGCAGCTCCTAGCCGCAATATAATGTTATTTGATATGTAAAAGAGGTTTCATGTTATCATTATAGAATGAATGAAATCTTGCAAAGTTTGCTGTTGTCATTCTCATGCAATTCCAAAGATGAAGCAATTAACTGCTCTGTTGTGTTTTATGTTGTCTGACACCACTTCCTTCAAAGTAGGGTAAAGGATAAAATTACGGCTCATCCATCAACTCCCCAATTGCAATAAGTGCAGAAAAGTTTTGAGTCTTTGGTGATTGATGCCTTGTTTCAAAGCAGGCCCCGATTTAAGAGAGAGAGAGAGAGAGAGAGAGAGAGATGAATTAATGTGACTTGTGTCTCAGCTCAGCTGTGATATGGATAAGTTCAAACTCAAAGCTTCAAGAGGAGAGGACAACCACCGCTGTGGCAAGGGAAATAAATCCTAATAATGAAAGATTAGGAGACTTTGGAATTAAAAGTTGGAAGCAAACTAGGAAAGGAAACTTGGAATTCCAATAAGACGACGAATATTTCCAATGCTAAACTTAGGTGAGGAGGAGCTCTGTTTGCTCCAACGTCATGCCAAGGCTGGCACAAGTCTCATTCAAACATGAAGATATCGAAAGAGAATTCATTCACATAATATATCACGATACCTCTATACTAGTATATTTGTATTTGTTCATAATCATATCATACACAAGGACAATAGGGCTTATACCTGCAGATACATACAGCCCCTAAAATATTATTTTTTTTTTCAAAAAAAAAAAAGACGAGAAAAGAAGATAAAAACCATATTGATTTATGATATACTGGCACACTACAATGACAACGACAAGCGCAGAAAAACCCACGCGACGCCGCGGCCCTTTAGATACACCTCTCTCTCTCTCTCTCTCTCTCTCTCTCTCTCTCTCTCTCTCCCTATATATATATTTATATTTGTGCTATATATATTTATATATACCCCTACCTCTTACACTACGTACGTATATATATATATATATATATATATAGTATGGATGTACATACAAGTACTGCGGTTCTAATTTGTGCAACTTCATTTCCTAGGACAGCATCTGTAGCTTCACATTTACACGCACCATGGAGATGGCTGCAATGGTTCCCAACCAATTCCATCGATGAAGTTGCTGGAAAAAATGCCATGATCTTCTATCACCGGAAAATCAAGGGACATGGCTGCCTCCGCCCATATCGAGTCATCGAACATCGGAAAGTTTCCGCTTACGTTGCCCCAGAAAATTCCAGAATCCATTCCTTCATTGACACTCATATTCTCCTCCACTTTCATCTTGCTGTGCTCTGCCTCTGGCTTAGGCTCAGGGTCAGTACCATGGGGCTGATGAGCTTTCACATTCGGATAATGATCGCAAAGTACTGGAACTGCAACAACGTTGAGAGGAGCAGCATAATCGTTTGATAAACCAGCACTGGAAGTACCTGATGGATTCTGATGCAGAAGGGTTAGTTGGGCTGATGGGTTTGGCGTCTGTGGAAGCATGTGGGTGTTGGCAGAGGAAGGGACTTGATGGTGATGGTGATGGTGACAGTGAGGGACTAATTGATCAGGCAAATTGAGCTTGGCCTCGGAACCGTAGAGTTTGCGAGCAGCAGCATCATAAGCCAAAGCAGCTTCATGGGAGGTGTCAAAAGTGCCAAGCCAGAGACGAGCACCTCGGTTGGGCTCACGGATTTCAGCCACCCATTTCCCCCAAGTCCTCTGTCTCACACCTTTGTAAGTGCACATGGCATTCTCAGGGCCTCCTTTCCCTCTCATGCACCCCTTTCTTGAACTGGCCTGTGCAGGCCTCTTCACTTGCTTTCTTTCCCCAACCTTAACGCTGCTCATCTCTGACTTCAACATTGTGGTTGATTGACAGTGACACACAACTCTGGGATTTAAAGAGGTAGGGATTGTGTTTGTGTTTCCGAGCTCTCTCTCTCTGTTTTCTTCTTCTTTTGCTTTTGGTGCGTGTGATAAGCCATAAGTGAAAAGGGTGGCGGTATTTATACGACAAGGAAGGAAGGAAGGAGTTATGAGACACAACCTGAAACGTGGCTTTTGGTTGAAGACTTGGCATGGCGAACTGGACATGTCGTGTCCACGGCCAGCCTCACTGTTTAACTCTCTTATACAACACTTGGCCTACCTCTTTGTTTGCTTACTAGCTCAGGTGGCAATCGGGCAGGACCAAAATTCCAGTTTTGCTTTTTCATATATTTTACTTATTTTTATACTTATATATATATATATATATTATATATAAAGGATAAAAAGTCTCCCGTTTTTCTGAGTTTTCTTTTTTGAAAAAATTCGAAAGGAAAATGTTTGGTTGGATGAAAGGTTAAGGAAGTAGATACAGAGAGGGAGGGGGATTCGGATAATGGCTCATTTACTATCGGAGGCGGTGTTGAAACGGTTGGAGATAAGAACCTACGTTATTTCCCAAACCCAGGGTAGCGTTTAGCAGCACAGGGAGACGAATTGAGACATGGTCTTTTACCAAATCCCATGTACGCAGTGTGTGTCACAATTCATTGATTCAATGGATGGATCATATGAATTTGGATCCATGTAGGACCCGCCACTCTTACGAGTTTCCCGAAAAGGATAGAAGTTCACGTACACAGATCAGAATGAATCTTCCGGACTGATTCCCATTTCCCACTGCTCCTGCTCTTGTCCTTATATTTGCAGTAAATAAATCATTGCGCACACATGCTCTCTTGTAGTTATCCGATCTTTTTCAGATGCTAAAATCACAACGGCAGGGAAAAAAATATTAATCATCGTAATTGTGACCAAAAATAAAATCCTAGGATTCTTGGTACGAACCGTACCAACGAACCCTGACATGCTAAAACACAGAAACAGACAAAAGAATGTTATGAATCCATCATTCTATATATAGTATACACCTTATACCTACCAACAGGTTCTTGTTAAGACTAAAATTTCACTTAATATACTAGAATCTCATTCATGAATTAAAAAAACGCGTCAAGAAAGCTGAAGAAAATTTCATTCGCGACTTCGTTAGAGAATATGCTGCTGCTAGAATTTATCTATACATATTTGGCATATGTACAAGTTACAAATCAAAATTGTTCTAACCTGTCTAATCCAGAAAACCTCATGCATAATAATTTTGTAGGTGTTTCTGTTTCACACCGAAAACCTCATGTTCCCGCACTCAAATCCAATGCTTAATTTGCACCTCGGCACTTTCTCAGACCGGCCCTTATCTCCTTCAACATCTCGTCGACTCTCATGCCTTTCCTGCAAAAACCAACATGGTTGAAACTTTTATTTAAGGTGCTGCTCTTGTTACTTCATATATAGAACTAAGCAGGAGTATACTGAGGAATATACATTTGTAGTAAATAATCTGTAAGAAAAATAAACAAGAACGCTAAAATGTAGTTCCAACTGAAAAGCTGTGTGAGGCATGCATATTCAACATTTCTCTAATGTTTTCGGTCACAGAAACAATTACCCATGAAGAATTTTAAAAAAATCCAGGAATTTGTTTTGTAAAACTTGAAAATTTAAATAGTTTTTATTGTGGAACCCAAAAATTCTATAAATATTTTACACGTAATAGATTCATAAAAAAACAAATTCTTCTCTCCCTCAAGGCTTTGACTAAAACCCAAAAGGATGGGGAGCCATTTAGAAGGGTGTAGAGAAACCTGAATGAGGATATCGGCTACTATGTGGATAAGGATAACATAGCAAACAATCATGTCAACTTTATTTTACCTCCCAATGGAAGTTACTTATTCTTTACCCCCAAAAAAATATTGGAAGTTACTAATAAAATCATTGATAATATGCCGTCATTAAAAAAAAAAATTCCCAAATAAATAGCTTTCACTTTTTTTTCTTCAATGAGAATGGGAAGTCCTTTTCTTTAGCTTCAAAACATTAGCAAATGAGCATTTTTCGTGCGCACAGGGAAAAATATGGGAGGCTGTCAAATACCAATAACAAATAACACCGGTGGAGAAAAAGATAGCACTCGAAAAACAGAAAATAAAGTTTTAGGGATAGAACTTACAAAACACTGACTCCTACAATGGCTAGGGGTCGTGGATAGTCCTCAATATCTTTATCCTTCTTGTCTTTAGTAAGAACTCTTGGAGAACTCCCATCTGCATTCCCACCTTCAGAGGACAGCTGTTGAACTGCACCTGTACTGCTCGTTTCTGGCGCAGAAGATGGCCTATCAACACCAAGTTTCATTATTTCTTCCGTCAAAGATGGAAGCCTGTCTTTTGCCTGAAATTCGGAGATATATTTCAATCAAACATGAGATATAGAGATGACGTTATTTCACTGAACAAGATATTAGAGACCAGCAGAGAACAGAGATTGGAACCATGATGCATTTTCCACAGTAGAAAAGATTAAAAAACAAATGACACAAACCTCGGGAAGGTCAATTTTATTCAACACCACAATGTATGGTCGTTCAAGGTAATCAGGATTATACATTCGCAATTCCTGCAAATATGAGGCCGGTAGTTAGCATCAGGTTAAATACTGATATGCGGAGGGAAGGGGGAAAAAAGAAGGAAAAGTCGAGCACATGGTAAACACTCCCACTAATTCAAATCTTCTCCATATCAAAACAACAGAGGCTAACCAGTAATCACAAGGGAAAAAAACAAACTACCATTAAAGAATCATCATTCATAGGGTAACGGCACAATAATGACATTTAACAAGAAGCAACTAGAATGACAGTTTGATATTAGTAATTACACACTAACTTATCAATAAAAAATACAGCACGTGAATAACGGGACACATACTTCTTTGACGGTTCTGTAGTCATTTACAGGATTCTCGGCTGCGGCATCAACAACATGGACCAATAGCCGGGTCCTCCTCAGATGCCTCAAGAAATTGCGACCAAGACCCTAAAGGATGACCAGAGTTCGAATTAAGACAATTGGAGCTTTAGTATAAGTGAGAAAACAAGATAGAAAAACATTACCTTCCCAAGATGAGCCCCTTCGATAAGACCAGGCAAATCTGCCAATGTTGCTTCAGAAGAATACATCTGTGGCCCTAAACTTGGGTCACCATCAAGGCGTCCAAGGTTCGGCATTAAGGTTGTGAAAGGATAATCCGCAATATCAGGTCTTGCAAGTGTAGTGGCTGACAAAAGGGTTGATTTTCCAGCATTTGGAAGGCCCTACAACAAAGGCAGGCACATATTAGCAATCTAAAGACCATACTAATACCTTTACTGAGTAGCCTTGCTCTATAATTTCTTTATTCTCCACCCATGAAAGGCCAAATATAATCTAAAACAAAAAAGAAAAACTTAACAAGGAATATGTATTTACATTTACTCAATTAAAATTTTTAATGGAGTTAGAAGGGTTTTCCTCTTCGATTCTATTCCAAATTAACTTGATCAAAAGATTTATTACTCCATTTCATTGTACAAACAACCGGTGAGGTATTGTCTATTTTTTGGAAATCTAGGCACCAAGAGTCAGTTAACAACAGTTTCATTAACACATCACAATGTGATCATTGAACTTCTAAGAGCAGAACTTCAAAATAAAAAGAAACCCCAGGGAGGGAACAGGAAAACAATACTTACAACCAAACCAACATCAGCAACAACTCGCAGAATCAACTCTAGACTAACCTCCTCTCCTGGTTGACCAACAGCTAAAACCTGCAATCATCTGAAAATGGCTTACAAACTGTTTTAAAATAAGAAACACACATATGACTAAAATAGTCTGGTTATTGGATAAGTTATATTTTTCTACTGCTTGAACAGGCCCACAAAGTGAATGAGAGATAGAGAGGTAAGATGTTAGTCAAGAAAGGCAATCCACGAGTAATACTTGAGCAGCTTAATGTATAAACATCACAATTGCATAAATTTTCAATAAATTTGAGTGTGCACATGTCTCAATGGAGATATTTACCATATAATGCATATCAAAACACTATCATGTCTCAGTCGAGATATATTCACAACCACATTACCTTATCACTATCATCTCTCATAACATTTGTGGTCAAAGCCATCAATTTTTTCCTGCTATGCTCTGGCATTTCTACCAAGCTAATCTGCCACAAAATCCAAGAAAAATGTAAATGTAAAAGGCAAATTGAAAATACTATTTACACAACAGTGTACTGAATAAAGAATAATCTAATGTAGATTGGGACTATCTTCCCAATTGCCAAAAGTTCTGAGTCTCTGAAGAAAAATAAACAAACAACTGTTTTTTTTTTCTTCCTGAAGTTTTCACTCCGTTTAAGGCATGTTGGCTCACCCCTCCTTGTCCACCCCTTGCTACAAGGACTTCATCACCTGGCCGTGCTAAATCAGCCAACAATGTCCCTCGTTTACGCTTCACTACCGTACCTAAGGTAGGCGGATACAGAGATAAGGTTCATGGAAGATAAACAAAGTGAGAAGATGAAACTATTTAAACAGAAAATCTCATGAAAATCCCAATTCTTTACATTCACTGCAAAACAATGCACAAACCTGGAGGCACTGGAATACGCAAAGTTGGGGCAGAAAGTCCATCATGCAATTGTGCAGTCAAAACACCCATTGCAGCCACATTCCCACCGCGTTTTGCATTGTACCTATTTTTCGTGTGAAATTCCAGTAACGAATCTTTACCCTCATCAGCATAGATCACAACATCACCTCCATGGCCACCCACAGGAAGAATAAGGGACCCACCAAAATCCCGTTTAAACAAGCTTTTTCTCCTCAGCTTCTCCTTCTCGTGTTTTCCTTGAGGCTTACTAGCTCTCTGGTTTGGCATGTTGAGGACTGCGCCATGTCCGCCATCTCCTGATCGAACTGTGATGATGACCTGATCAAAGTACTTGTGAGGTTCCTTGATTAAAGTATTGGGTTTTTGAGCAGGAGATTCTTTGGCTCTGGTACTAAGTCGGCAGCTTATTGCGTAGTATCTGATATTATTCAAATTTTGCGAGACCTGGCCACACCTATACGTAACAAACCATGGGAATTACGAACAGGAACAAGCGGAAGAAAGGCGCAAGAAAGAGAGTGGAGTGATCTCAAAGAGTTTTCTATTTTCATATACTAGCGTAGTAAAATGAAAGCATAAGAAAGTTTCTGCTGGTTGCATAAAATGCTGCATTTAATTTTGGAGAATTGGGGAAGAAGAAGATTTTTCAAAGTTTTCGTTGTATTTTTATTAGCAATATTCTAAATGTAAAGATGCTCTAATCTTTAGAAATTACCTTTCAGGTAAAACGGTGCCGTAGAACGAGGACTTGTGGCGGAAAAGATAGGAAGTTGATGGTGGCGGGGAGATGAGAGACACCATATCCGAATAGAGAGAAGCAGCAAGAGAGAGAGTGAGTCAGTGAGGAAGGCGAGCGAGACAAACAGCAACAGAGCAACAGACAAAGACGACAGGGATATTTTTTGCAAGTCTGGCGGGACTGACTTTCTAATTTAAGCCCATTTTCTTTGGGTCGGTGGTGATGTGCGTCATTTGAAAGCCCAAATCTTACTTGACCGAAAAAGTCCGCGTAAGTTTTAAGGCCGTGTCCATATCCACAACCGACTTAACTTCATTTTTATTTAAAATTTACGCAAACCGACTTGATGTTTCTTCAAATATATTGGAGACTTTTTTCTTAATTAATTCAACTTGATTTTTCCAAACCAGGGCCCTTCTTCTTTTTTTTTAATTGATTTAAATACAAGCGATGATCTAAACTACAAAGGAGAGGAGGGGGTTTTTTACAAACACACTACCAAGACATGAGGGTTCAAACCGGAGCCCTTTCAATGAAGGTGATTCTCCTCACAGTCACAAGTGTTGGGTCTTCTAATTTTATTATAATTTTCCTATTTTTATGGTAAAATATGAAAATAAAAATTATCCTCACCAAGTACTCACATTAACTGGGAAAGAATTGCATCATGTGGATTAACTTGGGATCAATTTGAAGCCAAAATCAACACTAGTTGACCCAAGGAAGAGCTAACTGGATATAAAACGTGTGAAAGAAACTTTACAACACTGTCTGATCAAAATCTGACATTATACTTTATCGTAGATTACACGAGTTTGAAGTCTCAAAATAAGCACGATAACATATGCAAGCCTTGCATCAAACCCAACCTAGACAAAACCAATTGGCGCAGAGCTAGTACCCCCTTTGATGACTACTTTCTATACAAGAAATAATGTATTACACCAACTCCACATGTAGTGTAGCATACAAGATCGAGCACCAAACTTGCCAAACTGCAAGATATGAGAACAGCCAGTGATACTCCAAGAGTTTCATCCATTAGCTTCTAATAAAATCCTTCAAAGAAAATGTTGGAGGCCCATTCTGCAAAACCAAATCAACATCGAGTGAGGAAGTAACACAATCTTGCTATGCATTACACAATTAACCTGTCCTAGCGGCTAGGAAGTCGTTCACCATTAAAAGGACGGAAAAGGCATACTCTACATGTATATAACACACACACACACACACACACACACAATTCACCTGTCCTAGCCGCTAAGACAAGGGCACGTGCCTATCCTGAATAATGAATGAATCTAATAGGGCACGTGCCTATCCTGAATAATCTCTCTCTCTTTTTATCTTTCAGCACAACAGTAGGCCTTATAGTTGAGGAATCTCTTAACCTGTTACTAAGGAAAAGATACCAAGATGTAATTTCAATGAATACTTATAGATGTGTAAGCTTATCCCAATCACCCTCTTTTCATAACAATAAAATCTCAATTTCCCTTCACTTTGCAATGTAGCATGTAGGTTACGAAAGAGAGCAGTACCCCCTTTAACAAGGATAAAGTTATTTTATAAAGATTAAAAAAAAAACTGAAATTCTGCAAAGCTAACTGAGGTCAGATGGTTAAAATTGGCTTCATTTTTCTCAACAACTGCAGCCTCAAGAATCAAGCAGAAAAATAAAGATTAACTAACCTTGGCATTTTCTTCACTTATGCATTGTCTAACTACTGTTGTCTGTTGTATTAGCCTTTCCATTGCAGTATAATTGGGCAGGTTTGAATGTTCTGACAATTACCATGAAACACAATTAAAAAGCAATACATTATTGATTGTTTAAAATGCCAAGTTTACAATCCAGGGAAATAAGCATATGATATTTGCAATGAACAGATATCTCTACAGCAGCATTGAAACACATATGGCACAAGAAGCAAGAAGGAATTTGGGTAACACACCAAGAACTGCTCGGTTCAAACTATCTGCAACTTGCTGCCGATAGTCCAAGCTAAGCAAATTAAACATAGGGGACTTCTCTGGTTCTTCATAGGCAAGCAAAGCCATAAAGTCCTACAGAAATACCCTAGTTCAGTCTCACAGTGACATACATACACATATACAAAATGTGCATATATTTATATAAGGAATACTTGAGAGAGTTGCAGCATACTTCAAGCTTTGAGACGTATTTTTCCACCTTCCCAAAGGGGGTCAACTGGTTCTGGGCAAATTCCAAAGCTTCTGTGCTGCCAAATAAATAAAGAATTAAAAAGCAAGAAAGGCATAATACAAGCTTTCTAGACGTATCCCTGTAATTTTGCTCACCATTTCTTAGAGCAAACAAGTTCAACAAAGTGAAGGCTCAGAAGGTCAAAATGCAATTCTTTATTTTTCTCCAGTAAGTCAGGTGCCAGCTGTTCCGTCAGTTCAATCGCCCTGAGAGCATTCCCCTCCACTGCACAGTGAAAAATTCCTGCGGACAAAGCATACAATTAGTATCATCATCACCAAACACTCCAATATTCATCTCCAACAACAATATGCGAGCAAACTTGTCATTGCTTTGCTGCAAACCTACTTTTTCTTTTCTCCATATCCTCAAGACAGTCAGCAGGCTGCTTCATCCCCGTCGAAGCAACAAATGACTCCACACTTTCTTTATAGCAATTATGCACAAGGTATGATAGAACAATATTGTGGATGTCATTGTCATTGATAGCCTGTCAATTACAAAAATAAAACCCAAAATCGCCATAATAAATACAAATGTTATGCACAATGGAAAACTAAATTAATAGAATCAACCAACGAATATTTTCAGATAGAATTCTCTTCTTCATCCATTCAAGTGCCCCCAATAAGCCCTAATATGGTATGGATGAGTCAATGACCAAAAATCAATGCAATTGAACAGTAATTAGGTGTAAATTGTATAATCTTCGTGACTGGAAGTGAAATAAGATTATGGAAATTGCAATAATCTGATAAACGCAAAAACAAAAAACGAAAAATAGAAACTCACAACGTGATTGTAGTGACGAGGATCGACGTCCATGATTCGCCGCCTTTGGTAGAGTGAGAGGTTGAGGAAGAGAGGGAGGGAGGGGTGTGGCTTCGTGCTCAAAGCAGGGGGTTTCGTTTCTGACACGATGAACGGCGGTTTTATGTATCGGGTGGCATTCAGAATCCGAGTCTGTTCGAGACACTTGAGAGTGATTGCATCTTTATCTGTAATGTCTCGAACACTAAACCGCCACAGTCTCTTAGGTTATTGCACACGTGCCTTCAAGGGGAAAATATCGTTGCATATTAAAACGAAAGTCTGAATTCCTTTTGCCACAAAATAATCAAAATGAGGTGAGTTGCATAATAGAGGCATGATGTAGTAACAACTTGCAATGAGAATTTGTGTGTGTGTGAGAGAGAGAGAGAGAGAGAGAGAGAGAGAGAGAGAGATAGATAGAGAGAGAGTTGATTAGTAGGAAGGAAGAACAAAAATTGGTAAATATTGTCTAATGTTTAATGTTAGGCAACATTATAATATTAACTTTCAATTGCTAATTCATAATGTTATGCATGATATGACGATGCATATTAATTATAAATAAATAAAGTTAGTAGTGGATATGTAGACAAATAAGTGAAATAATAATTCATGTATTGTGTATTGTCAATGTTTTATTGATGATGTGAAAAGGGAGATTTGAATTTATGAACTTTTCAAATATTAAGAAGAAAATCACAGCTATAATAATATGGTCAATATTTAGTGAGCAATTTCAAATTCACACGGTTCTTTATTATGAAGATGACACATTTTACCATGGTTAACATTTAAATGGCAGAAGATGGAAAATTAATATTGCAAAGAAGAAAATAAAAAAAATAAAAATTGAAGTCGACATAGCCTAATTTATTTTTCCTAATGAGAGTACTTGAACATATGTTATAAGAGCATCACTAGTGGGGGATGTATTTTTTAGGGTGTAAAGCCACTTTTACATCTGCTTTACACATTTGGAGAGTGTAAATGCGTTTTTTGCTCTAATGGGGAAAAATGTAACTCCAAATATATATATTTGATTTGTTTGTGATAATTTTTTTTTGTATTTTTTTTTTCAGTTTTAGTTTTTTAAAATTAATTTTGTGTGTGTTAGGTTTATTTTATTTTTCTAAACAAATGGACCTACAAAAATTTAATTTTGGAGAACATATGATTTTACCTACAAACTAGCATAAAGAGATATATATATATATATATATGTAGAAAATTATATTTGATTTTAAACATTTGTAGGTATTTTTTTTTTCTAATATTTCATACCATTGGAAGTGCAATGCAAATTGCATGAAATATGGCCCTTTCATTTTGAATGCCAATCCATCTCAGCCATTCATCATAGAGCTATTGAGGATTGCAGCGCACCACTTGGTGTGCTGACGTTAAGCAGAGCCCTCCACATCCACTTATGGACCCAAAAAAATTCCAATTGATATGCAATTTTTAAAGGCTAAAAGCTTTTAAAAAAATTGAGTAGGCTATAATTTATATAGTATATCAATTAATATGAAAATCAATATTGAATCATCAATTAATCTAACGAAAATCAAAATCTAATTATCAATTAAACAAACAAATAATAATTGATCACACCTCGAGTCTTGTGCCGCACAACCTCTTCCTATTCGAATTTGCTATTCATACGAATACAGAGATAGCCAAATTAGATATAATAGTAATAATAATGATAATAAACATATCATAAAGAAAAAATAGGGAGCATGATTGAAGAGCATCTACAATCTCTCTATTTTTTAGTTAAAATTTAGCTAAAAATATATAAAAGCTATTTCAGGAGCTCTATAAAATTTTAACTCCAATCATACTCTGTAATTTAGGGAGTCATAATACAACTCTTATTTAATTAGTTCATCTCTATAAAAAAAATATATAGAAAATAGTTAGCATTAATTAAAGATTTAAAATACTCATAAAATAAGCATCATTAAATTATAGAGAGCCACTAGGAGTCATTTCTCTCTTCTCAAATTTAGGAGCTCCTAGAAGTCTCTATAATTTTATTTTAGCATGGCTGGGGTTGTATTTTTCCAATTCCTCTCTCAAATTTGTCTAAAAATATGATTTAGAACTCAGTTATCATCTCACTAATCCAACTATATTTCTATTTTTGGGGTTGAAAAGTCTTACTACGTTACTGTCAGTATCCAGAGATCCCAGCCCAGGTCTAAATTGGGTAAAAGAATGGGGAAAATAACCTTACTTCTACCATACAATGTCCAATTTTAACTGGTCAGACCCTTCAAGAAATTTCGTCCAATCAGACAGATCCATATGGTCCTCCATATTTCTAGCTACCCAATACAACGAACCCCTAAAAAACCCAGACCAGCAGCCTCTCACAGAAATGAACCCCTCGTCGCTTTCTGTCTTTCTTCTAACTCTTTTCCTCGTCTCCCATACTTGCCTCTCTTCGTCTTCTTCACAAACCATCTCTGAACTCTTTGAAGTTTGGTGCAAACAGTATGGCAAGTCATACTCTTCAGCACAAGAAAAGCTCTACAGGCTCAGTGTGTTTGAGGACAATCTTGCCTTTGTTACCCAACACAACGATATGGGCAATTCTTCTTATACCCTTTCTCTCAATGACTTTTCTGATCTCACTCACCATGAGTTCAAGTCCTCTCGTTTAGGCTTCTCACCCACCTTTCTCAGTCTTAAGCGTAAATCAGATAGGAAACCCAGCGTAGTTCGTGATCTTCCTTCTTCATTAGATTGGAGGAAGAAAGGGGCAGTCACCAATGTGAAAGATCAAGGGAGTTGTGGTATGTTGGTCTTTGTTCTGATATCGAAATTGTTTAATCTTTCTCAGTCTTAATTTGTATAATTATCAAATTGGATTTTGTCTTCTAGTAATTTATTAGCTTTAATATATGTAGTAGGAATTTTGGAGCAGGCATCATCAATAGTTTTGGTTTTTCTTTTCTTGTTTCTTGTTGATTTAAGTTTTGCTGAATTTTGTTTTGGAAATGAGATGGGGTTTTGCCTGAGAGCCTTTTACAATTTTTGCTGAATCATTGGCTCGTTGAACAACTCATTTCAGCTATGTTAGCACCAAAGAAATGAGAAATTAAGGCAAATTCGTGAGCAATGGAGTAAACTTTGATTGCCTTCTTTGATCTACCGTGGCTTGGCTGATTGCATCAAGTCATTTTAAATTTCTTTACTGTAAGAAGTATCATGGAAATTGGAATGAACCTTGTCATGCGGCCTTTAATCTTGTACCATGTTCATGTGCTTGTGTGCATTCTTAATGGAGGGGTTTGCTGGTGTGATTATGGAGTTAAATATGTTTGCATCAATTCATCCATTCTGATTTCCATTTCTTAAAATAGGGTTGTTTCATTCGATTTTTTCACGTTATGGTTTGCTTGCTTTGGCATCTGCTAAACTCTTGATGCTCATAATCAGTTGGTTCAGTTAGCTAACATGCAAAACGTTAGACGATGAAAATATGTATCAGTTTCTTGTAAGTTGTAAATGTCTTCTTGAGTCATTGCACTCATGTTATATTAGGAGGCAATAGTTGAATTTAGTCTCTTGATGCCAAATTTGAGAGTAATTCTTGTTGTTATAGGTGCTTGTTGGGCCTTCTCAACTACTGGTGCCATCGAAGGTATCAACAAGATTGTCACAGGATCGCTCATCAGCCTCTCTGAACAAGAGTTGGTTGATTGTGACAGAGTTTATCCAAACAACGGCTGCAACGGCGGACTTATGGACGATGCATTTCGATTTGTCATAGATAACAATGGGATTGACACTGAGGAAGATTACCCATATAAAGGTTGGGATGACACCTGCATTAAGAAAAAGGTATTTACTTCTTTCTCTTCCCCCGGCCTCCATCTCCTTTTCTCAATCCCAACCCATCCTTGGAGCAGAGATGTTTTCTATAGTACCGGGTTTGGATTGAATTCCAATCGTTGCTTGAACCTATGTGTTTATATGAGACTATTGATCCTCTGTTTTCTTACATTGCTCTAATATAAGTTTGCATTGTCAGCTAAAGAGGAATGCTGTGACCATAGATGATTATACTGATGTGCCCTCAAATGATGAGGAACAGCTACTACGAGCTGTGGCAAGTCAACCAGTGAGTGTAGGTATATCGGGCAGTGACATGGCATTTCAGCTGTACTCAAAGGTTTGCCTCGATTGTCAACTACAGTGGCATTAGATTGAACAGTGATCATCATTAGTTGCGTTTGATTAATATCTTTACTTGTGTTATAGGGGATTTTCAACGGCCCGTGCTCGACTTCTTTGGATCATGCTGTTTTAATCGTAGGTTATGGTTCCGAAAATGGAGTGGACTATTGGATTGTAAAGAATTCATGGGGGACAAATTGGGGGATGAATGGCTACATGCACATGCTGCGTGATCATAGCAATCCCAAGGGGATCTGTGGCATCAACACGTTGGCTTCATATCCAATAAAGACAGGGGAAAACCCTCCTCTTCCCCCGCCTTCTCCGCCGCCAGGGCCGACTCGGTGCGATATCTTTACGCACTGTGCAGCAGGGGAAACCTGCTGTTGTGCCAAGAGGGTTGTGGGAATATGCTTTTCTTGGAGATGCTGTGAGTTGGACTCTGCTGTTTGTTGCAAGGATCAGCGTCACTGTTGTCCCCGTGATTATCCCATCTGTGATACAGAAAGGACGCTGTGCCTCCAGGTTTGTATCAAATACGAATCTTTCTTTATCAAACGTAAGAATAGTAGAATGCTGAAAACTAAGTCACTGTCGTTGCGTGTTAAGTCACTCCACCACATATCAAACCACCTAGGTCTTTTCTTGGCACAAAGCATCTTGTACAAACTTTGTTACTTACCACTAGTTATGTTATTTGCTTTTGATATCATTGAATTTTTGAGAAATTACTTTTGTATTCAGTTATAATCTGAATTTGATTATTTTCAATATTGCAGAGTAATGAGCAGCTATCAACGCAGTCGCATGCTACTGGGAATTTAACATCGAAAGCGCTTGAGAGGAGAGGCAGTTTGAGGAAGTCAAGCCGCCGGTGGGGCTCCATGATTCGGGGTTGGATCCTATGAAAGTAAAGTTCTCTATAGTGGTAATGATGCTGCTGAGCCATATTTCTTTGCCAGAGGATAAGAGTCTGTATATAACTTGAAAACAAATGCGTCCTGTTGCACTCACAAATACCCATTCATTTGATGATTATGTAATATCTTCTCAATACATACTGATTTTTGCAACAACAATGGACTGTGTGATCAATCCTTGCCATTTCGTCAAATTAAATCAGATGGAAATCCTTCAGTTCTGCTGGGTTTTCCCATTATAAAGTTTCCATGTATGTGCAAATTCAACTTATAATTAAGAATATATCTAAAAAATCTACAAATTAAGAAAGAGCAAAATTGAAAATTTTACAAGTTGCTTGCTTTGCTATGGCAAGTTGGGGCATTTTTTTATACCTCAAGACGCCCTCCTCTCCCGCACAGCAATCACAATTTTTCACGTCGACGGGAAGACGTCTTTGACGGCCGAAGCCGCCGTCAAGTAATTAAGCGTGTTCCTCAGAGTCTCCTTCTCTCTCTTCAACCTCGCCGCCGTGTCCTCCAATTCCAGCAAGGCCTGCTGCTCTCTCGGCGCCCCTTCGAACGTGCTCCCGACGAAGAACGAAAACGGTGTCGGAAACAGGTTCCTCCTCAGGTCCTGCACATCCTTCTCCGGCTTCCCTCCCAACCGGTTCGACAACCGAATCACGTCCTTCATGTACGACTCCACCTCGTTCGCCAATGCCTCCAGGTCTTCTTCGCCGTCGTTCGACGGGCGGTCTTCGAGCCACTTCACCTCCGCCACCAGGTAGGGTTTGGTGCGCACGAGGTCGGTGACTCGGAAACGCTCTTGGCCTTTGCAGATGAGGAAGAAGCGGTCGTCCACGAGGCGCTCGTGCTTGACGATCTCGCCGACGCAGCCGACGTCGGCGGTGCCCGAAACGGCGTCGCTGTAGATGACGCCGAAGCGGAGATCGGTCTGGAGGAGAGAGTGCATCATCATACGGTACCGGAACTCGAAGATCTGCAGGGGCAAGATTGCGCCGGGGAAGAGCACCAGAGGCAGAGGAAAGAGCGGGAGCTCGACGACGTCGTCTGACTTGGGCTGATTGGTGGGGTGCCTCTCAGAGAAGGACGAGGCCGAGCATTTCAGAGAACCCGGTCTTTGACGGCGGTGGTGGTGGCTGCGGTGAAGACGGGGAGAGAGGAAATTAGGGTTAGGGTTTAAGGGGGAGGGGAGGGGATTGGGGTTGAAGGTGGGTTTATGGTGTAGAGAAGAAGAAGATGAGGGAATGAGCTGGGGAAGAGCCATTTCCGTGGTATTTGGAAGAAGAAGAAGAAGAGAGAGAGCAAAGTAGCTATGTTGCCATGGACGTTTGTTCTTTGTGGAGCAAGGGAGTGCGACTGTGACTAGTGTTAGTGTTTTTACCGAAACGTTTCTCCCTCTAAAACTCGATAAATCTATATCTGATGTTTGTCAATCCGAAAAAAAAAATAAATTAAAAGGAAAATCTGGTGGTTTTGAGTAGGCGAGAGGGAGATGTGGATAATATGGAGAGAGAAAGCAAGGCAGGTAGAGGTGGTCAGCAGCCAGGGGCTAAATCATTACCGAATTATTAGCCTTTTTGTACTCGTTTCCGCGTTTATAAGAGGTGATCTTTATATTTATTTTTTATTTATTTTAGAATTAAAAATAATAATGGATAGTTGTGTTTCATAAAAATAGAATTAATTATCTAATTTTTTTTAAAATTTTAATTTTTTTTAATATGAAAAAGTATGAATATATTATTATCATTTAATTAATAATTTCAACTCTTAATATTTGCATTAATTAAATGTATTTTCTGGTATTTTGAATGTTATCTTTTGCTAATAGATAGACTAGTAGATTGGTATAAGGGAAAGAAGGAAGGACTTGAAATGAGAATGTTTGGATTGGTTTTAGATTTTCCCACGTGGAAGTTGGGCCTGGTTCTGGTGGTGCCCGTCGTTTGATGTATCATTTTCATCCAAACACAAAAATCTTCACCCCAATTTTCGTTTCTTTGTCCTCAGCTGTGCAACTGCAACTCGTTTGCTCAATTTAGTTGCCGTTTAAAGAATGAGCCCAACTCAATCGCCATGTTAATATAGGCAGGCACATAAAACGTGCCCACTGTGAGAGGTCCAGTACATTTAATAAAGCCTGATGCAATTTTATGTTAATGGGCCGTAACTTGGTCCGCCCCCTCTCTCTCTTTCTTTGTCTCTGTGTGTGTATGGAAGAGACTACAACGAGGAGTTTAAAATAAGGAGGTTAATCTCATCATCAAAATATTTTAAATGTTTAAGTTTCATGATTTCTTTACATTTATTAATGGTAAGATTGACCTCCTCAAATAGCCTTTTCAATTTAAACTCCCCATTATAGAAAGGCTAAATTATAGAAATACCTCATGTAACTAAATTTCAGTCTCAATTTCCCCCCTGAAACTCCAAGTGTCTCACTTTCCCCCCTGAAACTCCATATATTGTATCACTTTGCCTAGATTCCATCCAGACACACGTGAGGCCCATGTGCAGTTTTTCGGGGTTCCTATCCCTGCCAAAACGGAGCCACAATCAATATGTTCTATGTGGCACTCCATTAGATTAGTCCTCAACACCGTCCCATCATTGAAACTCACCAAATCACTCCACAAAAGCTCGCAGGCACCAAATGGCGATGAAAGATGGAGGATTGCTCACTCAAGTTCCCAACTCGGTTCATCAAGACTTGGTCAAATGGAGCAAACACATTCATCAAGAAGCGAAGCCATAACGGAGCACCATTCTACCTCAGCGCATTCCAAGAACCTGTCACTTCAGAAAATTATCAACGACCCATCATCGAAAATTAGGGAAACAGTGATGTGGACGTTGTTGAGTGAGACTTTGGGGTCGTGGGCCAAAGTGGTGAAGGAGAGAGAGCTGTCAGAGAGTAAAGTTGAGATCTTGGCTCCGAAAGGCAGGGATTGGAGAAAGAAGGGGGCGTCGGTGGGGGCGAAGATGGTGAGATAAGGAGACTGGGAAAGGAGCAAGTTTTAAGAGGCGAGGTCAAGGGTCAGAGCCATGGAGGTGCAGTCGAAATATGAAAGGATTTTGGCGGCGTTGACGAGGGTTTGGGTGGGGAGGGCGGAGGAGAGAGAGAGAGAGAGAGAGAGAGAGAGAGAGAGAGAGAGAGGAGAGGAGAGAGAGAGAGAGAGAGAGAGAGAGAGGAGAGAGAGAGAGAGAGAAAGAGAACTGGCGGGTTAAGATTTGACGACTTCTGTTAGGGCTAGATGGAATCTAGGCAAAGTGAGACAATAAATGGAATTTCAGGGGGGAAAGTGAGACATTTAGAGTTTCAAGGGGGAAATTGAGACTGAAATTGAGTTGCATGGGGCATTTCAATAATTTAGCCTTATAGAAAAGCCCATTGTCCTCGTTAACTGCTATAGAGGTCCTGGTTGACTAAGTAGAAAAATGTTTTCACGTATGATATTATCGTAATTATCAATATTCAATGCCAAAAAAATAGGAGTAATTATCAATTAATTAAATTGACACTAGAACTAAATTCAAAGTGAAAGACTAAAGAGAATTTTCCTTTTGACAAGTAAAGGATCACATTTTAATTTTAATTGGCTTCCATTGTACAAAAGGAAGGCACGTAACATTTGACCAAATTCTATTTTATTTTACTTTTTTGGACTTTATGGTTTCCAATTTTGTCATATACTTTAACCCAATCCAACAACAAGAACATTTTAATCATTAGCACTACTCCTACTCCAATTCTATATGATTCGGTAAACAACTTCAATGCTTTGATAAAATAAAATAAATAAATAATTTCAATAAGGATCTGAAATCTAACTCTCTTCAATTCATTGAATTTAATAAATAATTTCAATAAAAATCTAAAATCTAATTCTACTCAATCCAACCCCAACTCCTCCTCAATTCAATTCGGATCAGAAAAGTAAAGATGCCATTAATTTATTTGGAAGCGGTGAGTCCCAGGCTCCCAGCTACACCGCGTGAAATGTTCTCTCTGGGCCTTTGTCCAGGTTCATTTGGACCTTTTCTCAATAAACGACAAAATCTATGAACGTCACTGACATATGGGCATGCGTCACGTCACGTCATATGGATGAACGCCACGTTTGCCACCACGATAACAAGAGCCTCAGCCACCTAATTGCAAGGGCATTTCCGCAATAAACATTAAAACGTTGACCTCTTGGTTAAGGTCGGCCGTGGGCTATATATATACGCTGCGGCTGAGCCCATTACATTCATCGCAAAAAAAATTCAACTTGTAATAACCTAGCTTGGTTGAGAATATCACAATCCTTTGAGAGAGAGAAAGAGAGAAAGCAAAGAGAAAATGGCGGAGGAAAATCAAGTCATCGGCTGCCACACTACTCAGGCCTGGGAAGAGCAGCTCCATAAGGGAAACGAGAGCAAGAAACTGGTATTTCAAATCTCCGATCACACTTGTATATCTTTTTCTTTGCTTACAAAAAATTCAATCTTAAGTCTCCAGGAAGATTGACTCGCTTTCATTCTGAGTTCTGTGATGATATATTGCCTTTGTATTCTAAGATCAGCTTTCATTCTGAGTTCTTGAATGGGGATTTTTGATTTTCTTGTTCACCATTTGAATTTGTTTGTGCCTAGAAATTTCGTTCAAAATTTTAAAATCAAGAGCAAAAATTGGGTGTATTGCAGCCCTTACATTTCAAAATAGAAAGAATTTTGTCCGACTCTAGATAGGGGCTTTGTAATTTGCAAATGGCTTAAAAACCTAGGTGTACGGTTGTGTCGTCCGCTCCTTTTAACATTTTGGTCGTCAAAGTGGTTTTATACTATGATTAACTAATTAAATACCTTAATTTGGTGTCTTAATTTAATAGGTGGTGGTGGATTTCACGGCTACGTGTTGTGGACCGTGCCGGATGATCGCCCCAATCTTGGCGGAGTTGGCTAAGAAGACCCCAGAAGTGCCGTTCCTAAAGGTGGACGTGGATGAACTGAGGACTGTTTCCGAGAAGTGGGGTGTGGAGGCAATGCCTACCTTTCTCTTCCTCAAGGAAGGCAAGATAGTGGACAAGGTTGTGGGTGCCAAGAAAGACGAGTTACAGATCAAAGTTGCCAAGCATGCCGCCGCTGACTCCGCCACCTCTGCTTCTGCCACCGCTGCTACTGCTACTGCCTCTGCTTAACTTCTATCATTCTCTGTGGAGACTATGAAACTCCTACTGTTTTACTAGTTGTTTATAGCTTTTATGGATTTCTAAATTCTCTATGAAGACATCTGAATTGAATGCTTTATGTATATGGCTACTTGTTCCCCTATGATGCCTCATGCCAATTATCTATGAATGCTTTTTATTACAGTGCCATTGTTCTTTGGGGTGGAAATTTCATGAGCCAATTGAAAACAATAAGATTTTGCATTAAGTATATTTTGGAATGACAGTCAAAACCGGAGCCAATCTAATCAAACCTCGAGGCAAAAGCACTTGCCTTTACTGAACAAACTATGCTTTTAAAAGCTTACTTGAGGCAAAAGCACTTGCCTTTACTTAACAAACTATGCTTTTAAAAGCTTACTTGAGGCAAAAGCACTTGCCTTTACTTAACAAACTAACTATACACAAACACAATGTGAATCCAAAGACTCTATTCTGATAGATAGAGATTGGCCAATTCAATGTAGAATCTTCTTCTGTAAGTATGCCTCCCTTTGTCTTTATTCTTTGCTTCATAGCTTGGCATGATGCGCGTCTTTATCTCCTCGAATCGGGTTGATTGGTAGTAATTCCTGTTGAACAAACAGCTTCAACTGATAGCCGCTTGAGTACATTCGGGCATGGATCTGTCCCAAATATGCTATTTGATACAGTAACTAAGCAACTCTCACGGCCGATACAATTCTGCAAAACAAGTTAAGAGATATTAATAAATCTTTATTTATCATAAGAATATGCACCTGTGAGTTCACTATACAAGTACAAGATGTGAAAAGATTGTAGTTGGGGAAATGCCTTCTCTACAATGGCATGAGAGTTGGTCGCATGACACGTTCCTTGCTGGAAACTCCCGCAAGTTCCAGTAGGAGTTCCAAAACTTGCAAACTTAATGCTCGAGATAGACTGCCCTGGCACACACTGCAGATGAACCTGGGCCTGGTGAAGCGTTTTTGATTCTTCATGGTTGTCAATATCGAAATTTTCAGCGTTTGGGTGGTGTTCTTGTAAATCAGCACAAACACCTGCCACTGATCTCTTCACCAGGGTTATCTTTGACGGATCCCCACCGAGTTCCTCAAACACTACCACCAGATTTTTTGTTGGCTTTAACCAGGACCGAGGAACATGGTACCTGAAAAAGATTATCAAAATAATGTTTGATGACCACAAGGGATTTCATCTTGCAGCAATTTTAGAGGTTTTAGTAGCTTATAAGGGAATACCATCGTTGAGTTGGTTGGCCACAGCCAAGTTGACACTTCGTTGGCCGGAATGTCCCAATGTAGCTGCACAAACTGCAGTCACCATTGGCATAAGCCATCCAGTATCTGCCTATGCTCTGGCCGTTGATCCATACTTGACCCTTGCCCATGCTCCGCATGTCCAAAGCCAACGGCTCATCTCCTCCAGGTGCATTAAAATAAGCCTGCACAATCCAAGCTAACATTCAGTTTAGCTTGAAAAGCCTAAGACTTCACTAGTTCTTATCACTTAATAGCCAATAAGTTATTCCTCCTCTGTCTCCTCCTTGTCTTTCTTCTCTCCCTCACTATCTTGAAATCCTTACCTTATACCATTTCAACGTCTGTTTAGTTTGGGTAGCTAGCGAGCCTCGGATCCAATCAACCGATGACCCTCCATTTGGAGAGACCAAATCCATTGCTTCCCCTTTAAGGCCAACCTGTTTGGAAGATTTTCCTATGAGATTAAAACCATGGAAAAAAGAAAGAAGAAAAAAAGAGATGGAGACAATAGTAAGTGGCCAAAATGGATAAATGTAGATGGGGTGGTTGTCTGACCTTGTTGAACCACTTCTGCATTGTTAAGTCTTTCCTTCCCTGGCCAAGACCGTCCAGAAAAACTGGACCCAGGATTCCTGTTTTCCATGACTCATAGTGCAACCCAACATTCTTCAACACCAAAACAAAAAGATAATCATTAACTGAATTAACTAATGTGATTCATCATTTAGTGTATGTGATCAATTGTACATGGTTAACTGCTCATGTGCATTCAGAGTCAATGAGCCATGGGCAGGGCACTAACCGGTAATCCAACAGCTATGCTGAGTAGTGCAATTTTATTTATTCCGGCACGGAGGTGGACTGGTTTAGCAAATGTGAATTGCCTGTGCTCCCTAGTTCCGAAGGCTGACCCTGTAATAAATTAATAATGTTTTTGATTCAAGTCAAAGAGATATGGGAAAAATTGAAGCCTCAATCAAATAGAAGAATAAATTCCTGCTCACTAGATGTGGGAGAACAAAATATTTTACAACATACCTGAAAACTGTCCATTGACGAAAACATGGAGGGCATGACCTGCTGACTGCACAGTGAGAGTAGGATTTTTCCCTCCATGGAGCTCTGATGAACTGATGTCAACACTGAATAACATTCATACTGAAAATGTCAAAGTATGGCCATAGATGTATTTTGAAAGGAAAAAAACCAATTAAAGCACAACTGATCACTACTGCAAATGTTCTAGAAAAGCTTTTACTTCCAGTGAAGAAGTAATTTGACAATTGTTTTTATTATAGGTTGGATTTTCAAAATTTGATTTCTTGACGGGTCTTTATATTTCCTTGGTTGATCAGATATCAATTTAACTGACTAAGAAATGATTATTCAAAGATAACACTGTGCAGCTGCTCACTTGGTCATGTACCACAGATAGTCACTAGTATCTCTAGTGACATTTATCTGCTCTAGAAGTCCACCGGCTGCTATGCTTGATCTCTCATGTAGAGAAGAAACATCTTCATCATAAGTCTGCCATGAAAACAACCGACTATTCGTTGGGATCATCTGCACCCGTGAAGTTTGAACTCCCACCTTGATGACAGGACGACAGTTGCATCAGTAACTTGAGTGAGAGAGATTCAGAAGAGTATGGAACTGAGAATCTTAGTTGCCAATTGCTATTACCAAAAAAAGAAAGAGACTGCAATATGGGCCCCTTCATCTTTGCTTACCTTTGCAGTGTTAAATACTACATTTCTGCAATCAGGAAGGATGCTAATTGACCAAGCAGGCAAATCATAGTGCATGTTATTAAAAGTCACCCTTGTTCCTGTTGAATGGAAGTTTGAGAGAAAAGCTGCACATCTTCTTGGTCCTGAATTGAATACATAAGCCTGGAAGATAACCAAGATATGTACTTCTTTTTCAATAAGGTTAATCTTTCAGGAAATTGTGCCACTGACAGAAGAAAGTATCACATTGAAGAAGCCAAACCTGCTGATAGGTTCCTAACGAAGTAACAGTAGGATCTGAAGAAACTAAAGCATGTTCACAAAGCTTGATCGCCTTATGGAGCTCCTTCAGATGACCATATTTAGGTTGCCTGATCAAACCTGGCAACAATTAGTTAGTTAGTTCCGAGTAAGAGCTTAAGATCGAAACTGAAATGCCATGTGTGCCAACAAATTCACAACCTTTCAAAATGGAATTGAACTAAAGGTTTTACCATATTCATCAATGGGAGCATCATAGTCATAACTGGTTGTAATGAATGGGCCTCCAGCAGTGCGTCCAAAGTTGGTTCCTCCATGATACTGTCACAAACCATAAACAGTGAAACTCAAAATTTGGGCTGGCACAATTTAGTCTTCAAAACTTGAGCTGATTAACAAGCAAACCAACCATGTAGTAGTTAATATATGAGCCACCCTTCTGTATGAAGCGAGCAACTGAAAATGCCAAATCTTGAACAGGTCGATGGTGAATTGTGCCGCCAAACTCTGTAAACCTGATCATGTTTGTTGGGTTGACAGATATTAGAAGAATAAATTCGAATACAGTCAGTCAACTTCCGAGTATTGGTAAGCTAAAGATCCACTTACCAGCCGCTCCAAGCCTCGGTCCACATGGTAGGCTTGTAAGGTTTGTTGGGAGAGAAGCCATCGCAGTAAAAACCATTACAAGCATTTATCTGTCACCAATATATAAGTAGATGAAACTCAGTGTTTCAAATGCTGAAGCCTAAAAAGAAATGCGAGAATGGACGCAAGAATTTGCAACTAAATGTCAATATTGATATTCAAGAAAGGGTTCTAGTTCTAGGTATCGGAGTGTCATGGGATCAGCAGAGTAGATTTGGTATGTAAAAAGTGAAAAGAACAAGATAGCTAACCATAGGGTCTGGGGCATCATCTTCCTTGCACATCACCCATGGAACTCCTGTATCCAATGCAACAGCCATTTTGGCAGCCCAATTAATGTAGGCATGACCAGCAGCTCCAAGTGCCTTGCTCTCTGGCCCGTACTCATTCTCAATCTGCACAATACAAAACATAAAGAAGAATTCATGAATTATTTATCCTAGAAGAATTCACTGAACTTAAATAGTTACAAGGCCATGCATCAAGAATCAGTACCTGGGAAAGGATGATGGGACCACCTTGTGATGCAAATAGCTTTTCATTTTTCATCATCTGGACAATTTTCTGGGTGAACCCTTGCATTGCCATCTTCCACCAAGAAAAAAACAGAGAGAGGAGAAGTTTATCCACATTAGCTCTAGTTTGACCACATTCTAACAAAATCTGAAGGTTTTCAGTAGAGAATTTCAGGAAGAAATACCTTGAATGGCCCATTATCTGTTCTGAAGCTGATACCAGGGACATATTTCAGCCAAACCGGAAATCCTCTGTACAAATGAGAGTTGAATTAAGCACTCAACTTAAAGTTAGGAAATATATGCAACTAACCCAAAAAAGAAAATAATAATAAATTTCTGATATGTAGCATTTACTCCACAATGCACAGACAGAATTCAGATATAATAACTCTAACAAAAACAAATTAAATTAAATAATTAGAAGATGTACGGTACCCAAAATTCCACTCTGCACAAACATAAGGTCCAATGCGCAGATGAAGGTAGAGCCCTGCTTTCTGTACTGTCTTTATGAACCGTACGAGATCGTATCTCCCCTCAAAGTTGTACTAAAGATCAAAATAAAAAGGAGACGGAAATAAGCTAACGTTTCAAAATTGAAGTGACAGCAAATTGGAACTTAATAGAACTATGACACAGAGGAGATGAAGCATACATTGCCAGGAGAAGGTTCATGACCATTCCAGAAAACGTAGGTGTCAATGACATCCAAGCCTCCATCTTTGGCTTTCTGTATAAGACCTTCCCACATCTGCACCAAAACCCATTTCATCATTTAACAGAGATCACCAAAAGAAAAGTCACAAAATCACATTTTTATGATTTTGGGCTAGTAAAAGACAGAGTAACAGAATGAAAGACAGAGAGAAAGAGAGAGTGAAAATACTTCAGGGGTGCTTCTGGGATAGTGAATTGAGCCAGAAATGAGTAATCTTCTCTGGCCATTGATGATAATGGCCTTCTTATCGTAGGTGACGGTGGTGCACTGGATCAGCTCAGAACTCATAAACAAGGTCATCAAGAACAGAGTTAAGAGCTTGGAAACCAAGTGAGTTTCCATGTCTGATATGTGTGGAGGGAAATTTGAAAAGAGAGCTTTAGAATGCTGGAAATGTTTGGAAAGGCAAAGTGAGAATGAAGCTCTGAGCTTCTGATCTATAACTCTGCAATGAGAGAGTGACACTGACAGCAACTCTGCCCGGCCTTTGGTTTGTACTTACAAAAACTGGTTCAAATAGCTATGATACTTACTATTAACTACTTTAATATAGATATGATTGTGTCAGGTTGGAGGTGGAGGGTTGAATTTAATCAATGATATGAAAATAAAAAATGTGACTTTTAATTGTCGGTTCAGTCAAAATTCAGGGAACCGAAAAACAAGATAATTCAAACAAACAAAAGCTTCTTACATTGATTAAATTGCCACAAAAATGAACGTCAGGTTATTACCAAACGATTTAATTTTGAATTGATTAAACATAAATGAATGAGTCTCTAAATCTCAGTAGTTGTGTTGTGAGGTGGAGTAGGTTCATGATGAAACCACATGCTTTTGAAAAGCATGTAAAACAACAAGCTCTCATGCTTTGATCCGGAAATGGACCCCATCATCCCCCATTCGATTCATCAATTGTGCTCTTTGCTTTGCTTTGTTGCTTTGTTTGGTTGCACAGTGCACTACCCAAAACCCATTTCATCAATCATTTATACAATATAAATATATGGTAATGCTTGCCTGTGAGTCTGTGACTCTGTCAGTGAGTAAGCAAAGCCTTGTCTTGTATATACGTCCCATTGGGTCGTAGGCCATGTGACATGTGTTTCTGCTATCTATCATTAACCAAACTATATGTTTTGGGCACACACGTAACACACGTGAATGTATATATATATATGCACCGTCACCTCAGAAGCACTGAGACTCAGAGATAATGAATATTTATTTTCTACCTGTCTCCCACAAATATTCAAAATAAAAAAGGGAAGAGGAAAGGACGTTGATGGAGGAGGAGCCCGAAGAGAAGACTAGACAGACAGAGGGGGCCATTGCTTTGTTCGATCGAATATTGTGAATTCTTTGACATTGGCCCACTGATTGACTCTCTGTATCTGTAGTCTGTACACAAAACTCCTCCTAGGGTTGGGTTGGGTTGCTTTTTCTGTAATAAAAACCCCAACCATTTTTAACTCTCTCTCTCTCTCTCTCTCCTTGTTTAGGCAAGGCAATGTAATGCAATTATGCAACCAGCGCAGAGTTTACTTCATTTTCACTCTTCATTTAATAGGGGAGGTGCCCTTATCCTTATGTTTAAGGCACCATATATAATAGAGATATTCAAGGTTAAATTGTTGGAAATTGGCAATCCGTAAAAAATGTATAATGTTTGTTTATCATGATTTCAATAATAAAATAGAAAAACAATAATTCTCTCCTTGAATCAGCACTGTGTTTGCAGATAGAGCTTTTTTACTTCAATTACAAGCATGAAATCAATCATATTTAAAGAAATGACTTTTATCTTTTTTACATGCAACTGTGGACGTTTGATTGATCATTCTAAACTCTAAACCCATTTGTTTAAGCGGGATTTGATATCCTCGCCATTTCAATTTTCGTACAAAAAGGTAGCCAACCAACGACACAACTTTGTCTACTCAAGGACGCAAGAAAAAGAAGGAAAAAGAAGATTACGTACGAATGATTTATTAAACAAAGAAAAGAAACACGGAAGGAGGACAGATGGTGCATTTGACTAGAGAGTATAGTTTATGGGAATGTGGGTCCCAAATAAATGAGTTTAGTTTAGAAGCGTGTAACGGGCCACCTTTCATGGCCGTTTGTTTCTTCCGTCTACATGTGAATTTGCAATTTGGTGGCTAGCTAGCTAGATCTCCGTTCCGTTTACGTCGGTGCTGCGGACCAACCAAGCATTTAGCTGTCCCAGGTTTTGGTTTATCCGGGAGGGATGCTACTCTGTTCTGGAGTCATCAAATCCCATTTTCATCGCTACTCTTATTATTATTATTATTATTTCACCTTTCTTTTTCTTTTAAGGTGATTTTAAAATAAAAAATTAAATGGGCTCAAATCAGAAAACTTTTCATGGGCCTGTGTTTACGACCCGCTGAAGAATATGAAACAGAGAATTGAGCTTCAGTTACTTTTTTATGTTGGGCCCGAATTGGAATGTCCTTTCGCTTAAATTCTAAAAGGCCCAATTCAAGATTCCTCTGTTTACAAATTCTGAACAAATTCCTTTTAAAAAAACCTTTGACGAATGAACAATGATGGGAAATGTAGAACTGATCATGATATATGCCATGCAGAAAGATATATGTAATATATATTCGAAAATTCCGAATAAAGGAGTTACTGCGTATCTTCTGTCTCCCAATTTGAATTCGTTGCATAAAATGTACGGGAAAAATTCCAGACCGTCACGAATGCTTGAAAGCTAGCCGAAGATAAGACTCTTTTTTCTATTTCTTATCAGGCACAAGGGATATTTTCAGCAATCATTTCATTCTTTAACTTGGAAGCCATTCTCTCCCTCCATAGTGGAGAAGAGAATTAGCTTCTTCCTCTCCACAGTCTAAGCCAGCTATAAATAAATTATTTCCCTTAATTCATGCACCTCACACCTAACGCATCCTTTTTGTCTGTATAAATTCCTAGCTCACCCATCCCTTCTTTACACTGCAACATTCAATTTCATCCCTCACACTCTCACGCTCACCCGCTCTGCTCACTGCACCAAAATGGTAACTATTTGTTTTGTCTAATTCATTCATGTTATTGTTCTTCAACTTAATTACAACTCAACTGACTAATTAGAGTTGGACTATATTAATGCATGGTGGCAGAGTACTTTTGAGGGATCCGAGAACAAACTGGTATCAGTTGGGCCGTGGGGAGGCCAAACCGGGCTCATTTGGGAAGATGGAGTTTACTCAACGGTGAAGCAGTTGGTGATAGCTCATGGAGCGGCCATTGATTCCATTCAGGTTGAATATGATGAGAAAGGGACCTCATTTTGGGCTGAGAGGCATGGTGGAAATGGAGGCTGGAAAACAGACACGGTTACTTCATTACCAAGTCACCATTACTTTATTAATCCCATAGAGTACATGACATGATTAATTAAAGCTAGCTAATCACATAATCTTTTGCAAATTTTTTGTCTCCTTCTTACTACTGCAGGTGAAGCTTGCTTATCCGGAAGAATTCTTAACTTCAATTGAGGGACATTATGGTAAGATTAGTGAATGGGGACCGGTCTCAATTCGATCACTTAAATTCAAGAGCAACAAAAAAACTTATGGACCATTTGGAATTGAACAAGGAACCTATTTTTCGCTCCCAGCGGCTAGAGCTGGGAGTAGTAAGATTGTTGGGTTCTTTGGCAAGTCTGGTTGGTTTCTTGATTCAATAGGAGCTTACCTAAAGCCTATTCAGAATGATCAAAACCAACCCTCAAAAACTATGCTTCAAACACAGTCTTATATGATTGGTGGTACTGATCAGAACCTTGCCGGCTACTCTGTCCTCCAAAACTGTGATGTGTTTTTTGCTATAAGACCCAAGGATGACTACACTGCTAACCCAGCTGCAGTACCAGTACCCAACAACAAGCTTTCAATGCAATTTTCTAATTCTGGAGAATTAAGTGATGTAGAAACCAAGTTCAAGGTAAGAGAAATTTGCCTTTAAAAGTTCAAGGTTATTCAATTTGAAAATGTGCATTAACATGAAGTTCTTCATTTTAGACGCCAAGTATTGAGAAGGTTCCCGCAATAGCTGCTGAAGGGGTGGTAACGTATGGTCCGTGGGGAGGGACAGGTGGTTTTGAATTTGATGATGGAGTTTATTCAGGAATTAGACAAATCAAGTTATCAAGAAACGTGGGAGTCGTAATATACATAAAGGTTCAGTATGATTGCGACGGTGAAGCTGTATGGGGAGCCAAACATGGCGGGACTGGAGGTTATAAAAGTGACAAGGTGAAATTTGTCTCAAATTAAGTACAGTTTTACACTATATATTGATTTATGGTAGCTGTTTTTTATTTTTTATTATTTCATTTGGTTTGAATGCATGTCAACGTTCACTTGCAATGTTTTGTTTTACACTATATATGTGCAGATAGTTTTTGATTTTCCGAACGAAATCTTGACGCACATAACAGGAACATTTGGGGCTGCCATGATGATGGGGCCTAATGTGATTAAGTCCCTCACTTTCCACACGACGAAGAAGAAGCACGGGCCATATGGAGAAGAACAAGGAACCCCTTTCACCACCAAGCTTAAGGAAGGCAAGATTGTTGGAATTCATGGGAGGAAGGGTCTCTTCTTAGATGCTCTTGGGGTGCATGCCACAGAAGGGAAGGTCAATGTCGAGACTGAGACACAGACACCACCTGTCACAAATACTCCTAATAATTGCACTGCAATCATCCCAAAGGAGCCTGCAGGGGCCATCACAGAGGTAGACAATCCTCACTGGTCTAACAAGCTGCTAATGACAAACAGAGGAAAAGTTGAAGAGGTAATTAAGTTTAATCTAATTCCATGCACATATATTAGTAGATAATACAAAGATTATACATGTGCTAATTGGATAGGTAATTCTGTGTTGGTGGGCAGGTTGCTTGTGGGATGATAAAAGAGCCAACCCCATGTGGACCAGGGCCATGGGGTGGAGATGGAGGCAGAGCATGGGATGATGGAGTGTTTTCTGGGATTAGGCAGATTCATTTGACAAGAGCAGCAGAGGGCATTTGCTCAGTGCAGATTGAGTATGATCGAAACGGTCAATTCATTTGGTCCGTTAAGCATGGAGGCAATGGAGGAACTGCCCCACATCGAGTACTAATTAAATGCTTATTAACATCTTGATCAAGTGAATTTAATCTCAATTTGCATGTGTCCATCTAACAAATTATTACTTGATCAATTTGTTTTGCAGATTAAATTGGAGTATCCTCATGAAGTGCTGACTTGTATATCTGGGTATTATGGTTGCATTAGTAAAAACGAGCGACCTCAAATTATAAAGTCTTTGACATTTTATACCAGCAGAGGCAAGTATGGTCCATTTGGGGAAGAAGTTGGGACATTTTTCACTTCAACTACCACAGAGGGCAAGGTGGTGGGCTTGCATGGCAGGAGCAGCTTGTATTTGGATGCCATTGGAGTTCATATGCAACATTGGCTGGGAAGTGGACAGAAAACCTCCAAGATCTCTCTCTTCAAGAAATTCTGATCAATATGTCTCAGTCTCAGTGCTATAATTGGAGCTCACACAGCAGTAAATAAATAACAAGCTTTTGTCGTACGATTTCTATTCCTCCTGAGTGTCTTTTTCCTAATATGAAATTCCAGGACTAGCAATTTATGTACTAGTTTTATTTTTTATTTTTGTACGCTACAACTTTGTTTTTATACATATGTAAGCCGTCCACTTGTAATGACAACCTGGCCGTCAACTTTTTGACCATGCCCTCCCTGCTTAAACGTGGCCATATATTACTAGCTGGATCTTAGGGCTAGTTTGGTATTACTGTGCTTTTAAAAAAAAGGGCTTGTCCAATATAGGTCCCTACAATTTCTATTTCTTAGACATATATCCATCAGTCTATAGATCTATGTGTAAAACCCAATTTCAAACTTAAATGACGTGTAGGATATAAGAGGTCATAGTATTCCTATGTTTTTACATCCTTGCCATCAGACTTCATATTTTATTTATAATTTATTCAAAGCGTTTCATTAACTGCCATAATTGTAATTAAAACTCTCTATTAATAGTATATCAATCACCCCATTTCTTTTGGTTGCCATTCCCTCTAACATATGGCCCCTTAAAATTGCAAATAAAAAAAAGATGTAAATTACATATCCAATAATGCACATATGAAAAATATAAATATAAATATATACCTATAAAAATATAGGTATATTATTTACCCCAAAAAATTAACAAAAATAAGTCAATTACTTTGTAATTGAAATTTCCTTACATTTTTCATAAATTTAAAATAGGTACATTACTTAGAAGAAGAAAAAATAAGTTTATTGTACTAGGCAAATTGTTTAGGAGAAAAAATAGGTACATTATTTTGAGAGAAAAAGTAGGTACATTATTACAGCTATTTGGAGATATTTCCAAATTCAACGCGTGTCATTAGTTACACCTCCCATAACACATTGATTTATAAATAGGGGTAGTTTTGGAATCCAAAAAATACAATAAATCAGATTTTAAGTTATATTAGGTAACTTGCTTAGTTTGATCCTAGTCATCGGGTATTATTTGAAAAAATTGGGTATTTTACATAGAAAACTAAAAGAAAGGATTGTAGGTGATTTAAAATGAATTTTATGGGTCTAAGCTCAATTTACTATAAAAAAAATTGCTTCTGCTGTGCTGCCATAATAATCAGCTGTGGAAAAAAAACAACTAGGCATTTGGTAAACTGTATTCGAAAAACTGCTGTGAGTAATCAAAGTGTTTGGTAAATTTGTATCAAAAGTGCTTTTAGTGTGTATAATGACCAAAAAGGACATGAAGATGAAATTGTTTATTTTTTTTTCTACTTTAAAAAACAACATAAATTATTTTCTTTTTTTAATTTACACTTTTTTTATCAAAAAATTTAATCTAAAAATATTTTTATATTAATAAAATAAAAATTGTTATATTAATAAAATATAAAAATATATATACAAAATTAAAATTAAAAACAAACCAACCCATCACCATACCCACCCCATCTCTCTCTCTCTCTCTCTCTCTCTCTCTCTCTCTCCTATCCTCTTCTCCATCGCCTCAAAACACTGAGAAAAAAAAAACTCAGATCAAGAATTTTAAAACCAAAAACTCAATCCAAACCCATATCAAGAGAGGTTTGAGTTCATGGTCCTTTGCTTTATGCATGTGAGTGGGATCAGTGACGGACCCAGGATCCGAACCCCGTAGGCAGTGGCGAATCCAGGATTGTTACCCTATGGGGTCATAATGTTAAAGTTTTGATTTTCTTTTTAAAATGAAACAATGCAAAAAAATAATAATTTAAAAACACACTAAACTTATTCCAACTGACAAAAACATCATTCAATAAATCAAGCTCATATATGTATTATATATGTATTATGTAAGCCATAAATTTCATCAAAATAATAACACCAACCCAAATAATAAATAAACTCACCCAAAAATAACCCAAATAATAAAATACCTTGAATATTAATAAATAAATAAAGAAACACAGTGAGTGTTGAACCATTGACCTTAAGGTCCATTTCAATTTAAAGACCACTATGATAAATGATATCTTTATGCTATTGATGTATACTTCTAGTATTTATAGGTCTACTCAACGTAATTAAAATAATATTTAAAAAACCCTAACAAATATCTTCCTTTAAAAAAAAAATTATGTCGGCGCATCTTCTTCTCCCTCTATCTTCTTCTTCTTCCTCCCCCTCCTCTCTTTTCTCCTCCCTCAGTCTTCTACTTCTTCCTCCCTCTCGGTGGATCCACCACTGGTTTGGATTCACAGAGTGTTTGTGTATAGTAGTTGTCGTTTGTTAAGTAGAGGCAAGTGCTTTTTGCCTCAAGTAGGCTTTTAAAAGTATAGTTTGTTAAGTAAAGGCGAGTGCTTTTGCCTCGAGGTTTGATTGATTGGATCCGGTTTTGACTGTCATTCCAAAATGTATTTCAATGCATAATTTTATGAGATATTTAGTCATATATCAATTCTTAGCACTAATGATATAGATAAACCATATATCATTTAATTTCTATAAACAAACTATAAAAAAATCCAAAAAATGATAGTTGGCCCTATTAAATTTAATTTTGATTATTAAATTACTTTGATACCTTATTGAGTATTTTGGGTTTTTTTTAACGAGGTTTTGAGGCTGGGCTTGTTTTAATAAATTGATGGCAATTTTGTAATTTATAAGAAATTAAAAACCTCTTTGTTAGGTTGTAAATGCGCTTTGGGTGTGTTTCTAAAATCCATTTCATATGAATATTTTTAGAATTTGGACCCTTATATTGGGTATAATAGTGAATCTCCATAATCTTATTGTTCCAATTGGCTCTTGAACTTTCCATCCCAAATAAATACGGCATTGTAATAAATTAAAAAAACATTCATAAATAATTGGCATGAGGCATCATATGGGAACTAATATCCATATACATAAAGCATTCAGATATGTATTAAAAGAAACAGATAAAAGTTATAAACAACTAGTGAAATAGAAAAGAGTTTCATGGTCTCCTCCACAAAGAATGACAGAAGTTAGGGTTTAGTAATAGAAGTAGCAGTAGCAGTACAAGTAGCAGTAGCACTCTCAGAAGAAGTAGCAGTAGCAATAGCAGTAGCACCGGTGGGGCAGGTATCATTGGTGGGGCAGGAATCATCAGTTGGGGAGGCAACATCGGCATGCTTCCCTACTTTAGTCTGTAACTCGTCTGTCTTGGCACCCACAACCTTGTCCACTACCTTGCCTTCCTTGAGGAAGAGGATGGTAGGCACTGCATCCACACCCCACTTTTCAGAAACGGTCTTTAGTTCATCCACGTACACCTTTAGGAACATTACTTCTGGGTTCTTCTTAGCCAACTCCGCCAAGATTGGGGCGATCAATTGGCAGGGTCCATAAGACCAAGCCGTGAAATCCTCCACCAGCTATTAAATTAAAGACATCAAATTAATGTATTAGTTAATCAAAGTATAAAACCAATTCCACTACCAAAATGTTCAAGGGATGGAGGACACAACCGTACACCTAGGTTTTTAGAGCCATTTGCAAATTACAAAACCCCTATCGAGAGTCGGACAAAATTATTTCTATTTTGAAATGTAAGCGGTGGAATACACCCAATTCTTCCTCTTGATTTCAAATTTTGGAACTAAATTTCTCGGCACAAACAATTTCAATACGGTGAACAAGAAAATAAAAACTTCCCCATTGAAGCTGATCACAAAATACAAAGGGAATATTGTAAGACAATATCTTGTCTTAGCCACGAAATGAGGTTTTCTAATCACATTAGGAGTCGAGGAGTGTATTGATCAAGAAGTATTGCCCAAACATATCTGCAGGTATAGTCTAAGTGCAATTTGATTAGAATACTAGAGCTTCGAGGGTTCGTAGTCTTATATGGATTTAAAACAACAGATCCTAATGCAATCCGGTTTGCTTAAGTGTTTCTTGATGGGCAAGGCACTTGAGTAAGGTTAACTTTTTATTTTTTCCCTTTTTTTTAAAATTATTATTTTTAGTTATAGTGAATTGATGGAAATGCCCTTAAACTTATGTAGACTAAAATTGAATTTTTTGTAAGGGAAGAAAAAAGAGTGCAAAAAGATATAGCAGTGTGATTGGAGATTTGAAAATTGAAATACCAGTCTCTTGTTCTCGTTTCCCCTACGGAGTTGCTCTTCCCATGCGTCAGTAGTGTTGCAGTCGATAACTTGATTTTCTTCAGCCATTTTTTCTTTGTTCTCTCTCTCTCTCTCTCTCTCTCTCTCTCTCTCTCTCTCTCTCTCAAAGGATTGTGATATTCTCAAGCAAGCTAGGTTATTACAAGTTGTTTTTGTTTTTGTTTTTTTCTTTTGTGACGAATGTAATGGGCTCAGCTGTAGCGTATATATACAGCCCACAGTCGACCTTAACCAAGATGTCAGATGTTTAATGTTTGTTGCGGAAATGCCATTGCCATTAGGTGGCTGAGGCATTCATATTATGTGACGTGACGCATGCCCAATTGTTGATGGAACGTTAATAGATTTTGTCATTTATTGAGAAAAGTCGAAATGAACCGGACAAAGGCTCAAAGAGAACATATTTTCCAAATACATTAAAGCCCAAAAGAGTATAATAAAATAGAATTTGGTCATATGTTACGTATCTTCCTTTTGTACAATAAAGGCAATTAAAATTAAAATTTGATCCCTTACTTCTAAAAAAGAAAATTCCCTTTAGTCCTTCACTTTGAATTAAAATTTGATCCCATACATTATTATGCAAATGCAATGGCAAGGAGGGGGGATTTGTGGGAGACCACCACCCACCAATTGGCTAAGGCGATGTCCTTTCTCTCTCAAGCTAAACCAGTACATTGTTGGTGAATTTTTACTTAGTTAGAATTTTGGTTAGTTACTCATTTATCTAGTCCTATTATATCCTTTTCTTCCACTAAACAAGCCCACATGAACTGGGGACACATGCATTAATTTCCCTACTTGGTAGTGTGAACAGTTAGACCTAGTATTTTATACAAAGGCTTTTTTTTTATCACAAATGTCTTGTCTTTTTACTTTAAATTATTTTTATATTACTCCATTTACTTAGGGGGAGTGTATTCAATTGAGATTTTAATATATTGTAATTACATGATTTTAATGTAATAAATTTCAGCATGATTTGTAATTACATTATTTTTCTTATGATTTTAATAGATTGTAATTACAAGATTTTACTTATGATTTTAATTCAGGTAGGACTTTCTTGTATTCTCCAAAGTAGATATCACCGAAGTGTGGATTGGATTTGGGTTAGCCATCTTTCATCCATTAGTTAAAGGATGCCAAGCCTTTAAAGAAATAGAAAGTTGAAGTTACACCAATCTTAGCTCAAGTTATCATTACTATCTGTCATGTATGTCTTTCTTCAAATCATCCTGTTCTAGAGCTAAAACCATAGCGTTCCCAAAATTCAAACATAACTGTTATTAAACTAAAACCATACAACTATTAAGTTTTGGATAGAGAACTTGGTATGAATTGAGAATTGACATAGAAACAAGCTACAACAAGGAAAAATCTTGAATTAATTGAATTTATAAATATTACAACGGACAAATTAATTGAATCAATTCAAATAAGAAACTGGACAGCTGAAAACAAGTCAAAATGGTCCAGCTATAACATGATACTAGTACAGAACACTTGTCACTCAAATCGATTCCACAAATTGACTAAAGAAAGACAAATAAATCAAATGAAATAAACGAGCTGAAAATCTATTGAGAAAAATGCACGCATAATATGAACAACTATTGAAAGCAACGTATCTGAAATTATTGTTTAGATATATGAAGGTAAGCCATATGAGTATCCTTTTTTATAGGGCAAAGTGATTATCCATAAGATGAAAGCAAACAAACAATATAGACATGAAGCCAAAAGAAAGGCAGGAAACACCTCATGCAACCAAATGGCTAGGAGAAAAAGAAAACAAGATAGATTAGAGAAAGCAAAGAAAACAAAGACAGCTATTTGAGTCTATACATTAAATACAGAAGGATCGAGTCTGGTTAAACCAAGCCCTTGTAAAGACATGAGTACCCTGTTTATCTTCATTTGTTCATCTTCTTCAAAAACAAAAAACGTGAGAATTAGACATATATAGGAGGGTGAGATTTTTTATAGGGTTTGGTATTTATATCACCCACTCAAAAGTCTCACATAATACACCATTTAACGAAATACCTCAAAATCAATAAGTTTTTTTTAATACCACCGTACTTTTTCTTATCTTTTAAAAGTCATAATTGAATACCACAAGACTTGGATTGATTATTTAAAAATCTTAATTGAATACCACTAGATTTTTATTGGTTGCTTAAAAATCCTAATTGGATACCACTGGACTTTTAAGCTTCAAAACAATCTATTAAAATCTCAATTGAATAAACCCCCATTAAGTTTACAATGTAAATAATGAAGTACACACACAACCCCCCTCCCTCTCCCCCCCCCCCCCCCCCCCCCCCCCCCAAATAATTGGATTCAATAAAAAATACTAGAAAATCAAATTCCCAACAAATCAAAATATGAAAACCCAATTTTAGTATAAGATACAATTTATACCAATATTGATACCTCAATAAGTCAATGTATACTTTATACTAAAATCTCATAAGTTAAGGGGGGGTGTATTCAATTGAGATTTTAATAGATTGTTTTGAAGCTTAAAAGTCCACTGGTATCCAATTAGGATTTTTAAGCAATCAATAAAAATCTAATGGTATTCAATTAAGATTTTTAAATAATCAATCCAAGTCTTGTGGTATTCAATTAGGACTTTTAAAAGATAAGAAAAAGTACGGTGGTATTCAAAAACTTATTGATTTTGAGGTATTTTGTTAAATTGTGTATTATGTGAGACTTTTGAGTGGGTAATATAAATACCAAACCCCATAAAAAATTTCACCCTCCTCTGCCTGATTCTCACTTTTTTGTTTTTGGGGAAGATGAACAAATGAAGATAAACAAGGTACTCATGTCTTTACAAGGGCTTGGTTTAACCAGACTCGATCCTTCTGTATTTAGTGGATAGACTCAGATAACTGTCTTTGTTTTCTTTGCTTACTCTAGTCTATCTTGTTTTCTTTTTCTTCTGGCTATTTGGTTGCAGAAGGTGTTTCCCGCCTTTCTTTTAGCTTCATGTCTATACTGTTTGTTTGCTTTCATCTTATGGATAATCTCTTTGCCCTATAAAAAAGGATACTCAGATGGCTTACCTTCAGATATCTAAACAATAATTTCAGATACGTTGCTTTCAATAGTTGTTCATATTATGCAATATCCAGTGGCGGATCTGTGTGAAGGGCAGGATGGGTGCCCGCCCATCCAAAGATTTTTTTATTATTTAAAAACCTATATATGTTATATGGGCAGCCCAAGTTTAAAAGCTTAAAAGCTAACCCAGTATACACACACGCCCATCCAACTTCGAAGTGGTCCTCTTTTCCTTTGGTACACCAACTTTTCTCCCTTTTCTCTCTTTTATTCTACAAACCCACCGAGGACAACAACATCATCCTTTTACCCTCTTTATTTTCTTGCATCTCTCTATTATACTGGCTGGGCAGTGGGCAACTTACTGGCTTTCTATAACAACAAGTAATTTCTAATTCTCTCATTTTCTATATATCTTTAATTATAGTTTTAATTTAAAACTTAATATTTTAGGGTTTTATTTATGTATAGATGTATTTGAGGGTAAGGCTTATTACATCCCTCTAACTAGGTGTATCTTTTTCTAATTATTAATGAAATTCACTCGTACCGTCAAGTTTAGTATGTAAATTCCGCCCACTTGGCTTTCCATTTCTGGATCCGCCACTGGCAATATCCGTGCATTTTTCTCAATAGATTTTCAGCTCGTTTATTTCCTTTGATTTATTTGTCTTTCTTTAGTCAATTTGTGGAATCGATTTGAGTGACAAGTGTTCTGTACTAGTGTCATGTCATAGCTGGACCATTTTGACTTGTTTTCAGCTGTCCACCACCACCAATTGGCTAAGGCAATGTCCTTTCTCTCTCAAGCTAACCCAGCACATTGTTGACGAGTCTTTACTTAGTTAGAATTTTGGTTACTTACTCATTTATCTAGTCTATTATATCTTTTTCTTCCACTAAACAAGCCCACATGAACTGGGGACACATGCATTAATTTCCCTACTTGGTAGTGTGAACAGTTAGACTTGGTATATTATACAAAGGATTTTTATCACAAATGTCTTGTGTTTTTACTTTAATTTATTTTTATATTACTCAATTTACTTAAGTTTACAATGTAAATAAAAAGTACTCCCAATTTGGATTCAATTAAAAATAGTAGAAAATCAAAATATGAAAATCCAGTTTTAGTATAAGATACAATTTATACCAATATTGATACCTCAATAAGTCAATGTATACTTTATACTAAAATCTCATAAGTTAAGTCATTCTCTCTCCTCAGATTATGAGCTCCTAGAGGTCTCCCTATTTTAGGAGCTAGATAAGGAGCATGGTTGGAGGTGTGGTTACAGTGCCTAAGAGCATCTACAATGGGCTCCCTAAATTACTTCCTTAGACAAATTTTAGGGAGGATTTGAAAAAATACAACTCCAACTATGCTCCTTATCCACCTCCAAAAATAAGGAGATCTCTAGGAGCTCCTAAATTTGAAGAGAGAGAAATGACTTTTAGTAGCTCCCTATAATTTAATGATGCTTTATTTTATGAGTGTTTTGAACCTTTAATTAAGGCTAACTATTTTTTTAAAATATTTTTTTTTTTATAGAGACGGACCAATTAAAAAATAGTTATAGCATTTATGAGTATTTAAACTAGATTGTATATGATTGGAGTTAAAATTTTATAGAGAGCTCTTAAAATAGGTTTTGTATATTTTAAATTAAATTTTAACTAAAAAATAGTGAGCATAATTGTAGATGCTCTAATGTCCCTCACTTGAAAATTGGGATAGCATCACGAAAGTCTTGTCCAAGGAGAAGGACCAATACCAACCAACTTAATTGTAATAGTAACAATTTAATGCCGAAACTCTCAGCTCAACATCCAATTTGTACTGTATACGTAGACATATAGATCAACATGGTATGATATGCATGCGTCGGATATAGATAGTAGGACGCCTTTATTAATTCATGATTAATGAGTTCATATCATAAGCAATTTCTTTTTTTTTTTTTTTTGGTGTGGAAATATGCAATTCCAATAATCTTTGATTTTTCATTATCTCAACATTTAGAAATAAAATCCACTTCTGCTTTTGATTTTATTTTTCAGGTATAAGGAATATACTTTCATTTCTTAGGAGGTAGATATATTATGATTTAATGTAATTTTTTCTCATAAACCAACTTCATCCAGATTACTAGGTAGTGGTCTGGGATATACACTACTACAAAAAAGCAAAAAGACGACGGTAAATCACCGTCGTGTATTCGATTTTTCAATGGTCGTGGAATCCACCGTCATCTTTTCCCTAACAAACCACGACGGCTTTTCACCGTCGTTGTTTATCAATAAAGACGACGGTTTTAAACAAAATCGTTGTTGTTTAGAGGTAAAGATCGTTCATTATAGGAGGAAATACGACTTTTTTTTAAAGAAACCGTCGTGTATTGTTTGTAAAGATGACGATTTTTTAATAAAACCGTCGTATATTGTATGTAAAGATGACGATTTTATTATAAAAACCGTCGTGGATTATTATAAAGACGACGATTTTTTAAAAAAACCGTCGTCTTTATATAAAATAGACGACCCTTTTCTAAAAGAAGGTCATCTTTACCTATAATAGACGACACTTTTTTATAAAAACCGTCGTTAATTATCTGTAAAGACCATGATTTATTATAAAAACCGTCGTCTAATAAGTTTCCAAACTGCTACATTTTAGTTCTTTTTGATTTCCTATGATGCTATACAACGATTTTAACTAGAAAACCAACCATAATGCTTTATTAATGAATATATACATAAATAGTTTCCTTCATAAAACTTGAAGATTCAATAGTTATTACATAGTTAACAAATCTTTATTCTACAACAAACATAATTCCAAACAAGAGCGAAGTACTCCTAATCCAAGCATTCCTCATCCAAACATACAAATGATGCACAACTGAAGTCTCCTCCATCATCCCTGTAAATAAATCAAAATTAGGGGTGGGCATAAAAACCGTCGAACCAGAAAGCCGAACCAAACCGAGCCGGAAAAAACCGAAAAAAACCGAGTTGACTAAAAAAGTCAAAAACCGAAAAAAATCCAAACCAAACCGGTTTAGACCGGTTCCGATTCCGGTTTTTCACTACACGGAACCGGTCCAATCCGAACCGGTCCAGTAGAAATAATTTTATATAATTTTATATTTATAATAAATTTTTAATATATTTTTAACACATGTCTCTTTTTTATTGGATGTGTGTGAAGTTACCTTAGGATGGCATACACACAATCAGAAGACCAAAATTATACGATAGTTAGGTTAGGTTTTTCTTCATTCTTCCTCCTCCCACTTCGTTCCTCTCTATCTCAGCCGTCTTCTCTCTATCTCAGCCGTCATCTCTCTATCAGCTAATCCTCTATCTCTCTCTCACAAAATCTCTTTCTCCCGTATCCGATTCCACATTGCTCCGTCTCAGGCAAACCTCACTCAGTCGTCGCATCTCACTCTGAGCCGTCGCATCTCACTCAGTCTCAGGCAAACCTCCTCTGAGCCGCCACCTCTCTCAGGCACCACCATCACAGGTCAGACAGATTCTCTCTTTTTTTATTTCTTTTTATTTCTTTTTCCTTTTCCCCCCTTTGATTCACTGGCGTCCTCTGTCTGCTTCACAGATCCATCGGGGCAGTTCGTCGGACTACGAAGCCACCTCTTCATCTCTCTGTCAGGTATGAATCTGATTCCCATAAACTATTTGAGTTTTTCAGTTTCTTTGTTATGCATTAGCTGGCAGTTGGTTAGGTTGTATTTTCAGTTGGTTGTGCATTCAAATTTTCAGATGTTTAGTTTTTCTGTTCTGCTTTTTAGATGTTTAGTTTTGCAGATTAATTGAGAGTGCATAACAGATTTTAGTGGTTGTGCATTCAAATTTCTTAATGGGTTGTGCATTCAAATTGTTCAATTGATTAATGGATTAATTGAGAGTGCATAACAGATTTTCTGTTCTGTTTTTTAGATTTTCAGTTTTGCAGATTTTGAGTTTTTCAGTTTTTCGTTTTGTGTTATTACTGCTGTTATAGGCAACTATTTTGAGAAATTGGCTTGCGTGGGGTTCTTTGTTTTTTCGTGCTGAATCCAATGATGCAAAGAACGTCAAAATTAGGCTAGTGGTTTGAAAGTTAGAAGCTCTGAACATAGGTCAAATTTGAAAAAACTGCAATTTGAAACTCTTTATTTTCTTGCTTTGCTTAAGTCTAGTTAATTGGTTTTAGTGGTTGTGCATTCAAATTTCTTAATTGGTTGTGAATTCAAATTGTTCAATTGATTAATGGATTAATTGAGAGTGCATAACAGATTTTCTGTTCTGTTTTTTAGATTTTTAGTTTTGCAGATTTCAGATTTTCAGTTTTGTAGATTTTGAGTTTTTCAGTTTTTCGTTTTGTGTTATTACTGCTGTTATAGGCAATTATTTTGAGAAATTGGCTTGCGTGGGGTTCTTTTTTTTTTCGTGCTGAATCCAATGATGCAAAGAACATCAAAATTGGGCTAGTGGTTTGAAAGTTAGAAGCTAAAAACTGAACATAGGTCAGATTTGAAAAAACTGCAATTTGAAACTCTTTATTTTCTTGCTTTGCTTAAGTCTAGTTAATTGCTTTCTATTTTTAAGTTGCTTGCTAGTTAAGTGTTGATTGATATTATCATTTAGTTGAAAATGAAGCTTTGTATAATGATAATGTGCTATATATGCTTTGTATAATGATAAATGTTGCTATATGTTGAGTTTGTATTTTGTTTTTTGTTTCTTAAAGAAATCATGAATGAGTCGAACTCATTTGGAGAAGTTGGTTCGTCATCCGCATCCGCATCCGCATCTACATCAACACCTTTATTAATGTATTATATAATATGTATGTTTGACTAATGTTTTAATGGGTTTATGTTTTTTTATGTAGATATTATGAGTTCATCCACACCTAGCACCATAGCTCCAACTACTTTTCAATGTTAGGAGGAATTTAATGAAGTTGGATTGAATTTGGGTTGTAATGTATATTTGAAATGAATTTGGGTTGTATTTGGCTAGTAATTTATTTTGGAACTTATTTTGTTGAAGTTTGATTGAATTTGGGTTGTAATTTATATGTTGAAGTTGGATTGAATTTGGATTGCATTTTTGTTGAAGTTAGATTCATTTTGATGCGTTGAAAGCTTGATAGAACCTCAAATTTTAGGTATGTTAGTATATAAATTCATTTTGGGCAGGTCTGTTTATTATTTATTTATAATAATAAAAATAAAAATAAAAACCGGAACCGTTGGAACCGAACCGGAACCGGGCAGGTCCGGTTTGGATCGGATTTCTATCTGGATATTGAGCAGAATCGGTCCAAACCGAACCGGTCTTCACTATTGGATCAGGTTCCATTTTTCTCCAAGAACCGGTCCAAACCGAACCGTGCCCACCCCTAATCAAAATGACAAAGAGAGAAAAAAAGCTAAGATTATAAACATAAAAAATTAGGTGGAAGAGAAATTTTACCATTGGTCCATATTTCCATAGAAAACTTGTAAAATGAGCATAAAAAAGACCATCGAGAACCTGCAAAAGGAAAATATATAAATAAAATTACGGTGAAAAGAGAAGGTAACAAATTTTCAACAACAAAAAAACATACGACTCACATAGAAAACCTGCAAAAGAAAAAGTTATAAATCTGCAAGGTTCCTCATCATATCCTGATAACCAAATCAGAAAATCTAAAAAGAAACCAGAAATATATAAATAAAAAATATGTAAACAAATCAGACAAATCAAGAGAGACAAAATCTGAAATTAGGGAGACAAAGAACATACCAGAAACGCAAAGAGACTAATCCAGAATTCACTAGCAAGATATAGAAGGGTATTTTAGAGAGTTTCATGGGGGTGTTTTAGAGAGTGCAGGAGGAGGGAGAGATAAGGTTTTCAGAGAGGGGGGAAAATCTGAAAATTTGTCGAGCGCGAATTCACTTAAGTAGCCTTTTTTTAGCATGTTTTAAAAGACGACGCTTGTTAATGAGAGATAAGGTTTTCAAATATGGGTGAAAATTTGAAAATTTATCGAGCGGGAAATCACTTAAGCGGCCATTTTTAGCGTGTTTTAAAAGACGACACTTTTTTTAAAAAACCCGTCGTCTTCACTTCATAAAAACAGTGGAAGCAGAAGGGACGTAGCGGGAATTTGTAATTTTATCGTCCAAGCTCTGATTGAGGTCCATGATACCTTTCTGAAAAGGGAATGAAGCCAGGAATCAGACATAGTGCTTTGCACTGATATATGGTGGTTTTTGGCCATTTGAGGTCGTTTAGCCTTCCAAAAACGCATTTAAAGAGTTGAAAGTAATAGACGACGGTTTTTTAAAAAAAGCGTCGTCTATTATAAGTATAGACGACAGTTTTTTTAAAAAGCGTCGTCTATACCTATAATAGACGACGCTGTTTTTGTCGTCTATAAAAAAGCGTCGTCTATACCTATAATAGACGACGCTGTTTTTAAAAAATCGTCGTCTTTACCTATAATAGACGACGCTTTTTTTAAATGCGTTTTTGGAAGGCTAAACGACCTCAAATGGCCAAAAACCACCATACATCAGCTCAAAGCGCTGAGTCTGATTCCTGGCTTCATTCCCTTTTCAAAAAGGTATCATGAACCTCAATCAGAGCTCGGACGACAAAATTGCAAATTCCCGCTACGTCCCTTCTGCTTCCACTGTTTTTATGAAGTAAAGACGACGGTTTTTTTTAAAAAGGTCGTCTATTATATTTAAAGATGACGATTTAAATTAAAGGTACGACGTATAAAGTGAATAAATACGACGTTAAATTTTATAATACGTCGTTAAATTAAAAACCCAACATGGTATTCTTTAAAGATAACATCGTAGAACTATAGGATAATGACGTCGATATATTTATCTTTGACGTCGTTGTACATTAATTTAATACGGCGATACTTTGTATTTTACCGCCGTGAATTTATTTATAATTATACGGCGTCTTATACGAAAACATGGTCGTGTTATTTTCTAAGTAAATACGGCGGCTTTTTTTGAAATCGTCGTCTTTACTTTCTACGTCGGTCGATTCATAACTTCTGCCGTTCTTTGTTGGCTTTGATTTTACACTGCGGAAATCCTGTTTCACATAGACGTCGGTTGTTTAATTAGGTACGTCGTTGTTTTTGAACAGCCATTTAAATCTCCATTTTTTAGGTGTCTAAGGTGGTATTACACGGCGGTTTTTTTAGAACCGTCGTCTTTTGAAAAACCACGACGGTTTTTACTTAGACCGTCGTTTTTTCCTGGTCGTCTTTTACACTTTTTGTAGTAGTGATAGTAGTGTGGATTATCAAGCAAGCGCGTGTACTTTTTTTTATAATTTTTTTTCCCTTTTGTCTTCTTTGGGTGTATTTGCAATTTTCTATCAAAGCACAACTATTATGACCAATTAACATTTACGAGAAAAACGCCTTTTAGTGACGGCTAAAAAGTGTCTGGAAACATAATACTTGACGGCTAAGAAACCGTCAAGAGTACCATTGTCAGGAAGAGGTATCCGATTTATTGACCTTTTTTAACCATCAAGTAATCTTTCTGCCTAACGCCTTTTAACCGTCAAGTAACATTTCATTGATAGCTCTAAGTATCAATATTGTAGTTATTTGACATATAATGAGTGTCAATTAAAAATTACTTAACTTGTAAGAACCGTCACACGGAAGATTACATGACGGCTAAAATGCATCTTGTAATTTGTTGTTCTTTCACATATCCAGGAAATTCACTACTAGAAGGACATGAATCAAAATTATGACCAAAACCATTATAAATTGAATAAACCTCAACCGGTTTAGGAATGACGTTCTTGGACATCATAGGATCCATCTTCTTGTTGAGGGCGGCAATTTTCCTTGCCATGTCATCATTATGGCTCAATTTATAGAGTCTCTTGCCTTGCTCCTAATATCTCTCTACTGCGAATTTGATCCTGACCCTAATTTTAGTGACCAAAAATGTAATTACAGATAAAAAATTAATAACATAAAAAAAAATTAATAACATAAAAATGTAATTAAGGGGTAAGAATAACGAGAGGCAATCAACCAAGTCTCTCAATAAAAAGAAGAAGAAAAATCCAATCTCACAACCAGAGGGAATCGTCTCTATGTAAACACCACCTCTCACTGTCAGAGTCTTTTTCCATTCATTATCATAATCCATTCTTGCCAATATTCAATGTTACAACTACTTGGAATTAGTTTAATATAAAAAGAAATATATATATATATATATATAAATATATATATATATATAATCGAAGGGGTAGAATAAGTTATTGGGCAGAGAGAAGATGTTGAAAAGAAAAAAATATGAAGAAGAAAACAGAAGAGAGGCTGCAGAAGATTGGGCAAAATCTATTCACATTCCACCGATATATGGACATGCGTCATGTCACATAATATGAATGCCTCATCCACCTAATGGCAATGGCATTTCCGCAATAAACATTAAAAATCTGACCTCTTGGTTAAGGTCGACTGTGGGCTGTATATATACGTTGCCACTGAGTCCATTACATTTGTTGCAAAAAATAAAAAAACAAAAAAACAAAAAAACTTATGATAACCTGCTTGCTTGAGAATATCACAATCCTTTGAGAGAGAGAAAGCGAAGAAAAAATGGCTGAAGAAAATCAAGTCATCGACTGCCACACTACTGAGGCATGGGAAGGGCAGCTCCATAAGGGAAACGAGAACAAGAAACTGGTATTTCAATTTTCAAATCTCCAATCACACTTCTATATCTTTTTGCATTCTTTTTTCTTCGCTTACAAAACATTTAATTTTAGTCTCCATAAGTTTAAGGGCATTTCCACCAATTCACTATAACTAAAAATAATGATTAAAAAAAAGGGAAAAAAAGAAGAAGAAAGAAAGTTAACCTTACTCAAATGTCTTGCCCATCAAGAAACACTTAAGCAAAATCGGATTGCATTAGGATAGGTTATTTTAATCCATATAGGACTATGAACCCTTAAAGCTCTAGTATTCTAATCAAATTGCACTTAGACTACAGCTGCAGATATGTTTGAGCAGTACTTCTTGATCAATACAAACTCTCTGACTCCTCATATGATTAGAAGACCTCATTTCGTGGCTAAGACAAGATTGTTTTACAATATTTCCTTTGTATTTTGTCATTAGCTTCAATGGGGAATTTTTTTATTTTCTTGTTCACCATATTGAAATTGTTTGTGCCTAGAAATTTAGTTCCAAATTTTGAAATCAAGAGGAAGAATTGGGTGTATTCCAGCGCTTACATTTCAAATAGAATTAATTTTGTCTGACTCTAGATAGGGGTTCTGTAATTTGCAAATGGCTTAAAAACCTAGGTGTACGGTTGTGTCCTCCATCTCTTTAATATTTTGGTTGTGGAATTGGTTTTATACTTTGATTAACTAATACATTAATTTGATGTCTTTAATTTAATAGCTGGTGGTGGATTTCACTGCTTGGTCTTATGGACCCTGCCAGTTGATCGCCCCAATATTGGCAGAGTTGGCTAAGAAGAACCCAAAAGTAACGTTCCTAAAGGTGGATGTGGATGAACTGAAGACTGTTTCTGAAAAGTGGGGTGTGGATGCAGTGCCTACCTTCCTCTTCCTCAAGGAAGGCAAGGTAGTGGACAAGGTTGTGGGTGCCAAGAAAGACGAGTTACGGACCAAAGTAGAGAAGCATACCACTGCTGCCCCCAGCATTGCTACTGCTATTGCTTCTAATAGTGCTACTGCTACTGCTACTAATACTACTACTAGTACTGCTGCTGCTACTCCTACTGATACTCTTACTGCTACTGCATAACTTCTATCATTCTCTGTGGAGGAGACTATGAAACTCCTTTCTGTTTCACTAGTTGTTTATAACTTTTATGAGTTTCTTTTAAGACATCTGAATGCTTTATGTATATGGCTACTGGTTCCCATATGATGCCTCATGCCAATTATCTATGAATTTTTTTTTTTTTAATCATTACAATACCATACTTATTTGGGATGGAAAGTTCAAGAGCCAATTGGAACAATAAGTTGAGTCTTGGCTCTTTGCCAACCAATTTCCCTAAATGCCTCCTGCCCGTTCTTTGTAAATCGGGATCAATTATCCAGCTAATGAAACTACATGGATATTGATGAACGGAACACAACCTGATTTCCTGGAGACCAATGGCTATGGCTTTTGATTTAAAGTGAATTATGCTTTTACCTTTCTAGCTTCAAGGTTACCAATATGGTTTGGAGAACGGTGGTGATCAACTATCTCAAGTCAAGAGATTGTAAATTGGGCAAATATTAAACCAATTAATCTTGGGTCTTGGATTAAATTACATTGGTGGTAATTAAATTCCAATTTGTCAAAATTACTTTGGTTAATTGGTTTATTTTTACCCCACCTGCTTTGAACAATGTTTTCAAAGGCATGCGTAGGCGCACATGTTGAACAAATAGTAACCTAAAAATTAAGCAATTATATGCACGTTTTAACTCGCAAGTGCACAAGATCGGATAAATAGTATAGAAAGCAAACACGAGATCGTTCCCATGAGGATTGGATTAATTTGTGCTAAATATTGAAAACAGCGTTTGATTAAAAATAGAATTGGATTGTGGTTAAAACAATGAGAAAACTAGTTAGGGATTCGATGTTCACCACTAATCTTTTTCCTTAAGCAAACGACATGCACAATGCTACAAAACAGATTTTGGATGCTTATGTTTGTCAACCTAAATGCATGATATCTACTCTTTAAGTTATTGATTTCCCTAAACAATAAGTTAGGCATGAGTATCTACTCTAACTCTTTTCATTCTTAAAGTGTTTAGCATGGTATCTACTAAGTTGTACTTTAAGAATGCATAACACAATGGAAATCGACAAACACACAAATTTTAGAACATGGTATCTATTCTAGTTATTCATGATGATTAATTTCAAGAACTTATAACTAGTTCTTTTGTTACTTTCATAGGTACAAGACTCGGTCATCTAAATTTACCTATGTAACAAACTCAATACACAACATGCATATGATGATCAAGCATAACATAACTTATGTAAAGAGTAAAATATAATCTGAAATTAATCAATAAGCATCACAAAAGTAGTTTATAGCAAAGACATATCGAAATCGTTAAAGAAACATGATTAGGGCTTCAATCGAGCCCTAACTAAAATATTTAGCTATCCATAATTTGAATGGATAGCAAGAACATACAAAACAGAAAATAAAAAGAGAAAGAAGAAGAAGATAGCTCTTTGATAAAGAAGACAACTCTTTGATGGTGTAAACAACTATTTGATAGTAGACAACTCTTTAATGGTGTAAACAACTCTTTGATGGTGTACAATGGAAATGTAATTTATGGAATGATATCCTCCTTTGAATGAGCTGAAACTCTGTATTTATAGGCTTCAAATTCGTCCTCCCCCTTGGCTGGTCTCTTAGCTGTCCATGTGTGGCAGCTCATGCTTTGTCTCCCATGTGCTTTGTCTCCCATGTGTGGCAGCTCATGCTTTTCAGCTGCCATAAGCTTTGCCTCCATGTGTGGTTGCTTTAAGCACATGGATCAACAGCTGCCCATGCTTTGCCTCCATGTGTGGCTGCTTTAAGAACATGGCTCAACAGCTGCCCATGCTTTGCCTCCATGTGTGGCTGCTTTAAGCACATGTGACAGCAAAGGTTTGTCTGTGAACCAGGTTCAGTTTTTGACATGCTGAGGGCTCCAGACTTATCCAATTGGGCTGAAATTTGGATATGTTATAGTAAACATCCATTGGAACAACTTCTATCAAGGGTGTCACCCCATCTGACTTGTGCAAGTAGCTGAACTGAGGCCTGCAAACTGACCCACGAAAACTGGACTGAGGCCTGGTTTGTCTGTGAACCAGGTTCGGTATTTGACATGCTGAGGGCTCCAGACTTATCCAATGGGGCTGCAATTTGGATATGTTATAGTAGACACCCATTGGAACAACTTCTATCAAGGGTGTCGCCCCATCTGACTTGTGCAAGTAGCTGAACGGAGGCCTGCAAACTGACCCACGGAAACTGGACTGAGGCCCGAATGTTTGACCTTGAGCTACTAAATCATGTATAACTTCCTCTAGAAGACTCCAAATCATGCACCGTAAAATGCTACGGAAACTAGACTTCCGTATCTTTCCAGTGATGTATGGCGCATTATCTGGTTCTTTTTGAGCAAGTACAGGCTAATCCGTAAATATGATTGATCTGCAGACACTGTTTTGAGCTAACTTATCTTCAAAATGCAAATAATGAGTCTCAACCTTATTATACTGAAACATACACAAAACTTTATTAAAAGCACAAGTTTAACTCAAAAACATACCTTTCTACTTTTACCTTTCTAGCTTCAAGGTTACCAATATGGTTTTGAGAACGGTGGTGATCAACTATCTCAAGTCAAGAGATTGTAAATTGGGCAAATATCAAACCAATAAATCTAAATTACCATTGGTGATAATTAAATTCCAATTTGTCAAAATTACTTTGGGTAATTCGTTTATTATCCCACCTGCTTTTAACAGTGTTATTAAAGGCATGCGTAGGCGCGCGTCGAAGCGCATGTTGGAGCGCACGTCAGAGCGAGGCGATAGCAAATCACCTCAGGGTTCCCTTGTTTATTTATTTGCACACTTAGCGTGCCGTCGACGGCGAGGCGTACGAAGGCTCTGTAAAGCGAAATTTTAAGGCTCAGTGAGGCGCATTTGCTCGAGGAAGAAGAAGACGACATGAGAAAAGAGGCGCATATGCGACGTCGTCGTTTCATAGAGTCCTATTATTTTTTAACGCTTGTTTTGATATTATCTATGCTTTACCTTTTAACACAGCCCCTGCCCCTCTTTAAGAAGAAACGATGCGTTTAATTAGCAATTTTATTTGCTCCATAAAAAATAAATTAACCTTATTATTTTAAATATATTTAGCATGATGTCCTAAGTCGTAACTTAGCCCTAATGTATTTTTTTCTTCTTGTAACTCTTAGTGCTTAGTTGAATTTTTCGTACCTTTGTTGGAGGTGTAGTTGGGCTTTTATAGAGCTTCGAGTCCTTGGGTTTAGCCCCACTTCCCTAGCTTTGCGCATCCCATCCTCTACTTCATGGTCATGGGGTTCAGATGACCAGGTTGTGTCTCCCTTGCTTCGCACTTCTCTAGTGCCAGTGGGAGAGAAGTTTGATCACCCCACGTCTTTTAATCATAGTATATGGGCTAAGCTACGACACTTGAGATTTGGTCCCCACAGACTCTAATTCTGATAGATAGAGATTAGCCAATTCAATGTAGAATCTTCATCTGTAAGTATGCCTTCTTCGAATTCGTCTCGAGTACATTCGGGCATGGATCTATCCCGAAGATGCTATTCGATACAGTAACTAAGCAACTCTCACGGCCGATACAATTCTGCTAAACACGTAAAGGGATATTAATAAATCTGTATTTATCAAAAGAATATGCATCTACGAGTTCACTATACAAGTACAAGAGGTGAAAAGATTGTAGTTCACTCCACAATGGCATGAGAGCTGGTCGCATGACACGTTCCTTGCTGGAAACTCCCACAAGTTGCAGTAGTTAGGAGTTCCAATACTTGCAAACTTAATGCTTGAGATAGACTGCCCTGGAAAACACTTTAGATGAACCTGGGCCTGGTGAAACATTTTCGATTCTTCATGGCTGTGTCGATATCAAAAATTTCAGCGTTTAGGTGATGTACTTGTAAATCAGCACAAACCCGTCACTGATCTCTTCACCAGGGTTATCTTCGATGGATCCCCACCGAGTTCCTCAACCACTACCACCAAATTTTGTGTTGGCTTTAACCAGGACCCAGGAACATGGTACCTTGAAATCCTTACCTTGTACCATTTCAACGTCTGTTTGGTTCGGGTAGCTAGTGAGCCTCGGATCCAATCAACTGATGACCCTCCATCTGGAGAGACCAAATCCATTGCTTCTCCTTGAAGGCCAGCCTGTTTGGAAGATTTTCCTATGAGATTAAAACCACAGAAAAAAGGAAGAAGAAAAAAAGAGATGGAGATAATTGTGAGTGGCCAAAATGGATTTGAACTTGAAGGTTTTACCATATTCATCAATGGGAGCATCATAGTCATAACTGTGGTTGTAAACTTGTAATGAATGGGCTCCCAGCATTTCGTCCATAAACCATAAACACTGAAACTCAAAATCATGTCTCAGTGCCATAATTGGAGCTCACACAACAAAAATTAAATAACAAGCTTTTGTCGTACAATTTCTATTTCTCCTGAGTCTCCTCCTCTTACAATGAAATTCCAGTTTAGCAATTTCTGTATTAGTTTTAGCCTTTTTTGTACACTACTACGTCGTTTTATACATATGTAAGCTGTCCACTTGTAATGACAACCTGACCGTCAACTTTTTGACCAATGCCCTCCCATGCTTCAACGTGGCGAGATATTACTGGCTGGATCTTAGCATGATAGAGCAAACCACTGCAGCGAATCAATCCTTCCCTCTATCCATTGCAATTTGGGTTCCACTCTCCATGGACACAACCGTGCAATCTTCAATCTTTGCTTCACCTCACCCTCCAGGCCAGGCCATGAACTGAAAAGAGCACCCCATAATAAATAAATAAAACAGAAAATCTCTTAAAAGTTTCAACTTTCAACAATGGAGAATTTCACAATCCCATGCAAATCAAGCCCTCCCACACCTATTCTACCCTCCAAACTTGGCAACCCATCTGAATTCTCACAAAGACACGCCAAACCCATAATCTCTTTCTCCAGGAAAACTCTCCCAAAATTCACAGACACTCATTTAAACTATCTCTGCAAGAATGGCCGGTTCAGCGAGGCCATCACGGTTCTTGACTCTATTGCCCAAATTGGGTCCAAGGTACCACCCACCACTTATATGAATTTACTTCAATCTTGTATTGACACCAATTCCATTCAGCTGGGTCGGAAGCTCCATGAGAATATTGATTTAGTTGAGGAAATAAACCCATTTGTTGAGACTAAGTTGGTGAGCATGTATGCCAAATGTGGGTTTTTGGATGATGCTCGTAAGGTGTTTCACGCAATGCGTGAGAGAAATTTGTACACTTGGTCAGCCATGATTGGTGCGTGTCTTAGAGACCAAAGGTGGAAAGAGGTTGTGGAGCTTTTTTGCTCGATGATGAAAGATGGAATTTTGCCGGATTACTTTTTGTTCCCTAAGATATTGCAGGCTTGTGGGAATTGTTCCAATATCGAGGCCACGAAATTGATACATTCCATTGCGGTTCGGTGTAATTTGACTAGTTGTATTCATGTGAACAATTCAATATTAGCCGTGTACGCAAAGTGTGGAAATTTGGAGTGGGCAAGGAGGTTTTTTGACAACATGGATGAGAGGGATGGGGTGAGTTGGAATGCAATTATATCTGGTTATTGCCACAAGGGTGAGAGTGAAGAAGCTCGTAGACTGTTTGATGCGATGAGCAAAGAAGGGATTGAACCGGGTTTGGTAACGTGGAATACGTTAATTGCTAGTCATAACCAGTTACGGCATTGCGATGTTGCAATGGAACTGATGAGGAGGATGGAGAGCTGTGGGATAACTCCTGATGTATATACTTGGACTTCTATGATTTCAGGGTTTGCTCAAAACAACAGGAAACACCAGTCACTGGATTTTTTTAAGAAGATGCTTTTGGCAGGGGTACAACCAAACGGGATTACAATTACTAGTGCAATCTCAGCATGCACATCTTTAAAATCACTGAACCAAGGGTTGGAAATCTATTCTCTTGCTATAAAGATGGGTTTCATTGATGACGTACTGGTTGGAAATTCACTCATTGACATGTTTTCAAAGTGTGGGGAAGTGGAAGCTGCTCAGAAGGTCTTCAGTATGATCCCAGAGAAAGATGTTTACACTTGGAACTCAATGATAGGAGGATATTGCCAAGCGAAGTATTGTGGTAAGGCGTATGAACTGTTCACGAAGATGCAGGAATCAGATGTACATCCCAATGCCGTGACCTGGAATGTGATGATCACAGGATACATGCAGAATGGAGATGCTGATCAAGCAATGGACCTCTTCCAAAGGATGGAAAAAGATGGGAAAATTAAACGAAATACGGCATCATGGAACTCTCTTGTCTCTGGCTACCTGCAACTAGGGGAAAAAAACAAGGCGTTTGGGGTGTTCAGGCAGATGCAGGCCTACTGTGTTAATCCCAATTCAGTTACTATATTGAGTGTTCTACCATCTTGTGCGAATTTAGTTGCCATGAAAAAGGTGAAAGAGATTCATGGTAGTGTATTGCGTAGAAATTTGGAGTCTGAAATCCCTGTTGCAAATTCCCTGATCGACACTTATGCCAAATCAGGAAACATAGCATATTCAAGAATCATATTTGATACAATGTCGTCCAAAGATACCATCACCTGGAACTCAGCAATTTCTGGTTATGTCTTACACGGTCGTTCAGATGTTGCACTTGATCTTTTTGATCAGATGAAGAAGTCGGGGTTTAAACCAAATAGAGGTACCTTTGCAAATATCATACATGCATACAGTCTGGCTGGAAAGGTAGATGAGGGAACACAAGCGTTCCACAGCATCACTGAAGACTATCAAATTATACCAGGTCTAGAACATTATTCAGCTATGGTAGATCTATATGGTCGTTCTGGTAGGCTTCAAGAAGCAATGGAGTTTATTGAAGGTATGCCCATAGAACCAGACTCCTCTGTTTGGGGTGCCTTATTTACAGCATGTAGGATTCATGGGAACCTTGCCTTGGCAGTTCGTGCAGGGGAGCATTTACTTGTCTCGGAACCAGGGAATGTTTTGATTCAAAAGTTAATGTTACAGGCATATGCTTTATGTGGGAAGTCTGAGGATATATCAAAATTGAGAAAGTTTGGAAGAGATTATCCAAAAAAGAAATTTCTTGGTCAGTGCTGGATTGAAGGCAAGAACTCACTGCATACGTTTATTTCAGGTGACAGATTGAAATTATGTTCAATCTTTCTAAATTTGTGGTTACAAAACATAGAAGAAAAGGCAAAGACACCTGATTTTTGTAATGAGCTATGTGTTGAGGAAGAAGAGGAGGAAATTGGCTGGATCCACAGTGAAAAGCTTGCATTTGCTTTTGCCCTGAGTGGCTCTCCAAGTGTACCCCAATGTATTAGGATTATGAAAAATCTGAGAATGTGTGGAGACTGCCATAGGATAGCGAAGTATATATCTGTGGCTTTTGGGTGTGATATATATTTGAGTGACGCGAAGTCCTTCCACCATTTTAGTAATGGCCGTTGTTCTTGTAGGGACTATTGGTAGAGATGTCCTAGAGGAAAAACACAAAAGGCGGAAGTTGAAAGATCAGTTTTACCTCAAACAGGGCTTGTTCAAGGCACACAACCGCAGTCACAACACAAGCTAACTTCATTTTGCAATTTTGACAAGGTTGAAGAGGGGATGATTGATCTCTATGGGATCGAATAACCGTGAAGACAGCAACACTAGAGTCACATTCAACTTCAATCTGTCTACATCGTTCCGAGTCAAACATAGGCATTGGCGTAGCTTCATAGCTCTGTCTGCCCCAAGAACAGATCCAATGCCAAGGTTCAGAGAGGAGCCTTTGAAATTTTTCATTGCGCAAAACTCCACCTGCTCCAATGTGGCCAGGCTCACCTCTGCAACTACCATGAGTTGTAAGCTTAAACCAACATTGAGGAGGGGCAAGGCAATGAATCTGCCTGTAATGTCTTGTTAGCCTCACACACTGGAAAATGAGATTCTGAGGCCAAGGAGGGACTACAAACTCTGGCATAAACACAAATGTTGCAGCTCCATTTGCATTGGTTTTCCATAAAGTGGCAGCAAAAGTGAGAGACGAAGGAACTACTTGTAGGAACTGATATTTTAGTATTGAGATTGATTGTAGTATAAGTATAACAAATGTATGAAATCCATCATAAAAGAGTGATGTGATTTGTTATGTAATCAACCTATCGTGTTTGAAAATATAGTCCTCATTCGGTGATGCATGGGGATGGAAATCTGCAAATACTTTTTCCCTTAGAAGCAGGGCATGGCCCATGGGCTCTTAGTAGGCCCACCAGTTTTGGGCCGTCGAGCTTAGGGCTGCTTTGTTAGAGGGCCAACATCTAATAATGGGATGAAAATTTGATAGGAGGTCCAAGAAAAGTTGTGCTGATGTCCTTGGACCTACTATGCATGTAATGCTTCATCTGCATTCTGCAGTAGTGAGTGATGAGGTAATATAATATATAATTGTTTGTGAGAGACAAAATAGAAAGAGGAGACGTGTATTAGCAAGCTAGCTTATATGATATGAATCGTGTTTCTGAAGGGTTGTGGTCATGAGCTCAATACCGGCTTAGCTTTACAACGAGGATAACTAGCAAAGGGCTAACTATAACATATGAAAAATATGAAGTGGTCACTTAATTTGGTAGAGCTAAAGTAAAGCGAATTATTAATTAGAGTAGGTAATGAGATTCCTAAAATGGCAGAATTAGTAAAATTGTCATAATTAAATAAATGAAGGAAGATTATGCCAAAGAGGAAGAAGAATTGCCAATGAGGGTTGATTAAGTTGGTAAGGATTGTTCTCTTTGCTATCCAGGCCTAGTTTCGAGTCCTGTTACGATGGGGCTACAGTGGGGTCACACAACCTCTTGGAAGCTATGGAAATAGCTTAAAGGTCCCTTGGAGCTACGCAAGGAAGAAGCACTGCTGTTTTTTTTTTATTTATAAACATCCTGGGCAAAATGACATCGTTTTGACCCAAGAATTTTCATTAAAATGGCCTGGCCCAGCAACTCCCCTCAAAGTCCAAACCCACCCTATCCCTCCATCCCATTGCTTTCAATCATATAACTTTACCAAATCTTGAAAGAGTAATGCTACACTTACCACATTTTTATCCCACATTTCTATACCACATAATGTGGCATGTCCATATTATATGTCACATCAATTAAATCAATGAAGTGTATTTTAATTAAGTCAATTAGGAAAATAAATATTGGAATAAATTATAAAAGAAAAGAAAATATTAAATAATTTTAATTGATGTAGTTGTCTACCTCAGTTGCCATATAAGATGGTATAAGGATGTGGTATACAAATGTGATAAAAGTAGCATTATTCATTTGGAAAATATTGGCCAACGTTTAATATACACCTCTTCCCAACAACCCTATATTTCCCATTTCATTTGGTTGTCTTGTCCACTCTCTGGAGTGGAGAGTGGGCTTTCATGAGACAAAGATTTATGAAAAACATAAAAATACTTAAATAAATGTAATAAAATATCATGTCTCTGTTCCATTCAACTCAAACACTCAAATGGACTCCTAAAATCCCCAAATTCTATTATTCTATACCCTAAGTTCCCAATTAAATCGCCCCCCCAAACCCTCATGGCTGAAAATTTTATTATCTTCCCTCTCCATCTTTATAATTTTATTGTTATTGGTATACTTAAACCTCTGGATGTCTAATATTTTTATTGGATAATGATTATCTGAATGGATGAATATTGATGATTTTGTGTGTAGATGATTTATTGGATTGGATGACCATATATATGATTATTTGATTTATTGGAATTTGGGGTTTATGATTAATTTTGTGATGGACTTCATGTCCTCTCTCTGTTTGTTCATTTCCAGCAAGGGGCCTTGGGGGGGGGGGGGGGTGGTGGGGTTGGTGGGGAAGCCCAAAATGGTGTTTCCAACAATAAAAATCTGCCATGGCAAGGTGTGGGCCCCAGCAAAAAAAATCTGCCTGGGCTAGCCCTTGGGGAGGTTTGACGCGCCACTACAGTGCCCGCCCAACGGATCTCTTCCACGTGTTTGTTGCTGGGCCATCCGATCAGCTTTTTAAACATATCCAACGGCAGCCCTTTTTTCGCGAATAAAAAAATCGAAAAAGCAACCCCCAACCGCTCTCTGCCACGTGGAAGCTTCTGGGCTCTCCGATCCTTTTTTTCCAGCAATCCAACGGCAGGCAATTTTTTGCCCAATGAAAAAATGAAAAAAAAATCGGAATTTTTTTTTAAAAATACCAAAAAAATACTGAAATTGTTTTCTATAAATACCAACCAATACTCTTCACTTTCAACAACCAATATTTTTGTAATAAAAAATTGAAAAAAAATACCAAAAAATTACTTTTTTTTTTCTCTCTATACCTTATTTCCATTTTCAACATTTAAGTAAATGTCTTTGTCCTTTTACTTTTATTTATTTTTATATTACTCCATTTACTTAAGTTTACAATGTAAATAAGGAAGTACCCCCCATTTGGATTCAAATAAAAATACTAGAAAATCAAATTCCCACCAAATCAAAATATGAAAAATCGGTTTTAGTGCAAAATACGATTTAGGCTAAAAATGATGGCTCATTAAGTCAATATATACTTCATATTAAAATCCCATAAAATCAAGTTTTCTTATTTGATGTGTAAGGAATAAAAGCCGCCAAATATTTTCTTGAGAAAATGATTATTTCGAAAAAACATTTTTCATACTTAGTCAATATTGTACATCCGCTAAAAATCTTGAGAAAATGATTTTTTCATACGTAGGAATCCAAAAATTTTATCCGAAAATATTATCCAAATTAATTGTTTAAGTAAACAAAGTTGTGAAAAAAAAACAAAAAAAATGAATAGTATTTGTCATGGCAAGCCTAAACTGCTGGAAACACACTTTGCTAAGGGAGGGTAGGGCAGCCATTATTCACGTGAATAGTAGCTGTCCTAGGGCTCCCCTTGCCATGGCAATGGGCTAACTGGTGGAAGTGCTCTAAGAGGAAAGTAATATAAAATTATCTTTTAGTGTTATTTTCATCTTTAAAAAAATATATGAACTTTTACACTAAGACTCCTTGGGGTAACAATCCTAGATCCGCCAATGACAATCCCTTTTGGAGATTAATCTGTAAATAAATCTAAATAAATAAAAAGAGCTAAAATTCTCTTTATAAGTTTTCAAAGAGGCTTTGGTATCCCCTTAGTCCTGAGATGGGGTAACCTCCCTCCCAAAACTTTTCTGTGATTTGTCGGGGATAATGTTATTCCCATTTGATACAAATTTTTCTGCTAGCGATGACCTATGTTATGGCACTTCTTGTGGTCAATTCCAGAAGAAATATAATGACGTCAGATCAGACGCAACTAATAATTAAATTGGATCTGGCAATCTGCAAGTTCTGCTACTATATATATATAATCCCTGAATGATGGACCAAGATTCTGTGCTAGATTTTATTCCTGTAGCTTAGCTTCTCTTTTGCATGGGGGAACGGAATTAAGCTAGCTGGGGCAGCACATTGATGCAAATTGCAATCACCTAATAAATCTCTATTATATTTTATTATTATATATGTTATGTATCATGTATGCGGCTCACGAGAAGGTCACAGGCTCCATGTCCATGTCACAATGTCCAAGATCCAAAACATATAGATAAAGCAATAACCTTTCAGTTTCAGAAGGTCACAGGCTCACAGAAATGAATGAACAGAGCCATTAATTTGGCTCAGTCCAATAATTTCAAAAGAAAGAAATAGGCTCGCTCAACAATGATGGTAAATATACTAATTAGTATTACTGATGAAATGGGTACGTTTTGTTTGTTTTTCTGATACAGAAAAGGATTAAGTTTATGGGAATAATTATCTGCTTGTTGGTTTCTCTCATAAGGAAATTACAACTAGTTTCGAAACACTAATATAGTGCATTGAACACACGACTTTCGTTTCATTTCATGCACTAATTATTTGTGGCTTGATTTTATCTTGTTAGTGGAGAATCAGATCAAATCTTGATCGATCCTAGCGATGATCACCATCAAATCAAACTTTGAAGGTGACGCCATGCATGCATGCATTGATTCCAAACCAAAGCTATTTACTTTTCGTTTCTAAAATATTGTTTCGTTTCGTGCATATAGTTACATCTAGATCTATTAATTACTGTTCGATTCGATGCGACTTTATTAATAATAAAGCTCCTTGCTTTCTAGCTAGCTATATAGCTCTTTGTTGTGTATCACACAAAGGTGACCGGCCCACGAACCAATCAGCCGTGATGGGCGCCTTAATAATCATATTATAAATTGCTATTCTCATATAAAGTTATATTACGTGGTCATACAGTTACGTGATATATTTTATACGCATGTTGCAATATAAGTATAGTTGAAATAACAGTGGTATTTATATATAATAAATTCAACTCCAAGTAAATATTGATAGATAGGATAGGCCTCACCCTCTCTACTTAAAGTCTTAACTCAACTCCAATTATTAAAAGAGGAAGAAGAAAACAAAGACGGACTATATACTTATTTCTAAAAAGGACTACGTTTGCATGCATTGCATGGTGCTTGGCAGCTTGCTTATAAATAATTTATGTAAAGTGAAATTAATTGGAGAATGAACCAATAATGATAATGATAACAATAGGGAGTGAGCTGTTCAAGTAATTAAAATGATCATCACAAATCACGAGTTAAGACCCAAGTAAAGCACTTGTGACCTTTTAGACACTCTTTTCTTTTTAAGAGCAAGGCCGCCCAGATCGATGAATCCCTCTCAGCTAGCTAGCAGTTCATTAGGGGTCTAATTAATGCGCATATAATCTATGATTTAGGTCCCATAATTTAAATTATTAAGACAGAAGAGAGAATCTAATCTAGGGGGAACAACTGGTGTCAGTTAGGAAAGAGGCTGCTATCTTATACACTAACACAAAAGTGATTGTGTTTGCTTTCTCGAGCAGCTTTGCCTGTAACGTGACACTTGTGTAGGTCCTTGTAGTCCATTGCTTTGCACTTTGAGGGAGAAAACTTTGGCTGTGAAAGATGGGTTTGAACTCAAAAGCAAGACAACATGAACGAATCCTAAAGCAAATAGACAAAATGACTTTTCTCCTTTTTCAGACGCACAAAAGATAAGAGAATCGAGAAGAGAGAGGCCCACTGATTTGTTTGTGCCAAACTTTTCTTGTTTTTGTTTTTTTTGATAAGAGCAATTACAGTTTTCAAATGAACTGCTAGCTACCCTAATTACATCATTCTCACTGATTGATTGGGGCTTAATTATATTTTGATCCACATCATTGGATTTGGAGGAGTGAGGAGAGAAGTGGATGGAATTAAGGGTAAACCCGAACTCATGCCATCCCATCCCATTGTCATTCTTAAACTCACCCAAAGTCATAGTTATGATTTGAGATTTCTTTTTCTTTTCTGTGTAAAGCGGGATTAAGTGGCGACGACGTACGATACATTAAATAATGCATTGCATGTGTTTCCAGCTAATCTAATGTTTAAGCAAATTATAATTGAGTTGTCAAAGTTTCTAGGGGGCCCTCTTGTCGATCATTTGTTTTTGTATTTGAAACACACCCATCGTTTTATGCAGCAGTTGATGCAGGGACGTGGATGGAGCCAAAACTTTCTTGAATTTGTCATCTCTAAAGCTTCAAGTTCAACACTGGGATATTTGTTTGTTTTTTTTCCCTTCAGTACTATTTCAACGAGTTGATGCATTGCATGTTTATCCATCCAATTTATTCACAAGTAGGTCAATACAATATTACAATAACATAACAATGTGAGCAGGTTGCTTGATAAGGCTGCGCGCGTTGCATCTTTATCCATTATATTTATATGGATCGAGATGTTAATTGGTCATACTAGTTGTGCTTGATGAATATCATATTCATATATAGATGTCTACGTATACAGTCCAAATTGGATGCTGGTCGAGCTGACGAGTTTCAGCATTGAATCGTTCTATTTATTTATTTTTGAACGAAGATGTTGCATTCATTTGACGGCGGAAATTGCAATTAAGTTGGTTGGTAGCTATGGTCCTTCTCCTTGGACAAGAGTTAAGACTCTCGTGTTGCAAATAGCAATCCCAATCCCAATCCCAAGGGTGAGTGAAGGACATTAGGCACTGTAGCCACACCTCCTGGTGTCGACAGAAGAAGGTTTATTAATTTATGGATGATTTGATGATCCACCGGGTCCCTCTGGCTACCCGACAGAGACGAGGCTTTTTTGTCAACAAGACTCAAAATCTGGTGAAACACAAGGAACCAGCCAAGCCTTATTAGACAAGTAATTTAGATTTAAAAATGGGAATTTGGAAGTATTTTCCTCGTTTACAACATTGATATCTGACAGGTGAACTTTTCTAAGGTCAAGTTCATATTAATCATAGCAGCACCAGGTCCAACTGTTCACACCACCACCAATCCAAGAATGTATATGAAAATGATTAATGCATGCGTCCCCAGTTCATGTGGCCTTGTTTGTTCAGTGGAAGAAAACGAGATTACATGCATGACTTGACTGACTTGTACGTATGTGTATGGTCAATACGCCAACCAACCAACCCTAATTTTTATTTATTTATTGCACATCTTGGCTTGGCCCTTGACTTGACCCACACACACACATCTTAATTTCTTGGTACAATTATTAATAAATGTTTTTGGTGAAATCTTGCTGTAGTTGAGCTATATTATTCTAACGCCAATCTTGCCGATGCTGTTGCTGTTGCTGTTGCTGATGATCAAGAATGTAAGTGGACTGTGGTGGATGGATGGGAGGGTTAACTTGTATATTTTCACCATTGACTGGGTTAAATAACAAAATTAGACCGATGAAATGAAACACAACTTATATTCATATATATGTATATGCACATCCACATCCGTAATGAAAGACAAGTTAGACAAGCTATTATTAGGTGGTCCAGCAAGTGTCTATGAAGCTCAAAAATGCCGTCACTGATTGGACAATCATTTTCATTCCTGGACAAGCTGCAAGAGTTGTCAATGAGCCCTCCAAAACAATGACTTGTTTCTTTTTTCTTTTTCAACTCTCTCATATAGATTCTAGTCTACAAATATAATTTTAATTAGGGTTTTTTTTAATAAATAAAATTTAAAGAAAAGTACTATAATAATATCTTCTTAATTATCCCCCACAAGGAGAAGGGTACGAAGACTAGAAGGACCACATATATCCCATTAAAATTGTTATAGTTATGTCCAACTAAACTAGTTTATGCAAAAGGACTTGACTTATAAGATATAAATCCAACAGTGGGCGCCAAAACCCCACTTGGCAATTGACATCGATCTATAGATAAATATAAATATTTTGAGTAATCTCCAAACATGCACTTGTTGTTTTGTGAGTGTTTTTTTGTTGTGGGAAGCATTTATTTTTATTTTTAGTAATGGCATTAGCAATTTGGCAATTTGGCAATTTGGCAGGCAAAGCCATAATTAAGTTGCATAACTAGTCATTGTAATCTAAGGCTTAGATTCTGTGATTTTCTTAATTGGGACTTGTTTGATAGGCATACACTAATTAATATATATATATATATAATAGCATTCAATTCAGCCATTACAATTTACAATACATATATTATTATATACTATTATGAGTTTTAATTAATAAAAATATAAACATCTGGTTGTGTTGTGTTTGATGAGGGGATTGAGGAATGAACAAGCACTGATAATTAAACGACTAGTTAGTTGGTAATATTTTGCATTTGCATCGCCATTGCATTGCATAATAAGCTCAAAGGAAGGAACATCGTCGCAGGGGTCTGCACCCACGTGAAGCTTCTCTTGCTCGGGTCCCCACACAGATCCTCCGTATCCACATGTGGGCCCCCCATCCCGACCTCTTCTGATGATGATATCCTCTTCCTCCTCTTCTCTATCTTTCTTTCCTCTGTCTCTGTGTGTATGTGTGTGTGTGTGTGTGTGTGTTCCTCAAAGCAGGGGAGAGGGGAGTGGGTATTGCGTCGTAATGGTAATGGGTCATCTCATCAAAACTCTTTTCTTACCCTACCCCTATTTTCCTTCTGCCTAACACGTGTTTCTCGCCCCTCTCACGTGAACATCCACGTGTCCCAGGACCCCATCAGTCCTCTCCCCTGCTTTAAATTGAGGACCTGCATGTTATATCCTAGCTAGACACAACACTCTCGTATCCATAATCAGACTGACTCCCTCAGAAAAATTACTCTCTCTCTATCTGTAAATCATCTGTTGTTTGCCTTGGCCAATTCCTAGAGAGAGAGAATATATCTGAATTCCTTGTTACCTTCAATCTCATCTCCTCTCACCTCAACACTTGTGTACATATGTGTGTACTTACTTGTTGTAACGTGAAGAAATCAAGTTGAAAGAGAAAAGGCAAGAAAAAAAGAAGAAAAGGAGGAGTTATAGCGCAGCACCGCAGCAGAGAATCTGTGAATGTTGCGTACAAAATCTTTAAAGCGAAATCAGCCTTACGTTGTCTCCACGACTCCCCACACCTCTCCTTCCTCCTCCTCCTCCTCCTGCCACAAAGATTTTGTTCCCTCTTCCCTAATTTCTCCCACAATTTCTTTTTATTCCTTCTTTTTCTAACACTACGTACACGTACGTTATCATCACTCCCTCTCACTCTCTCACTATATATAGCTATACCACCGCCACCTACTTCTCTCCGCCGGTGTGCGCACTTTTCTTATCCTTCACCCCTTTTAACCGCCATTATGTAGCCTATTATTACCTTATAATCATTCATCATCTTCAACCATCCGTCCACAAAAAAGAACAAGAACAAGAACATCAAGAATCAATCATACATATGGCCACTAAGCTTCTTTTAATTACATTCGCCATCTGCAGATTGATTGTTACGGTTGGATTAACCGTGGACCCCACGGAGCTTCTCCGCCTTGTTGTTGACGGTCAGCTCAGCGTCGACCCCTCCGACATCGACACCGCCTCCAAGGACTTCGGCTTGATGACCCGAGCCGAGCCCCTGGCCGTTCTGCACCCGGGCTCTGCCCAAGACGTGGCCAGACTCGTGCGAGCCGCTTACTCTTCGGCTCACGGATTCACGGTCTCGGCCAGGGGCCACGGGCACTCCATCAACGGACAGGCGCAGACCAACAATGGGGTCGTCATTGAAATGAACGGCGGCGGATCATCAGGAAGAGTTATGAGTCGGCTAAGAAGTGGGTCGGGTCGGGTTTCGGAGAAGGGTATGTACGTGGACGCCTGGGGTGGGGAGCTGTGGATAGATGTGCTGATGAGCACGCTGGAATATGGACTCGCACCAAAGTCGTGGACGGACTACTTGTACTTGTCGGTCGGAGGAACCCTCTCCAACGCCGGTATCAGCGGCCAAGCGTTCAATCATGGCCCTCAGATTAGCAGTGTTGATGAGCTCGACGTCGTTACAGGTTCCAAATTTAATCATATCACTCTTTTTTTGTTTTTGTTTTTTTGCCTTTCTTTCTAATTTCCCCTAATTTATTTGTAAGTGTTTGCATGGTGTATATTACAAAGTTTAGATATTGTTTGTTTTACCGATATAAGTGTGGACGTAATAGAGAGAAAGGTAGTTAATCTTGTGTGTGTAGCATTAGCATATTAATTAATTATACCCCTCACATGGCCTGGTTTGTCATATATATCACCAACCAATCGATCTAACAATATATATTCTCATCATGATTCATGATCATGACATTATTATGTTTGTTGCCGTTGCTGCCAATTGAAGTGCTTGTCTTTATGTATATGATCAATGGCAAATCGATCTCTTGTGTAGCTAGCATATGATTATTGGAATGACCTAACTGTTTGTTAAACAGGCAGGGGCGAGCTATTGACATGTTCAGAAGAGAAAAACGCAGAGCTGTTCCACGCTGTTCTTGGTGGGCTAGGGCAATTTGGAATCATCACTAGGGCTAGAATTGCTCTCGAACCTGCCCCCCAAAGGGTATCTCTCTCTCTCTCTCTCTCTCTCTCTCTCATATTATTATAATAAGTTGTTTCAATAGAAATGGGTTTTGGTTGGGTTCCACCTTCCCATGGTGGGACAAAAAGGAGTCCTAAAAGGCAAGGTATGATGAGCTTGAGCTTCACCTACCTAAGGGGGTTTCGAAGGGATCGAATATGGGTCCATGAATTGGAGCTTTTTGAACCCATTATTCAAACGGGTGTTCTATAGCTGGCAATGTTGTTGACGTGTCCTCTTTGCTTCTTTAACTAACATGGTCTCTTTTTCTATCTCCTTGTGCTTTAATTTTGTTTTTATTATTGCTTTATTTGCTGCCATTGTCAAACAGGTGAGGTGGATCCGAGTACTGTATTCCAACTTTTCGGCTTTTACCAAAGATCAGGAATTCCTCATCTCTCTGCATGGGCAACCCTCCACCCACAAGTTCGACTATGTCGAGGGTTTCGTAATTGTAGATGAAGGCCTCATCAACAATTGGAGGTCCTCTTTCTTCTCTCCTAGCAACCCTGTCAAAATCACCTCTATTAATTCTCAAGGGGGTGTTTTATATTGCTTGGAGATTACCAAAAACTACCATGAATCAACCGCTGATACAATTGACCAGGTATTAATTTGTATACGTGTTATAGTTTTATTAATTTGGCGGTTGGTGATTAGTCTTCAATTAGCTAGCAATCAATCCATAGGCCTCATTAGTCCAACCAGCATATAAATACATTTAGTCGTAATTTCAGGCATGCAAGTTATGTATAATTTCTACGAATATACACCAACCCAACCCAACCCACTAAAAATATAAAAGTATTTTTTTTTTTTTGGTATAAAAAACCTAGAGAAATACGAAAGAGTGGTAAATAAATATTATAAATAAGTGATGGCGTCGTGCATGCAGCATGCTAAAGCAACACCAGCTTCGATAAAGAAAACGTATATATATATAGAATAAAGAGATGGCTAGCAAGCAGGAGCAACAATTCAACAATTGGTTGGTAATCTCAGACTTTAAAGACTAATTAAATAAAGTGGCTATCTCTCATCGTACACGTATTGAAACCAATAAGAGAGCAAGGTTTTGAAGCTAGATTGATCAATCAATAATATTTCAGGGTCCCCACTAAACCTAGATTATATGATTAGCTACTACAAAATGTAATTAACAAGAAAACATGGAAGATCTGCGATCTATTATCTTATTCAAACCTAGATTGAATGCAAGCTTTTTTTCAAAATTGTTTTCTAATTGTATATTACTAAATCTAATAAGCCGCCCAATTCACCAAATTATTCCTCTTGAATGGAACTTATCCTGACAAAAGCAACACTTTGGTTTGGTAGCAGCTTTCTTTCTTTACTCTACTTTGATTGTATTTTTTTTTTAACTCCAAATAATTTAAAATTGTGAGTTGGGGTTTTGTTTTCCACGCAGGAAATAGAGGGTTTGTTAAAAAAATTGGATTTTGTACCCACGTCGGTCTTCACAACGGATCTTCCTTACGTGGATTTTCTGGACCGGGTCCACAAGGCCGAGTTGAAGCTCCGGTCCAAGAGTTTGTGGGACGTGCCTCACCCATGGCTTAACCTTTTTGTCCCCAAGTCAAGGATTTCTGACTTCGATAAGGGGGTGTTCAAGGGTATTTTGGGCAATAAGACAAGCGGGCCCATCCTCATTTACCCCATGAACAAAGACAAGTAAGTGTTTATGTTGTTTTCATTGCATGCATGCATGCCTGCAAACATAACGATATATAGCTGTTGATATTACATCCATTATTTTAACAAGAATAAAATATGAATCTGGGTTGTTGCCTTTATTTGTTGAGCCTATCTCTAAGCAAGCAGCACTTATGGTAAATTTTCCATAAAGACAAATAGAATCTTCTATGACAGCCTTCTTAATAATGAAGGGTTTGGAACTTGAAGAACATATATGCTTTTGTATTCATATATTTCGGGTCAGATTTAGGAGACAGATTTTAACACAATTTTGAAACATCCATCGTCTTCAACATTACTCATAATCTTGGATATACGCGTAATTTAATAAACCTTCTTTTTCAAGCAAGTCCTCATCATTCACATGACAAGATGTGAATAGTTGTCAATCTGTCTACGGATGGACTATGTCTTTTGGTCGTTAGATGATATGATGGAGAGGTAAAGTCCATAGTTAGGCAGCCAAAACACTTGGACTTGGTCCAGGACCACACGCACAAACGCTACTTATCTGGGGTTATTTTTTTGGGGTTGGGTTGGGTGGAAAAGCCAACAAAGGCGACGGTGGAGATCATCCAAGTGGAAAGATTCTGGTGTCAGTGGATCCACTGATGGGATGTCATCCATGTCGTTTTACATGGTAGCTCGTACATATTAACATAATCAACTTAAGCCTAAGATAATTATGTTAGCATCAGTCGCCTACGCACGCGAATGACTGTATATCATTAATATGTTATGAGATTCAATTGCATCCACGGCCACAATGACTCACATGCTCTAAGCTCTACGCTAGGTTACAGTTTTAATGACATGGACATGGAACGACCCGTCACCCTCCTCCACTGTCCACAATGGTGGAGTGGGTCTTGCTGATGATCAAATCCAAACAACCAAATACGCATCCATCCTGCACACTGGCACGCTACACACATCTTGCAGATCCAATCCAAATTCCAAAACATGTTTTGCTCGTTGGCGTTTATGTGGTTTTGATTCTGTGTAGGTGGGACCAGAGGAGTTCGGTGGTGACACCCGATGAGGACATCTTTTACCTAGTGGCATTGCTAAGATCCGCCTTGGATACTGGCGATGAGACCCACACCTTGGAGCACCTGACCAATCAGAACCGTCAGATCCTCAAATTCTGTGATGATGCAGGCATCAAGGTGAAACAGTACCTTCCCCACTACACTACACAGGAGGAGTGGATGGACCACTTTGGAGATAAGTGGGGCCAATTTTACCAGAGGAAGATGGATTTCGACCCCCGGCGCATTTTAGCCACTGGCCAACGTATTTTCAGCCCATCCTCTTCCGTTTCAATTTCTAATCACGGTGGTGATAAATTGTTGTCAATTTCTTGATGACCACAAAAACGTAGAAAATCGCACATAATCGATAAGTTTTAGGGACAGCATAGTTCTAAGCTCTTGTACATACACTACTGTCAGGAAGATGAAATATTTTTTATAATCAAACGAGCGCGGTTGTTATTAGAAAAGGTTTTATAAAAAATAAAAAAAAAAAAAAAAGAGCGGGGATGTTTTAGGGTGTGGTGAGGTTCAGGAGTTGTTCGGTGAGGGCAAGAAGGTGGAACGGTGGTTCCATTACCGTGATCTGCATATGTCATGTTGTTGTATGCAGCGCCCGTGATCCCGAGTTCCCGACACGGCGTGTCCTGGTTTTTGCCTCTGGGTCTTGACGTTTTTTGTCCTCAACATCTTCGAACACAGTTCCTTCACTATTTGGCAATTTACTGTCTTACCCTTTTTAGAATGGTCAGTAATATGAACTACGGCATTGTAAATTTAGTCTATTAAAACACTCACGTAAATATTTTCATCACATATTAAGAAACAAAAATCAGTTCGCATGATAAGCACTTTACTCTCTGGTCCACCAGTACGTCCAAGGTCACTCCAGCTGTCGCTTGCATGGATCTTCATGACTCTCTGAACCAAGTTGCTTCCCAAATTTTCTCAATGCGATTGAATATATCGTTTTCTTTCTCACTGATGTGCCATCAGCCACTAATTTGACAGCCTATACGTACATAAGAGTTGTCAAACACTCCAACGTTCATGATCAAGAGAGACAGCAGAAAATGACAAAACATAGGGCATAAAGGTAGTCATGAAGAGGAGAGAGTCTTGAGTGAGGCGGCCCAGCCACGTTATCCCACGACCACTCACACAAGAAAGACATCCTTTTCTTGTGAGAATGGTTGTACGAGTGTGACGTGGTACTGCCCCAACCAAGACCTCCATAATTAGATGGATCTGCTGCATCAAATCCATCACAAGATGCCATTGCGAATTTTCCTCAATGAAATGTTCCACTATGATGTTATATTGTAAACAGTAGAAGAGATCTCCTTAATGATTTTGTAAAATATGGAAAGTGCATTTCACCCACTGGTAAAATGATTATGCAAGAAGCCTTGGATATACATGCTCTTGTGAAAAAAAAAAAACATGCAATATACTCGAAAAGAAGTTGTTACCGTAGAAAGGCTATGCCCATTGGAAATCAAATCTCTTAACTCATCCTCAAGCTGAGACTCTGATGGTGTTTCAACCGGAGAATTTTCCTTTCTTTCAACCAACACTGTAATTTCACCTCTTGGCGTCCGAGTAGAAAACACTTCTTCAGCTTCTCCCAATGTACCCCGCCAAAACTGATGAGGCATCAAAATTTGGGACATCATATAATAAGTCAAAATCGCAACATGAAATTAATGGAGTAGTAATTTTGTTTGTGAAAAAACAAGCTAGCATTTAAAAATAGACAAATTGAACCATCAAGATAATAATTCACTGAATTCACAATATAGATTCTCCATATCTTTGAAATTTTTTCTTTTTGATGAGACCATATCATTGCATTTTAAATTAATAGAAAGACAAAGCAATGCTCCAAATATATATGAAAATGAAGTACACTCATATAAGGTGGCCCAATTGATTTATTAGTTATTCCCAATGGGATCTGGGGTCCAAGAGGATTGAATCACATTGCTCAAGCACTAGTGAGGTGAGGCCGGTTTGTGTCTAACATGTCAGACAAGCAACGCACAGCCCAAAAGGAATTAGAAACTGTGGCTATAATCTACCACATAAAGGAACCCAATTGCAGAGCCTGAACAGTAGCCCCAAGACAAGAAAGATAACTTTCGGGCGCCAGTTTTATGCTAGCATAATAGCATTGGCCTGGCACATATTACCAGTCACTAGTCTAAGATTTATGTCAACAACTCTAGAAATTATATCACCAAAAAGAAGACTCAAATACTACTTGAGAACATGGTAGCTCAATTTTTCGTTTGTTAATGAACAACATAACAACAGGATTTTAACTATCTAATGCCATGAGATTCGCATAAAAAAAAATGCAGCAAGTAAAATACTGTTTATATAGTTGATAAGCTGGTCAGCAGTCAAGATTCTCACAAGCCCATCAAAGCAACATAACAGGAAGAAAATAAATCGTAAAAACCTTACCTCTTCATGAACTTTTGTAATTTCACGAGCTATGACACATTGTCTGCATCACAATTATAAGTAAAAAGTCACCCGGTGATTTATTTGTAAAACCACTGGATCAGTAAACGGACATCAATCCAATAGTGCAAATTTCAACTCACAAAAATAAACAATAATAAAACATTATTACCAATGAGTTAGGAAGGAAAGAGATATTTACCTTGTAACACCAAAAAGTGAAGAAGCCTCTTCAAGAAACTGACGAAGCTTGTGGGGAGGCACATAGAATATTTGTGTCGTCGCCTCATTTGCTGAAACCATCAGCCTCTCTCTTCTAGATCCAGCATGTTTAGGGAGAAATCCAACTGCAGAAGTATATAATTAGTACAGGGTTCTATTAATCCTGATACTCCTCGCTCCACAGTCCACAGCCAACAAGAAGAACTTCAAGCAGCATGACAAACTTACTTACCAAACGCAAACTCATCAGTGGATAGACCAGAGGCAGAGAGGGCAGCAACAAAAGCGGACGGCCCAGGTATAGGAATAACAGGGATGTTTTCATGCACACATAGCTTTGCCTGCACGAAGACTTGATATTAATACACACACCAATTCCACTCTTCATAATATATGGAATGTGGAAACCTCCAATGCAGTGCTGGTTTGGTTATCACCTTATATCCTCTGTAGATACCATATCCACAATGACATGCTGAACTACTCGAAGTCATCTCACAATTGACTAAACCACTTAATATAAACCAATTCGAGCTGACAAACGATACATTGCTTGCTCGAAAAATAAAGCAAAATAGTGAACAAAGGGGGAGGGGATCCTCACCAATTCGGTGCCAGGATCACTGATGCCTGGCATCCCAGCGTCACTTATGAGCGCCACAATTTCACCTTCCTTCAGCCTCTTCAACACAGTTTGTTCCCTTTGGGTTTCATTGAATTTGTGATAGCTCAGCTGTAATCTAAAAGCATAAATTAAAATGACTAAAACCAAATGGCAACCAAACTAGAAACCCAAAGGAAAAAAAAAATTCCGTATTGACTTACAAGGGGAGTTTTAATATTGTAATGGTGGAGCAGCTTTCCCGAATGCCTGGTATCTTCTGAAAGTATTACATGAGCTGATTTTAAGACTCGGAGGGCTCTGCATTGGAGAAATTCGCATCAGACTAAAAAAAACGAAAAACATGGTTTCTAATTCTATGTATAAATTGAGTGAGCACCGTAGGGTGATATCTTCGAGGTTTCCAATTGGAGTTCCTACTAGATACAGACCGGGTTGAAGAGGACCCTGCAATTCAATCAAAACACAATGTTTGATTCAAAGATAATTTTTTTAAAAATAATTATAATTATAATAATAATTCATTTTCGTCAACAAAAAATGAAAAATAACGATTGGATTCTCAGCAAGCAACGAGAGTGAAAATGAAATTGAAGGGAAAGTAGGGTTACTTGTTTTGACGGCGGTTGGGGAATTGAGTCGGTCAAATCGGCGGATATTTGAGGACTGGTGGAATAACAGAAGGCAATCATGCAAACTTTATTAGGGCAAACGGAGAGTGACTCGAGAGATGTCTGAACCATCTGCACCGTCTGAGTGGGGACCAAGTTCGGGAGTCTGGACCGCCGCCATGAGAAAGAAACCGCCGTAGAAGGAAGTCGTCGCGATAGCATTTGTTCCCTCTATAAACCTCTCACACTAGTGTTTTAGTGGAGGGAAAACAAAACACGGCTCAAGTTACCGTTTTTGGGATATTTTGTACCGATTATATAGGCTCGCGTATGCAGAAGGCGTGGCCCAACCCGCGGTTCTGGGGATATATTGGTCCATATGTTATTTCTTTTTGTTGAATTATGTTGTTTTAATTGGAATTTTATTTCGGACCTGCCTTGCCAGTTGATTTAACACTTTCCAGTAATCTTATTGTTACTACAACCATTAGTCCCCTCCCTCCTGTTTCTTGGTTGTACCAAATGAAGAACATGATTGAACCAAACGCAAATACTTGGAAGCTGATTGGATTATGCAATCTGATTGTATCCAGAGATGTTGCATTATGCAATCTGATTGGATACCCACCTCACTGGATATATGTATTCCATGCAATATAGGAAGCCGGATATGCAAAGGGGTTGCCCCCTCTTTCAACAATAACATTGATTAAATAGTATTCCAAATCAAAAACCTTCTTTTTTTCTTTTTATACATAGTTGATAAATATTTGTTATGTCATTACACTTTATCATCATGGAACCACCATCTCGTCTCCTTGGGAGATCTGCCATTCCTGCAGTTCTTCACGTAACGATCATTATCTGCTGGGCGTTGCTGCACAATGATAAATTGCACGAATGATGGTCATGAGTTCATTCTACCCAATAATCATCAAAAGCTTGAATTCAACATATTGAAACAAACCTTCACAGTGGAACTCGATAACATGGAGAGAATGCTGATACAGATGGAACTAGCAGTCATGGCTGGAGACCATGAATCATATAGAATATCTGCAAATGAAAACAAAAACCATTAACCGACAAATCTAGCGAAGCTGCTCACCCTAACTCGCAGTAGAGCATGATAACCACCGAGTACCAGAAAATTAAGTATTGCATTGCAGAAGCATGTAAAAGACAACAATAAATTAGAAACAAGAAGTTGTCATTGCTTGCGAAGGCAAGGGAACTATGTTCACCTTAGCCTCACATTCCAAAGGGAACCAAGGATTGCAAAAAGCACAAGATAATCCCCTTTTTTCTTATCTCATCTTTTCGGGCAACAAAACAAAGAAAAGGTCTAGTGCCTGAAAGACCAAACTTTACACCTAGAGGGAACAATAGTAGCCTGAACTGTAAAAGCTCATACCTGCAATAATAAGGTTAGATGCGAAAATGAGCGATGCAGAGTGACTCACAACGCCTTAGAGGATTCTATCCAATAACCACAGCCTCACAACTTTAACTGTGAGTAATCATGCCATTGGACTCACTACTGTTGCCTCATAAAGTAACCAAAAAAGGAGCGGTTTCTTAAAATTGAGGTTCCACTATAAATTATAATCTATTCGTCAAAATTTCTTAAGAATTCCCGGTCCTTTGTTCTTAAATTCACAGTATGGTATGGTTATAGTACTTGCTGTGATTCAATAATAAAAGCTATATGCCTTCTAGCTCACTACTAGACATGACTTCTAGTTCATTTTTTTCGTCAAGTTTCTGACCAGGCCCATTCTGAATTTGACAATCTCCAACCCAAGATGAATGCCCCAATATCTAGTGTATTCACTACAGTAGGCACCAGACGATTGGGTGTGTGAGCCAACAAAACAATATTACCCGGCTTCTCAAATTTTAATCCAGATATATTCTTTCAGGTAATGGCTGACCTTCATTGGCTTGTCTTCTCCAAAAGTTAATGGAACATTCTAAACAGTGCTAGGATCAAAACAAACGCAGACACAATTAGTTTGCCTCAAGCTTAGGTGAACAGAGAAGGATACTCTCCAAGGCCAAACTTGCATGGTCTGCAAATTCAATAGACTCCAATTAAACTTATTGTATAAGTTTCCTAATTTGTAAGTAAACATAACGATGTAACAGCCAAACAACTTAACAACTAGTCATCATATTGATAGAATTAAACTACCAATCACGTAAGTCAAAAGCAAGACTTGAATGGCATAGAAATCTAATTTTCCATCTTCAGCAAAAAAAAAAAAAAAAAGAATTAACACCAGTACATTAGTTCCACACAGTGCATTTATTGAAAACTAAAGATAGTGTGGGAAATAGTAAAAACAGAGTTCAAAGACAAAAACAGTACCTAGACAGATATGGCCATTGCTATAAATGTGGGGATGCAGAGGAGCTGGAGGGATAAAAATCACCTGGAATACCAAAACGATAATATCAAACCTATAAATCACAATCAATTAAGATAATAATTCAAATATAAATGTGCTCCTGTGATTGCTTGGTTGCAGAGAATACTCGGGGAATGTTTATACTAAGCATCTACATTTGCGTATGGTTCCGTTTTCTTCAATTGTTTGAAACCCTAACACATCTACAACTCTACAACAATCAAGACAGAAGACTTAAAACGCCATGAAGACAATAAAAAAAATCTAAATTCGGAAATTATTTTGGACCTGTGGTGCTTCCATAGGATAATGCTCGGGAAAATCAACTTGGAGCTGATATGTTTCATTGGCGTAAAGAGTTCCTGGGGCTCCGCTGACTTCGATGACCCATCTTCACACAAAAATTCAAAGGAAATAACAAACATCAGAAAATTAATCGTAAGAAAAATTAATTAAAACTACACTAAAGTAATTGAAAGTGGAACCTCTGAAGATTATCAGTGACTTTGTGTTTAAAACCGGCCGGGGGATTGACCTGCCACTCCACAAGCTCTTTCTGGAGCCGATTGCAGGCGATCTTGCTTAAAGCCTAAGCACCAAAAATTTATTTTAAAAAAGAAAGCAAAAGAAAACAAATTGGGGCTACATGTACAACCATAAATATATTTCAACTGTAAAATACGAGAGAGAAGTAGAAGAACCTTGCGTGAAGCGGCAGAGGAGCTGGTCATGGCTTCCTAAGCAAGCGAGCGCGAAAGAGAGAGGTCGACGGCAGCGTCGGAAATACTTTGCTTTGCTCTCTCAAGTCCCCCGAAATTTTCAGGAAAAATACTTACACAAGTATATGATTAGTCAACTTAGGATTAAGAACTAATCGTGTTTTTACTTGTCCCTCCGTCGGAATCGTCTAGACTATACTTAGAAAAAGTACACAATTAATCACGCGCGCGAGCATCGGCAATCTCATCAAAAATCTCTCTCTGGGACCCACTGCACTAGAAGCTTTTGGAGCTTTCCTATTTTGCCACGCACGTATCTGATTTCGTAATCCGCGCAGTCGTTGCTCTTGTTTTTTAAGTGCAAGTCGTTGCGGTCGTTTTTAATTATTTTATAGTTTCTTCCCTGAACCAAATATATTCTCTAGAAAATGAGAGTAGTCAATTTTTTCCTAAATTTTTGATATCTCAATGCTCCGCAGGCGAAAAATATATTTTTGGACACTGAGTTGTCTAATCCTGTAATAACTCATGATCAAATAATAAACTTTATAATATCTAGTTTATTTGTTAAGGAATATAATCATTAACGTTGGGTAATGAAGTATTAGAAATACGTTGTCTTAAACTAAATAATAGTTGGGTGATTTTTTGTTGTTGATACAATAGATTGGTGGATTTGGTGTGGTAATATGGCATTATGGTGGAACTATAATTTTGGTGGAAACTTTGGTCTACGTTCAATATCGAAGTTTGATCCTCTTATTTCATTTGACATCCTCTATACCAAAATGATTTAAACATTGCATATTCAAAGTGATGATTGTAGGAATTCTAATACGATGAGTTTAATTTTTTTATAATGGAAATAAATAGAATTTCATTCAACGAAACCGTAGTTACAACAAGAGGATCAATAATACAATTGATTATAGCTACAACCAACCCTCTACCTATCTGTTGATGTGTATTTTGGTTTATGGAAGGAAAGGGCTTAATTTCAATTAACTCAATTCAAAATAAAATCCCGTACTTTCTGTTATTTTTGGATCTTCATACCCAAAAAAGAAGAAAGATATTGCCTATTGGTGGATCATTTTGCAATAAAAGACAATTATTTGCTAGGGTGGGCATTTGAACCGATGAATCGAGTTGAAGCAAGTCGAAAAAAATTGTGTTGACAAAAAAAGTCAACACATGCTTAATAAAACGAACCGTACCACTTCGGATCGATTCTCGTCCTGATGATTGCCTTGGAAAAACCGATCTAAGCCAAACCAAACCAGTTATGTTAAGTTTACTTATTCATATATATCCAAAATCAGTAAGCCTAATTAATATTCAAAACACATTAGTAACTCCAATGAATATTGAAATACCTTAGTTCCATTCAATATCAAAGCCACTATGGGGTCAAACGACCCCATGGCAGCCATTGAAGTAGCCTTGAAGGTCTTTGTTTGTTGGGAGTGCAACCCGTTGGAGTTACCCACCAACTACTTGATGGAAGTCCTGAGAAGAAGAAGGAGATGTGCAGCGCATCTTGTCTCTTTATTATTATTATTATTATTATTTTTCAAAACAGTCTGGGCAAAACCACGCCGTTTTGAGCTAGTACTTAAAATTGAAAATAAAAATAAAATGCTAAAGCATCACCCAAAATCCACCCCTCCAAACCCCAATTTTCTTATTCTTTCCTCAACCCTAACCCCAATCTCCCCCTAAACCCTCATCCCCATCTCCTCTAGCACACAAACTTTGCCAATCTCCACATTATGATTTAGTCAGGGAGCAAGTATACTAGAGGTTCAAATTCAATTTATCACTTAGAATGAATTATACAAAAATCACAAAATACTTAAGATCATACCGTATAGAATAGGAATGAAAAGAATGCACAAACTGATAAAACCAACACAAACAAAGCAAGATGAAAATGATGATCTCAAGCATTTGTTATATAAGTAGAAATATATAGCGCCATCAATTTGATGTTCTGATCAACACAACACCTAACAGCTTAAGCACTAAAAAAAATTATGAATTTTTACACTTTGACTCCATGGGGTCACAATTTTGGATCCGCCACTGGTTCCAATTTATACACAATTCAAGCCTAACTTATTTTTCTTTTCAGTGAACTATAACCATTCTTGTTGTGTTTCCGTCTTTCCCTCTTCTTCGTATTTTTCTCTTCTTCACCTCTTCATATTTTTATATTTTCAAACCGAAAACCGATCAAACCAAATCATAACCGTATAGGTCTAGTTTGATTTGGTTCTTTTAGACACTTTTTATGAAAATCGAACCAAATCAAACTATGTGTAAGTTTTAGTTTCAATTTCCATTAAAGGGGAAAAACAAACCAAACTGTATTGTGCCCAACTCTATTATTTACCAGAAAAAGAAAAAGAAGCAAAGAGTAATTTCATAAGCCCGTAACGGTAAAATTACGGTGTAATCTTTTAAGTCTAACCCGTCGTTAGAGTTAACGGACTGTAAATCCATCTTCCGACAAGACAACCAAGCTATGTACTACGAGGCTTCAAATAAACTAAACACGCGAGTTTGCAACTTCCACGTTTTCCACAACTTCAGCCACTAACTAAGTACGTAGTGCAGCTAATAAATAACATACCAATAATAGAATACATTCCCCAAAGCCCAAAGCCCAAATCCCCAACCCCTTAATTATCCAAACAATATAATAATTAAATTAAAAAGAAAAAAGAAATTAAAATACAACAACAACAAACAACAATTGAAACGACTCACTTAACTCACCCACTGGTGGTTACTGGTTAGCCGTTAGCGTAATAACGTTTGATTTGAACCGTCTTAAGCAAACACCCACCACCACCACCCACGCCCGTCACCTTTTCTAGTCATAGTCCAAGTCTACCACGCCAGGAACTTTCTCTTCTGTCTGGTTTGTTAGCGTATACATATGGCCAAACTAATTTCCCCATTTTTTTTTATGTACAATTAACAACTCATAATATTTTAATGGGGGAATAAAATATTCAAGTTGGTGTTTATATTCCCCATTCTTTCCATTATTCAATTATGAATAATCATAATATAATAATATTCTCCTGAAGAAGTAGGTGCCGCTGTTCCAATGATAAGGAGGTTGGTCTTGTTTGGGAATTATTATATCTCAATCTCTCGGGATTGGTGTTTGTCTCCAGTTCGGGAGGGAGGACTTTGCCTCAGTTTCTCTTCTCTTCTATCCATCTAAAGCTTCCCCATTTGTTTTTGCTTCACAATTCATTTCCAGACCACACCTTTCAGGTACACTTCACGAAGCTCCCCTGCTGCTTTCATTTTAATTAATTATGTTACTATTCTTCTTTGTGATGGAATGGAATGGAATTTGAGTGCTTGATATTAATTTCCTGTGTTTACATGTTCACTACATACTTCTGATGATCCCCAAAAAAAGAAGAAGAAGATTTTGATATTTGGGTTAAATTTGGCTTCTGTTCTAGTTTGATCACTCTGTGGTTCCTTTTCATCGCTGGTTTTGCTTTTGGTAATTTTGGTTAGGCTTTCTTTTTGATGAGTTTCTTATTTTCTATGTTAGGAATCTGTGATTGATCTACAACGGTAATTTGTTTCTGAGCAAGACTGGTAATTTGGATTTCGTCGCAGGTTAACTCGGAGCTTTGGCTTTGGAGACAGAGGAACCAACCAACCAAGCTATGGCTACATATTTCCAAAATTTAAGCAACCAAAACTTATTGAACCCCTCCTATGCAGGGGATGAGAAACTTGCTTCTTATCCTGAACCCCCCGCCAACATGATGATGTATCTGAATCAAGCTTCATATGCTGCTGGATCCTATTCTGAAGTCTTGTCCGGCGGCTCTTTCTCTCCTCACAAATATGCTGATTCTGATGGTGGCAGGAATGAAATGATGTTTATTCCACCCACAAGTGATCAAGCCCGAGATTGTGTAACTGGGGATTCTTTGATTGGTAAACATAATATTCAGGATCATGGGTTATCTCTTAGCCTTGCCTCCACACAAATTCCACCTGCTGTTTCCCTGCCTTCATTTCAGTACCAGTATCCAAATCCAAGTCTCTCTTCGGTTTTGAGCACCTCTCCAATGCGAGGGAAGGGGGAAATTTACTGTAAAGGTGATGAGTACAATCAAAGTGAGGAGTTTAAGAACTTTGAAAGTTTGACATCTGGCTTCTATGGAGGTGGTGGCCATGAGACTGTCAAAACACAGAGTTTGTACAATCCTATGTGCTCAGTGGGATCCAAAGAAATGCATTCCGAAGCGTACTTGTATGACTCATTAGGTTCCGCTAGCACTATGTTAAGCTCCAAGTACCTCAAGGCGGCACAACAGTTGCTTGATGAAGTGGTAAATGTCCGAAAGGCGCTGAAGCAGTCTCGATTGAACAAGCATCAAAACTCTAAGCGGATTGGATTAGATGGTTCCAAAGAGACTGACGGGAATGATCAACATTTACCAAGGTCATCGGATCCTAGTGAATCAAGTACCATCTCTACTCTGGAGCTATCACCAGCAGAACGACAGGATTTGCAGAACAAGAAGACCAAACTTTTGTCCATGTTGGATGAGGTAAATAATCCCAATTCCAAAACAATTTTGTTAAATACTTGTTCTTTGTTCTTATTTCATCAATTGATGTGACTTTTTTTTCTTTTCTTGTAGGTAGATAGAAGATATAAACAATATTACCAGCAAATGCAAGTTGTGGTGTCGTATTTTGACAAGGTGGCTGGGAATGGGGCTGCTGGACCATACACTGCACTTGCTCTCCAAGCAATTTCCCGTCACTTCCGCAGTTTGCGTGATGCAATCAAAGGCCAAATTCAAGTGACACGGAAAAGACTGGGAGAGCAAGATTCTTCATCAGATGGTCAAGGAGGAGTAATACCCCGCCTTCGCTACGTGGACCAGCAGCTCAGACAGCAGAGGGCATTTCAGCAGCTTGGCGGAATGCAGCATGCTTGGAGGCCTCAAAGAGGACTTCCGGAAAGCTCTGTTGCAATCCTTCGTGCTTGGCTGTTTGAGCATTTCCTTCTTCCGTATGCACCTGAACACCATTTCCCCTTTGATTGAAAATCATACTTGTCAGTTTCTTAAGAACTTCGGTTCACTGATTCTTTCGTGGTTTTTGGTGTCCCTCCAGTTACCCAAAGGATTCAGAAAAAGTTATGCTAGCAAGGCAGACAGGGTTAACCAGAAACCAGGTAAGATGACTCATCAAATTCTTATACATTCTTGTAATTTCTCTTAATCATTTGAAGTTCTTAGCTTAATTCAAAATACTTCATCACCAAATGTCTGAGGCCATTTGGATCCTTGTGTTTTTTTGCATAGTGTCATTACTAATATTGTTCATTATCAGGTTGCCAACTGGTTTATCAATGCAAGGGTACGTCTTTGGAAGCCCATGATTGAGGAGATGTACAAAGAAGAGTTCGGTGATTTGGACATGGATTCAAAATCTTCACCAGAAAATGTGCTAAAGGAAGAAGCAAGAGCTGAATTCTCAGCATCTGAGGACAGGAAAGAGGAGTTGCAGGAAAGCATGATATCTGCAACTGCTGATAGTAATGAACCAGGGCAAGTGCAGAAGTCTGGTCACAGTCTCAACCATAATGCTGTTGCCACATATGACATATCGGGGTTGGATCAATTTGCAGTCGGCAGCAATGAGTTGTCACTTGCATTGAATTTGCGGCATTGTGAAGAACATGATGGATTTCCTTCATCTACTGGATCCCATGTAAGAGTTCATGACGACGCGGCAGCTTCTTTGGATTGTCATTATGAGGATCCAGAGCAGCAACAGTTAATACAGGTTTGGCAATACCCACCTGTTACATGATTTTGCAGTCCGAGAGAATTGGTGCCTCCAACAACTTTTTGGGTGGTAAGTGGTCTCTTTCAAGACAAGGGTCGTTGAAGGAAAAAAAAAAGAAAAAGAAAAGAAGCAAAAACAGAATGCTTGTTTTGTTGCTTTAGCTGTGCCCAATTCGCTTGCTGATAGTTGAAAGAGATGGAAACTGCTGCTAGCATGGGGGATTGTAGATGTAGATGCGTGTATAACACCAACTTGTAAAATAACAAAGATTGGTTGGTGGAAGAGCCTTAGGCATATTTGTAAAGTAGCTTTGTAAAGATACGATGAAGCAATATCTTGTGCATTCATTGAATAAGGAACTTGAACAGCATCAAATGTATAATCTCTCATTTGGAAATAAGTGTGATACAAGAATTGCCTGATTTTTCCTAACATGACCTTTTTCCTCTTCCTAGAGAAAAAAAAAAAAGTCCATAAGTGATCCATCATCCAAGCATTCGAATTTTCTGATGGACTTTTTATGTGCTCAAATCAAAACTGGTTTTTCCTTTTTCTTTTTAGTCTTTAATTTTGGAATTGGAATGGAGGGTGGTGGTTATCCCAAAGCAATATAATCACGGGGAGAATTGTGGCGGAAAATTTCGATTTGAAATTTGCTGGGATGGGTTCAGAGTTTGCAGATACAGGCAGAGAGAGAGACACCTTTAATCTATGGGGTGGTGGGGCCTAAACCTAAAGGGTCCCCATTACATTAACAAAGAAACAAAGAAGAATCAGAGAGTGACAACTGGAGGAGGCCAAAGGAACAAAGATGGCAATCATTACTTAAAGCATCCGATCGGACCAGCCCAAAATAGTAAGATACACCCAGAAAACAAGAATTAGTCTCATCAGCACACCAAACCAAACCTCACCCTCAACCCTCCTCAATTAATAATAATGACCAAAACATCATGCCATATCTTTTTTTTTTATTCTCTCTCTCTCTCTCTCTCTCTCTCTCTCTCTCAACCTTAAGCACCAGAACGAAAAGAACCCATCTTTATTTTCTATTCAATTTTTTTTTGGTGTTGTGGTTGAAAGATTGTGAAATCAGTGTCCTTTCAACATCTCTGTGTATGATTACGACACATAACAGGAAAAAGTTAGATATTTCCATATGCTTAGAGGCTCACAAGCTGACAATCCTAGAACTGGGAGTGTGTAAAAGACAGCCCACTTTTTCTCCTCCTTTTTACAGACTAAGAGAGCAACCCAACCCAGCAGTGAACAGAACAATTTAACATGCTGAGGGCTGTTGTGCTGCCAAAGCCAAAGCCAAAGCCAAACCACAGAGAGAGAGAGAGACATACACTGTTTAGAGAGAGCTGAAAGTACTTTTGAGTCTCCCAAAGAAATGTGACTGCAGACACTAAAGCTGGAGGCTTTGATGCTTTTGGTTGTTGTATTATAGCCAGGGAAATTGGGACCATCTTCTCTTGTCATTTTCTCGTTTTTACTTGGCCAATTAACTGGGCTTCTTTAAGGAACTAGCAGAAGTCTATGTTTTAGGCTTATAGCTTTCTGCTGCTTAGATTTAGGCCTGTTAACAGAGACATAGTGAAGAGAGAGAGAGAGAGAGAGAGAGAGAGAATCATTTCTGCATTAAATTTAAAGGTATGCTTTGAAATCACAGATTGGTGCTTGCTCTTCGCTTCTTCATTGAAGACTCATTTTAGCCTTGCTAGGTTTTTCTCCCACTCTCTTGAACTCTGTTAATTCTTCATCTCTGCCAATCAGAGGTTGGAATTAGTGGCAAAGTTTAATTGTTTTCATCTCTTCTGGTCCCTACTTTTAGGCTTCCACCTTGTTTATGCTTTTGGCAATTGAAAATCACTCTCTCTCTCTCTCTCCTCTCTCCTCTCTCTCTCTCTCTCTCTCTCTCTCTTGTGTTGATCATCAATTGAATTTATAATGGGTCATCGTAGCTTAGCACGTACAGCTTAAATACTCAGATTTACTTACACCAAGTTGGATTTTATTCTGTCCCATGTAAGGAGATTCTTTCTGTCAAATGTGATTTCTTTCAAGTGTTTAATTCATTGATGATGTACCCATCCAACTCATGCCTAATAATGCAGGATTTTTGTTTTAAGTCTTGATGATTTCAGTCCCTTTAACTAAAGATTTCTTCTTCAATGCTGCAGGTTTCATCTTGAGATGGCCTTCTACTTTATGACACAACTACTTTTATCTGGGCTGGTCAAGCGTTTACCACACATGCAGCAAACACCAACTCTAGCTTCTCAGATATCATGTTCATTCATGGCTTTGAAAAGCCACTAAATATGGCATTGTGATTCATTGTTTTGGCACTGTATGCTTTACTACATATTGATTTTCTGCTTTCGAAATGGCTATTATCAGATTCTCAGTGTCATAGATTTCCTGATCAGTTATACTTTTATTACCTCGTCACTTGACATAGGCATTTTGCTATTGTCATAGTTTTTAACTTTATAATGGTTTCACAAGACTCACCCCCAAATCCAGCTTCAAGTATCTTTCACCAATTCATTATCTCAGACTCCATTGCTGCCCAAAACCATTTGGAAAGCCAACACCTTGATGCTTATGGGTCTTCTTTTCGGAATAGTAACACATTCCCTCAGTCTCTTGGTGTCCTGCCCAGCCTTCATTCTCTTGGGGAGAGAATGTCCAGATCAGTGGACCTTGTTCAAGCTCCCACAGGTGCAGAGGACTCAGATATGAACAACCACACAAGGCATCTGATGGATCTTCCTAGAGCAGCAATGGAGAACCAAGCACAGAGGCTCTCACTGTCCCTTGGTTCCCACATGCTTGTTCCATCTGTCCAATATAGGCAGAGGTCTATGAATTCAGACCTCATGAGCCACAATCACTTTATCATTGGAGAAGAATCAGGGGAAGCTTGCAATCCAGGAGTTGAACATGTAAGCGATGAGTATTGTTTCATAGGCAGTGCGCTTGCTTCGTCTTCAAACTCGCTAAGTCGATCTTGTTCCACTTCATATGGAACAGAATCTTTACCGGATATTATTGGGAATTCAAGATATCTAAAACCAGCTCAGTCCCTCTTAGATGAGATTGTTAATGTTGGTGGAAAACAAGTTGACATCAGCAATGAAAAACATGCTGGAAAGTTATATGGTGAAGGCCGGAGAGGTGTTATGGGGCTTTCTTCTGAACTGAAAGCAGAGTTGTGCTGCAATGGGCTCATGTCCGCTGACAAGCATGAATTGCAAGCTAGACTTGCAAACCTTATCACCTTGTTGGAACAGGTACATACAATCTTGATGTTTACTTTTAATTTTGGGACTATTTTGTTTAATACTTTCCTTGCTGTTTTCAGGTTGAGGACAGATGTGAGAAGTACTACCATCAAATGGAAGAAGTGATGTCATCATTTGAGATGGTAGTAGGTGAAGGAGCAGCCAAGTCTTACACAGCTCTGGCACTCAAGGCCATGTCCAGGCATTTTTGCAGCTTAAGAGATGCTATAGTTTCCCATATCTATGCCGAAAAACGAAAGCTGTTGCAAGACGTACCGAAAATCAGTTCGGGACTATCACAACTTAACTTGTTTGACAGAGAGTGCAGACACAAAAGAACGTCTCTTCAACAGCTTGGCATTTTCCAGAGCCAACGCCAAGCTTTCAGACCAATTCGAGGCCTGCCAGAGACCTCTGTTGCAATTCTTCGCACTTGGCTTTTTGAACACTTCCTCCACCCGTAAGCAATCCAAAACCAATTAGCCCTTGATTGTGATTAATCCAAATGAATTAAATGTGGCTCTGAACATTGCCTATTTACTTGTGGTTCTGATCATACAGTTATCCAAATGACTCTGAGAAGCTTCTGTTGGCATCACAAACAGGCTTGTCAAAGAACCAAGTAATCCCCAACAGTTTAATCCATGTCCCAGTTGATTTCAAATTGAGCAGCTCATTTATAACTTGGTCTAACCATGTGATGCCAATGTTGTGTCTGCTTCAGGTTTCAAATTGGTTCATAAATGCGCGAGTTCGGCTCTGGAAACCTATGATAGAAGAAATGTACAAAGAAGAGTTTGGGGAGTCTTCGGAGGATTCGAACTCTTTAGCCGGTGGCTCCATGACCGGTGAAGGTAACACAGATCACACAGAGGATTGATGGGGGAAAAGATGTTCAACTGGATATGGCTTGCAGTAATGCATTTCACATCTTGAGGTTACTGTTGAAAATCACCAGTGGAAGTTTAGATTTTATGCAATGTTGTAAAGGATTTCAAGTCTACCATTTGTAATGTTGATTTTGTGCTAAGAGGGTTATTCAAGATCTGGGCCTTCAGTCCTTGCTCCACTGTTATGTCATCTCTTATAGTATTCTTATAACTACTGTTTTTTTTCCTTTCCAATTTTCATCAACTTAATCAACAATTGATTGTGTGTTGTATTTCACAGTTGCGGTATTCATAGAACACAGCGAAAAGTGATTTATTTTTTAATTTGGGTGCAGAAAATTGGATATTCAACATAAGCTCCAAAAGTATATTATGGAAGCAATTATTATTAATGCTAGTAAGAATTTTTCACATTATGCTCGCATTCCTTCGTAAGCAAATCCTGTGTGTTCCCTTTTCTTTCAGCTTTGTGTTTGTCAAACTGAATCTCCCTTGTATGGCGGGTGTCTGATCCAAGGATTGACTTGCATAAATAATCGGTCTCCAAAAGTGCAAACCAGCAGAAGCTTCAGTTTTGCGGATGAAATCATGCTTTATGATGTTAATGTATGCCCAACGAACCACATTGTGGCAAACCTCAAAGCCACACTACTCATCAGGGTCTAATCTTCAAAAAATAGGTCACCTGCATCAACATCGAACTCTAGGCCAAAGTGTAAACAGAAATTTTGTGATGTCTTATTAATTTTCTGATACAAACCCCAACATAACCGGCGGTGGACTATCATTTAAACTACATTCCAGACACCTCCTGGACTTGACCATCTGCAATGTGAACATGTCCCATGGACATAGATTAGCTCAATTGACCATATGCAGAATCTACTAAGTGCATAATACCAAATTAGATTTGAAGTCTGACCAGCAAGAGTGATTGCCAAGTTTGCTTGAGCATCTGCCTCAGAGTTTCGTCCCTTTGAAGGTTTACGAGAACATGTCAGAAAGGTATAAGCAGCCTCACTGAGGCGATATAAGTTCAGGAGGGCTTAGTGGGGGGCGGGGAAATTATTATACAAGACATATCACATAGCACAAAAGATAAACGGAATCAGCTTCTCTCACCCTGAGGACATGACTGATCTTGAAGGAGAGAAATTTATCCTTCAATTTCTTCACCTCTTCATACAAATCAGAAATGTTCTGGTTTTTCACCTTCCATAATCCCTGAACCTGTTCAAGTTACCTTCTCAGTTATACAAATGCAGAACAAAGAAAACAAAATCAAAAATGGAAAAAAGAACTTCTTAAGTATCAAACAAGCAGAGATAAATAAAACACCTTAAGCAGAAGAAGATAACAACAATATTCACAAACCTGCATACAGACGAGTTTGGAGTCACCTTGAACAACAATCTTACTAAAACCTTTTCTAAGAGCACATTTTAATCCTAAAATGACAGCGCGGTACTCAGCAACATTATTGGTTGCGATACCCAGACCTTCACGTACTTTACAGATCTATATGGAAAAGCATGGTTAGAGTCTTAGAGAGGCAAAGAACTAAACAAAAAATAACCCCATAGGTAAAATGTATACCAAGCTTCCATCATCTGCTCGCAACACAGCTCCGGCACCAGCTAGTCCAGGGTTTCCTTTCGATGCACCATCAAACATAAGAATACAGGAACCCTACAAATATAGCTTACATCATTCTTTCTTTTTTCTGGGTGGGTGATACAACACATTTTTGAAACATTATGACAATTGACACAGAGAACTCCAGATCCTGAAAATGTGACTGAGAATTCCCCAACCCCTGATTATATAATAAAATATAAGACAAATTCCGGTCGATGGTCATTAAATTAACAAGAAAGTAAATTGAATTCAGGCCTTTGCTGTATTTTGCTCTATCCACTTCATAATGTGATACAATGATCCTGTGGAAGTACATTTTTCCCAACCACTAGATATCACCAGGACTTCAACTTACACGGTTCAAGGGGGGTGATTCGAGCACAGCAGAATGATCTATCTTGGCATGCTTTCTCGACAGATCGTCTGATATGAAAGTTGAACCAAATTCTTCCTATAAAGCATTGGAAAATTGTACAAGCTAAGTTCATCTGACGCAGAACCTCAGACCACAGGGTTTAGCTAAAGAAATAATAATGATAAAGAATAAAATGAAATCTTCAGCTAGAAAGTCAGAAATAAGTACTGATAGAATTCCAAAGATAAACATGGTTCTTTATATTCTTGAGCGAGAGTATTCAAGCTCAAAGGTTGTTATGATTCCAAACCTACCTCAGTTTCTGTTCCACACAGTTGACGGGGTCTCTTTTTAGATGCATCCTTAACAGATGTTTCACCCTTTGAACACGGGTCCTGATATGTGAAAGAAAAAACATCATATTCCCAAACCACTATAAACCCACCTGAGTAAAAACATGATCAGCAAACACAACAACCTTACAATCAGAAAGAAGGAGAAACAAATTAATTAGGAGAAAGCTGCCCAGATAAGTTTGGGGTCATACTCTATTACATTCTTCAACCTTAAAAATAAAAGTGCCTCTGCCTCGCGTATAAATTCTAATTATGTTATCTTACTAATGCATCCAGCCTATGAATAAGCTACAAACGAAAGAGCAATCAACTCCTATGCCATAAACCTCAGCAGGGTCATAGTTTTCTCTTTTGAAATTACCAGTCACGTTAAAAAAAAAAAATCCCAACAGTTTCCAAAGAAATTTCTTTGCAGAAGCTAACAAGTGATATCTTACTTCAACTGGGCACTGCACAAGCTTGCCAAAAAGATCATCTTTCACATCTTCAGCTCTTATAGTGTAAATGGCATTCTTAAGTCCACGAGAAACAAGATATTCTTCAGTGTTCTTGGGCATAGACTCCCCTTTGTACACGCTAACAGGAGGATCACATATCTAACAGAATTCAAAGAACAAAAGTTTATACATTTCAATTCGAATACATTCAAAACCCCATTAAAATGACAAACGGAGAAAAATAAGTAAACTTCACCGAAGAACCGAGCTGAGCCTGACAATCACTGAAACTCTTATAAACACCGACGACGTCTCCTTTGCGCACTACATAGAAGGAGTCTTTGTCCGGTTCCATAGCCGGTTCGGGATTCGACTTCTTCCGCGACCGGGGCGACGTCGTTTTGCTGCTGCTGCCTTTGCTTCGAGACGAATAGAGCTGAATATGGAACCTCGTCAGCACTGATTCTAAGTTGATTAACTTACTATTAGTACAAAGGTCAAATCTTCTCTTCCACGAAGAAGGTCCGCACAGAGCACTCGTCCCGGCGGACCGACCTGTCGTTCTGAAAATGGCCGCTGTGTATGAGGAAAACTGCGACAAGCAGTTCATTACACGGCGTTTCTGAAACGGCGGCGAAAATGCAGAGGTCTTCACTCTTCACATCGTTGAGAACGAAAATGATTTGGGCTTTTGGGTGGAATTTCCGGCAAAAATCCGAGTCAAATATTTGGGCCAGGGCCTTATACGACCCATCACACGACAATACGACATCATATATGCTCGGGAAGTTAGAAATAACGACATGTCATCTGGGCCAAAAGAAAAGAACGCGCGACGATAAACTGATACGCTTAGAAGTTGGAAGTTGAAAGCTTTACAGGGTAGCATTGCTCGGAGACACAAAGATCACAAATTCAGATCAAAATTCTATCATGAGTGCATGCTTTTCTTGCTCTCTGATTCGTTCCTCACCTCTTATTCAGGACCCTTACCTTTCATGGCCGCTCGCAAAATTAGTTCGGCCAATTAGCTCTCTCAGGCTCAGAAAATATTCCAATGCGTCTCCAAGAACCGTCGTAAGAGCTGTCGAACAAGGCCTAGGTGTTGTTTCACCAGACGACGTGTCGCTGCTGCAGGACCCTCCGTTGATTGATGTTGATACCATAGAGAAAGTAAATGAAGAGGTTCACGGAGTCATTGATGGAGTCGCGGACACCAAATCAGAGGATAAAGCCCTAACTCCATCCACTAGAGTTAAGAAGAAGAAGGAGGTTGAAGACAGCTCCGAGAGTAGGTTCAAGTTAAGGAACGGAAGGGAGGTTGGTCTCTTTTTTTCTTTTTACTGTCTTATTTTGAGATCATCTTTGGTTACTGAGAAAATCCAAAAAATAAATTTGCGTTCGTGTTTATGCTGGTTTTGTTTTGAGAATAATCATATTTTGGGGAAAGTTCAACTGGGGGAAAAGTTAGGTGTGAGAAATTGTGATATAAGACTGGTAAATTGGGATAAGTTTCCTCGTTTCGATTGGTTTTCTTGAGGATGACCCACTCTTTTCTCCCAGATTTTTGAAGAAAAAGCTTACGTTGTGGGTGTTGAGCACAAACGTAGTAATACTGAGGTTTTATTTGGTGTAGAGGAATCACTCAAGGAATTGACCCAGCTAGCTGATACCGCAGGACTTATGGTTGTTGGCTCCACATATCAAAAGTAAGTAGCTTTTAATGCTTACTTCCAGAAGACTATTTCTGTTTTCGGAATATTTTATTTACAAATTGTTTCCTGTTGGTCACCTAGCATCAATTTCTAACGCTATATGTGATGCAGACTCGTTTCTCCAAACTCAAGGACATACATTGGATCTGGCAAGGTTGCAGAAATCAAGAGTGCAATTAACGCATTGGGTGTTGAGACTGTCATATTTGATGATGAGCTCTCAGCAGGGTATGAAACATTATGAGTGACTTTATTGTTATTTCGTGCATGTTTATGCTTCCTATAGAGACTGATTTATATGAGTTACACGGTTTTATTTTGCCAATACTGGCTCCATTTCCCCTGCATCTATCAATTTGCTGTGCCTGTTGGAACTCTACTTATCAATGTTAGAAGGTTTGGACCAGAATTGAGCTGTCTTCTCTTTAGCTTTAATTTGAGACATGTGGAAATTTTACCTGCTTAAACCTCAATTCCTCAATAAAACCTTACCAGCACAAATATATTTATCGTATACATTTCTCCACTCACTGTCAGCACTGTCTTATTCTGGAAAACTGCATGAGCCTTTTTTTTCATCAGCTTCATTTAAATTTTTAAGACATTAGTCTTGGTGTAGAACGAGACTTAATGGTGCACATTTTGAATTAATTAATTTTTTTTCCTTTTATTCAACTGTTACTATTCTAGGCAATTGCGCAATTTGGAAAAGGCTTTTGGTGGGGAAGTTAGAGTTTGTGATCGCACTGCCCTCATTCTGGATATTTTTAACCAGCGGGCAGCAACACATGAAGCAGCTTTACAGGCAAATTATCATTGCTCTTTTAGTAGTAATAATGTGTTTCGTGCTACTTGAAAATATGCCAACGTCATACTTGGTATAGTTGGAAGTACAATCTCACTTTTGGATTCATGTTCTTGTTTGTAGTAATAACTTAACAAACAAAATAACAATTTCCAGAATTTTCATGCTGACAATTGTGATGTTTCTAGGTTGCATTGGCACAAATGGAATACCAGTTACCTCGGCTAACAAAAATGTGGACGCATCTTGAGCGTCAAGCAGGAGGCAAGGTGAAGGGAATGGGTGAGAAACAAATTGAAGTGGATAAACGTATCTTACGTACTCAAGTAAGCCCTGTTAATTGAATGATCAGTATTCCAGTAATTCATTGCATGATAGAGATGCGAGTTTATCTTAATGCTGCTCCTTTCCATAGAAATTGTAGATTACAAACTACAGTTTCCATTAGAGATTTTTGTTTCCTTCTTCTTTTTGGTGAATTAAGATTTGACGCTGGAAATTGATTTTCATATACAAATGTCTGTAATGCTAGATTGGTGTTCTCAAGAAGGAGCTAGAATCTGTTCGAAAGCATAGAAAGCAGTACCGGAATCAGCGGCTTTCAGTACCTGTTCCTGTAGTATCTTTGGTAAGTATACATAGAGCTTGTGAAATTCAAAATTATATGGATGGTTGTTTCTCCTGTTGTTGATGTTGTGCATGTAATGCTTTGGGAAACTAGGTTGGGTACACCAATGCTGGAAAGAGTACTCTTTTAAATCAATTGACTGGAGCAAATGTGCTGGCTGAGGATCGATTATTTGCAACCCTAGATCCAACCACAAGAAGGGTTCAGGTAGTTTGATCATACTCAGGGAATTTCTTATTACATCATTGATTGTGAGTTGACTACTGGATAAACAACTGAAGAGTCAAAGATGTAAACATAGATTTTGATGTAGCACCAAACAGGCTTCTGGTTGCATGAAAGTTTGATCAACACACTATACCATCTTTGATTCTCCCACCGACAATGAGCTACTTTAAGGCCTATAATCCAGAATTTGGAGTTTATGGAATCAGTTAACTTATTTATGCATCTGTTCCAGTTGAAACAACGGGACTTTTACATTGAGTCTATGTAGCATGATTTTAAGTATTTCTCTTGTTGATACGCTAGTCTTTTGGTGAAAATTTAATATTCTGTCTAAAAAGTTTGTGCTATTTTACTTCCACTTGGTGGTAATATATATGCTTGTTTCATTCCTTCCAGACGAAGAATGGGAAAGAGTTTCTTCTCACAGATACTGTTGGTTTCATTCAGAAGTTACCAACTACAGTGGTGAGATACTAGCCCAATTTATTGATGAATTTGCCGCCACTTCTGCAGTTTAATTTCATCTCTCTCTCTCTCGCTCCCCTCTCTCTCCCCTGTTCATTATCAACTTAGCTGCAAGAAAAAGGTGTTGATGAATGTCAATCCAATTTCAGAGTCAAGCTGATGATATGTTTAACGTTTTTCCACCAACTGCATCTTTCAGGTTGCTGCCTTCAGAGCAACACTGGAGGAGATATCAGAGTCATCATTATTAGTGCATGTGGTGGATATCAGGTACAAGTTGGGAAAACATATTAAAATGATGCACTCGTGGACATTGTTATCTTATTAGATGTTGATATCCACTTCAGTCATCCGCTAGCTGAGCAACAGATAGATGCTGTGGACAAAGTTTTGTCAGAACTAGATGTGTCCTCAATTCCAAGGTTGATGGTGTGGAACAAGGTACAGTGAATCTTCTTGGTGGCTCTGTTATCCATCCAATGTGGCACTCTATTTTATCATCATATCTGTGTATTGTGTGGTTACCCTTTTTTTATCGTCACCTTAGGGAATTTCTTTTTCACTTCTGTGGTGCTTGTTCTCCCTTGTAATCTAGACACGAGATTGATGATACGCAGCTACCTTTTTCCAGGTTGATAAGGTTAGCAATCCTGAAAGCATCAAGTTGGAAGCAGAAAAGAGAGATGATGTTGTTTGCATATCTGCTCTGAGCGGCAAGGGCGTAAATGAATTCTGCAATGCAGTCCAGGAAAAATTGAAGGTATGTGTGCTTGTTTCACTGTTTATTTTTTGATACTCAATAGTGGAGTTCGTGCTTCTATAAATTGAAAGATAACGTTATATTTTGTTTAACAGGACTCTATGGTATGGGTGGAAGCCTTGATCCCGTTTGAAAAAGGGGAGCTACTCAGCACCATACACAAGGTTGGAATGGTGGAGAGAACGGTAAGTATCCTGTGAATGTTGATTTTTAATTCTACTATCTTGTTTTTCTTTTTCTTTTGGTATGTGTCTCAGTTACATAGTCGCTCTCAACATTTTGTATACTTACTTCATAGGAACATACAGACAAAGGGACACTGATCAAGGCACACGTCCCACTACGGTATGCGAGGCTGCTAACACCATTGAGGCAACTGTGCATATCATGATCTCAATTTTCTTCAGTGACACAGAGAAATATGTGTAATTATTCTGTTGTACATATGTATGTATCATTTTTCTGTTGGGTGTAAGGTGCTTATTAGAAACTAGATACAGACCACAGATGTAACCAACTGCATTTATTGTCAGATAAATTTCATACATCTTAAACTCAGCCTTTCTCCATCTTAGTGTGTTATTATGAACCTTTTTAGTTGCCTTGCACAAAATTTTTGTACCGTGCCGGGCCTTGTAACAAAGTTCTTAAATTCACACAACACAAAGTAAGCGTGTGGGTGGTTGGATGTACTTGAAAAATCCCATGATGGCCGATGACGCTGGTCCAACTTGAGGTTTCTGTATATAGCAAAGTCTCAACTAATCATCGAAATTGAAACAGTCGCACTTATCTGAAATCAGAAGTTTGAAACTTAAAATGGGTCAGAAACCTCATAGGGTATTTCAAATGGGTAATGCTATGCATACCACATTTTTTATATACCACATCTCTAATAGAGATGGAGCCCACCAATACAATCGGGCCCACTCACCAATACAATCGGGCCCACCTCTATTAGAGATGTGGTATGAATGTGGTATAAAAAATGTGGTAAGCCTAGCATTTTCCATTTCAAATTGTTGCTTTCTCAACTTGTCCATGTTCTGCAAAACTGAGGCTTCATAGCTAATATTGAGATGAAATAGGCCTTAGCCTTAGCCTACCTAATACTCAAACCGCGTTGGGATTTTGCAGAAGCAAAAGAGACGCACTCTCTTTTGAGACAATGTGATATATTGATTGATTAAAGTGATGCAAACTGTAGCCAAAAGGAGAGAGAGATAATAAAAAGTGATCTCGGAGCAGGTGACACCAGAAACACCGGAAACCCAACTCTCTTTCACAGAAAGGAAAGCAACTAAATATACGTAATATCAAGTTGACATTGTCAATTTGTCGTCTGTCATAGACTCATAGCTAGCTCCTTATACAGACAGAGTAGGTGATTCAGTGAGGATTTGGTAGGAGAGTGGTTAATTTGCTCTATAAATTAAGAAGGTGCCATGCAGCAATCAAGCAAGTAAGCCAGACACTGAAATCTTTGGACTTGAAAAATAAGTCTTAAAGAGTTGGTCTGAATTATCAATAACCATGGCAGTCTTCAAAGTGAGTTTCTTAGGTCTTGTGGTGGTGATGGCATTGTTCTCAGCCAGTACTCTGTCCCTAGCTCACCCTGCCGGTTTCAACTTCGGGTGGGGATCCGGATGGGGCAGTGAACCTAGTAGGGGTCATGGTGGATATGCACCAGCTGGCGGGTCTTTTGGTCTTTTTCCGCAATTCTATCAGTTCTCATGCCCTCAAGCTAATGACATTGTCATCTCTGTGTTACAGCAGGCCATTGCGAGGGAGCCCAGGGTGGCTGCCTCTTTGCTTAGGCTTCACTTCCATGACTGCTTTGTTCAGGTAATTTTCAAATTCAAAGGCCTTTTGCTATTTACAAAGATTATGTATTGCCGCAACTAGTTGATTGCATATATATAAAGTCATATTTATATACGTGCATGGCTTAATGTTATTATGATATGATGATTGGCTGCAGGGCTGTGATGCGTCGGTGCTATTGGACGACAGCACGACGATAGCCAGCGAAAAGAGGTCGGGTCCAAACAGGAATTCGCTGAGAGGATTTGAAGTGATAGATGAGATCAAGGCCAAGTTGGAAGAAGCATGTCCCCAAACTGTCTCTTGTGCTGACATTCTTGCTCTGGCTGCAAGGGGGTCCATTGTTCTAGTAAGAAACCAAATTATAGTTAATTAGTATAATTAAGCCTCAACTATTTAATTACTATTACTAACAAGTGAAATTGGTGGAATGGAACAGAGCGGTGGGCCTAATTGGGATTTACCACTAGGAAGGAGAGACTCAAGAACTGCTAGCCTGAGTGGCTCAAACAGCAACATCCCCGCACCAAACTCAACTCTCCCAACCCTCTTAACCTTCTTCAAGCGTCAAGGCCTCGACGAAGTAGACCTAGTTGCACTCTCAGGTGCTTCAATTATATATAATTCATCATTATTATCTTTTGATTATTTCTGCAAACACACACTTAATGATATGATTTTGATGAATGCAGGAGGGCATACCATTGGGGTTGCGAGGTGCGTGACGTTCAAGCAGAGGCTGTACAACCAAAAGGGCAACAACCAACCAGACGAGACTCTAGAGAGAAGCTACTACTTTGGTTTGAAATCAGTTTGCCCGAGATCAGGTGGTGACAATAACATTAGCCCCATGGACTTTGCCTCCCCTGCCAAATTTGACAACGCCTACTTCAAGCTCATTCTCTTTGGTAAAGGCCTTCTGACTTCAGATCAAGTGCTTCTCACTGGCAATGTCAGTGCAGGGAAGACCATGGAGCTGGTCAAAACCTATGCAGATGATGAGAGCCTCTTCTTTCAGCAGTTTGCCAAGTCAATGGTTAAGATGGGGAACATCAGGCCTCTCACTGGATCCAAGGGTGAAGTTAGAAACAATTGTCGCCGACTTAATTAATAAACTGCTTTAATTTCTATATGCTTAATCCAAAGAGTGTTTGTTTGGTTTATGGTACGTAACCTTCAATTCTTGTAAACCAAACCTATGAAATATAAATGAAGGAGAATTTTCTAGTAACTTTGTGACTTTGTTGATTGATCCCCCCATTTCTTAATTAACCCTTTTTTCCCTTTCTTAAGGGGGCTTTTTAAACTTTAATCCAAGGTTCCTCCCGATAACGCAATTAGCTCTTTTCCACTTTCGGCTTTTTTTAATGACGTGGACACAAAAACACAGAAAGTAAAACATATATTAATAATATCTTAATGAAGGTCCTTTTCTTTCTTGGTGGTTGATGCCTTTCCAGGAACATACATATTCTTGTACCAAACCCAAGTATGTATCAATTCTTTCTCCATTCATAATGCCCAACTTTTCACGTGTTTACTCTTCCCAAACTTCTTTTTCGCTTACCTTTGCTTCCACTTTTATTCTTATTTTTTTCCCTTTATCTTTTTCTATTCTTATACCAAAAGTATAACGTTAATCGTAACACAAATTAGTGTAAATTTACATCCCAGATAATAAAAAAATGAGTCATTCTATAGTGAGTGTAAGGCCTTATCGGCCCTATCTTTTAACTGTTAAATCAAACTAATCAATTTAATTTAACGTTTAAGAGAAAGAACCTCGTCTAAAAATGAAGCCCTCGCTATAGAATTCTTGAATAAAAACCTAAGCGTCAACTAGAAGCCCAAGAAAAGCTTAGCCCAAAAGAAGCTTAAGGAAGCGTGCGTAACTTTTAAGTCCAAAAATGTTTGTATAAAAATGCGAGTCCAAAAGCCCTCTGGGATTCAGTTGTCGAGCCCACACCACAAGTTTCAACTACGAGTCTACGACGCTGAAGTTCTATCAAGTTAAATATTCTGAAGGAAAAAAAATCTCAGATTTGATCTTACAAATCGTGCTTGCCGTTGCAGATCGGAGTTTTCAAATGATATGAAATTTATGAAATCGGTAAAAGCTTAAGAGATTCATGGGGAAGCCGGCGAATGCGTGGATGGGAATGCAGAAGAAGAAATGGTCTTTGATGGTTCTGGCGCTGTTTTCTCTCTCCACTGCCATGGTTTTCTTCATGAGAACTGCGTTTGATTCATGCAACGCAAACACCAGCAGTAGTTTCGAGGAAGGAAGAGATAGAGCCAGTGAGGTGGTTCACTCAGCCGGTCGAGCCGGGAGCGGCGGGCCGAGCCCTCTGGATTTCATGAAGTCCAAGCTGGTTCTCTTAGTTTCCCATGAGCTCTCTCTTTCTGGTAAATCTCATTTTTCTTCACTTTTTTTTTCTTCTTCTTTTCGTGTGTTTCTCGGAATTGGAAAGGAAGAAGAAAAGTTTTAAATTTAAAAAAAAAATTATAGAAGAAAAAAAGTAAAGAAAGTGCTTAAAGTTGTGTGTTCCTCTTTTTTTCCCTCATTCTTTTAACTGTCTCTTCTTTTTTTTTCTTGACCGAAAAACAAACAGGGGGTCCTTTATTATTGATGGAGCTAGCGTTCTTGTTAAGAGGAGTGGGAGCTGAGGTTGTTTGGATAACAAACCAGAAACCAGAGGAGGCTGATGAGGTGACTTACAGTTTGGAGAATAAAATGCTGGACCGAGGAGTACAGGTGTCATTTCTTTTACTTCATTTCCAAATTCAATTTTTCTAAGCAGCAGCATCACTGCAAGATGCTCTCTTAAGCTTTACAGCTCTCAGTCTCTGACATTGCTTCATTGCTAAAACATGTCTCCCGAATCATATATGAAAAGATGTTTCTGGTTTCATTGGCATTTACTTTTTCGAAATTAAGAATATATGTTACACTATGCTATGGACGTCTGAAATAACCAATTTATTTATTCTTCCATAAAATAACCAGATAAATGAATGACTACAAGTTCTGTATAGTGGGTTGTGGAACTGTGTAGTTCTGCTCTGTAACTAAGACGTAAGTTTTTCAATTTATCATTAAACATAACTGGAAAATTGAACCATCAGATGTATAACTTTTGCTAATGGATCAAGTTGCATAAATTTCACCGTTCTTTCCTCCCTAATGTACAATTGAGCTGGTGTCTCTATTAAAAGAAAATTGATGCCTCCAGCTGTAGTTGAATGTTTGGACTTAAAGTGGGCTAATTGAGTATCTGTCGTTTCGGAATATAACTGCCCATTCCTCATGGTCTTTATGGTATGGGCTGTATCATTAGTTATTCTTACATTTGAAATTTGATAATCTACAAGCATATAGGTAATCATAAAGCCTAGGCATTGACAGTAACCAAGGGCAGGCAGGCCATTGCGGCCTTGCTATGTCTCGTTTCCTGATTTATTCTCTGATTCTTATTTTATTTTTTTATTTGAGGAGAAACAACTGTGCTTTATAAGTAACTGAGATCTCAATTTTTTCTGTTATATTACTATGAGTATATTATTTTGAGCATACTGTTCTTTTTCTTTTGGTTGTCCCTATACTCGTTGGCCTTCTAATTATGAATTTTTCACACTTGTTAGGTCTTCCCTGCAAAGGGCCAAAAAGCTATAGAAACAGCTCTGAAGGCTGATTTGGTTGTTTTAAATACTGCTGTTGCTGGAAAATGGCTCGATGCCGTTCTCAAGGAAAATGTTCCTCGTGTTCTTCCAAAGTTGTTGTGGTGGATTCATGAAATGCGAGGGCATTATTTCAAAGTGGAGTATGTTAAGCATCTCCCTTTTGTTGCAGGTGCCATGATAGACTCGCATACAACAGCAGAATATTGGAAGAACAGGACTCGGGAGCGTTTAGGGTAAGAAGAATGATATGATACATAAAATTACATGCACCATAGCATGTTCTATCATTCTTCTTGTGGAAATTTTATGTTATCATTTGTAGATTATGCATATTTCGTTTGTGCTTTGTAGGATCAAAATGCCAGATACCCATGTTGTGCACCTTGGAAATAGCAAGGAGCTAATGGAAGTTGCTGAAGATAGTGTATCCAGGAGGGTTCTTCGTGAGCATGTCCGAGAGTCTCTTGGAGTGCGAAATGAAGATCTACTCTTTGCCATCATAAATAGTATGCTTTCTTTGTTATTACTTTAAGTTTCTATGTTTATGTACTTTACTGTTCTCATTAGACTCGAAATAATTAAAATTCAATTTAAAATGGGTATCAGAGTAGAGATTGCAATTTTGAATTCCTGCAACTAAAAAAACCCCCCAATTTGTGTTGAATTTCGCGTGTTTGGCTCATTAGTGGTGACAACAAGCTCATATCCTAACAACTAAAGTTTTTTGGGGTAGAGATAAACATACAAAATGCATCATTTCTCAACTTCCATTGTTTTCACTTTTATTTGAGGAAAGATTGCTATTGTGGCCTGATTTTGTAGTAGTTTGGTTGGGTTTGAGTCCTTCACTTTACAAGTACTTTCTTTGAGATGTTGTCGTTATACCAGATCCTGAATTGCAAGAATGGGATCTACTGCCTCTTTGTTTTATATCCATAAGTTATCATAACGTTTGCAATACGTTGCCAGTTTAGTTATCTGTTTATCTTTGCACTACTCTAGTTCATATGCATTTCTTTATTCGACTTTTATATTCAAAGGACTATGTGTGATATAATTTCAGGTGTTTCACGTGGGAAAGGTCAGGATCTATTTCTCCGTTCCTTTCACGAAAGTCTGCAAATTATCAAGGAGAAGAAATTGCAGGTGCCATCTATGCATGCAGTAGTAGTAGGAAGTGATATGAGTAAGCAGACAAAATTTGAAACAGAGCTGCGCAACTTTGTGATAGAGAAAAAAATTCAGGATCGTGTTCACTTTGTGAATAAAACCCTAACTGTAGCTCCGTATCTGGCTGCAATTGATGTTCTTGTCCAGAATTCTCAGGTGGATTGCACTTAATTCGTGCTAACTTGTGCAAGAGAATTCAAATCTTGCTGCATTGTTTTCTTACATATGAAGATTAACTTTGTAATCATGTGTAGGCCCGAGGAGAGTGCTTTGGAAGGATAACTATTGAAGCAATGGCCTTTCAGCTGCCTGTACTGGTATGTCCTTTACTTCACAGCAGTACTTTATTTTCCGGTGCATCATTTACCAGACATGTGGTTCATCCAGATTGCAATTTATTCATATCTTTTTGAAAAATTGTTTTCCAGTCGGTATTATGTTCACCAGACATGTGGTTCATCGCGATTGCAGTTTATTCATATCTTTTTGAAAAATTGTTTTCCAGTCGGTATTATGTTTGTTAGTTTCCACTTAACTATTTTTTTTGTTTTCTTTTGAATCATTCCAGGGCACGGCAGCTGGGGGTACCATGGAGATTGTCGTGAATGGCACAACAGGACTGCTGCATCCTGTTGGTAAAGAAGGTACAACATCGCTGACGAATAACATTGTAAAATTAGCCACACATGTAGAAAGGAGGTTGACAATGGGCAAGAAAGGATATGAGAGAGTGAAGGAAAGATTTTTGGAACCGCACATGGCACAAAGGATTGCTTTGGTTTTAAGGGAGGTGTTGCAGAAAGCAAAGAGCCGCACCAATTCTTAACTTGTAGGAAGAGACTATTTAAGTAAAATATATTCGCGGCCTCCAATTCTTCATTCTCAAGCGAGGATGTAAGTCATTTGTAGCATATGTGGCAGGAGATTAGGTCAACTGGGAAAGTCTAGAGAAGAGAGTTGGGAATTCATTAATGGTATACGTACAGTTTTGTATAATGTAAATTTTCTGTTTACCCAGAAGAAAAAAATTGTAAATTCGTTTCGGCATGCAATGTGAGGGAAGTGGATTTTTTAAGGAATGTTCAGAAAATTGACAAAGAAAAAGGGAGATTTTCAAAAGAAAATTAGAAATGCTAAAAAGCAACACTAGAAAGCAAACCGGATGAAAACAGGGGAAAAGAAACAAACGAAAAGGAAAAAGATTGCATTTACCAAATCCCATTATAGTTATATCTGTCTCTCCCTAGTCTCTACGTTGGGTTGCGTCAACTTGTTTAGGCCCAGTCCTCTTGATCACTTTGTATTTGACCATCTTTGCAATCTTGTAGAACCAGAAAGCGCTGACCAGCTGCAATCCTAGTGCCATGGCCTGAAGAACATGGACAATTCAATTTCAATATGGTTATGGAAGATATAAGTGAAAAAAAAAAAAAGGGGGCTATGTAAACAAGTACCTTGATGATGAAAGGATTGTTAGCAGATAGAGTCACGTAACTGAGATAAGGTCCCCCAACCATCCTTGCAACCGTGAATATAGCTGCAAATGAAATCTATACAAGAAGAGAAGGGCATCAGATTCAAAATGAGTAAATTTGACCCCTACAATTTGAAGTCTTGTAACTTCTTACATCGGCTGCAAAGTTGAGGTCGGTGTCCCTGTAACCAAGCTCTTTGAGAAGCTCCCTTAAGTGGAGGAAAGGGCTAGACAACTCTGTTATCCACAATGCTGCTACCATCTCTGACCCACACTGCCCAAACCAAACCCAAGAAATCTTTTTTAGAGCTAAACAAGGAAATGTCATCTAGATAGATTGACTAATTTGTTTTGTTTACCTTTTGGTAGGCAAGGCCTGCTCCAATCCCAACAATGCTGACCAAATGGTGGACGCAGTTGTCAAGATTGAATTTCTTGTCAAAGAGGCAACACACCAGATCATAGATGAGATACGAAAGGCTCACGGCGAGTGCTTTCATCTGCTCACTCACCATTCAAAATGAAAATCCACCATAGAATTAGAATATGTAGTTTAAGAAGAAGAAATCAAATAAAAGCTAAGAAAATGCAGAGGAGAAGATGAAAAAAGTAGACCTGCTGAGGAGAAGACGTTGAAGCCTGAGGACAAACTGGGCACTTCCAATCTTCAACGGACAAGGAAGCCAAGGTTACAGCTACGGTTGCATGAATTGTAGAAACAAGGCGGTTGCAGAAGTCAAAGGACCGCTTTGGAAACATCTTTCTTATGAACAGAAAGGCTGTTGTCCATGAAATTACCCCCAACAGTACAAGACTCGCAATATGCTCTTCCATTCTTTGCCTTCCTTCTTTGTGTTTTTTGTTTTTTGGGTTTTTCTTCCAAGTTGTTCAGAAGCCAAAGCAGTGATCTAATTGGTTTCTTTCAAATCAGAGAGGAGAAGGGAAATAATAAGGAGATTCAAAATGAAAAGACAGGTCATGCATGCTAGCAAGCTGTTGCAGCCTGCAGAAAATGTCAAATGAAAGTGATTCTCTAACGCTTTGAGTATCAATTCATTTATTTTGGTTGAACTTCATTTATTTTAGTAGTTGGGTTGGGTACGTACATATATGGATGGATCGGTGATGGAACGAAAGTAGGTTGCTGATAAAAGTTGTAGCATCATCATCAGCCGCAGACCAAAATAAGTAAGAAATTTATTTTGGACCATTTCCTTTTGAACCATGCAAATTTGCTTACACTAAAAACATTAAGTTATTGTCAACCCACTTGTTTGTAGCCACATCTTAAATAATTAATTGCTAGTTGATGATTCAATTAAAGGAAATTGTGATTCTCATTAATTAATTGAGAAAAGATTACATAAGAGTATTTAACACCTGTCTACTCTATACAAAAGATAAAGCCACATGTACAAGTACAAGCTGTTACAACAGCTCTAACTAATTACTTACCAGAGTAACTAATGACAAACTAATCTAATCAGCTAAACTACTCTCTTTATCAATATCATTACATCAATAATGCAATGCATGTGTGTGAGGTGGAGGATGCTTGTGTTTTCAGAAGTGCACAATATATACTCTTACCTTGTGGGGGAGTTTAATTTTTCTTCTTTGTTCTTGCTCAAGGAAGTAAGGAAAAGAATGATGGTCTGGTGGTTAGTCTCTAATCTATATTTTAAGGATTCCTTCGAATAAATGGCTCTTCCTCTCTTGTTCTTATTCTACAAAGGCATCAACTTAATTTAATCGAAACACATTTGAGTATATGACATTCTTTTCTCTCTCTCTTTTTGGGATTTTTCATTTGACCTCGAAAACAAAAAACAAAAAAGTGCTCATAGTCGGATTAGGTTAGTTGGTCTAAGCAGTGAGCTCGCTGCCTTTGACCTAAGAAATTAGATTAATTTAAAATAATTAAGACTATCGTTTTTATTTAAAAATAAAGAAAAACCTACACGGTCGGATTTGGGTGGGTTGGGCTTTAGGGTTTATAAGTTTGATGGTCCGTCTGTTACTTGTGGGCTTAACTAAACCCGCCAGCTCATTGAAATAACAACTGTGGGCTTCACTAAGCAAGCAGCCCTCAGTGCCAGTGAGCTTTTAGCAACTGGAAAAGTCAGGCAGATTCCGAGTAGTGTCCTGTAACTGAATCTCTGTTAACTTTCTGCGGTTCAAAGTTCCGATATTTCGTGATGGAGTTGCATCAAATATCGGGTTCCATCGCCTTCAAATTCGGTCATGCCCCGAGACATGCCGTCATTCGAATGACCGGTACACCGGAGTTCAATTCTCGGAACAGGATGTTTATTGCGGGGATCGGTTTCGTCGGCCAGGTGTTGGCGCAAGACCTCAAGAACCAAGGATGGTAAATCTTAATGCTTTGGATCTCCGAGTCATAACATTTAATTTCATCTGCAGAAACTCAAGCTTAATTTCCTCCATTGTTAGGACTGTCTCTGGGACTTGTACGAGCAGTATCAAGAAGAAGAAGCTTGAGGAAGAAAGGGGCTTTGATATCTACCTTTTTGATGCAAACCAGCCAGAGTAAGTAATGCTCCATCTTTAAATAGATATTGGGCATTTTCTTTTTGCTTATTTTGGGCAGCCAATATTGTTGATTGTTCAGTGTGACCAGCACCCTAGAAATTATCAAGGACCATACCCACCTGCTTGTCTCCATCCCTCCAGTTCCTGGTATCGGTGACCCGGTATGATTCTTAAAGAAACCTACTTTTGCTCTGTTATTTGAAAAAGCTGACGATTGTCTGAAAATATTAACGTTGACGCTTGTTTTGTAGATACTGCAGAATGAACTTCGTCTGAGGAGAGCACTTATGGGTGGAAATCTTCAATGCATTTGTTATTTGTCATCAACTAGTATGTATGTCTAATGTCTACTGGTGGTGGCCAAGCTTTCATATCCTTCCTTCACATTTTATGTTTTCTCAGAACCTGATATATGCATGCATCCACACTCTTCCTTTGGTTGAAATTATTGTGTGTCATTTCATTTTTCTAATGCTCTTCTATGTTAGTTTTGACTATGGTGGAATTGCTTCTGCTAGGTGTATATGGAGACTCAGGCGGTGCGTGGGTGGATGAGGAGTAAGTGAGTGCATCTAAATTTAACGATTTCGATGTGCAACCTGCTTCTTCATTATATTTTGATATTAATTGTCTCTAAAATACTTTATCTATCATGTGTCAGTTATCCCCCTAACCCCACAAGTGATGTGGGTAGATTAAGGTTAGCTGCTGAGGAGGGATGGTTAAATTTGGGCCAGAGTCTGGGCATCTCAACAAAAGTTTTTCGGCTTGGAGGCATCTATGGTCCTGGTAGAAGGTTGTGATGAATTCTAAGCATGTTCATAAAATGCTATATTTTCTTTTCAATCTTTAATTAACAGGAAATGTTCCCCATTTTCTGGTTGAAATCAATACAATTGCATACATTCTTGTTTGAAACTTTCATGCCTTTGTTTTTATAAGATTTAGTATCTGCCAGTAGAGAATCAACTATTTGAAACATTTCTTGTAGCAAATCAACTATTTGAAACATCATTTCTTGTAGCAAATCAGTAATAAAAGGTTATTTCAAACTGTGAAACAAATTTTTTCAGTTTCCAATTCAATAAAAGTGCATACTATTTGAAACATCATTTTGAACTATCTGCTCTATAGAGAATATTTTCGCTTCTTTCTCATGCAAAAAGTTTGGTTAGTTATAAACTATTTTCCACTATACTACAGTGCTGTTGATACAATAATCAAGCGGGGAGCTTTATCGGAAAGTCAGAGAATGAGAGGATATAGGCGGTTCACATCAAGAGTTAATGTTCAGGACATTTGTCAAGCCCTGAAGGCCAGTATATGCACATCTTCCTCCAGGTAGGTCTCGACTTTCAGTTTTGTAAATTATTTATCCTAGTTGTGAAATATAGTGAGGTACACCTAAGTGATAGACTTTGACATCCAAAACTGAGAACTGAGGAGAAAACCCCAGAATCTTCATAGCTCTCTCTTGTTTTTTTGCTTTCTTTCTTATTCATCAGCTTGTTTTTCATTTTTCAGGCGCGTTTATAATATTGTTGATGATGAGCCAGCCCCAAGGGAAGAAGTATTTGAGTATGCAAGAGACTTGGTTGAGAAAAAGTGGCCTGGCTGGATCAAACATTCTTCTGAGGAAAAAGAGTCTTCGGTTATTGTTAAGGAGGATTTATCAGGTGAGAAGAGAGTCTCCAATGCTCGTATGAAGAAAGAGCTAGGTGTGAGGCTTCTTCATCCAAGTTATAGGTCAGGATTGCAAAGCATTATTGACCAAATGGATAAACCCTTTTTGGCAGAGTAATACTGGAAACATCTAGCTTGGGTTCCCACAAGTCAAGTCAAGTAATGTGAGATTAATCATGAAGGCCTGTTGTGCTCTTGGAGGCATGCATGCTGATATCCCCTTCGTCTGTGATGCTGCGTATAATCAAATTCCCTGTGATTAAGAGAAAGAAAGAAGAGTTTGTTTGCCTTCCCATCCCATCCCATCCCATGTAATCTGTTTGGATTTTTGTTGTATTTTGGTGAAACTCATTAGCGGAAATAGTTATCTTCGAAATAGGCTTGTGTAAATGTTTTAATTGGGATCAGTTGGGTTTGTGTTGTGTTGTAGTTGGTTTTTCCAAGTTAGTTGTGAATGAGTGTCATGGCAGAGATGAGATTCATACCTAAGCCATTTTCTATGGTGAGGCCTGGCCTTGGTGGCCTTTGCTATTGGATGCTAAAGTGTCTGTCTAATGTGTCGTCCTCTTCCCCAACAAAGAACAAACAATAATATCGTGCACGAGATTGGAAAAATATGTGGGATGATGTTCCAACCTAAACAAAGTTTCAAGCTAGGAAGGAAGGAAGGAAGGAAAGCACCATCTACAAGTGGAGGAGACGTCCATGATTACTTGAATGATGTAAACATAACCTACATAAATAGTATAACATAAGATGCTTGCTTTCTCTTTTAGACTTTTATTTTCATCCAACTTGGTTAGGTGGGCATGTCATTTTTAGTCTCACATCATACTCTCTTCTTGTGTTGCCTTTCAAGCTGCAATCCATTTCAAAAGCATATCATATATAAACTCACAACTAACCAATCTAATCAAGTGTTTGGTCATCTTACGTCGATTGAGGTGGTCCCACGTCTTTGTCATTAGCATAATTTATTGGCCTAAAAGGTTCAGTGAAAAAGTAACTTTTACATCTTTTTTAACTGAGGCATTCTAATAGTTCAATCGCTCTGCACATTATCAAAAGAATCTGATTATGAATGTTTGAAATGGATTATGGCCGCCATTGCCAGGGGTCTTAGCATGCATCATTAATTTCTGAGATATTTATTAATATATTTATTCTTAGTACTAATGATATAAATAAATTCTACACCATTTAATTTAAAAAGCCTTTTTGTTATGTTGTAAATGAGATTTGTGTGTGTTTCTAAAGTCCATTTCCTATAAGTTTTTTTTTATAATTTGAACCCCTATATTGGGTATAATAGTATATCTTCCTTAATTTTTCTGTTAACAAAAATTCACATTTACTCACCAGTTGCCTCCTTACTCTCTCTCTCTCTCTCTCTCTCTCTCTCTACTCTAATGATGCTTAATATTTTAATTGCATGCATACCATGAAAACTCCAGCACCACCACACAATTTAATTAAATTGAGAATTAATTATAGTGTGCATTATTGTAATTAACTTTCTTTTTTTAAAAATTTATTAAATAAATAAATAAATAAATAAGGGAACAACGACCCAAAAGCCTTTCTTGCAAGTGTAAGATCATCATTAGTTCACCGCAACCTTTGCTGGAAACATAAAGCCATTATTATATCCTAAAAATTAGTAGCTCCCCACTACACCAAAAGTCTAAGATGGAGAAAATGACAATATTTTCTCAACTCACTGCCTGGCTTTTAACTAATGGCTCAGAAGATGCTTTCTTTCATCATCTCCTTATAATTCATTGTTTAATCTCAATTACAAACTTTTACAGCATATATTAGTACAAAGGCGTGACAAATGATTTCAGCATCCTCACCTTCCTCTTTTAGATATTCAAGCACCATTATTAAAGATACTGCCTACCTAATTAACCCACCTCCCCCCATTCTTTTTCATGGGGGCTTTTTAAAAAAAAAAAAAATTTTAATATTATTGGTTACCCTGTTTTTACATGACATGATACATCCATTATTTTTTAAACTAATGTTTTTCTTTTCTTGACATATGCCTACAAAATTGCAGCCTTTAGAACTTAAATTTAGGTTATCTTTGGTTAAATTGAAACGAGGAAACCCTTGTCAATAAAGGTTGGTTTAGTTGGTAAGGTCTTTGTTAGTGTTCGAGTCTTGTTGCCAGCAATCTTTGTTGATGTGCGATATGTACTTTCCTATATAAATTCATACTGATGGCAGCTCACAGTTGAGTATCACGCTTAAATCCATTCGGCTAGAGATTGTGGGTTTGCCTTGATTCTGGTTGTGAGAGTAGCCAATCTCCCCCTAAACTTTTGTTCACCCAAAAAAAAAAAAAAGGAGGAGAAAACCCTTCCCTCATGTTGTCTTTACTTCTCTTGTTATTTACTTGTATAATTCAGGAAAGGACCAAGTTGTTGTAGGCATCATCCCATTCCCATATGCTGTTTATACATGCTTTCCTTAGATATTGCTTGCCTCCTTCTTTGTAAAAGATACTATTTTCTACCAATTATAAGTCCACTTTCCTCTTTTTCCAGTAAAGGTTTATTCTTCTTCTTGATTTTGGTGGGGTTGATTTTTCATGAGTAAGTTTGAAATAAATTTTAAAAAACAAAAAAAGGGGAATATTCCATGTCAACCCATGTTAATGGAGCAAAAGAGTCAACCAATACATCATAACTTCTACTTGATCATCTCTAATTAATATCAGAAACAAAGCTGTGCAGGGGATTTTTATTTTATTTTTTAAAATTTTTAAGAGAAGAAAATAAAATCAGCGACTTCCCCATTCCCAACATGGTTCTTCAAAGCCTGACGTGATTTTGAGTTTTTGACAGCACACCATGACCATGAGCTTCATTTCATTTTTCCATGGAATCCACGGATATACGTACAGATATACCATTCCCATTCCTCCTCTTTCTTCTTCTTCTTCTTCTTCTTCGTCTTCTTTTTTTTTTCTTTTCTTACCACAGTAACTTGCTATTAAAACTTTAATTTGAAACAAACAAGAATTAAGCCAAAAAAATGTAGATCGATTGAGAGTGAGACATTAACATAATTGAAATAAACAAAATCTTAAGAATCAATCAATCAAAGCTTTGGTTGAGGTTGTAGGTGCATCATGAGATCACCTATCCATCTGAAGGGGATATGACTGCCTAACCCACATGGTAATTAAATTAAGCTCTGCACCCTCTTTTTTTTCTTTTTGGGGTATTGGATGGTTGCAATATTCACATGCAAATGCAATGGTGGAGATGTTTTATTAGCACAATACATATATACATTGAACTAATAAGGCAAAATCATTTGGCGCAACAACCTAAAAATATGGAAAAGAAGAGATATAGACGGAAGAAGGAACATCTAAATAATATTATCTGTGTCTCCTGCATGGAACATTATTTAACATATCACCATCATCAAAAACAGAGCAGTAAATATATCAAACTCATACATGTTTTCTGATTACATTCACATCACAGAACCCTCGACCTAATAATAAAATAATCCCAACCGGCCAAAAGGAAACCCTTTATTTGTATACACACGATACAGTCTCCTCCACCGCAGGGTATTTTAATGTCCGGTGAATTTAATATATACGTAAAGTACCAATGAACGAGGGGCAAACAAATTAATAACTTGACTTAGCAATTTCATTTAACCTGAAGCAAGCAGCAAGCATCTCTTTCTTGTTGCGTTGAGGAAGAGAACATGGTGGCGTGGGGGCAGGCAGGCAGGGACCATAAGGTCTGGAATTTTTGTTCCCTTTTCTTGATTTTTTTTCTTAGGACTCAAGAGAAAAGAAGCCTTTGGAGTTTTATTTACATAATTTGATTAGTTTAGCTTTAATATGAAAAAACACAACCTCATCATTTTTACTACTGTAGGACCTTTTTTATATATATAAATAAAGACGATAGATATAACATTTATAATTCATGCACAAAAATTGTTAATCACAAGAAACAAAAACTATCAGCCACAAGAAACAATACAAATACCGTGATTAGCTATAGGACTTTTTTTTAGATCAATAAGGTAGGGGAACTAATAAATTATGGAACATCGATTTCATATGTTTTTTTTTAATGCATTGTCTTGTCAAAGAGAACCTTTGGTTATCTATAGCATTGACTTCGCAACTTTCCCAACTTGAACTTGATTATCACACTATTTAAAAATGCTTCACAATCAAACTATTATATAAATATCAACTAAAATAAGATTGGTAATTGGAGAAACCAATAGCGTGTATTAAGAAAGAAAAAAAAGGTTGGTAATAACTAAGAGCATTCATAATAGGCTCCTTAAACTACCTTCTTAGACAAATTTTAGAGAGTAATTGGAAAAATATAATTCTAATCATGCTCCTCATCCACCTCCTAAAATAAGGAGACCTTTAGAACTACTCCACCGATAGACTCTAGCCCGGGTAGGACAGAGCCCAAGCCCAGGCCAGTCCTTCCAGCGGGCCAAACTTGCCCTGGCAAGCCGTGGCTCCCACAAGACTGGGCCAGCCCGCAAGCCAAACCAGCCTAACTTCTAGCTTGGGTTTGCTGACGCCAGCGATGACGTCAGCAACCAAAAAAATACTAAAAATTTTAGAATTTTTTAAAAATAAATACTTAGTCATATTCTGCACTTCCCACATCAAAACTCTATACAAATTCCCCTCCTAATATCTCATGTGAATAGTGGTTGTCATGACAATAGGTGGAAACACCACAACCTTTTGCAATGGCTGCCACTATTCACGTAAATAGTAATAGCCATTGCCTTGCCCTTGCCCTTTGCCATGGCAAATAGGTGGAAGTGCTCTTAGGAGAACCTAAATATGATTAGAGAGAAAAGACTCCTAATGGCTCCCTATAGTTTACTGCTGATTTATTTAATGAGTATTTCAAACCTTGAATTAATGCTAACTATTTTTTATATTATTTTTTAATAGAGATGGACCAATTAAAAAAAAAGTTATAGCAATTATGACTCCCTAAACTAGAGAGCATAATTGGAGTTTAAATTTTACAAAGAGCTTTTAAAATAATTTTTTTATATTTTTAGCTAAAATTTAACTAAAAAATAAATAGCACATCTAAAGCATCCAAAACCTTTGGCTTGGCTGTGATATTTTCCATTTAGATAGGGTCAAACCTTAAAAGAGTGGTCATAGAAACATTTAGTCGATAATTAAGTCAAAAGTATAAGTTCTAAAACAAAATAATGAAAAAGCAGAAGAAAAAAGAAGAAGAGGAGGAGAAAAATACTACGCAAAGCAAACACAAGACAAGTTGCAAAGTGATGAAAATGAACTACATAGATAGAAAATATACATATATGAGCCCTTTCACACTGTACTCATTACAAATCATGTGGGTCCCACTCAATTGGCACCTTTGGTCATCATATTTCCTCACCTTCAACCTAAACCTAATACACCTGATAAAACTAATAACATATTATATCTGATCATCACAAACTGATAACAGACAAAAATAAAAAAAGAACACCCTGTTCTTTTCCTCTCCTCCACTCATTGAAAGACCATGGCACAAACACCACCAATCCAAGAACATGACAAGAAGAAACACCCCAATCACAGACTTTGATGATGATGATTGAATTGTTTAATTGATTCATTAGTACTGATGGAGCATGTCTGCAGTGGCCATGATGGGTTGGTTCACATAAAGCAAATTCCATGGGTTGATGAAACTGTTGTGATCAGCAGAAGCAGAGGCCTGATGATGATGAAGAAGGGTGTTGTTGGGTTCATGGGTTTCAAAGACCCCATTGCTGCTGTTGATGTAGTTGAGGATCTCAGTCAGAGACTCCAGTCTTTGGCTGAGCTCTTCCATCTGAGCCTTCAAGACTGAATTTTCAGCCTCAACATTCATCAAGTGCTGGGTCGTGATGTTTATGCTAGTCAAGATTTGGTTGTTTTCCTTCCTCAGCTGCGTCACTTGGCCCGACAGATCATCCAAGTGCTGCTGCTTTCGCATCCGGGACCGCCTCGCCGATTCGCGGTTTGATTGCATTCTTTTCCTTTTTCTCTGATCCATCAGATGCTGCAAGTCCCCTTCAGAACCAGAGTTATGAAGCTGAGTGGAACCAGAGGAATTCCCACTAGAGGAAGCCATAACAGAGGCACAGAGGACCAAACTATTAAGATTAACAGAAACTTTATATTTATAAGGTGATTATATATATATATAATATAATATCATATATATGAGGGAGTGATGGGAGCTGATTTATGAAAACACATAAAACCAGTAGAGGAAGACAACAGAGAAAGATTGAACTAAATGGGTCCTGCGCCTGAGGGAGGAATCGACCATAAACCCAGAACGGAGGATTTCACTGAGAACTGGAGACATGAATCTCAAACATTAAGAGCAAAATGTTCAGCATCAAGATCAATTTTTTTGAGGTTTTTCTAAAACCGCAGCAAAGACAAAACTAAATTTGGCTTCAATTTCAAAGGATTAGTTGAACATGATATGGGTTTTTGGTACAGAATCCAACTACCCAAAATTCTTGAACAGAAAACAAAATACCCAGAAATGAAAGCCCCAAAGAGGAACCTAACCCAACAAGAGTAACAGAAAAACCAGCAGCCAAAAATCAGCCTGAATTTCCTGAAACCAACCCAACAGCAGCAGAGCCCTTGAGCTAAAAGGAGAAAACCAAACAAACAGAGCCTCAGCCCTCAAATCGAGAAGAGCAAGAAGAGCAAGAGAGCCTAATAAGACCTGTAAACTATACAAGGGGAAGGGAAGAGAAGAGGAAGAGGTTTTTGATGGTATAGAGGGCCCATTTTATAGAAGGAAAAAGTGCTAAACAAGAAAATTAAAGAAAATGCGAGAAATTAAAAAATTGTTTAAAAATGAAAAAAAGGTTAAAAGTAAGGAGCTTTGGAATCTCCTCCAATCCCTCTCTCTCTCAATTTCTCAAAGAAGGGGAGTTTGTTGGGGGAGACGTTGATTAGTCATGTGAGGTGTAGACGAAATTTCCACAACTGTCCAATGCCAGCTGGTGAGCAAACACCATAAAATTTATAAAATTTTAATTACCGGTCTTTCCGTTTCTTTTTTTTCTACTCTTTTTACCTCTCTTTCACCGCCAATTACCAGATTTAACCGTCTTGGTACAGTTATTCAGTCTGATATGTTGTGCCTTTTTTAATGATAAAGCGAAGATACAAGTGGCACCTGAATGTAGCAGAAGAAATCTCAGGGATAGAGGTGGTATAAAAGTACTAAAGCGAGGACTATTCTGTCATTACGGTTATTCCAAGCCATCTGCTTTTGTATCTTTAAGTAGGTTAACCCAAATATAAATTATAAAATAAAAAAAGGAGGAAAGTAAAATTACAAAACATAGAAAACAAATTAGACTATTAACTAGTGAGTTCGATATTTAATTATAATTAATCAAATGTGGACATAGTCTTTATGTGATTAAATTATCTGATAAGTGAATATTATTGTTTGTAAAGGAACCAAATCACATTAATTATGTTAAGAGGGGGACTAACAGGACTGCCATGGAATGAATGTAGCAAAAATTAAAATAAATAAAAAAGTAGACAGGCAAAAAGTAATTGAATGGATATTGTTTTGGCTACAAAATATTTCCAATAAGTTGGGCATGCCGCATGCATGCATTTTTTGTATGACTTGGTTACAGAGTTTGGAAGCTTGAGTTAATCCCAGAGTCTAAAATGATAACCAGCCTTGGACAGCGCCTGCTTTACTTCATTTCCCAGCCAATGGCTTGGTGGGGGCTAGCTAATTACTTAATTAATAGATCATAGCTAATTACTTTACGGGGGCAATTAGGAGTAGATCCTTCACTAATTCATTGTTAATGGAAGTCTCCGGTAAAGAAGGCACATGCAGTTTGAATTTTTTACAACTTTACTAGATCACGAGGCCAATAATTTCTGCATTGAAGCCGCCCGTTTTAATTATAAAAGAAAAGTCGGTTCAATGTTTATATTCGTAGATCCTTCTACTGCTTTCTGCCTGCAGAGTTCATATATATATATATATATATATATATATTAAATATTGTGCTGCATATACAGATACAGATACAGATACAGATACTGTGATACAGATCTACAGATGATATACAGTAACCTCAATGCTTTCTGTACAATATTATTCGACAATAATCAAAATATTCCCTTTGACTCTGTTTATATCCTAGACGGCCATATGTGGACTTCGACTGGATCCACTCTACTTGTAGCTATGGACCAAACCAAACACCATTATCGATCACGCGTGGTAAAACTTTTTGTGGTAATTACATATCAGACCCTGGGATTGGATTGGATGGAAGGACAGATATTCATGTTTCCATTTGCCAATCCAATACATGTGAGTCCAATAAGGTTAATGATATGAATTATAACCAATTACTTGTGATCAGGTTCCAAACATGCGGAAACAACAGATATAAAATAATAATAATAATTACAAAGAAAGGGTGAGTGAGTGAGGTTGAGATTGCAGGGCAAGTGAGCAATAATGATGTACTATTTTAAGGTGGGCACCTAATAACAGTAAAAATAATTGTGCAGCAGTAGACTAGTAGAGGAGCTAGTGTAAGGTTTTGAGACATGAAAAAGGAGAAGAACAACTTGGGATGGGTTGGGTGGGGATCCACGGTGCACCAGAGCCAGATATATAGATGGGAATGGCCTTTGGGGGCAAAGAGAGCACCAATGATCTTATTGGCTTATGTTGACGTCGACTTTCATGCTTTTTCTGATACAGAGTGAGTACCTAACTTTTTAACTTATTGGATATATTTCTTTCCTCTTCTTCACTTGCATTGCAAGTTGCATTGCAACATAACAAAATTGCTAGGGTAATAATATTATATATACACAAAGTCACAGAGAGAGAGAGAGAGCTCCCATTGGGTGAGAGAGACACCCAATATGAATAAGATCATGGCAATTTTCTTCTTCTGATCTTACAATGATCCCTCTTTTGTGATGTACATTAATTATAAGGCTAGCTAGGTTTTTTTATTTTTAACCCTGCAACTTGTGTATTTCCTGACAGTGACCATATATGTATATATATAGAAGAAGGCCCCAATTTGATATGAAAGTGATGTGAAGATCCCACTTGTACGCACCGGTTTAAGCGAATGCAATTCACATTCAAAAGGTCTTGTGGATGAAAATAAATTTCCCATAAATATCATACTTGACTTCAATTATTGTTGTTGGAGTGTAAAGTTCTGTGAGTGTGTTACTACTAGGTTCTGTAATGTTCATTGTTATTTTGAAATGACAGGTGGTCTCTATGAGAAAGTTCCAACCGTTTAAAATTAAACTTATTCTTAGAACTATTGATATAGATAAACCCTACATCATTTCATTTCTATAAACAAACCCAAAAAAGGTCAACTAGCCCTATTGAATTTAATTTTGATTATTAAATTACTTTGATACATTGTTGAGTGTTTTGAGTTTTTTGTATTTATTTATTTATTTAGGTTTTGGGGCTAAGCTTGTTTTAAGAAATTTCCAAAAAGTTTGAAGCTTTTTTGTTATGTTGTAAATGTTTTTAAAGTCTATTTCATATAAATTTTTATATAATTTGGACCCAGATATTGGGCATAATAATGAAACTCCTTAAAAAAGAATTGGTGGAAAAAAAAAATGAAAATATTTTAGTGGCAGCCAGACAAGATACACAATTGGTAATTGGAAATAGAGCAAAATAGGGTAGGTGTACTTGAGGCGCCGAGGTAGGTGTGCGTTAAAGAGGTTTTGTTAATTAGCTGAGGAGGCACGGGACATGACACGTGGGCCGTGGCGGGGGACAACACAAGAACCAGAACCATTTGGTTCCTGGTTCAATGTTGCAAATCGTACCCAGCTAGTTGTCTGTTTTCTTATACATTTTGAGCACGAAATATACTCTTTTTTCCGTCCATCTATCTTCTTCGATTCTTTTGGTAGCAGTTACTTTTCTTAATGAGTGGTGATTTCCGCACTCCAATTTTATTCACTTACACTCCATTTTATAACTAAAAAAGGAATGTAAGTGGATAAAATTGGAGTGACGAAATCATTACCCTTCTTAATTTGGTTATTCTCACTCAACTGCAAATCTGCAATGAGATTGAGATACTAATTAAACAGATTATGATGATGATTAGCAACCGATGATCAAGAAAGAATGTTATTAATTATGCATCCTTCCTTTCCTTATGACACATTTGATCACGTGGATTATTTTCATGCCGCAGAAAGAAACTTAATTTTCATGCTCTTAACTCCAGAAGATTCAATTCAATTCTCTCTCGATTTCTCAAGGGGGCTCTCTGTTGTTAATTACTTATTTTCTAGACACACGTCTGGAATCTTGCGGTGCCTACAAAAGTATATTCCTCTGTATATACGTATGTCAATGTCATGGTTGCACGGCATTATATACATATGCAGTCAGTAATACATGCATACATGCATAATGTTAATTTTTTATTTACATAAAATGAATTATGAAAGCGCTTTCTGTATAATTTCTAGTTTTGTACATATAAATTTGAAAAGAAAAGTTGAGAAAGAGACATTAACGTTGTCTGTACAAATAGTTTCGCGCCACGTACCTCTTCAATATTCCAAACTTGTAGATATATAATCAAGATAAAGCAAAAATGCCACTTAATATTTTTTCTGTTTCTTCTTACTCCATCTAAATTGCCTTGTGTTTTCATCTTTTTCCTGTGTCATCTACTACTTTGGGTTTGAGTGGACCTAAATATGGGCTTCCATTGCCAAAATTAAAAGAATAACAATTACGACTAACAAGAAAAAAACAATAATAATAGAACTGTCGTTTACCCTAAAACAACAGTAGGATGGAGCACAGTAGGGAAAAGGCTTTGGAGATATGCCAATCAGCATCATTTGATCCGTGATTCCCCAAGACTTTGCTTCAAAACAACGACATTACACTCCAACTGCAATGATTCTACTTTTTTTGTTTTGTTTCAATTTGTTATGATTTCAATCACCAAAAAAAAAAAACACAAGTATATACATACAACCGGTCTAGCCATACCTCTTTAATTCTTGTGCGTACCCTGTTGGTCGTGAATCGTGATCGAGAGAGAGAGAGAGAGAGATATCCAAAACAAAAAACAAAAGAGATATCGAGAGAGATCTTGAGAGACAGAGAAAGTGGTAGTTGGTTCGTAGGGACAGAAGGTCAGCTTTTTGCCAAGGGGTCCCCAAAAATAAATTTTATTTCGTTTTCTTTATCATCATTATAGTTGCCATGATTTTCACATTCTTGCCTTTTCTTTTGTTGCTTTCGCTCTTTTCAAAAAATTAGAAATTAAAATAAAACATGGCAAAAATGTTGGTTCGTCCATCTTCCTATTTCCTTGCATTTGAGGTAGTTGGTGCTACTTTCGTTGGACAGATCAAACACTGAGCCATATGACACATCCCTTTTCAGTCCTCTTTTTCTTTCTTCTCTCCATTTCATTTGCGACACCTACTCTCAAGACTTATCAAATGCGATAGCTTGCTTATAATAAATATATATCTCTTGAAATGGTATGGTGAGTTCTTTTCTAGGGTTATGTTTATGGTCAATTTTGTTGTACTGTCCCACTCCCTCCTCCCCCAACCAGATGTCAAATTAAATATGGCACACTTCTATTAGAGAGATGATATATAATACCATTTTTCATAATCTTGTAAGAAAATATATATTTAGTAGCAATAATTGTTTTTGGATTAAATAGATGTGTGTTCTGAGTTCCGAGTTCCAACAACAACAAAAAGTGACAACTTTAATTAAGGCTGTTTCCTTGTATCTGAGAAGCCACGTACTAGTTTTCCCCACATGTACAAAACGATATGATCAAGCATGGAATGGAAGAACAGTAAAAGGTAAGATAACCTGTATAATATAGTGCTGTCGTCTCACCTTTCTCAATCCTCTTAAACGAGGGTTACTTACTCAGTTACTTGTCCTTTAAAATATTCTTGCAATATCTGCCTTCGTTGTGAAGGCAGTTGATCACATGTATGTAGTGTAGGTATATGCTTTTGCTTGCAAGCAGTCATGTACGTATATGTATATTTAGATTGAGATTAATATTCTAGTTCTGCAAACAGTAATGAATGGTTCGCACATTCACCCCATTACGTGCAGTGAGTCGATCAAAGCGGTCGACGGATGTCACTTTAAGGCCAGACCTAAGTTAATAAGAAGAGATAGGGGCACGTGGAAACAAAAACTATAAAAGCTCCACAGATTGACAAAAGCATCCAATGAACTTTCGCTACTTTAATCTGTATATATATATATACACACACATGCATGAATGTAATGCGCAAGAACATTCCCATTCTTCCAAAGTCTGCTGCCAATATCATTATCCTATTCTCTTCTTCTTATATACGCACGCACATCACAGCCCATAATAAGTGGGGTTCTTCCATTAAATTTGAATGTCTGGTCTGGATAAAGATATCTGTATAAGGATTGAAACTCATGACTTATTTTTGTTGTTGGAGCGAGCCAGATAATTAGGGTTAAATATGTCGGTGCTGCCTAATTTAATTTGCATTTGCAAATTGCATGGGTGTTATGAGACTAATAAATCATGAAAAGGGACGACTCTCATCCAATTATACATGTGCGTGTATGCATGCCCATTGCCCATCTCATCAAACTACACTTTTTAACATATCATTAAACTCTCAGTTCCCTGAAAAGAGAAAAGGAAAAGAAGAGTTCCATCCACCAAAAAGAAAAAAAAAAGAAAAAAGAAGAAGAAAGATCTCGTAATATTTTTGCTTTTTCTTCCCTGCGCTGCTGCGCACACAGGGCATTTATATTTTCTTGGTGGCTTCGTGGGAACATCACCACGTGAAGGACCACGACGACTTTTCTGGTCTTTATTAATCTGAGGGAGGGATGTTGTAGACCATCCGTTTTAATACGCATGTTTCCACGTTTTGGGGGCTACGCTGCGTGTAATGAGAGCCCAACAAGCTTCTAACAGAGTTCTTAACTGATCCTCTTGTTGGGCTTTTAGCTGCGCAACGTCGCCTGAAACCCTAATCACTCTCAGAGGGAGATCATGTTGTAGTAATAGGCCTTGTTCAGAAAAGGCTCAGAGTCCAACCTTGAACCCAACTCCATTATCCGCCGCCTGGTTAGTTATGATAAAATCAGGCGTAATGCCATATGCCCTGCCTGCCTGCAGGCTGCAGCAAAAGTGTTAATTTTATTTTACAGACAAAAACAATGTTCGCTTTTTGTTTGATTGATAGCATAGCACACTTCACCTCAATGGTAAAAGTTCCATCATATCATACAAAATCCTGTAGACATAAAATAGGAACTTCGTCCTCCTTTAATTACAAACGGAAACAAGTTCCAGAGACTTACAAACACACGTATATACAAACTCAAAGACGCCACCTATCAAATGCAGGTCTCAGCAGCCCCTCATAGCTCATAACTCATAAGCAAGCTATTGAAGGCGAAACCCGTTGACGCATGCTGCTGCTTCAAGATTATTGGAGTGGAAGAGGGGAGAGATAAATAAAAAGCTAGGCTGGCACCATAACAAAGAGAACCTTCCTAGTCTGTATTCACACCAAAAACATATTTCAAAGGCCTATATGCCCGAGCTACAAAGAAGATGATCAGGAAAACAGTTCCGCATTGCCTGCAGCAGCTTCAGGGTGGTAATGAAGCATTTCCTTCCACATCATCTCCCTTATCGTCTCTTCTCCTAAATCCTCGTCTATGTCAAGATCAATTGGTACCTCGGCTGGAGGGTTATTACTGGGATCATACAACGCGGACATGTAAGGGTGTTGGAGTGCTTCAAGGACACTTATCCTCTTTGATGGGTCGAAAACAAGCATCTTTTGCAGTAGATCGATTGCCAAAGGATGGGCATCAGGATAGAGACGGGAGAAGGGGGTCCCAAGAGAATATGGCAGTGATCTTATGTACTTCTTCGCCTTATGGTTGTCTATAAATTGGAGATCCTCCTCCCTCTGGCTGCCAAGGATGTTGATAATGAGTTTGAGCTGGTTTAGACACTCTGTACCAGGGAAGATGGGTTTCCGGCCAAGAAGCTCAGCAAAGATGCATCCAACGGACCACACATCAATGGATGTTCCATAGTTGTCACAGCAGAGGAGGAGCTCAGGGGCACGGTACCAACGAGTGACAACATACTCAGTCATGAACTGGCCCTTTCCTGTGCTAGTACGTGCTAGTCCAAAATCACATATCTTCAAGTCACAGTTCGCATTGATGAGAAGGTTGCCAGGCTTCAAGTCACGATGGAGAATGTTTGCAGAATGGAGATACTTTAGGCCTCGAAGCAGCTGCAACAAACATTCTCTTTAGTACAAGTGATAAAAGATTAAAGCAAAGACAACAGTTGTGTATCTTTTAGGGCTTTTAAAATCAAAACAGTGGAGGACAATTTTAATTCTATAGAAGGAAAAAAAAAATTAATAAGAGCAAACACAAAAGAATCTTTCCTGAAAAAGAAAAAAGAAGGAAAGGCATAGGGTATCACAGTAAATGCAGAGGCAGTGATGGAAGCCATCCATCCCACTCTGCTCTTAAAAACCTTTGTCCAAACCAATCAAAAGTCGATGAAAGAGCACACGTTTGTTCATTAGTATGGTTCAAGGATACTAGACAATTGCACGATATTATTCTACAGCAGAACCATTATTTGAAACTTCCGAGGGGAAGGTCCATGCATTGGTCTGGTGTTCGCATATAAAAACGTTAGCACAGAGGCCTAGTCTCATAAGTTTCATAAAGTTATAAACAAAATCATGCATTACCAGTTTTTATGAAACTCCATATGCCCTCTCTCAAAGGTAATAAAATTTATAAGTCATTCTAAAATGTATGATGTTTCATTTTCCAAGTAGCGAAAAGTACCCGAGAAAGTGAACTGAATCAACAATATAGTAAAAAGAGCATATGCTGGACTAAATTACCAGAATTGAACAGTTTCACTAGCAAAACAAAGTTAAAATAATCTGACAAGTATTTAATTTATGTCAACTCAGAAAATGCATTTTCCACAATTATAGAAACACAACAGGGCATGGTCATGATGAGTTGAGTACCTGGAAGAGGAAATACTGACAGTGATCGTTAGAAAGTGGTTGGGAGGACTTAATAATCTGGTGCAGATCCGTATCCATGAGCTCATACACCAAGTAGACATCCTTGAAGCTCTTCCTTTGAACTGGCACCATCACATCCTTCAAAGCAATCACATTTTCATGCCGAAGATGCTGCAGCAGCTTCAGTTCCCGCAGCGTCCTCAGCGCATCAATTCGGTTCTCAAACGCATTGTTGATCTTCTTAATCGCAACTTTCTCGTTCGTTTCCCGGTTCACGGAAGAGCAAACGATGCCGTACGCTCCTCGACCGATCGGTTTGATCGGCACGTATTTGGTATCGATCTCGAACAGGGTCTGCCACATGGAATAGTAATGCTTTCCTTGCGATCTAATCCCATTTGGAGGCTCAACTTGAGTCGCCATTTCCTTCACATTAAATTCTATTCATATATTTTCTTTCTCTGCAAAATGTCATCAAAATCATCAAAGATTCAGAAAAGAAACGCAACTATTACAGCAAAGTGCCATGCTTTCAAATCACATAACCACAAAGCTTACCTCTTTAACTTCTGTGTTTGTCAAACCAATCCAAATTCTCATCTAATACACCGGAAAAATGCGAAATTTTTGCAATTCTCCATAAACAAAGCTTCAGAACCTCCGAAGATCGTTCCTCGCCGAATTCACAGACGCAAGCCCTAGTTTCAACTCCAAACCATATATGGCCTCAATTTCGCGCCAGAATTTGCCGCGGTACTAACGAATCAAGTCATGGAAGGCTCTGAAATTGGATTTCGAATTCCGATCTGTGTCGTAAAAAATAGGGTGTTTGACGAGCAGAGCAAGATTCGTTATCTCATCGCGATCAGACCAGAAGGAAGCTAGTGACAATTATGTGGATTTATTATTTTATCCTTATTTTTCTTGTTTCTGTCTAATGGAATGGATGATGGATCGCAGCATCTCCCACCGGGTTTCGCTCTTGTAACGCTAGCGAGCACCAACGGATATTTTTAATCAGAGGGACCCACCCATTTTGGACAGGGGGCATGGCAGTCTTCAACGACTTTACTTACATCGTCGTTTTGTCAGATTACGAGACTTGCGACCACCAAAACGACATAAACAATAAAAAGTCCATTCACGTGCTTGACTCGTGACTTTCAAAACGTGGCGCAAATTCGGTTGCCGTACCGCCAAATAGTGGTTCCCGTTTTCCACGCGGAGATGGGGCCAGAGACAGACGCAAAGGGCACTGAAGGACTCTGAGAAGGAACAATCTGAAATCGTCTGATCGAAACGATCAAAATTCACGAGTTGGAAAACGGGAAGAGGCTTTGAGCTGAGGAGCGATGATCTCTCAGTTCTTCATTCTATCGCAGAGAGGCGACAGCATCGTCTTCCGCGACTGTTAGTTTCTCTATCTCTCTCGCTCGGTCGCATTTCATCTGATTCCGAATTTGAAAATCTGTGATTTTATATATATATATATAGGTTTTTAGGGTTCAAATTGTGAATTTTTCAAATGGTTTCAGATCGCGGTGAAGTACCGAAGGGAAGCGCTGAGATTTTCTTCCGCAAAGTGAAATTTTGGAAGGACGATGGGGAAGGGGATGCGCCACCTGTCTTTGTAGGGTATTTTCTTTCTTTATTTGAATAATGAGATTAACGTATTAATGACATATTATTAATCAATTGGCATGGCTAATTGTCCTTAATTCGTTTTAGAATGCGGATGGTGTAAACTACTTTCACGTGAAGGATGCTGGGTTGCTATTTGTTGCAACAACAAGAGTGAATGTGTCACCTTCTCTTGTTTTGGAACTTCTGCGAAGGATTGCAAGAGTCGTTAAAGATTACCTTGGGGTTCTTAGTGAAGATGCATTGCGAAAAAACTTTGTGCTTGTGTATGAGTTGCTCGACCAAATTATTGTAAGTGTCCTAAAAATGTAGCAGCATTCTCAAGTATGAGACTTTGTGTGTATCTAATCTCTGGCTAACCCGTTATCTATAAATTCCAGGACTTTGGTTATGTGCAGACAACTTCGACTGAGGTTTTGAAGTCATATGTGTTCAATGAGCCTGTTGTGGTTGATTCTTCACAGTTGGGCCCTGCTGGAATATTTATGGTATTCTTTATATGATAGATTTGAGTTTAGTGGTAGTCTTTTGTTGTTCACGTTAACTTTGTGATTTGATTGACTTCTTAAACTTGCATGTCTACATCAGGCCAAAAGAATGCCAGTGACAACAATCACAAAATCTGTTGTAGCAAATGAGCGTGGGGGAAGGAAAAGAGAGGAAATTTTTGTTGACATAATCGAGAAAATGAGTGTTACATTCAGTTCCAGTGTAAGTACCACTTGTGTTTGGCTCAACATTTTTAATTTCTTTTTTTCTTCTTGGGTCACAGAGCTCTCAGATGGTAATCAGTTTTGAGCAGTTTTGATTACTATTGTGTTGTTTTTGCAGGGATATATACTTACTTCTGAGATTGATGGTACCATCCAATTGAAAAGTTATCTTACAGGCAACCCAGAAATTCGACTTGCTCTTAATGAGGAAGTGTGTATTGGAAGAGGTGGAGAATCAATCTATGGTAATCTTTACACCATAGAAAATGCTTTTCGGATGTCAGTAGTCTTCTTTAACTGTCCTTCTTGTATGGTCTGCTGGTATTGTTGAGTGTGATCTGTGCCTTTGGTGCTGATCCTTACCTTTCGATTTCTTTCTTCTTTCTTTTTACATAATGTACTTTTAGTAGCATTTTCCACTTAATCTGACCATGCTGCCTTTTCCAATAGATTATGGTAGTTCACTTGGATCAGGAGCTGTTATACTGGACGATTGTAATTTCCATGAATCTGTTCATCTTGATAGTTTTGATGTTGACAGAACACTGACATTGGTGAGTGTGGTTGAGACATTTTACTATATAATCACATTTAGCACTTTCTTAGAGTGGAGACGCTATAACTATTTTTCTGTTAGTGTTGAAGTTAATAGATCACAGTACTGTTTAATAGGTGCCAACAGATGGTGAATTTCCTGTCATGAATTACCGCATCACTCAGGAATTCAAGCCTCCCTTTTGTATTAATGCGTTAATTGAAGAAGCAGGACCATTTAAGGTGAATAAAAAGTTAAAAATTGCTTCCTATCTTAAATATAGTAAAATCTGATTCCATCTGAAGAATGTTATGTTCTATTAGGCCGAAGTTACTATTAAAGTGCGTGCTGATTTCCCCTCGAGCATTATTGCAGATAAAATTCTTGTGCAGATTCCGCTGCCAACATATACAACCAGGTAATGCGTATTTTGCCTTCTCACTTCCTTCTGTTTGTGAATAAGCAAGATATGGTGCATTTGCAGATAAAATTCTAGATGGGCAGATAAATCATTTTCCTGAATTTTTATTTTTTCCTCCTTCTCCCGCTTTATTCATTGTATCATATATTACTCGCTATTTATTATGTTTCAATTTGTACTTGGTGAAAGCTTCGAAAAAATTTAGATGAACTTTTGATAAAGTAGCTAGGTTTTAGGTATTTGTTGTGTTATTTTACTCAGCGAGAATTCTTATTATAAGCACGTATGGGAGGGAAAGGAAAAAATAAACTTTTCTTTTCATACTACGCATCCATATCTGTGTTACTGGTTACCTTATTTGCTCTGGAATAATTTCAGAGTTAGTTTTGAGTTGGAACCTGGAACAGTTGGAAACACAACCAATTTTACTGAAGCAAACAAGAGAATGGAGTGGGGTTTAAAGAAGGCAAGGATTTCTTCTCCTCTCTATAATATTCCTTCTCATTCTCTATTTCTGCCTTGAATATTTAGTATATTGATCTATCTAATTTGTAGCAAGCGTTCTCCCCTTGTTTGCATATTACTTTTAATATGAGTTTCTTCAATGTCCAAAATTAGTAACAGGTGCCTTACGTTGTAGATTGTAGGTGGATCTGAACATACATTACATGCAAAGCTGACATTTTCACAGGAATCACATGGTAATATACTGTTCTGTTTTTCTTTTTTCTTTGTTTATAATGTCGTTTCCGTGTCAGAAGAAAAATAAAGAAACTGGTGTGTGAATGCTACTTTGTCATGCACTTGTATTAATGCAGGAAATATTACCAAGGAAGCTGGACCTGTTAGCATGACCTTCACAATACCCATGTTTAACGCTTCAAGACTTCAGGTAAAGATTTTATCTTTGACCTATGGTACAAACTCAGAGCTCCAAGTTCTCTTCAATGCTATGAGATTGTGTAGGCCCCGAATTCCCTTGCCTTTAGATCCCATCAAATTGCTGCCACCTAATAAAAAGTAACTGGAGTCCTACTAGTGAATGTGCTGTGCAAATTCTGCCAAATTAGCTTCGTAGTTGAGTTAGTTAACCTTTGTTTGAGAATAGTTCTTCTTCTTCCTTTTTTTTTTTTTTTTTCTGTTTCTGTTTTACATACATTTATAATCATGTATTTTCAGTGATTTTAAGATGCTTTTTTCTCCATTTGTTTTAATGCAGGTGAAATACTTGCATATAACAAAGAAGTCGAAGAGCTACAATCCATATCGATGGGTGAGATATGTCACACACTCAAATTCCTATGTTGCCCGGTTGTAATACCTCATCACCCTATTTTGTTTTTCCGTTTTTCCTTCTCTCCCTCTCTCTCCCCCTCTATGCGTGTTTCTTGCTTCTTTTTTACCTTTACCCAGAATGAATGCAATTAAAAAAAAATGGAGTTAGTTTCTTATTACCAAATCAGATTTTATCTTTGTCCTGTGTACCATCATGATGACTCACTAAAGGGGAACACAGACTTGCCCATGATGCTTGAGAGAATACCAGACTAGTAAAACTGACTGGAGTTCTTTGTGTTTGACAGCTGGTTATTGTTACCTGTTCTTTTAGGGAAAGTTCGGATTGACGATATAACTCGGAGTTAAATTATTTTTATAGTTTGTCAGCTGGAGATTAGGGTATATATTATATAGTGCCAATTGATGGCTTTCAGGGGAACTTGATTCCATTTCATCATCTCTGAAATTCTGAATAGAAGTGGTGAAAAGAACTGGATGGTCTTATCTTTAGATTATCCTTGGAATAGCCGATGTCCAAATGCCCTTAAGATCAAGTGCTAATTCCAAATGGCCAATCTTAAAGAAAGTCACCAGATGCCATACATAGATTCATCCAATCTAGACCTAAAGACACCCAAAAGAAAAGTTTTTGGCTCCCTTGATTTTCAAATTGTTGATTATCTTTGGCATGGGCAATTTTCTACTAATATTGCTTTAGGAATTCGATGCCATTTCCATTACTTTTGTTGTCCAAACTCGCTTCTTTTCCCTTTCCCTCGTGATTGACTAATTGTTATCAACGACAGGAATCATGTCTAATCATTTCAATCACGGAAGGTTAGTGAAGGAACTGGAAAAATCAAACTCATCTTTAGCATAAAATATGAAGCCTTTCCTTTAGTTGGTAGCATAAAAAGCTAGTTGATACTTTAGTTAGTTCAACGCAGGTGGTCTAGCTTAAAATTTTCTTTTCTATTTTTATGAGTGTGATTATATATGATTATGACTGTAAAATCAGATAAAGCTTTGGCCGAAAGCCAAAAGAAAAACCATATAAGTTCGTAAAATGGGAAGTGGAGAAAGAGATACTTACGATTATTGAATATTGATTGATGAAAAGATTAAGAATAATTCCCATCTAAATGAGTGTTACTTTAGAGAATCGTGTGCAATGTATTTATTTATTATAAAAAAGAATATTTGGGGCAATCATCTTCGCTGGGATTCTGTCATATGCAGAATTCCCTGCCAGCCCAGTCAGGTATAGGGACTGCTCATGCCGGTAGACTTTGCATTATATCTTGTCGTGGAATAAATAGCAAATGAAATTTGTGAAATTCTAACCTCCTGCATGCCTGCCCATCATCAACATTTTCCAAGTCATTAAGGTTAGTGATGGTAATTTTCCCCGCAAATTAGGGGCTAATGGGTTGGGTATGAAGAACAAAAATCGAGTATATGAGAACGGATTTGGAAAAATTTACAAAATAGTTTAGACAAGATTCCTGTTGGGATTCTGTCATATGCAGAATTCTCTGCCAGCGGCCAGCCAGGTATAAGAGGACTGCTCATGCCCATAGACCTTTGCATTTTATCTTCTTGTGGATTTGACCTCATCTGCAACTGCCAACTGCCAACTGCAACCATTGGCGGCAAAATGAGCTCCAGTTTGTACCTACCTACTACCTACCTCTTTTACACGTAGGTTTTCCTTCTTCTTACGAAAATAGAAATTTCTGATAGAACAATTAAACACCTCTCTCAGTCTCAGTCCCTGTCCCACTCTCAATCGAAATTTCTTTTTTCTTTCTTAAAGATAAGTGCGGAATTGGACCAAAAATTGTTTATCGTCAAGGTACAAGTAATACAAGTGAAAATTAAGATTTTTATTTATTTATTTATAAATTTATACAAGAAGAAGAAGAAGAAGAAAAGTGTAGGTGATGGGAATCTTTTGATTCTCTGAAACACGTGGGGTATGCAAGTGATTGACATTTGACACCACCCGGTAACTGTAACTGATAATGATGTAGCTCCCCAACCTCCAAACAGGAAGCACAATGTGCAGCTTGTCTATTTCCCAAACCCAAGTAATACTAAAGATTTGCTTAATCTCTTCACATACAAATTCATTCGTGTATTGTGTATATGCTTTCTGGTCAGTTCACTGAACTGGAAAATGTCATCATCATCATCATCATGCATGCATTAGCTGATAGCCTAATAATAGCCAGACATTTAAATAGCGGCTTCTCTTCTTCCTTGGGTTGAGAGAGTCTTGGCTTTGGGACAAACGGAATAGATGTGTCATCTCTCTTTTCCTCCCTTTTCCTTTTTCTCACTGCCATCAATCCAACGCTAAACATCAAATATTCTAAGCTTTGGCTTACCATTAATTGTAAATTAAATAAAAGGCAAAGTGTTTGTAGCTTAAGCGGTTGTAAGTAGTTACCCTTATACTCGAGGTCCTATGTTCGAATCCCCCATCCCATAAGTATCGCTTCTATTAATAAATAAAATAAAATAAAAACAAGAAGAAGATAAAAATGGCAAGTATATATTCTGTTTCATATCTATTTATGACTTTTATCATGTCGTTCTGTTGTTGTGCTTGTGCCTACAGAGTCCAACTTAATTGTTGGACCATATTGCTGCTGCACAAGCTTGTGATTTTCTCCATGGTTTTACCGGCGTCAGTGAGTGTTGTTGCAGCAAAGAAATGCTGGATGCAAGTTGTAGTTTTTAATGCCAAATTTAGTTATTTTTATCAGGAAAAAAAGAAGAAGGAGAAATGATAAACATGTATGTGAAGATGATATTGATGACCTCAATCATTTGAACTGCACTAACATGTTGGCTAAACACTCACTGAGTTTACTTAATTATGAGTTTCAAATAAAAATAATAAAGAGAGGGAAGAAAACTGGTACTCTGTTTTTTAAAGTTACAACTTTTCAAAGTTTAGGCACTAATTTGCAAATTACAGGTTTGCTAATGACTAATTAATTAGGAGGAGTAACTAACAAGTGTGGGCATATAGTAAGCCTAATGCACATGCTCTCTTCCTAGCTTCACCCCTGAAGGAATCTCATCGTACCGTCCCTCATATCCAACCGTAGATATTGTTTTCTCCACTCTACTTAGCTAGCCACCTCCCACCTCACTTAATTACCTTGTCTTTCAATCAATTCTGCCTCTCTCTCTCTCTCTCTCTCTCTCTCTCTCTCTCTCTCTCTCTCTCTCTCTCTCTCTCTGCTTCAAGCCTTTTTAACACCACCCTCAGCCATCAGCCATCAGCCATCAACAAGTATACACAACAAATTACTACAAAAATTAGCAAAAGATGTTAAAATCTCAAGAACAACTACCAGATTGCTTTTATCCAACTCAACCAGTACTAATCCACCCAAACACACCAACCCCCAAGCATTGCCTCTCCCTCTCCAATCTTGATGACCAGAAGTTTCTCAGATTCTCCATCAAATATCTCTACCTTTTCAAAAAATCCGTCAACTTAGATGGCCTCAAATATGCCCTCTCTAAAGTCCTTGTTGACTACTACCCATTGGCTGGGAGGTTGAGGACCAGTGCTGACCATGATCAAAAGCTTGAGGTTGACTGCAATGGAGAAGGTGCTCTCTTTGCTGAGGCCTTTATGGATATCACTGCTGAGGAGTTTCTTGAGCTTTCCCGGAAACCAAACAGGTCTTGGAGGAAACTCCTGTACAGGGTGGAAGCTCAAAGTTTCTTGGACATTCCTCCTCTTGTTGTTCAGGTCAGTTCCATTTTCAGATGCAATCATTTTGCCCCTTTCTTTCTTTTCTTAACTATAAACTTTCCCATGAAACAAATATATTTTATGATACAAAAAAACAGAAAAAAAGTTTGAAGTTTTGTTTTAAACGCAGAGGCAGAGGCAGAGAGAGAGAGAGAGAGAGAGAGAGAGAGTTCATATATTTCTTTCCTCAACATCATCTACAGTTAGTCATAGGGTAATGCGATTTATACAAATAAATAAACGTGAAAGTTTCTCTCACCTGTTTCCTTCAAGGATTTATTACCTATTTGAATACGGGGAAATTTGGCATTTTCTCAATTAACTTGATGATGATGATGCTCCTATATCTTCTGACATTACCAATTATAGGTAAAATATTATTCATACATATTATACACTTCTAAGTTCTTCTGTTCTACATGCACTTTCCTTTTCAATCATTTTATCTGAGGGACAAGATAAAACCAATTTTCACTGCATTAGCTCAACACAGTCAGCAGATCATCTTTCACCCAACCCAACTAACAAAAATATGGGAAAAAGAAATGTGGACGACATCTACCCTTGGTCCACCAAAACACATGGCTACTTTTGTCTTTTCGGTTAAGGTGACGCCAAACCTTTTTCAAATTTTCAAACTCTATATATTTATCTTTTGTATCATTTCTAGTAGTACCTAGCTAGCTACTTCAATTTTCTTGTTTCTTATTGTAATTTCTAAATAATATTAAAGAATCTTTAGGAATTAAATTAAAGTGAAATAAATTGGGGGTAGCAATTGTAGCCAATAGCCTTGGTCCTTTTGTTATTAAGCAAACGTTAAAAAGGTGTGACTGAGAGAGCCTATATCCTTCATCCATGTTGCTCCAAGAAAATGACCCCCAGTGCCAACTGACGCCTACCCCTACTCCTCATCTCTCTCTCTCTCTCTCTCTCTCTTTATCTTTTGAGAGTGCTTTTATTCATTTGCATCCATATCATCCAATTCATATTCATATTCATCATCATCACCACCTCTTTTTAAAGCATATTCATAACGTTCTATTTTTCATCCTCACTCCCTTTTTTCTTACCTTTTTTTATTAAAAAAAATCTTTAAATGTGATCTAGATCAATTGACTGGATAATTAAGCTCGCCTAAACCCCTTCCACTCAAATTCAAATTTCCTTATAACTCGTAGCTCGTAAATTAGATTAATTTAAAATAATTAAATTATGGGTACAAATTTTTATGGGTGTGATGAGCAAAATGCTTCCTGTAAATAGAATTGTAATGACTAATGTGTCCTCTTTGTGACTCAAATTAGCTGTAGTTTCCTAAAGAAAAGAAAAATAAATATAAAAAATAATCCACTTTGCAGGTTACAAGTCTCCGCTGTGGTGGCATGATCATGTGTACAGCAATCAATCATTGTTTATGCGACGGGATCGGCACATCTCAGTTCTTACATGCGTGGGCCCACATAACAGCCAAGCCCGACCTCGATCCACCAATCTCACCCGTACACGTCCGCCACGTGTTAAAATCCCGGTGTCCTCCACAAGTAACCTTCCCTCATCCTCAATTTACCACAACAAGCAACAACAACGCCGAGGACAACAACACGCACTTGGACATCTTGAGACTGCTTCAATCTCAGCCGCTCGTCCCCACTTCCTTAACCTTCACCCAGTCTCATACCCTTCACCTCAAGAGACAGTGCGCACCGTCACTAAAATGCACCACCTTCGAAGCCCTGGCAGCTCACACGTGGCGCTCCTGGGTTAGATCATTGGATCTGTCGCCCTCGCTCAGCGTGAAGCTGCTTTTCTCCGTGAGCGTACGGACGAGATTGAACCCACAAATCCCACAGGGTTATTACGGCAACGGGTTCGTGCTAGGATGCGCCGAGACCACTGTGAAGGACTTGGTCGGTGCTAACCTGCGCCACGGGGTTAAGTTGGTCCGACAGGCTAAATCAGATGTTAATAACGATGATTATGTGAGATCGATGGTTGACTTATTGGAGGACAAAACGCTGAAGACAGATTTGAGTAGGAGTTTGGTTATATCGCAATGGGCTAAGTTAGGATTAGAGGACTTGGATTTTGGAGAAGGGAAGGCATTGCATATGGGTCCTCTAACAAGCGACGTTTACTGCTTGTTTTTACCAGTCGTTGGCGATTTGGATGCTGTGAGAGTGCTCGTGTCGGTGCCCGAAAGCATGGCTGACAAGTTTGAATATTACATGACAGAGTTTTTGAGTGTAGAAGAAAACAATGATGGAGATCATCATCATCATGCTAATGGTAATGGTAATGGATATCATGTGGAAGATCACAATGGAAATATAGTAAATTAATATTTTATCAATGAGCTTCTGTTTTTTGGTTTTTAAGTCTTTCACTCTCAGCCACTGCATCATGTGTATAAGTTTCATAACGGGAGAGGGAGCAGCTCACTGTAACCTGAGTACTTATAATTTTAATTGTAATCTGACTGACAAGGTTTGATGAATTAGACTAACTAAAAAGTTGTATATGCAAAGCCTTAGATTTCAAATTAGCCTTTTAAGCTAAGAAAATAGAATGCAGTCAAGTGTGTCTTTGTCCCAAACGTGGGCTATCCCCCCGCAACACACACACACACACAAACATCCCAAACGCTGTTAACTTACTATTTATTTTCTTTACGTATCTTAAATCGAACATTAAAGTCAACAATAAGATATTAATTGGGTAGTGGAAAGGTAATAATGGCCATTTCAAAATTCCATGTGAGACAATGTGTAAAGGCAAGTCTTATCATTTGATTTGATTATAAATAAATAAAAAGTCTTATCATTTGTTAACAGGATTCCATACATATTTGGAGCTACAAAATGGGGATAATGTCGGGTTGTGTTGCATTTGGATTTAGTTGGTGCGATAGTATGAGTTTAGTTGATATGTCGCTATGACTATCTTTGGTTGCTTGAGAGGCATTTGGATTTAGTTGGTGCGATAGTATGAGTTTAGTTGATATGTCGCTATGACTATCTTTGGTTGCTTGAGAGGATGTAGAGTAGTTTGATGTGGTTTGTTTTTTGTTTATGATATTTTATTTCCTTTCGGTTTTGGATATATATGAATTTGTATTTTCTGTCATTGCGTGATAAATCCTTATTGCAGATTTAAGTACATGTATTTCTGGTTACTAGAGAAGTTATATCTATATTCGCACATTAATTGTGTTGTACTTGTTTTTGTTTATTTTATCAATACAATACTATCGCTCTTAAAGAAGCTAAAGCATACAAGACTATGCTTGTGCATTTTGGGAAAGTCATAATTAGATCCACATAAGTCGTGTCATTATGTTCCGTTGAGAATTTAATCATCTCTCTCTCCTCTCTCCTCCAGTAGCTTTTTGGCCCATTCTCTCCAATATCCTTTCTTTCTCATCGATTAATTCGTGATGGGGTTTAGTAATTACTATTAGCGATAATTGTAGAAATGTTACATGTACTTATATCTCAGTTTCCAATTTTAAAACACCATTGAAAATACTCTTAAAAATGAATGGAAAATTGGATGATGTTAAAGTCAAATGACAAATCATGGACTTTGAAAAATTAAGATGACATTTCTCTTAAATTTTTCTTTAAGATGACAAATTGAAACTGAAGTATAAATTGAGGTGACATATCTAGAAAAATCCCTTACTATTATATTATATAGCAAGCATATATAGATCCTCCTTATTAGTCTTTATCATAGATCCTCCTTATTAGTCTTTATCATGCGTGGTCTAGAGATAAGTTAATATATTATATAACATTGAGAAGCAGTGTTATTAATAAAGTAGGATATCATATAATTAGGTATATCTGCTAAAATAAGAATCCAAGCCGTCCAACTCATATGATTTGCCCCTTCATTGCATCGACTTTATTCCAAATTAAAGCGATGAAAAGTGCATGTTTTAGGCATCCCCATTGAAGAAATTATGCATTTTGACTTTCTTCTAAATATAATGTAGGCAAAGAACCTGGTTCGCTTCATGACTTGCTCCATCAAAACCAAATAGAAATTGGTATGCCAAACGTGTACATATATGTACATATATATCTGAAAAGACCTATGATCGAGCCAGTGGGTTCCCTCCATTATTCTTTTCACAAACGATCGAGCCAGTGGGTTTTGAAGGAAATAAAAAGCTTCACAGAAGTAGTGTGACTTTAGAAATGAAATTAGCTAAAGATTTGAAAAATCAAAATAATAATTTCGATTCCAAACAAGAAAACAACATTTCCCAAAATTTATTCATAAAGTAAATGATGGTGCTGCGTTCGTAATCTTTTGTCTGAGTGCTCGGATGATCGATCTACACCATGAGTGAGGTGAGGTCGGGGTTATCTTTGGAGGAATCTCAAGTGTACACTTCGCCTTATTTGGAGACATTATAATTTATATATATGATTTAAGATTGCAATTCCATGTTTTCAAGCGCACTCTTGGAAGATAACATATTGTTGTGTGCAGCGGAAGCGGATTGCACATAGATGGTGGATATGAAACCGTTGAAACAACAAGAGCAAAATATGAAATACAGAAATCCAAACAACACAAGGATTTATACTGGTTCGGCCCGTGTGTAGCCTACGTCCAGTTCGAAGACAGCGAGAAATTCTACTAGTATCCCAAAAGAGATTACAACCAAAGTTTAACCCTCTCACCTATCCTAGGAATTACAGAGTTTAACTCTCACAACCCAAATCCCAAATACACCCAAGTCACTCTCAAGCTAACCACACACAAGAGCCAAGAACCCAAGAATTGTTCTTGCTCACTAGGAAAGAACACACTAAGAACAATACAAAGAAATAAACCTCCCACAAACACAAGGAACAAATGAAGAAGACTCAACCAACAAATGGCTTGATCTTCCTTCAACATCTCGTGTAGCCAAAGAGGAGTTTATCTCCACCATCATGGTGATGCTCTCTAGTATTTCTCTCTATGTGGAAGTGTCCCTCACCTCTGTTTTAGCTTCTCTGAGCAATGGTGCTCACAGCACCTCCAAATGGTGCGGCACAAAACCTGCCCACCTCTCTCTCTTTGGTGCTGCTCGCATGCACACACAAATGGTGCCGCACACACCTTACATCACACGGCTTGCTCATCTCTTATAGCCCAAGTTGGCTTTTCAAAGGAACCAAAGGCCAAATGGCAAGTCAACAAAAAGAAAAAAAGAGCCATCAATTGTATAGCTTTATCATAATGTTTGTTTGCCACATTCCAAGACAAATAGCCAAAAAAGCACCACCCAATTAATAGCCGAAAGTGATTTTTTCTTTTTGACTAACTTTGAGCCAATCATCAACAATCTCCACCTTGGCTCAAATTTACCAAGCTATAGTAGAACTTTCTATCGCTCATCTTCTTCTTACCAAATCAAGCTTAAGCACCTCTTGAACCTGCAATAAAAAATGTGTGCTTCGATCGAACCGGATGACCCCAACAGAAGAACCTCTTCAATGTCATCCTCATAACCAAGTCACACCAGCTGAATGTACATGCATAAACCGCATAAACCTTAAACGCTTGAACCTCAAGCTTCTTCCGCTACAATACACGCATAACCCGGGCGACCAAGTAGCAGAACGAACAATTTCAGCTGCCATAGGAGGGAATCATCCTCCCGAAAGATAACCCCTTACAATCAAAACCATCACTTGAAAATAGTTTTGACTAAGTGTACCTTCCGCCATACCACTGAGTGTACAATCGTTGTTTGGCATACAACCGATTGAAAATGATTTGGTCATATATGTATTCTCCACCATTTCAGCCATAGCCCAGCATGTGTAGTCTCATCGGCAACCTCACGAAGAACACCGTCCGCTAACTGCAATCCAATCGCAGTGAGTGCCCAATTCAAGACCTCATCCTTCTCCATCGTTGGAACACATTGTTGGCCATGCTTAGATACCATTTAGTGCCTTTTGAGCAGCCCCTGTTGCACTAACAAGGCTCTCATCTTCAACACCAAAGTCTGGAATTTTTCTCCCGTCAAAATAATTTCATATTTTCTCAACACGTCTCCTGGCTTCATCATCACGAACACAAAACTCCACCAGATTGAAAAACTGGAGCTCTGATACCACTTGTTGTGCGCAGCGGAAGCAGATTGCACATGAATGGTGGATATGAAACCGTTGAAACAACAAGAGCAAAATATGAAATACAGAAATCCAAACAACATAAGGATTTATATTGGTTCCGTCCGTGTGTAGCCTACGTCCAGTTCGAAGACAGCGAGAAATTCCACTAGTATTCCAAAAAAGATTACAACCAAAGGAGATTAACTCTCTCACCTATCCTAGGAATTACAGAGTTTAACTCTCACAACCCAAATCCCAAATACACCCAAGTCACTCTCAAGCTAACCACACACAAGAGCCAAGAACCCAAGAATTGTTCTTGCTCACTAGGAAAGAACACACTAAGAACAATACAAAGAAATAAACCTCCCACAAACACAAGGAACAAATGAAGAAGACTCAACCAACAAATGGCTTGATCTTCCTTCAACATCTCATGTAGCCAAAGAGGAGTTTCTCTCCACCATCATGGTGATGCTCTCTAGTATTTCTCTCTATGCGGAAGTGTCCCTCACCTCTGTTTTAGCTTCTCTGAGCAATGGTGCTCACAGCACCTCCAAATGGTGCGGCACAAAACCTGCCCACCTCTCTCTCTTTGGTGCTGCTCGCATGCACACACAAATGGTGCCGCATACACCTTACATCACACGGCTTGCTCATCTCTTATAGCCCAAGTTGGCTTTTCAAAGGAACCAAAGGCCAAATGGCAAGTCAACAAAAAGAAAAAAAGAGCCATCAATTGTATAGCTTTATCATAATGTTTGTCTGCCACATGCCAAGACAAACAGCCAAAAAAGCACCACCCAATTAATAGCCGAAAGTGATTTTTTCTTTTTGATTAACTTTGAGCCAATCATCAACACATATTGTCCACCAAAAACTTATATATATATATATATATCAGTCCTGTTTCTGGTCCATGATCCCAAGGACTACCTTGGTCAACTACTGTTTGATAATTCTTTTGTTGGTCAAAAAAAGTTTGATAATTGATAAAAACCAAATTAGCCAAGGGCAATCCTAAAAGCAAATTGATAATTGACATTTTTTTCCCTCTCTTTGTTTCTCTGTCTACAAAACTAGAAATTGGGGAGAGAGAGAGAGAGGCTCGGCCGTAACCAAGAATAAAAATCTCATACTTCAAATATTGTGAACTCTTCAACGAAAGTGATAAAAGAAAGAGAGAATAAGGAAGTTAAAGGCCTAATTGAAGAGTTTAAAAAATAATTTGTATATGTTCTATGATCCATGATAACCAAGTGAACGAGACTGATATATATATATATATATATTTATATTTATATAGATACGAACATGCTTAACGAGTGATGGTATATATATATATATATATATATATATGTTTATGCCATATTTGACGAAGCAACTAGAAGCAACTCTAGGCAAAGCGAAGAGTCCCACATTGGAATATTACAAGAAGTGAGGGCTCCCTCTCACTTATAAAAGGAGACCACTCTCCCTTTAGGAAAGGATCGCTTGGGCTGGGCTTGATCTTTAGTCATGACCTTCCCCTTTCTTACATTTAAATTTGGGTCCAACCCCATGTACAAATGTAAATACATAATATTATAATAATGAGAATATACTTCTCCGTGGACGTAGCCCATTCATTAGGGTGAACCACGTATATCTTGTCTTCTGTATGTTTATCGCTTGCTCAAATCCTCACACACTTGGTGAAGGTCCTCACCTTCACCCATCATCCATCACACTTCATCTCTAAGTTGGCCTCAAAAGTGCCGAACCATTTTTGAGCGTCAACAGTTTGGCGCCGTCTGTGGGAATCGACACAAAAGCTTCTGTCATTCTCTCCTTCTTCAATGCCCTTCGGCAGAGACCTTCGGCAGTGCCCTTCGGCACCCCTATAATCAGCATCACCTAACTTGCCGAACGGCAATACCATAATGGAGCAACCATGAGGGTCAAGAGAGTAACATGCAGAAGATAAATCCTTGCAATATAATAGTCAGAAGAAGAGGAAGTACAGGGGCCACCCTAACTTTTCTTTACATGCCATACCGTTCGGCATATTCCTTGGAAAACATTATTGGAGGGCTGCCGACATGCATGGTGAATATCAAAATGATAACCACCAAAAGTCACTCAGCCATGCAATTACATAAAAAGATGAGAAAGTCCTACCGTACGGCACCATGCAAACAATTGATAAAGATGCCTAAGCCTAGAAGCAGCCACCTTGCTCTGCATGGCTTCCATGACTCTGGAGGCAGCCACCTTCTAAACCAAATGTGGCTCTCACGTTGCATGGTTAAAGGAGCAGAAACCTGTTCCAATCTAACGGATGCCCATGTGCATCCCCACCATGAGCGAAGCTGCCGAAGGAGGTATGGCCCATGCCGAAATCTTCATCGTGGCACCACAAGGTGGTCTCCTCGTCAGAACTTCCAAATTGCCGAACGTCAATCCCAGGCAGGACTCACTTGGGAACCACCTTCCTAACCAGACAAATCATCCTACCGTTCGGTAAGACAGAATTAAGCCAACTAATATTCCCATACCTGCTGAACGTTAAGGTTGACAACAACGGGGACTTTCAACATAAAACCCTCTCCTCTACCAAAATCTTTCAAGCCATCCAACGATATTACTGTTCGGCACCACCTGTGCTCAAAGCAACCACGAAGCTCCGTTGCACCACCATGCTAGTCAGAAGCTCCCTAATGAATGGTCCATTCGAATGGCAACATTAACAGACTCCATCTTCGGCAATCGCTCCAACAAAAACATCCCTCAGCCACACGCGGGGAAACCCATGAACTTAGCTCATTTGCCGAAAGACAAAACCGGTCCAAAACCCAAGAGTTTAGCTTAGCTTCTCCCTTCCGATCGGATTATTGCCAAAGGTACCAGCACCGTTCGGCCTCTCAAAATTTCTCAATACACCCTTGCCGAACGGCAAGGGTTGACTAGAGGCAACTAAGGCATAAAAAATATACCCAACTTGCGAAGCAGTGACGGCCCGAATGAAAGTTCACAGATGTCTGGCCGAAACCCAGCAAGGCCACAACCGAGACCAAACGCAAGAAAGAAACCAGATCCAGTCACCTTGCCGACGCCATGGACACCGCTGAACTACCAAAGCCAAAAAACACTCACGAAGGTACACGACGCGCTGAAGTCGAAGATGTGCTGGCGACACAACCTTCTTCCTAGGGAGATCTTGCCGAATCTTCAATGGGGACTCACAATCGAAATATTCTTGCCTCACCGAATGGCAAGAGCTGCTGGAAAGGCAGCAGACTCACGAGATTGCTCCTTCCAAAAATCAAAGTGCCTCCGAGAAACCAGCCTCCTGGTCACTCTACCGGAGCTGTATATACAAACTCTCGAGAAACTTCTCAACACCCTTGCCGAACGGCAAGGGTCGTGCCGAAACAGAGAGCTTGCGAAATCTGCTCAAATCACGTCGGACTCACCAAGTCTCACGTGCCGAAGGAAGAGGGACATCCAAGTCTCACCAGGGCCTCACCGTGGCTTCACGCCGGAATCAATGGGAGACTCGACCTCTCCTTTGAACCACGTCGTGCCGAAGCTGTGACCACGAAGCCTCCTCTCCACCCTTGCCGAACGGCAAGGGCCAAGCTTTTCAAAACCGTAAGCCCAGCTCGACAACCTTCACGGCTCCCTGTCGAATATTAACAGCCTGCTGAAGCTGTGGGCACTCACCAGTCACGACTTCCCAGCTCCTCACCGAACGGTGAAAGTTGTACAAAGGATTTTAGGTGGTTACGAGATTGCTGCCGAACCAGCCTCACCTCGACGAACCCAGCTTACGTGCCACAGGAACACGGAGGCTTCGAAAATCTCTCTCAGAACACCCTTGCCGAACGGTAAGAGTTGCGCACAGACTCCGGACGCACGACAACACGAATCGGCTCGCCTTCCCAGCACAACCGCCTTGGTCATCTTGCCGACACTACTATCGCATGAGGCTGACTTACCAAGGCAGAGGTTGTCGGCAGACCTTGCCGAAGCTCACAGGCCCATAAATTTTCTTTTGGCCGAAGGCCTAGCTCCAGCTCTTGTCAAACGCCGTAGATCTCCAAAGAGCAAATTGATCCCAGATGTGCCTTGCCGAAAGGCATATATGGTGCTGCCGAGCCAGTGGTTTCGAAAACAAACACAATCTGCTGAAGACACCACAGGCTCCCAAAAAGCTTTCAATCCACCCCTTGTCGAACAGCAAGGGCTTTGCGGTAGCAAAGGAGCTCACAAAAAACCTGATACCGAAGGTCCAACTTCAAACCCACTCAAGTTGAAACACCAGGGGACTCGGCAAGAACCCAGCTCCAATATTTCTAAATCACCCTTGCTGAAAGCAACTAAGACATTTTGCCTTCTTGTGCACAAACTGCCGAACGACAGGTCTGATAAAGAGAGACTACTATCTCACCTTCTGAAAAACCCAAGACTATTAGCCATCGGCAATAGCCATTGGTAAGCTTGTTCTACAAACGCCATTATTAGACGAGTGCGATGCCTTCGGCACCCCTGCCATCATCTGACAGAAGAGATGCCTTCGGCACCCTGTCATCATCTGACAAGAGAGTTGCCTTCGGCACCCTGTCATCATTTGACAAGAGCGATGCCTTCGGCACCCTGTCATCATCTGACAAGAGCGATGCCTTCGGCACCCCCGCCATCATTTGACAAGAGAGATGCCTTCGGCACCCTGTCATCATTCGGCGATAGCGATGCCTTCGATACCCCGCCATCATTAGACGAGCGCGATGCCTTCGGCACCCCCGTCATCATTTGACAAGAGAGATGCCTTCGGCACCCTGTCATCATTCGGCGAGAGCGATGCCTTCGGCACCCCGCCATCATTAGACGAGTGCGATGCCTTCGGCACCCCCGCCATCATTTGACAAGAGAGATGCCTTCGGCACCCTGTCATCATTCGGCGAAAGCGATGCCTTCGGCACCCCGCCATCATTAGACGAGTGCGATGCCTTCGGCACCCCCGTCATCATTTGACAAGAGAGTTGCCTTCGGCACCCTGTCATCATCTGACAAGAGCGATGCCTTCGGCACCCTATCATCATCTGACAGAAGCGATGCCTTCGGCACCCTATCATCATCTGACAAGAGCGATGCCTTCGGCACCCTGTCATCATTCGGCAGGAGCGATGCCTTCAGTACCCCGCCATTATTAGACGAGAGTGATGCCTTCGGCACCCCGTCATCATCTGACAGAAGAGATGCCTTCGGCACCCTGTCATCATCTGACAAGAGAGTTGCCTTCGGCACCCTGTCATCATCTAACAAGAGCGATGCCTTCGGCATCCTGTCATCATCTGACAGAGAGATGCCTTCGGCACCCCGCCATCATTAGGCGAGAGCGATGCCTTCGGCACCCTGTCATCATCTGACAAAAGAGATGCCTTCGACACCCTGTCATCATCTGACAAGAGCGATGCCTTCGGCACCCTGTCATCATTAGGCGAGAGCGATGCCTTCGGCACCCTGTCATCATCCGACGAGAGCGATGCCTTCGGCACTCCGTCATCATCTGACGAGAGCGACGCCGTCGGCACCCAATCATAGCCTTCGGCACCCCGTCATCATTCGGCAACATCGACACTACACTACTTGGAAGAAGACTAAGGTGTTGCTCGGTCAATGCACTGAAAATTGCAAGTCCTCAACCAAGGAGTATCTCTTTGCTTGAGAACTTGGGGGACTTCTGTTTATGCCATATTTGACCAAGCAACTAGAAGCAACTCTAGGCAAAGCGAAGAGTCCCACATTGGAATATTACAAGAAGTGAGGGCTCCCTCTCACCTATAAAAGGAGACCACTCTCCCTTTAGGAAAGGATCGCTTGGGCTGGGCTTGATCTTTAGTCATGACCTTCCCCTTTCTTACATTTAAATTTGGGTCCAACCCCATGTACAAATGTAAATACACAATATTATAATAATGAGAATATACTTCTCCGTGGACGTAGCTCATTCATTAGGGTGAACCACGTATATCTTGTCTTCTGTATGTTTATCGCTTGCTCAAATCCTCACACACTTGGTGAAGGTCCTCACCTTCACCCATCATCTATCACACTTCATCTCTAAGTTGGCCTCAAAAGTGCCGAACCATTTTTGAGCGTCAACAATATATATATAGAGGCCTCTAGGGCACTACTAGCTAGCTAGCAAAGATTGCTTTATAGACCCACATGAAAACCAATCTAGGATCCGAATGTGACACTCTGTTGGTTCACACTTTAAAAGCGTGCATATATGTTGTCAATTTGAGGCATGTTGTATGGTTGGTTTGCTTTGTTCGTTATTTTAATAGTACTGGTACAACAAGTCAATATTATTATAGGCTTATCAAGGAGTACTACAATTAATAGATTAATTAACAATAAACTATTTCCACTTGAATATTGATGACATCGATCGATGCTGCACTAAACTAAACAATTATGACAAATGGATTTTATGCGTTCGTGTTAATTAGGGATTGTGTGTTAAGCGTGATCATGACGTGTATAAATAGATTTGTTTGCTTGCCTACAACAAGCCTATTGATGTTTAGAGAGATATTCCAAAGTAACACAATTTACATGCTCATTTGCATATTTTCCAATTTCTTACATGTATGTGACCCTGTGTGACTGTGTTTGTGCATGCGAGTCATAAAATAAAAATGAGAATATTTATTAGGGCAATATTGAGCTAGGTGACGATGAAAGGCAATATTTCCCGACTCCTGTGGTGTGGGTGAAGAAGTCATTTTCTTTCCTTCGTTAGCTCATTGAGTCATTGACAATCGGTCACTGAGCGTCACTTCAGCTTGCTTGCATGAGAGAGAGAGAGAGAGTTATTAGGTGCACTTTCGTTTGTTGTAATTAAAGAGTTAACTTATGACCCAATTATGCATAAAGCTGGGAATGGATGGATCTACAAAAAGTTAAAAGTTTGATAACTGTCAACATGTTTGGTAAACCAAAAATTTCAAGTCTTAATTCAAAACTTTTCAGACATAAGTGGAGGTGAGTGTGAGTGGTAGTAATGAGTAGGCAATGTTGGTTGTGAAGTGACATATAATAATAACAACAACAACAACACAAAATTCCATATTAATTAAGGTGCTGGTCAGTTCATTTTTACAAATTTGATAATTCATACTCAACAAAACTATGTCGCCCACAAAAACCTGTTTTGCTGTGTCTGGGGAGCGGGGAGGAGGCCACTCCTCCCTCACTATCTTTTCCTTACCTCACCACCACTTATTTTTTTCCTTCCACATTTACTAGATTTGAGGTTTTAATTGTGGGAAGGCTACTTTTGTATAGATTTGCTTGGATTTGTGGTTTTGTTAGTTGCTGGCTGCAATTTCGATGGTGTTCTCTGTTTCCAAGACGGCTACAACGTCTGTAGTGGCGATGGCAACAACAACAATAGTAGATGTGTTGGTTTTTGGTTGTTCGTTTGTAGTTTTCTTATTTTGTAATAATTGCATCAACTCCTTGTAAGTTAGGTGTTTGATTGTTTTTTAGTCTCTACTTGTATTTTGTACTGGTGAGAGTTAAAAGTTGTAGTCGTATTGGTAGATTTGGGCAATGTGATTCATGTCTGGTTTGTTCGAGCATGCGGCTTTTATGTTGAAATTTATCTGGCCTTTTGTGGCCTGTATCTAGATTAATCCTATGTGGTTTCTATATTTCCATATTTGTATTACCCCTTTGTGGGCATTTGTATTTGCCATTGTAACTGATGATCTTTGTGCCTAATTTATGAATACAATTATCGATTTTCTTTATAATAAAAAAGAAATATGTCACCCACCATAATTAATTTGTATTTGCCATTGTAACTGATGATCTTTGTGCCTAATTTATGAATACAATTATCGCTTTTCTTTATAATAAAAAAGAACTATGTCACCCACCATAATTAATTCATAATTAGACACTTAATTATTCACAAAACTAGACACTTAACGTGCCTTTTATTTTGGGCCTGGACTGGAGGAGTAGGTCTTTCAAACAGCGGGCTGATCCATTGGATAGAACCCTACAATCGACATGTCGTTTGAGGAAACGAGGGACAGCTTTGTTGTTTTGTTCACACGAGACATGATGCGGATTGCTTTTGTTCAGCCGAACACTTGATTTCTGACCACGTGGCAGTTTAGCACGTGGGAAGTACGCGCCATGCGTGCTTGCGAAGAAAGAGCGTCAACGTGGACCGAATTAGTTGACGGTAGCGAGGCTAGGCTAGGGTTGGGTTGTTTCCGATTTCGTCCTGGGCTGGGGAACACACCAATATTTTACAGTAAGCTCTCAGCCGTCTTCCAAATCTTTCCACTTACTGTTCAGGTTTCCTAAAAAGCCTGGGAATTCCGTAACTGCGGGCTACGAATTTGCCTATCTCTGCACTCTGGTCTCTCGAATTTTGTAATTTTTCATTTGAATCGTGGTTTTGAGGTGAGCGTTGCTCTTAAAAATTCTCGATATTTTGAATTCGCATTGTTTCTGAAGATTTTATTCCTTTTAATTGTTATCTTGGACTTGATATAATCACCGTTTAGGGCATGAGAATCTTCAATTTTGATTTGTTTTTTAGGTGAACCAAAACATTGGAATTGTATGTTGGTTTACTTTTGAATTTTGTACTTGTCTAGGTTGTGGAATAATTTTAACCTTTTCCGCTGGAAAGTATTATGATTACTTGTACATGCTCTTAAAAACTAATTTATTTTATAATTAGGTGAAGATTAAATGATAACGTAAAATTCGCCTTACTGTTATTTTATAGGTTGTTGATTAATCTTGAGAAAGAGCTACTAACAATCAATGCGAGTCTAATTTCATCTCTTCTATGCCATTATGAATTTATGATGAAAAGGTGACAATGGCTAGAGGGGTGCCCGAGAATCCTTCTGAGCAAGGGATTGCTGAGGCTTCAACTAGCATGTGCATTCCGGAACCAGAAGAACCTCAGTGCTCTATGCGTAAGTGGTATTTTACGAGACAGGAAATAGAAGATCATTCTCCATCTCGGAAGGATGGCATCAGCCTGAAGAAAGAGTCACAATTGCGGGATTCCTATTGCTCATTTCTTCAAGCCATTGGGATGAAGCTTAAAGTGTAAGTCCAAGTGATTCGTGTGTTTTGAAGGTATCAGATGTTTAGTAGTGCTGAAGATGTGATGTTTCTCTTACTGTATGGCATGTTTTGGCTGGTTCCGTCCTATAGAATAGTCATCTATTCTCTGCATCTCTTTTCAGTTTTTTATACCGACTGGTATATCTTTGTTAAAGATGTGTGCTAGCTTGAGCTACTCTAGTTAAAGTGATTGCTATTACATATCTTTCAGATCTCAAACGACTATAGCATGTGCAATGATGTTGTGCCACCGGTTTTACATGCGTCAGTCTCATGCTAAGAATGGTTGGCAGGTAAAATTTTGTGTGTGAATAATAATGAATGAAACTTTTCTTGACATACCTAAGGTGAGCGCTTAGAAGCAAGAGATTCCCGGCTAGCTTGCATATATTTAGCTCTAGTAGGATATGCCTTTTTCATCTAAACAAATATGGTTGTAAACATTTCACAGGTAATTGCAACTGCAAGCTTCTTTCTTGCTTGCAAAGTACGAGACACACCATGCTTTCTGAAGGATGTTGTTGTTGTGGCATATGAGATGGTGCACAAATTGGATCCTTCTGCCTTACAAAGCATCAGACAAAGAGTATGTAGACACCCATTTTATGGCATTACTTGTATCCTTCTAATGATGGTTGCTTATCTTCCACCTTCTGGATGTAGGAAGTTTTCAATAAGCAAAAGGAATTGATTATAGTAGGGGAGAGACTTCTTTTGTCCACAATTGGTTTTGATCTTGACATCCAGCTTCCATACGCATCACTTGTTGCAGCTTTAAAGAGTTTAAATATTCTCCCTGACCTTGCTCAGATGGCGTTGAATTTTGTTAATGATTGGTGAGGATTGTATGATTACTTATCAGAGCTTTCTGTATGTATCCTAGTGGTGATGTAAAATTTGATCTCACGCTTGTCTTTTCCATAACTGGTCTTTCATATGAATGAATGTGCAGTGTCCGAACATCACTCTGCTTGCAGTACAAGCCCCATTATATTGCAGCTGGTTCAGTGGCTCTTGCTGCCAAAATTCAAAAAGTGAAATTACCTACACAGCAGGGAAAAGTTTGGTGGCTTGAGTTTGATGTTTCACCGAAGCAGTTAAATGGTTGATTTGAAGTCCTTTCTTTATTTCTGCTTCATGATTTATAAATCATGATCTGTGATAAGAAGCATGGTTGGTGTTGTCTTAATGTAGTTTTCCTCACTTAGTATGCTTTGCGTATGGTTCATATTTGGAGTGATGAGTTTTATTGTATTCCTCAACTAGTATACCTATTGGTCCTATTGGTTGGAGTATAGTGTCAGATTTGGATGAGTTTATTCTGAACAGATTCCCTTGTCAGTCTCCCTTCTATTTATACAATCGCACTTGGATTGTTTGCTTTATGGAAAATGTCTATAACTTCTATGTAATTTCTTTCAGAGGTCATTCAGCGGATGATGAGGCCAGACAGAAAACAAGCTCTAGCGCCTGAAAATGGGAGAGTCATTGAATCTGAAACTATACCGAGAAAGCAAAGTGGTATTGATGAGGATGGTAGTGCTCAGATTAAACAAATCAAAGGAGAATTGGATGATCGGAACTCAAGATGCAAGACTGATTCTGTTCAGAATAGCTGTGTTAAGATTGATATTAACCGGATTAGAGATGCTATAAAGAGGAAAAGATGTGAAAGAAGTGTAAATAAGAAGGTGGTGCACGCCACAGATGATGAGATAGATACTGAAGCCTGGATAGAAAGTGAGCTCGAAAATGGAGTAGAGCTAGAAGATACATCCGCAAAGAAGAAACAAAGGTTGTGAGTTTTTCATGCCATTACAGGCACCCTCCTTTGTGTATTTTCAGAGAGTACTTAAGTTGGCAATTGGTTCCCCAAATTTTGTAAGTATTCAAATAGAATGTATATTCTTTTAATTAATTTTTAAATAAATATCATTACTATCCTGCGTATAAATCTAAATATAGCAAAATTTGATGCTCGTATCTGCATTGGTAGTTTCTATGTATTTCTGCTTCATGTGTGAAATTCAGGTTCATCATCTTAGTGATCTCTCTCTCTCTCTCTCTCTCTCTCTCTCATTACAACAGCATCTTCTCTTGCATATGCATATGTTAAGATTCAAGTATACACGTGCGACAGAGTTTTCTTGATTTCTTTGAAGCCTTTGGAAAAGTATTGGGGGCACACTGATGAATTTGTGGTATGGTCTTAGAAGGAAATTGAATGTAGAAAATTCAGAAACATGTCGCTACCATGCCCCAAATGAAGTTAAAACCATTTTGAACGTCGCGAGGTTTAGTGGGTGCAAAAGAGGAAATATTTTATAGTGCTAGTGTGCTCTGATACCATACCAATAGATTTGTGGCTGAAAACCAAAAACTCAAATCGATGACTGATTAAAATAGCTAGCTAGGAAGATGAAGGAATCGCACAGAATAAGGAATTATTATTATCCATGGTTCAGTGGGCATAGAAAGCAATGAAACAAAAAAAAAAGTATATGGCCCCTTGGTGTTGGATTTCATGCCCCTAAGCTTGACAAGCATATATTCTCCTGTTCCTGTGATTTGTCTTCTTCTCGAGACAACCTTTAAATCCTGCTACTTTAAGACCTCCTTTTAAGGGTTTTGCCATGTATTTGACCTAAAAGTTCATTTCATACTCAAGTGGAGGAAAGCATCACCAAAATAATGATCCATGTTAAACAATTGAAGGAAATTAAATAGTATCTTAATTAACAACTTCTTAATTAGTACCTAGCTATAAAGTGTTTAACGCGAGAGTTGTATAATTGTAAATAATAATCTTCTTCTTTTATGACTGGAAAAGAGAACTAGTGCTCTTTTTTTTTATACGTATAAATAATATCAACATATAAATTTTGATGTTTACCTTAACGTCAAGACAAACTTTACTTGCCAAAGATAATGTGCTCTTATTTGCAGCTACTAAAGTTGTTTTAGCATCTTCTAAGTATGATTAGCTAGACCTTACACACACACACACACACGTAGATATATATATGACCTTGGAATCTCTCCACCAGCTACTGATCAACTAGACTAAGATACTCGAAGAGATTGCAGATCGAAGCTTTTTGGGTTTGAAATGTAAAGCTGACGGCTTTGGTTAGTGATTAGGATGTGAATTAAGAAGGTTCTAATTCGCTTCTTAAACATCAATTACAAGACAATGAAACTAATTCAACATTATGTTATGTACGTACCACTTATGCTAAAGTAATTAGACAAAAACATTATTCATATGTTCGAAAAAGTTTACAATAAAGTCTATATTATATTGTAATTTGTAACCTGTAAGTGCCACAGATGACCCTGGCGTTGACTGGCAAAGACTACAAAAAGACCTGTTATTTCTATTTAGTTTAATGATGGTGATGGACCCTAAAGTCATTAATGATAACAACGTGCTTTTTAGTGGGTTGTGGGACATTTTGTTTGTAAGAAAATTAAGATTAAATTAATAATTAATGCTCATGAGTTTATTAGAATTATTATATGGATGTATAATGTACGGATCCATCATCCATCCATATTATATGTGACTTGTAAGGAGATGCTTGTTAATTGGTTTCAAATTGAAGTCCACATCCTTACCCACTCACAACATTTCTTTTCTTCTTCTTCTTCTTCTTCTTCGTCTTGGTCTTTTTCAGACCAAGTTATAATTAGCCTCTCTCCTTTGCACATGCGTTAAAGAAGGTAGAGAATTGACCTTTCAACCGAAGATCACTAGTTTGGTTACTTTGTTTTACTAGAGCTCGTGAAGGGCTTTTTTTTCCCACGTGTCATTATCTTCGTGATATATTGGAGAATGATTCGAAGGTTGATGAGAAAATGATTACAAAACAAAATTATTAAATTGCTAAACAAACAATTTTATGTATGTCTATATATTTTATACATTCTCTCACCATAGAATGAGAATTTGAAAGCTGGCTGGGCGAAATTTACGTACTAAATTCGACAATACAAGTGAATTTCATTAATAAACAGATATTTGCTTTAAAACAAAGAATTTTGAAGTAAAACTTTCACGCATGTTAAGTACAACTCATTAACACACTAAAAGACCTATTAACAACTTGATAAATAAAATCATTGACAACCTAACCTATTAACAAAACAAAAAAGTCTATAAGATTTTTTTTTTTCGGTTGAAGCCAACAGAGAAGAGAATATGTTGATGGTTGGCTTAGCAGCTAAAGATATGGTATCCTTTATTTTTTGAAAATAGTATAGTTAGGTTAGCTCGATAGGCGGAGCCTACCTACTTTGTTTTTGTTGAAAATTTTCGACTGGGCGGCCGCCTAGCCAAAAACTAGCTAGATCCGCCCTTATTGTATTGCAAATCAATCCTAATACCATAAACATATAAAATGGGGACTGATTAATTACACATTAATTCAAGGCTTTTGAAATTAAAAAAATATAGAAAAGGAAAAGAATTCTTAAGATGTACGAATCTTTGAAGAATCATGAAAGTGAAAATAATAATTGAAATTTCTTTTGTAAACCAGATGTAGAAGCAGCTTTAATGAAATGAATCTTGGAAGATAGTGAGACTAGGAAATATGGAAAAGGTGACAAGCAAAGGGAAAGAAGGAGAGAAAGAAAAAGCTCTCGATAAAGAAGAAAAGCTTTAAAGAAAAAAATAGTTGGAAGAAATAAATTAATGTAGTTTGGAAGATGGATGGGTATGCTAAAAGAAAAGTTGAGCTTGCCCATGCTCTGATCATCTGATCTCATATTCCCCTTTTTTCGTCTGATGTGAACTTTTGTGGGGCTAATCAAATTATTAATTATAACCCCTTCTTTGATGGAGAATGACAACTTAATCATAATTTAATTGTTATTTCATTCTTAATCTTAAGCTCTCTCTCTCTCTCTCTCTCTTCTCTCTCCTTCACAAATAATTTGAATGGAGAGTCCAAATTCGCAAAAAAAAATATATATTATTTCCTAGACTTATAATTATGATTAATTAGTGAGGCTAATCTAATCTAACGCAATTAGCTCCCATTTTGCAGTTGAATTAGCTCTCGAGCCAGTCTCTCTCCCCATTGCTCATACATGCACAATGATGCACTTGCAAATTCACAAAATATCTTTAGAAGTAGCAGACAATAAGTCATGTAATTACAGGGTGTTCATAAAAAATATATATATATTTTGTCTGGGCAAGAGTAATTGTTTGCCACTGGCTAGGAGATATGATTGAACAATAATCAAGATCTCAGATTATTTATTTATTTATTTTTAAATCCTCATCGCAACCAACCGTCATATTATTCTACCCTTGAATAAGGAATGAATGCCTGCCGCCCCTGCTTCTCTCATTTTTGCTTCCTCACCTCAAGATCCGGGCCGGAGCATGGCAACAATACTACTTATATTATGCCATCCAGAATGTCTGTCGTACGTACGTGAAGTGAAGATAGAAAATATTTATACAAATTTATAAATAAACTCAATCTTAGATATGTATTTATAAAAAAACTCAAACACTATTTAAACATAAAAACACACCCAAAATCAACCCCAAAGTCAACAATTGTATATTTTTTGAGTGTGTTTATAGGGTTTTGAGTATGTGTAATGATGGGTTTTGGGTGTGTTTATAAAGTGTTTTGGGTGTTGGGTTTTTTTATAATTTCAGCTCCCATTTTGGGTGTTTTAGTGAAACTCCTAAATATTTATTCATTTTCGCATCTACCTTTTTATTATGCTAGACAATTTTTTTAAAGATTCTTAATATTAATCTATGTCTTGTTAATTCCCATTTACAAGTTTTGTGCTAGTTATTTAATTAATATAGGGTTTTTAACTGCAATGATCTTGAATTTATACCTGAGTTTAATTTTTTGATCATTCAACTAATTTTCGTGTTATTTTAATCCTCTAACTCTCTCACATATATAAAATAAGTGGATCCTACTAGAGAAGACCGACCGACTTGGGTGTTGATGGTCATCATCAAGGAAGGAAGGAGATCATGGCCTACTAAGATGATGCAGCTAAGCGAGCATGCAAACTTGTTATCAGTGTTGTGTACAGATATAACAACGAGTCTTTGATTTGATCTTCAATTTTCGTATAACCTACTCAGCTTCCAATTCCATGTCTCGCAAAGTTGCTTTAAAAAATCTAAAACCAAAAGCTAAAAAGTAGAGACCAGTCATATTGACCAACCAACTATAACAAGCAACTGTACTGTCGTTGAACCTACACATAAATGAAAATCTCCCCATCTCTTTTTGGGACCAGCCACTCCTCACTCAGTAAAGTATCAACGAATATTCATCGTGTGCAACCATAATATAAATATATTATTATTATTTCTTTGTTGTTCTGATGAACGATCTTTGATTACTTGAACTACTCCTAATTCCTCCAAGGAGATTAATTTGATGTCGTTCGGGTATAAACACAAGGGCCACAAGCACACATGCATTACTATATATAGATATTGTCAAGATAAAAAGATGGCCTGCTTCATTCAAAAATTCATATATATATATATATATATATATCTATACACATAAATAAAGCTTGGCTAGCTATGTTTGTGGCTTTTGGTAGCTAGGAGTACTATTTGTGATGATAGAAGTCTGCGTTCAACGTAGATATGCTTGCTGATAGCACAAGGGTTCACATCAAATGCTTAATTTGTGTCTGCGTGTGCATCTGAAACACCAAAAAGAAAGGGTTGCAATCATCGTCCTCTATTGTCCCTCTTGAAGATTACCAAGCCCAACATGTACGTGCACTTTAATTAATGGAAGTGATGTTCACCACCGAAAACCCAAGGAGAGATTTTACCAAAAAGCAAATAATTCATGATAAGCAATACTGATTGCCACGACAATACTGATAGCATACACAGACTCATAAGCGATTTAGAGAAGAGTTCATCATTCACTCGCATACAGATTTTCTTAGTAAATTTGCATTAATATTGAATGCATTTTCAGAACTAAACCATCCATAGTGGTCTGGAATATGTTTGTTAATCAACGTGCCTAGGTGAAAAAGTTAAGCATACGGGTCTGGAATATGTTTGTTAATTAATGTTTAATCATATTTAATCTCTTTTTATAGAACTAAACCATCCATAGTGGTGTCCTAATAATAATGTTCTATATATTTATTTTATGATACAAAACTTGACCTTAATTAGCATTTCACTGGATAGAATTGGATTGATCGCATTCACTCGATAGAACTGGAGAGTAGTTCACTGCAGAGAAGTTCTATTTGCTACTTATACCCACCATTCCAAATAAGAGAAATCTCCTGTTTGCTACTTATACCCCACCATTGCAAATGGGATATATACATAAACATCCTTGGACATGTGGGGTTGAGAGAGAGAGAGAGGGTAAAGCGTGTGGTTACCATCATTTCTCTTCTGAGACCTGGTTGACAGCCTTGGGATTGAAGGCAGGGATTTTAATCATGGCGTAGAGGAAGTATATAATCATCCGCCTGTAATTGCAGAGAGAGTGCAAAAAGAAATATATATCTATATATAGCTAGGTAGAGGAGAGAAAAAGAAAGAGAGAAAGCCTGAAAAGAAAATAAAAAACAAATTAAAGTCAGAGAGAGAGAGGTATGGAGATGAATAATAAGTACTCACGCTCTCTCTTTCTTTCTTTCTTTCTTTTCAAGGCTACTTTAATCAATACATAAGGATATGTAAACTTGAAAGAGTAAAGAGGAAACTGAGAAAAGTGGCTAGCTTAGCTAAAAGCAACCACCAAAGGTATGCGGGTGTCACAACCTGAACTGGGTTTTCTTTGAATTGTGTGAGAGATTCCTGGAGCAAAGCTAGTTACTTACTTAATTAATCTTAATTTATTGCTTATCTTGGGATTTTCAAGCTTTTTCGAAAACAATTATATCATTATATATGGAGTCTGCAAATCTCCATCACCAACATCACCAGCTCCAAGAGAATCTTGTTGGGTCTTCTTCTTTAGCAGCTACCCCATCTTGCTATGCAGTTGGAACCAAGCATGCTTGGACCCCTTCTGCAACTCTGTAAGTCTCACTCCTCTCTCTTTCTCTCTGAGCATTCAATAATTAATGAACATTTGGCTGTTCATAAATGTAGAGCTTTAGAAAATTTGGAATTTTTATTTATTGTTTCTTTAATCTTTTTTCTATTTTGATTTGATGTTCATATCAGTCAGGAACTGCATGCTGAGATGACAACCAGAAATTTGCTTCTCTGTTAGCTTCTTGTTAATTATGAAAATGTTTCAAATAGGTTCAAGCTGTTTCCAGTTGGAATATTGCTTTGGAATTTAAATCATTAAAGTTCACGATGAAATGTACAAATATATACTTGCACCAGTGTGTGTGTATATATATATATATATTATATGGAAAACTTCATGCTCGCCATATATAATTAATGAAGAATACAAACTTAAATATTTATCAACAATTTTGTTGTTGAATTGAATGAAACAAAAAAAATTAATGAGAAAAGGGGGCACTAGTAGCTGACCCTCCTTTTAATTTGGAATTAATATTTATGTATTTTTATTTTCTCATGAGTAGTGTTCATTACATTTAAACTGTGCAGGAGCAGTACTGGTAACTCCTCAAATTCAGGCTTGGATCCCCTCAACAGTTCCATGGTACCAGACTTGGGCTTTCACTGGCTCACCAATATTACTAGTGAGCATCAGTCTCCCCATGACCTTGCTAAAATTAAGGAAGAGCTCACTTCATCATCCTCCTCAGATCATCATCACCATCATCATAGTTCCTTCCCAAAATTAACAGAAATGCTGACCAGCGCCCCCTCGTCGACTAGTATAGATCATGATCAGTATTACCAATTTATGAAGAATGAGGAAAAAGACCAATTGATCATGAATGAGCTCAGTGAGAAGCTCTTGCTCAAGACTTTGTCTTCTGGCTGTCAAATCAATAGTATCATCAATCCTCATCACCACCAAATTTCATCAGCTGGAGAGTTCTACTCAAATGATCATCATCATCTACTCCACAATTCTAATCTAATTGGAGGCATGCCGCCGGGGATGCCTAGCAGATCAGGAGGCCACTTCAGCCAAATTTATCCAAGCATAAATGTTTCCAACTTGAACCGGTCGTTGTCTTCGTCGTCAATCTCAAGCTCTAGCTTGGACATGAACTTGCAGGCCATGGATCTCTTAGGCGCTTCTGCAAGATTTAGTACCGGGACTAGTAGTAGTTTTACCACGCAGCCTAATTCACATGATACCCTTGGCTTATACAAGGAAACGCATGATTCGTTTGCTACTCTTCAACAGATGCATCAATCAACTGACCCTCATAGGCTGTCGTGCGGCAATAATATTAAGGTAAGTTTTCTTCTCTTCTTAACCTAGCTACTCAAACCAGCTGCATACATTTTATTTTAAATAATAGTTTTTACTCTGCATATTCCACTAATTAATTATGTGTCGTTAATAATTCATGGTATACATATAAATTTGAACCCTAATAATCATGTAAAATAGCTTAATTAAAATGGATATGCGAGAGTCTTAATATGCAGTTGCTAAATTATTAATAAAGCATATATCATTGTGACAATTTGCTAAACTACATAATTAAAGTCAGAAGTTACTTTTCTATTTAGTTTTAGGAAAAATAAATCCAAAATTCAAAAGTTATTACACTTTATTCTAAAATCTTTATTTGCTTATATAGCATCAAAAGAAAATGTAGAGCCTTCCCTTTTTGCAACATTGGGGGTAGCTTCAACTTTATACAATGTGTGTTGTGTGCATCTCCTTTTTTCAGAAGGCTTTTCTTTTCTTTCTTTCTTTCAAATACTGATTTTTGTTCTTTTGGAATTCGAAGATATCATCTTTCGACAATGAAATAACAGAGGTGAAGCGACCCGGCAGTTCGATGGAGCCAAAGGTAAATCAAGCAACTGCACCAAAGAAATCGCGATTGGAGTCGCGCACTGCATGCCCACCCTTTAAGGTGCCAAATTAACCTTGTGATAAATTAAGCTGAAAATTAATTGCTTTGATGTGTACCGTCAACACTTTTTGGCATTTGTACAGGTTAGGAAGGAGAAATTGGGAGATAGAATCGCAGCTCTTCAGCAATTGGTGGCACCCTTTGGAAAGGTAAATATTGAAAAAGAACACTTGTATTTTCTCTGTTTAATGTGTTTCAGTTCAATTTAATTAGCATTTCTATATTGCAGACAGACACAGCATCCGTTCTGATGGAGGCTATCGGATACATCAAATTCCTTCAAAACCAGGTCGAGGTATTTCCGTGTTTTAATCTTAATCATGCTTTAATTTAGAGATCAAATAATAATGTCGAGACCACACCACACCTGACGAATTAAGGTACGGAGATGCTTTCTACAATAGAAACCCAACTGTCCTACTTTTAAGCATTTCGTACGTACGTTGATCAACATGTGTATGGCGCTAGCCGCTAGGGTTTTCCTTGGGCATGCTTTTCAAGTTTTGACCTTATCTCCACTATCAATTTCTTGAGGTGAACTTTCCCAAGACGTATCTTATATATAGTCCGGGGCGTACTGAAGCATATACAAATGATCATGTCTCTGGTCTGGTCTTGTCATGCCCATGTGGCTCGTTTGGATTGAACTAGGAAGATAAATAACGAGAGATGAAGAAGAAGATAAATTAGTCTCATCAATCTCCTAAAGGAACAAAAAGGAAACAACTTTCGTCACTCACGACATTCATTCTTGTCTGGCCTCTGGTCTTATCTTAATTGGAACTTGGGATCTAAATCACTATTTTAACAAGAACATCTCCCGCTCGATTGATACTATGATAGGATGCTTGATAGAAAGGGGAAGACTACTTTCAATTATTGAAGCAAATTCAATTTTCTGCTTGTGCTTTATATAAGGATATAGTTTTTTTATTTATTCATTTTACACGTTTTGTGTGCAGACCCTAAGCGTCCCATATATGAAGTCATCACGCAACAAATCCTGTAAAACAATGCAAGGGGTAAGAATTATTGAGATATCCGCACCAACAATAATGTCGTGATTTCATCAGTCTAATCATATGATTTACATGCCTGAAAATTGTTGCAAAATAGTATTTTGTTTTTGTTCACCCTACATACATCAAGCTTGTGAAAAATGTTGTTGTAATACATTTCATGGCTAAATTGATTTTCTTAATTAGTTTAAATGACGCATTGCTAACCATGATTTCAGGGTGTGACAGAGATCAATGGAAATGGTGAAACAAAACGAGATCTTAGAAGTAGAGGATTGTGCCTCGTTCCTTTGTCGTGCATGTCTTATGTGACAAGTGACATTGGTGAGGGTGGAAGCATTTGGCCAGCACCTAACTTTGGGGGAGGGACTTAACATTAATGTTATATTTTACTTGATCATATAAGTTAAGAGTATTGGGCAAATTAAATATTGGCTTATTATTCTAAGTCCATACTGAAATCTTCGTCCCCTCCAAAGTTTAATGGAGCAAATTTGGTCATCCTGTCAACAATTCCAGAATGGACCAAGTTTGATCCATTAACAATTCATGTGTGCCATTTATAGATATTCTGGCATTTAGGGGACCTTCTTTCACGTAATTTATGTACTCAATTTTTCGATCAATAAAAGTTTAACTAAGCATTTTGATTGATTTTGGACACTTTTTTTGTTTTCTTTATCGTTTCGAAGTTTTAATTCATTGCAAACCCCTAAAGGAATAGAGGACAATGCAAAGAAAGCCGGGCAAAAATTTGGACACTATTTTGCACATATCCCAGACCCTCACTATAGAATTCTTGTTATAATGTAATTGTATATAATATGCTCCAACCTGGCCGGCCCTGTGGGGGAAAGGTCCATTTGATAAAGTCAAGTTACACCCAGAGCTCCATTCAGGTTTCGGGCCTTGGGACCATTGGTGCCATTGGTGCATTCAGGTCTTGGTATTTGATATGAAACGTATTTTTGAGGTTGATAAAAAATAGATTGAGAGTAAAGAGTCCCGGTAGGACTTGGGACCATTGGTGCCATGCCTTGTTTGAAAGTGAAGAAGTTGCAAATCTACTTTTCAATGAGAGGCCAATACTTTGTCTACTTGGGAAAAGCCTCCCTGTATACAATTCCAACTACTCTCTAGTCTACCTCCATATTTTTGTCAAAGGTTCTACCATGGTTTACTCAGGAAGATGACAATATTGGCTTCAGGGGACCATCTTTGATCTATTTTCTTTTGTGTTTTGCGTTTGCCTCTATTTTGAGGGTAGAGAAGGATGCCTTGGGCTTTGATGAGTACGAAATTTACACTTAACCTTTATATCTCCAGTAAGATCATATCCCTTTATCCTACATTTTATTCAAAAATTTAATTATAAATTAAAGCATTAACAAAAATGTATTATATTTGAAATTTTAATTAAGTGTTGGACTACCTCTGATGACATAATAGAGTATTAGTAAGAATACCCCACACTTAAGGCTACAGGTAGAACCTCCAATTGTCCTCTCTCTTGTAGTTCAGACTATAACTTATATTAAAATATATATTGGTAATAAAGTCACATAATTTTAAGATGAAACGTCTATCATATGTTTCGAGTGACATCATTTAGTAGACTAACCCCAAGTAAAAGTTGCATAAATTAGGGACAAGTTGCATTCATTCATTTATGTAGCAGATTAATAATTTGGTAGAGACTAACTCCAAGTAAAAGTTGCATAAATTAGGGACAAGTTGCTTTCATTCATTTATGTAGCAGATTAATAATTTGGTAGAGACTAACCCCAAGTAAAAGTTGCATAAATTAGGGGCAAGTTGCTTTCATTCATTTATGTAGCAGACTAATTATATTATTGTGAGTTGTCTCTTAATTAATCGTTTACTTTATTAAACTAACAATAGTTACAACAACCTAAAAAACAACTCGGTGACGTTTCCACATTTCAGCCACTCACTTGATCAGCGTGAACAGTTAGAAAATGATAATCTATTATAATGGTGGCTGTAAATAGTGGCTGATTCTTGCATTATGCAAATATTATAATGGGATTTATTGTAGGTCGCTTTGTTTTGAAGCTGGAAGCCATTGACATGGACATGATTTTCATATAGTATGTGACAAGAAGAACCATTGTCTTCGTGTTTTGAATCAGCACACTGTAATTGAATGGTATTTGCCACATCACCATCTCAAGCCACGTCAAAACAAATTGCCAGCTGCTTTTTGACTATTCTCAGTGTTTTTTTTTTCCCTCAAATTTTAAAATGAAGAATTACTCGTAATAAATTATTTAGTAAATTTCAATAAATCGAGAGTAGCAAAAAAAGAATCTAATAAATACATGCCACATAAGAATATTTTTTGGTCGGAATCCCACGTAAGAATCTAATTGCCACTTTTTTCTTACCCCACATATACACATGATGTTTGTGTGGCCTTGGGCTCCATCAAGTTATTTTTTGCTGGCGACGCTGGCATTTTTGTAGCCCAAAAAGAAGAGAATTGAACTGCAATCACGTTTCACAGAGGAAAAATCGTATTGCGGCCCAAGTGTAAACAGAAGGAAAAAGAGGAGTAAAAACAAAGGGTTCCGAGTGAAATCCACACACTGATATTTTGAGGAAGAAAACAGAATTTTGATATTTTTGAGAAAGAGAGAGAAGCCTTATCCAGATCCCCACTGGAGAAGGAACACACGTGGCAGTCAGGTAAGTAATATTGATCTCGTCGAACGCCGGCACTGTTGCACCTGTCATTCTACGCGCGCAGCCGCTACTTTCACTCAGACCGGTATTATCCACTTCGGTCAAAGGTCACAAATACCCTCCTTCATTTGACCAATCAGCTTCTTTTCCGAAGGGGATAGAACCGTAATTTTGAAAACGTAGTTGATTCATTATGTTGTCCCCCAAGCACTTCAAGCATTTTAAATTTATATTTCTCTTTGTACAATACGATTATACAAAGGAAGAATCTCTTATCTTCTCCCCCGTCTCTCAGTCTTTTATATGTGATCCTCCTTGTCGGTAATTTCTCCAATTTTCTTCAATCCAAACAAGCTTCAATTGCTTCATCTATAAGCTTTCTTTCACTTCCCCTCTTTTTTTTTTTCTTCCGATCATTCGATCGCAAGCTTTATTCGATTCAGATCTTTGAGGATTTTGCGTTAATTTCATACTCATCGTCAATCGCTTTCCTTCAGGAAATTAATTTATCGGAATCGGATTCCGGAATCCGTGAAAATTTATGCAGCTTCGGTGAGACAAAAGCTCCGGAAAACGGAAGGGTGAGAAAGCTTTGATCGGTGATTAAAGACTTCTGACCGTGGATCTTTTTTTTTTGAAAGGTAGAGAGCTTTTCAAGGCCTTAAGGTCTGATTTTGGTTCTGATCTGGTTTCATATCTGTGATTGATGCTCTCTAACACTTCCAGCTGACTATTTGGTGCTTGAAACTTAAAAGAGAGAGAGAGAGAGAGAGAGAGAGAGAGTGAGTGAGAGTGGATTTTAATTTTTATTGTTAATTGTATCATTTTAACTACACTAAATCATGATTTAATTATCAAATCATAGATTAACATATCAATAGCTAACGTATCCTCGTTTCATGGTAATCAAACATGGGGAATTTATCGAAATATGCTGAAAAGAGAATCACTCTTTCAATTTCATATATTTTCTCGGTAACCAAACAGCACTTCATCTTTATTTTATTTATTTTGTGGTAGATTTTGGAGAAGGTACGATGGTTTCTTTGCAAGGGCCAGTAAGTTGCCCCACTGTTCGCGCAAAGCAATCGGGGTATGACACTGTGCCAGTGGTAGGCCCTTTGGTGAAGGCTAGGCTTCTTAGAAGTGAATTATGTAGATTCAGAGGGGTCAGCGGTTGCATCACAAAGGCGGGTTTTGTTTCTCGCCCTCAAAATGCACGAAAATGCACAAGAGTGCATTGCACTTTCAGTTCTTCATCAAATGGTAATGGAAGTATGGCCGAGAATTTCAATGAAAATGATGAAGATTATGTCAACTCCAGTGTACTTGAAGCCGGTACGCTATGCCATCGGCACCTCATTTTTTGTAACCGCTAATTCCAGCTTAGAATTGTAATCATGAATCGTTATAATTTAGTGCTTAATGCCATAACATAACAAATTCTTAGCAGTCTTTTTCTTGTTGCATAAATATGGTGGCAACAGTGGTCGTGATATTACTATAATTTTGTTTACTGATTTTGTGTACTGTTATTTCCTATGAACCGTTGAATGATAAGTGTTTTGCCTTTGGTTTTTGGTGTAGTTGAGGTGAAGAGTGGAATTGATGGATTCATGATCAAAATGAGGGATGGTAGGCACATGAGGTGTGTCCATAACAACCCTCAGGGGGCCCATCTTCCCGATTATGCTCCACATCCTGCAATTGTGTTGAAGATGGAAGATGGGACTGGTCTTCTTCTCCCAATAATTGTTTGTATGTTAATATTGAACGACTACTCTCTAATATTATGAATTTTGCATTTTGGAATTTACACCCGAAATCTCTGTAACTTTATGTCAATTTGAAGTTGGGTTTACCTTTGATTGCAGTGGAGATGCCCAGTGTGTTGCTCATGGCAGCAGTGCGCAATGTTCCAATTGTATGGTTGCTCTCCCTATCGTCCTTCCATTTGAATTAAGATTTTGTTTTTGTTTTTCTTTCTGGGTTTGTTGAGCTGGCAGAATTAGACTTCGTCAGCATATTGGATTTGCATACGAGAGGAATTCTAAAAATCTATAATTCTTGGTATTTGGTTTCCAGGCTAGGCCAACTATGTATCAAGTGGTCAGGGAGATGATTGACAAGATGGGTTATGAGGTATGTGCGATATTTTCTTCTGTTACAATATAATAATTCTTGTCTGTTACACATGCATTCTTCATGATCTTGTATTGTAATTTTGTGTTTTCCATCTCTGCAGGTCCGTCTTGTCAGAGTCACCAAGAGAGTACATGAGGCGTATTTTGCGCAGTTATACCTCAGAAAGGCATATACCTTCTCTTCATTTGGATTATTTTTTATTGTTATAGTTTATTATTAATATTCCTATTATATTATTGTCATTTTGGGTGGGGAAAAGTGGGGAGGGACTGTATTACTTCTGGAACATCAAATTTTAAGTGGTTAGTGGTATAGTGACACTGTGTTAGAAGTGATCACAGGCTGGTAGCGAGACAGAGTGTGTCAGCTTCGACCTTCGGCCTTCAGATGCCATCAACATTGCTGTAAGATGCAAGGTACACTGATTGTGCTGCTTAAGACATCTACTTTCTGAATTTTAGATGTAAGATTGCTTAGAATTAAATTACCTACTAATTTCTTTGAACCCTTAGAATGTTCAGAAATCTAGGAATGTAGTAATTTACAAGTGTTAAGTCCCCAAATAGTTGGTAACAGTTTAGTGATAAACTGTATCCTTTTCACATTCTGTGCAGGTTCCCATACAAGTCAACAAGTACCTGGCATATAGTGATGGAATGAGAGTTATCGAATCTGGAAAGCTGTCAAGTCATGCCCCTGCTTCAGATGGTTTATTATTTACTGAGCTGGATCGGTGAGTTTTGAATGTCCTAGTTATGTATCTTTTTTTTCTATCTCGAAGGGATTATTCTGGAGTTGAATTTGTGGAGCTTGTCTTGGAAGGGGAATGCTAGCAATTCTCTCTAACCTTCTCCTTTGGACATTCTCTCTTTTCCTAATGACATGTGGCATTTCTCTCTCACTCAAAACAATATTTTTAAGAAATTTTCTATTTTAAACCCCACACTTCTCTGAGTTCACTCCATGTTCTAAGTTCACCCCAACTTTTAATTTAAATTTTCACAATTTCTAAGAAAACCCCACTATCTTCCCAAACTACCCTTAAATACACCCCAAGCTGAAAAAATAAGAAATAAAAGAGATTTTCTATTTAAACCCTACAATTTTCTTTGTTTACCCCAATACTTAAATCATTAAATAATATTTGTAGTATACATGAGATTTTGTTGTTTTCACAAGCTGTTTTTATCATGTGATTAGATCATATGGGAAATTGTAGTTTGTTATGGAGGTCTAAACAGAGAAACATATATAAATCAAATATTGTCGAAGGCAGAGCCCAAAAAAATATCAAATAGCAATTGAAAAACCTGCTGAAAAATTTATCTCCATCCTAGATGCCCCAACTTATAAACATATAAAGGTAATGTGGGGGCAATATCTTGATGAGCGTCAACAAATCTCAGCCATGGGTATTAACAGCTTCCCAGGCCAAGTTCTTCGGGATTGGAAGATCCATGTCCCAAGCCTTCCGGGCATCAGACCTTAGAAGCCTAATAGTGGTTACATTGGCATCCCAAAAGGACACACGCTTGTAAGGCAAATTGTGCTTCTTGCGTAGGTCATTCTAAAACTTAATATGAAGAGGGGTGGGGTGTGGGGTGTGTATAGATGTACTAGGTAGGGTTAAGTATTAAGTTGGATGACTTTTTTTGTCTTTTTACACAATAATAAAACTTACAGCTTAATGATTTAAGTATTGGGGTGAACAAAGAGAAGTGTGGGGTTTAAATAGAAAATCTCTATTTTTTTTTAAAACATTAAATTGTATTTCCATATATACCCTTGACAGAAACTAAAAAGTTAAAAATCCTTTGAGTTTCACAGCCCGAACAGACCCTTTGCTTCCAAAATCATGAAAGTTCAAACACTTTGTTTTTATAAACAAAACCAAATAAAAATAGAAAATAGTGCTTTGGTGGTGAGATTTGAGAAATAAAATAAAAAATTGTTCAATTACAAACAACAGAGAAAGAGGAGGTGGTGGGAAGGTGGGGGGAATCTTTGGACGGTGGGGGGCTGTTGGTTAAGGATGAGGGAGATGTTGTTTGGTGGTAATGAGGGGGAGAGGAAGTGGGTTTCTTTAATATGCTTGTTTGGGTACTGGTCATGTGTCGTTGGGTATTATTGTTTGTTTTGGGGAGAAGTGGGGAGGTAGAAGAAGGTTTGTTGGGCGCTGCAAAGGATAGAGAAAGGATTGAGAGTGTGATTGAGAGTATTTTTTAAATTGAAGAAATTAGGGAAAGTCAATATATTTAAATTAACTATTTCATTTAATAAGGGTAAATTTGGAAAATAAAAACTAGCTTATTTGATTATTAATGACATTGTTTTAAGTGTAAATAAGGTGACACATGTTATGACAAGAAGGGAGAAGGTGCAAAAAAGAAGGTTAGAGAGAAGGTTGCTAGCATTCTCCGTCTTGGAATGTGGTTTGGATCCCAAGGTTCATTTGACTTTATAAAGTGCATTTATTTGGGCTTGAATAAGATGAGCCGTTAAGGGAATGCAATCTGACTGTGATCAGATGATGTAACAGTTGCCTATGGTATACTTAAATGCTTGTTCAGTCTTTTTGAAATTCATGTAGAAAGGTGTTTGAAATCCATGCATATTCCAATTGGCTAGAAGAGGTTGATTGATGGTTAAGATTAGTGTCTGCATTGCATTATAATCTGAGCGAGATAGAACTGTCCTCTAAATTCATCTTTCAATGAAATAGAGGATGCTAATTGAAACTTTATATGGATTCAGGCCGAGTGGTCAACCATGTGTTGAAACAAAGGAGTTTAATCTTGTGCGCAACATGCTAATTGCTGCAGTTGAGGAACGCTATAGAGATGCTGGTAAGTATGTTTAACCTATCGAGGGTAAATATCTTTTTTGAGGGGAAATGTTCTGTGATGTTACTTTATTTTGTGGCCTGCTAGTCATCGGACTATCAGGTAGCCCTTAGCCAGTTAAAGTCACCAATTTTCTGTGTCAGTATGGTTGGGTGCTCATTATTGTTGCAAGTCGTTAGTTGTTTGTTTGTGTGTTTGTGCCAAAGTAGTTGGAGCTTTTCAATCTCATTTTTTTTTCATCTTCACTTGCAGCTCAGTGGAGGGACAAACTCCTCCAACTTCGTGCTAGAAGGAACTTGGCGTAACGGGTAAGAAGCTCGCTATCATTACCAAATTATTAGTTAAAACTTTGGAGCATAACTGCAAGACTCTCTACCCTCCCTAGTGACTAGTGAGAGAAGAAAAAAAAAAATCCTTGTAGATTATCAGTTTTTTATTTTCAATTTTTATGATGAAAATACTGTTATGTTTTATTCCTTTTTCAGCTTCTGTTCTAGAGGTTTAAAAATTGTACATAGACACCATTCTTCGAAGTTGATAAGCTCGCCTACAGCAGTCATTCACCGCGCATCCCTGCTCTGCTGCTTATATATAATGTAAAAAGTCTGTGAATATAATATGATATATATATGTATAGTATTGATAAACTTTATTGGAAATGTAATGGCACTTGTCAGTTTTCAGCTAATTATTCGGTTACTTAATTGAATTGTCGTCGTCTGATTTATTGCATGGCATGGGCGATCCATGCCAACCAAGTTATAGCATGATTGCTGGTTCAGATGCTTTAATTTTTTCGCAAGCATAATGTTTTCACTTACAAGTTCAAACTGATGTGATGTATTGCCGTCCTGCAAATGGCAATGGCTGGTTCTACAGTGCCAAAAGTCTCCATTGTTTCTTTCAATGTATGCAAATCTCACAAAGGCTCCATATGTAGAAGTTTGGATTTTAAGTTAACAGACGGCTCACCGAGGAAATCAATCCCTCCACTAAATCTTTTTGTATATGATGGCGATAACATTGTTTTGCAACCAATAATGCTCCGTCATGCATAATAAGAATTTCACATTGCAATATCATGCATGATAAGAATTTGCATAACATTGCAAAATGTGTTTGGATGGGGATGGCAAAACAATGCTGCATAACAAGTTCTTCTCCTCATCCACAGGATATTTTTGGATTTATCAAATAATTCATACATGGGGTGGGGATATCATATCGTACTGTCACCAACCAACCATGGCATTTTTGGCGTTCAGTGCCCTAACGTACCAACGTTATGATAAAAAGAAGAAACGTGAAAAAGAAGAAAAAAAGGGATAATTCACCCTGCCCTTTATTTAGCTACACGCGTCATGATTTTGCTGTTCTGAGATAATTAATCAGAGTGCTTATAGGTTTCATCATAACGCAATCTCTCAAATTATAATTATGCCGTCCGCTAATAAAATTTTTAGGGAGACTTTGGAAAAACCCAAAGGAGAGAAATTTTGTAAAAGAAGCCAAAACGGACAAATTTGCCCTTATTTATTTTTAGATTTCCTTAGAAATCATTTACACTTGCATGTCTTTGATTTGAAAGTTGAGAGGTTTTTCTGTCTTTTTTGAAATAGCTTTGGCTTTTTCCAAAAGTGAAAATTTTTTTATGACTAAAACCTAAATTTACTAAATTTTTAAGGCTCGTCACAACATAAATTTTAGCACTAATAATAGCCTCCGTTGATGAGCAGACATCGGACGTTAACATAATTAATTAATGGGCCCCTTAATTAATTTCATAAATTCTATTGATCTCTTGAAAAGAAGGAAAAAGAAATCCAACCGCCGTAACGCCGTTGTGAAATTCCCGCCAAGTCTGACGCACAGGAAGCGCATGTGGCGCTATATAAACGGGATATAATACGTCACCGTCATTTCCCGTGTTACACCCTTTTGGCTTCGGCTTTGGCCAATAGCTATATTATCAATTAAATTCGATTTAAATCGTACGTTGGTTACGTGATACTAGCAATTTCATCATAAATTGGCTCTCTGTGGCTCCAAACTTTTCTGTCTCAGTCTGAACTTTGTCGAGCTCAGAATCCTGAGGCCCCGAACAACATGAAGAGTCTCTGACTGTCTTCGACCTCAAATCCCCAATTCTGGTCTTGTTTTATCGCTTAGAATTAGAAATTCAGAAATAGGAACTCTTGCTTTTGCGTCTCAGCTCTCAGAACGTCACCATGTCCGGACCACTCGATCGATTTGCCAGGCCTTGTGAGTTCACTTTCTTTGACCCATTCCTATATTTTCTGTTCGTTAATTGTTTTCAATTCTCGCTTTCTATTCTTTATATTTCTTATTCTTAAGACTTTTGTGAAATTTTCCGTGTGGTTTAGTCATCCGAGATCTCTTTTGCTTTTGCGAGTTCTAGGGTTTTGAATTGTTTTGGGGGGCGGGGGGGTTTGAATTTTGCGTACTAGTCTCTAGGGTTTTGGGTGTGGCCCTCGTTTGTTCTTACATCCTTTGAGAGAGACACTTAAATTTTTTTTACCTTCGACTAGAATTGGATTGTTACATTGCTTGGTAACAAGATTTATGCTAAGACAAACGATGTTGATGGTAGCATTAGGACTTGATGATGGTAACTTTGTTAACGCTCTTTAGGTTTTGAGGGGTTCTCTAGCCATGACGAGAGAAAAGAAAGGAAGTCAGATTATGAGAATTCAGAGGACGATAGGAGGACTAGAATTGGGAACCTGAAGAAGAAAGCAATCGATGCGTCTAGTAAATTCAGACATTCTCTCAAGAAGAAAAGGAGGAAAAGTAGCAGTCGGCTCACTTCTGTTTCAATTGAGGATGTACGGGACGTTGAGGAGCTACGGGCTGTTGATGCATTTCGGCAGGCACTTATCTTGGAAGAATTGCTACCTCCAAGACTTGATGACTATCATATGTTGTTGAGGTATTCATTTTCCCTTTTTTCTTCAAAAACATAAGAGTAACGAAAAAGAAACAGAAGTTTTTTCCTGAAAAAAAATATTCAATATGGGAAGTTTGGTTTTTCTGTTTCCTTGTGTGGGTTCTTCCTGAGGAGTTATTCTGTTGCAGATTTTTGGTAGCAAGAAAGTTTGATATCGAGAAAGCAAAGCATATGTGGGCCAGCATGATTCAATGGAGGAAAGAATTTGGCACTGACACAATTTTGGAGGTAAATTTTCAACAGTTTCATGTAACTTAGATTTTCTTGCTCTGCAGTGCATACTTGACTCTTTGTTTCTTTAATGACGTTGGTATGCCACCCATCAGCAGAAATAGTACTCACATTCTTACTTTTTCTTCTAGGATTTTGAGTTCAGTGAGCTGAATGAAGTTCTAAAGTACTACCCTCAATGTTATCATGGTGTTGACAAAGAGGGAAGACCTGTTTATATCGAAAGATTGGGGAAAGTTGATCCCAGTAAGCTCATGCAAGTGAGTTCTTTGGAACGGTATGTGAGATACCATGTGCAGGAGTTTGAAAGGAGTTTTGCCATTAAGTTTCCTGCCTGTTCTATTGCTGCAAAGAGGCATATAGATTCGAGCACAACAATTTTAGATGTTCAAGGCGTGGTATGCTTTCAATTGACATGATATTTATTTTGAATTGTGCTTGGAATTTTCAATGTTGGCATAATAGACTACATTAACGTTCTGGTTTGCTCCATCAAATTGTGTACTTTTCAGGGTTGGAAAAACTTTACCAAGTCTGCCCGAGATCTCATGGTACGGCTGCAGAAGATTGATAGTGACAACTATCCTGAGGTATGCAGACTTGATAAGTAATGCCATTTTAGCTTTCAATAATTGATGCCTTTTTCAATATATGTGGTAATTTTTATTAAATCCAATGAAGCATATCTTCTAATTTATCAATTCCGTATTTGCAGACACTTTGCCGAATGTTTATAATTAATGCTGGTCCTGGTTTTAGGATGCTCTGGCCTACAGTTAAAGCATTTCTTGATGCTAGAACAACTGCAAAAATTCATGTATGGTTGACGATACATCAGACCATTGGATGTTTCTATGGACTGAAGTTCTCAACAGGGTCAGCTGATATTTTTTTTTTTATTCTTCTTTTTTTCAGGTTCTGGGTAACAAGTACCAGAGCAAATTACTTGAAATAATCGATGCAAGGTGATTGATGCTTTTCTTTGTGGATATGCGGGTTATTTATTGTTTAGTTGTCTTAACTATTAGATGTTGAAATATTTTGGCTCTTTTTAGTGAGTTGCCAGAATTTCTGGGTGGTAGCTGTACCTGTTCCAATCAGGGAGGGTGTATGAGGTCTGATAAGGGGCCATGGAATGACCCAAACATATTAAAGGTTCTGTTAGATGAATTATTTTATTTGTGTCACTTTTTTTCTTCTTGAAACTGTGCTTTGTATGGCTTACATGTAATGATTTTTGCTTGCAGATGGTACTTAGTGGCGAAGCACAATGTTTCAGACAAATAGTTACAGTTTCTAACAGTGAGGGAAGGATAATTGCTTCTGATAAGCCACGTATTCCAATGGTACAGATTATTAGACCATCCTACTATGTCTACAATGGATCTGCATGTATTATTTTAGAATTGATCCAAAAAAAAAAATCTTCCTTCTGATGCTATGTTTATATTGTTAATTCAGATAAGAAGTAGTGATACATCTACAGCAGAGTCAGGATCTGAAGTGGAAGAAATTGCTTCACCTAAAGCAACTAGGAGCTACATACAACCTAAGTTGACTCCTGTTTGTGAAGAAGTAAGTGTCTCTATACAAACAATATCTGTCATTTGAGAATGTTCAGCAACATACGTCATTTGAGAATCCTTAGCAGGAAAAACATGTAGAACCAATCTCATAAATGTCATGAAAGGTTTTAGCATCACTTGCTTTATTAGCAATTACACGTGTGTTTGGCTTTGTTAAACACAGGAATCTTCTGCTGTAAATGTTCATATCATGTCATCTGAATTTTGAGCTCATTGATGGTATGCTTCAATGCTTGTTTAGGCTAGGGTTGTTGGTAAAGCAAGTAGCTCTGCTGGTTTGTCGGAGTACGATGAATACGTTCCCATGGTTGACAAGGCTGTGGATATTGGATGGAAGAAACCAGTCTTGCAACAAAATCCACTTACTTCTAGAGGTTTGGAATCTTAGTTATGCTTTCACTGTACCCTGTGATATAGCGTTATTTCTTTCTTGGCAGTAATTTAAAACACTTCTTATATTTACAAACACCCTGCTACTATAAGACTTATGCTCTTTCTTGGCAGTAATCTCTCTCTCTCTCTCTCTCTCTCTCTCTCTCTCTCTCTCTCTCTCTCTCTCTCTCTCTCTATTGGAATACATTGCAGGGGCATCTTCACCAAGATCTGTGGGAAAAAAACCAGATGGAATCTTGGCTCATGTCTGGACTATGCTTGTGGCATTCTTTGTAGCCCTTGTTATGCTAATCCGATCTGTTGCATTACGGGCAACTAAGAAACTTCCAAACTCTGTTTTGGATTCTGCCCACAACATTCCTGACCTGACTGCTGACACAGTTCCCATGGAGGAACTCCGGCCTCCATCACCTGCTCCAGGGTTTAGCAAGGCAAACCTTCTCTCATCTGCTTTGCAGAAGCTTGATGAACTTGAGGAGAAGGTAGGCATGCTGCAAGCAAAGCCTTTTGAGATGCCTTATGAGAAAGTGGAGCTATTGAATGCTGCTGTTTGTCGTGTAGATGCGTTAGAGGCAGAGTTGATTGCCACAAAAAAGGTAATTTTGTCTCTCATTTGATAATCGTTTGTTTGTGCCGATTTATCAACAGTAGTGATTCATTGCTTGTTTTTACCTATGAAAATATCTGGTGTACCAACATGGTTGACTGAAATGTAGATACACAATGTTCGCTAGTTACAACTACAGGTCTAAATATGATTTCACTAGTTCTCTCCATTTCTTGAATCCTTTTTTTTTCTCATGAATCAATCTAGATTTTTTGTCAAGTATACATTTGTCATTATATGTTAACAAGGGTTATATATGCCTAGCTTTTGATATTTGCATATTTTGGTCAGTTTATATATTCATCTTTGTAATTTCTTGCATTTTTCGATTGTTTTGATGATTTAATTGTGATTTCATGCTTCTTCCTGACTAGGCTCTGCATGAAGCTTTAATGAGGCAGGAAGAACTTCTTGCATATATAGACAGGCAAGAACAGGCCAAGCTTCGGGTTAGTTAAAGATTTTGCTCCTCCATCTGTAGTTGAAAGATTTAATCAATGCAGGCTTTTCTATATTTTGCGAATGAAACTGAAATTGTGCCCGTCTCCGTTGGTATGAAACAGAAAAAAGGGTGTTGCTGGTGAAGAGAGTCTGTTTCAAGAGGACTTGCGTGGTGATATGGTGGCTATCTTTGCTTGTTATGTTTAAAATATATTTTCGATATACCAAGTTTGTCTTCCAGAGGTGCTGCTGTTTCTGTTTATAAGCTTCCTTGTACGCGTTATAATATTGTAAATAATGAAGAGTATTGTACAACACTCCTCAAGGTCTTCTGCCTGCGCATACGCAATGACTCTCTAATTTATTTTGATACTGTAGTTATAATATGGAGAAATTCACCACGAAATATGTTAGAACCTTAATGTTTATAACATCTGTTATAGGGTATGGCTCTCGTCATCTGCAACATTGATATACCCCACTCACCTCGTTTGGATATAACAGGAGTGATTATACTAAATTGCAGGCTCGGTAATTAAGTTATTTTCATGGTTAGTGAACACGATTTCATATAAATTGAATGTTTTAGAAAAAAATTCTCTCTAGGGAACTCATCGTATCAATTGAAAAAGGTAAAGAGCATTCAGATGCTACTTCGTCCATGTTCATTTGCCTACCGTAATATCCTGCCACGCAGTTTCCATCTTGTTCTTGCTTTGGAGGAATGTGATAAGACCTTGAAGGGAAACTTGAGCATCATCACTCTTCAGCAGCTCTCCAGCAACTTCAGCAGGTGTTGCTTGCGCCTTGTAATAATCCAGCAACTTCTCAATATCTCCAAAAAGTGGGTGCTCTTGAATCCGCAAGTAATTGTATGCCAATGTCTTGAAACCACTGAAGGTGCAGTAGGACATGTGGATGTGCAGGTCCATCCGACCAGGTCGCAGCAACGCTGGATCAAGTCGGTCCTTGCGATTTGTGGTGAACACAATGATTCTCTCCTCTCCACAGCTTGACCACAATCCGTCAATGAAGTTCAGTAGACCAGAGAGGGTAATCTGTAAATTAAGAAAGAAAGACATTAAGAACCCAACTTGTGAATTATATGATATATATTTTCTATACAGGCAATGTTAGGGGAGGGGATGCAACAGGGGAGTAGTGAGCTTATATTACCTTGTCGTCTTCAACAATTTTGGGTTCATTCTCAGCATCCCTGTTTTGCAACTCAACTGAACAATCTATATCCTCGATGACCAATATGGATCGGCTCTTGGTGCCAATCAACAACCTTCTCAAATCAGAATTGCATTGAACTTCCTTCAAATCCAAGTCAAAAATATCAAATTTCAGATAATTAGCCATGGCTGCAACCAAGCTTGATTTACCAGTGCCGGGCGGTCCAAACAGCAAGTACCCGCGTTTCCAAGCCTTGCCTACTCTCCTATAATACTCCTTCCTCTCTCTGAACCGATCAAGGTCCTCAATCAACGCCATCTTAATCTCCGGGTCCATCGCCATGGTATCGAAAGTCGCCGGATGATCAAGGTTTATGGAACCCCAATAGTCAGTGCCGTTATAGTCGACTGTGTGGAGCTTCACCACTTTTCTCTCCTCTTTGATTTCTTTGGACTTGTTCAGAATGTGGGGCAAGTAAGAGCTGAGCACCATGTCCCTGTGCTTCTTATGGAAGCTGAGCTCCAACTGTCGAACCTCGGACTGTGAATGATCCTCACGTTTGCCATTGGAGGCTGGTTTTTGGCTGCTGACCAAAACCCACTTGAAGTTGACGCCTTTGAAACAATCAACGAGCCCTTGGTTCTTGTCTATAGTGACCAGCAACTGCTTCTCCTTTTCGGGCTTGTTGACTTTGATCCGTCGCGTAGAGGTAGAGAGCAGGGTGCCCAGATAGAGGTTGGCCGCCTCGAACATTTCGTTCGGCGTCAGGCCGTCCAGCTCTTCCACGACGACGGTGATTTGGGACGACAGCTTTTGGAGGCGCGAGTAGAAGGAATTTTGGACGACATCGGGGATGAGGTCGTTTGCAATCGTTCGGAATAGAATTGCCGATGCGGCGAGTGATGCCGCCGCTGATAGAATGGTTTTCGGGGAGGGTAGATTTTCCTGTGAGCACCACATTCTTCTTCTCTTTTCTCTCTCTCTCTCTCTCTTAAAAGTAAAAAATAAATTTAGTGATGATATTGAGATGCGGCTGATAACGATGATGCGATGGTTTTTGTAGGGTTTTATCTTCGGGTTTGCTTGGTGAGAAAGACAATCAATAACAAGAAAGTTGGGATACCACTACTTGAGGAAAGATTCAAGTTTAGGTCGGTCGTTTCTCCACGAATGTCTTGCGACTTTATTTTATTACTTTTTTCTTTTCTCTATTGACACCTGGTTTCTTAAGTGAAATTATCTTCTACGAAATTCAATCCAACTTAATTCAAATTGTAATTAGTTTAACAACTTTGGCTGGATGAAAATTTGTGCTGGTAGACATTTGTCATTTAAGAAATTAATTTAAACAATTTAAATTATCTTTTGAAATTAAGTTTAGAAATCTCGCTCGAAATCTTTTTTTTTTTTTTGCTTTTGCCAACCTCGCTCAAAATCTATCAACAACACGAAGAACAAAACAAAAGCCATACCTGCTTAAGAAAAAAATGACTTGGCCTACTTTTAACCATCAAATATTTTTATAAAGAAATGGACGGCTGAGATTACTATATACAAGGATAGACGAGTATAGAAAGTTAGGGCCCGTTCGTTTATGTTTTAAAGGCCCGTTTTCGTTTTTAAAAACAAAAACAGAGGAAAAACATGTTCGGTGAATTAAAAATAAAAAATATTGAAAACGTTTTCATAAAATGAAAACAACTTCACGTTTACTTCCACAAAACAGAAAAAAGATGTTTTTGTTCTCCCAGAAAACAAACTCTCAAAACACAGCTTCTTCTGCCCGATCTCTCTCTCAATTTTCTGTCCCTATCAGACTAATCGTTCTTTTCTCCTCCTCGCTCACCCATCTCTTCTCTCCCCCTTTCTTGACCACTCTTCTCTCTGGCTTGGCTCACTCCTCTCCTTGGCTATAGTCTCTCTTCCCCTCTTCTTTTTGTTCTCTCTGATTGCTCCATCACCACATCACCATCACCTATCAAACCCAACCGACACCAACAACAACACCACCAACATGCCAATGGAATCAAAACCAAACACCCAATCGAACCCAATACACATCTCGCCACCTAGTAAAAAAGCAATCGACCCTAGCACCTCCACCACCCATACCCAATCAAAGCATCACCATCGCCATCACCACCCAATTAAGAGAGAGAGAGAGAGAGAGAGAGAGAGAGAGAGAGAGAGAGAGAGAGAGAGAGAGAGAGAGAGAGAAGAGGAAGAAAGTAACGGCCTGGGAAGGGAGAAGAAAAGAGAAAAGAGAAAAGAGAAAGGAGAGAAGAGGAAGAAAGAAAAGGAAAAAAGAAGAAAAGAGGACGGCCTGGGAAGGGAGAAGAAAAGAGAAAAGGAGAGAAGAGGAAGAAAGAAAAGGATAAAAGGAGAAAGGAGGAAGAAAAAAATATATTAAAAAAAGTTTAACTTAAAAAAAACAATATAATTGTTTATTTGTCAAATTATACATTAAAAAATATTTTTTAGAATATAAATTAGCAAAACTACACTTGAAAAACAATTGTACTACCAGACACGTTTTCATTGTTTTTGTTTTTTAAAGATGTTTTCTAATTAATCTACCAGATGCATTTTCATTTCCTGAAAATGCAAATTTGTTTTCTTGTTTTCATTCTCTGAAAATATTCTCTGAAAACACTCTCCGAAAACGTTACCAACGGGCCTTAGAAACCCCACAAAAACAATTAGATCCCGTTTGGTATATTTCTCATATTCGACCGCGGCTCCCATTACTCTCTTCAACCTGAAGAAAATCTCAAATACGAACCCTAGCCCTAAGCCACCAATCTGACTTGGAGTTCAGTCCTCTACATCATTGATGCGTTTGGTCTCCAGTTCGTTCGTCGTCCTCGCACTTTCCTCTACTCTTCTCGCTAGGGTTTCAATTTCGTCGCCGAACAGCCACAGGATCGATTCCTATTTATTGAAATTTTGTGAGTTCTTCAACCTCTAGAAAATCTCCAATCGTAACCCTTACTCACCAATCTAAAACGGAGTTTAGAATAACCTTGATGCTTTTAGTCGTTAATTCGTTCTTGGATGCAAGAAAGAAGACAACGAAGACTTGGGAGATGAAAAGTCGTGCTCAGAGAACGACCTTAGCATGATGAGAAGCACATGCTTATTTATTACGTAGCTGCCAGGGAATCCGAATATCTACAGGTGAAAGTCTGAATTTGAGGCTTTTGAATTGATTGGCTTTCTCTTCCTTTGTTATTTCAATTTCTTACTGCGACTCAAAAGGTTGTCTATCATTTGCTAGGTTGGCGATGTGGTATTGTTTGTGTGCAATTCCTCAGTTGACTGCGGCGGATCGAGACAATTGGTAGGGTGCAGTGCACATTGGTAAAATTTCTGGACATTTATCTTTTCTGACTAAATATGGGTGGCCAATTTTATTTTTTATTTTTTTATGTACCTTGTAATCCATAGTTGGCATGACCCATTCGATCTTATTTCATGGGAATAGGCATGCTTGATTCATTATCAGTAGTGTGGGAGAAGTGGCCAGATGCTTCACATAATTGCTTCTGTGACGCTAGTGTTGTGCGGAAGCGTAAACTAACTGTGAGTAAAAAATAAACATTTGGCAAGAGATAAAAAGAATAAAACAACACCAACAAGAATACCAAGATTTATACTAGTTCGACAGTGCCTACATCCAGTTTGGAGACGACATAGTATTCCACTATAATTAATGAGAACATACAATAGTGTTTATCACTCAATTTTCCAAAGACTCAAATAGCCCAAGCTCACACACTCATAATAGGAAGAGAAAACAAAAAATATAAAGCAAAGAATAATTTGAGAATTTTTTTCTCTGCCGAATGGCTTCTTGCTATTTTTCTCTCCCTCACTTTTGGTGCAGCAGCTTCTCTTCTCCATCTCTTTTAGCTGCTACCATGCTTTTCCTTTTATAGAGAAGCCAACGGGTGATGCCAACTATGGATGTAGAGGACTGATGCCAACTACTTCAGTTATGAGACCAGTTATGAAGTTAAAACAACCAATCATATTTGCATGGCTTTGTCTCTCACATGCAATTGGCCAATTAATGCATTCCCATTGCAATTTGTTTGCCAATCAACCAACTACCAATTTAAGTAGCCAACAATAACTTTGCACGTGGGTGTAATCTTGAGTCAAATAGTCAACAAGTGGTATTAGGGCACCATTTTTTTGACTGGGGTTTCGTATGAGTGAAAAATTCACTGGAGTTACAATGATGTGAATAGTGTTATGCTACAGTTCGTGAATAGTGTCGGAGCTATGTCCCATGAACAGTGAATAGTGCCGAGTGAATTTGATAGCTGGAGATAAAGACGAATCTGTGAAGGAAAAGGAGTCGACATCGTCTTCGTCGGCACCTGATAGACATCCAATTGCTACTATAAGGTTAGAAGTTGATAAATTCAATAGGTCTAATAATTTTGGTATGTGGCAATGTGAAGTTGTGGATGTATTGTATCAACAAGAGCTAGATATGGTTTTGGAGGATAAAATCGAAAATATTGATGATGCAGTGGACACGAATTAATCTTCATGCTTGTGCCTTTATTCGATTGTTCCTTGTTAAAGATTTGAAATACTCGTATATGAAGGAAACTTCTGCTAAAAAGTTATGAATGAAATTGGAGGAGAAGTATATGACCAAGAGCGCAGAAAATCAGCTCTTCTTGAAGAAGTGACTCTTCCGATTTCAGTATCGTTCAAGTATTTCTATGCACGAACACTTCAATGATTATAAAAAAATACTTGCTGATTTAGCAAACCTTGATGTGGAAATCCTGACGAGGATAAAGAACTATGTTTGTTAAATTCATTGCCTTATGATTATGATCATTTGACAACTATTTTGCTGTATGGAAAATCCGAGATGACACTTGATGAGGTGTTTGCGACATTGGTGAATCATGCGTGTCACAAGAAGGAACAGAAGACTCAAAATTCATAAACCGAGGCACTTGTTGCAAGAGGAAAGAAAATCTGGAAAGCGGGAAAAATCTCGTTCAAAGTCACGAGGGAAGTTTTCTACTAAAGATGAATGTGCCTTTTGTCGCCAAAAAGGTCATTGGAAGGAAGATTGCCCCAAATTGAAGAACAAAGAGAAGGAGAAAGTGGGTTCTGAAGCAAATATTGTAAAATCTGAAGATGATGATTTCGAGTTTACTTTGGCTAGTGCATCTGCTGATGGTCACTCCAAGGAGTGGATTTAGGATTCAAGTTGCACCTATCGTATGTGTCCCATTCGGGAATGGTTTTCTAGCTTCCAGGAGTGGATTGTATAATTGTTTTGATGGACAATAATAATGCCTGCAAAACACAAGGGATAGGCAAAATCCATTTGAAGATGCACGATGGAACAGTTATAGAATTGAGTGATATTCGATATGTACCGGATATGAAGAAGAATCTCATTTCATTGGGCGTTTTGGAATCCAAGGGTCTCAAGATCATCATGGAGGGTGGAGTTCTGAAAGTTGTGTACGGGGCATTGGTGGTGATGAAAGGTACAAGGCGAAATAACTTGTATTTCTTGGAAGGGAGTACAGTTATTGGTGGAGCTATTGTCATCGAAGCTACTAATGCAGATTGCACAGACACCACAAGTTTATGGCATATGAGTTTTGGGCATGTTGGTGAAAAAGCGTTGCAAGGATTGGTGAAGCAAGGCTTATTGAAATGTGCGAATGCATGCAAATTGGAATTCTATGAACATTGTGTACTGGGTAAGCAAACTAGAGTGAAATTTGGCACTACTATTCACCACACTAAAGGCATTTTAGATAATGTTTACACTGATGTTTGGGGATCTTCCAAGAATGCATCTTGGGGAGGTAGCCATTATTTTGTCTCTTTTGTTAATGACTTCTCTAGAAGAATATGGGTGTACACCATGAAGCGTAAAGATGAAGTCTTGAAGATATTCCTGAAGTGGAAAAGGATGATTGAAACGCAAAGCCGTCGAAAAATCAAGACTCTTAGATCAAACAATGGTGATGAATATAAGTCTATCCTTTCTTGAAAGTTTGTCAAGATGAGGGTATTGTGAGGCACTTCACAATTAGGGAGACATCGCAACAGAATGGGGTGGCAGAGTGCATGAACCGTACTTTGTTTGAGAAAGTCTGGTATATGTTGTCTAATGCTGGTTTAGGTAAGGCGTTTTGGGCTGAGGCGATTACTTATGCAAGTCATCTCATTAATCGATTACATGCTGCTACGAATGAGGGCAAAATGCCCATGGAGGTATGGTCTGGTAAACGTTGGACTAATTACAAATATTTATACATTTTTGATTGTCCTGCTTACTATCATGTCAGGGAAAGCAAGTTGGATCCAAGAGCAAAGAAAGCTTTATTTATGGGATTTAGCATTGGCGTGAAGGGATATCGACTCTGGTGTCTAGATGAGAAGAAATTTGTTGTAAGCAAAGATGTGACTTTTGATGAGGCTGCTATGGTAAATCAGAACAAACATGAAGGTGAAATTGAAGCAACCAAGACCATGAGTAATTCAAAGCAGGTGAAGTTACTGAAGACTCCAGTTGTTTCAGTAAGGTCTGATGTTACAGATACTAGTCCTACAGTTGATTCTAATAATGATGATGAGGATCATGAAGAGGAGGCATCTATCCAAAAGCCTCCACAGCAACAAGATTTTATTGCAACCAAAAGATCAAGAAGGGAAATTCGAAAGCCTGCTCGGTTTATTGATATTGTGACATATGCACTTCCCGTTATTAAAGATGATATTCATCCATCTACAAAGAAGCTGTTAGAAGTTCAGAGAGCGTGGAGTGGAAGAAATCTATGGATGAGGAGATGAAATCTCTTCATAAAAATGAGATCTCTTCATAGCGAACTGTAGCACAACACTATTCATGCCACTGTAGCTCCAGTGAATTTTTCACTCATATGAAACCCCAGTTGAAAAACTGGTGCTCTGATACCACTTATTGACTATTTGACTCAAGATTACACCCACGTGCAAAGTTGTTGGCTATTTAAATTGGTAGTTGGTTGATTGGGAAACAAATTGTAATGGGAATGCATGAATTGGCTAGCTTTATGTGGGAGACAAAGCCATGCAAATATGGTTGGCTATTTTGACTTCATAGCTGGCCTCATAACTGAAGTAGTTGGCCACCCGTTGGCTTCTCTATAAAAGGAGAAGCATGGCAGCAGCTGAAAGAGATGGAGGAGAAGTTGCTGCACCAAAAGAAGCCATTCAGCAGAGATAAGGAAATTCTCAAATTGTTCGTTGTTTTGTATTTTTTGTTTTCTCTTCCTATTGTGAGTATGTGGGCTTGGGCTATTTGGATCTTTGGAAAATTGAGTGATAAACACTATTATATGTTCTCATTGATTATAGTGGAATATTCCGTCGTCTCCAAACTGGATGTTGGCATTGCCGAACCAGTATAAATCTTGGTGTTGTTTTGTTCTTTTTATCTCTTTCCAGTTTATTTTTCACTCACAGTTGGTTGGCCGCACAACAGCTTGATGCATTATCAGTAGCGTGGGACAAGGCATGGCCGGATAGTGCTGGAAATTGTGTTGGAAGTGGCGGTGCCATTGTTCACAAGTGAAGAAAGAGAGTGAGAATTCGCGAGGAAATGAGAAACCACTAGGAAAAAAAAGAAACTGAGCTGGTACTAAGTTAGGACTTCGCAAAAATTACGGTTGTGCAACTGCATTTATGTAGATCATAACTTCTCCATTTTAAATCAGAATTAGCATGCCGTCTGTCTACGAACTCATATCAACAAGCTTTACATAATTGTGCTGCTTAATTCTCCAAAATCCTATATGAACAAAAAAGTGACTAAAGTGCCCCTACCCCTAATGGTCCCAAATAATTCATTTACTTAATTAATTGTGAAATTATGTTTTTGCCCTCAAGAGTAAATATACTTTAGTCACTTTTTGTTCGGAAAGAAATTTGGGGAATTGAGTAGCACAATTGTGTAAAGCTTATTGATACGAGTTCGTAAGTAGGCGGCATGCTCAATTTTGATTCAAAAAAGAAGTTATGATTTACAAAAGTGCAGTGGCATAATCATAATTTTTGCGAAGTCACAATTTAAGTAGCAGATCATATTCTTTTTTTCGAAATTTCTCACAATTCTCTCTCGTCTCTCTCTCCCCACGTGTGAATAGTAACCCTACCGCTAACCATTCAAATTCTGGCGTAGTTTGACCTCTGTTGCCATCGCAACCTTCATAAAAACTCTCCTTTCGTCCTCCTTTACAAAACCTAGCCAAGGCTCGATCGAATTCACTGCTGATGAGCTGGATTCGACGACAAGAAGAACTTACGTTTTTCTGGCAATGTTTGTGCTTTTTCCTGCTACTCCAGTTGTCGTTTCCATCGCATGATGTATGGTTTTTCATCTTTTTTCGTGTTGTATCTGTTTATGTAGGTGGTTTAGATCGGTTCTAAAGTTAGTCCCCTTGTTAGTCTGAATGTTTTGGTATAAGTATTGCCTGTTATTGTTTAGATTTTTGGTCGTCGGAAATTACTCAAGCTACTTGTCGCGGGACCCATCGTGGTGGCCCATTTTGGTCCTAAACTGTTTCCCTCTTTGTGCCGAGCATGACTGTATACTCAGATTTGAAATTGGTTACTATTTGACTATTGAACGGATATTGTGTCTATTATACGATATCCGGGTTCGATAGGTTCAAGCTATAGGATCATTTCCCTAATTCAATTTTGTCGTTTACAACAACATTAGGGATGTTGCCCTAGGTTTTTGCATGCACTTTGAATTCTGAGAAGTTAAGTTTCAATTTGATTCATATATTAATATTATGATTGTATTCTTTTAATAGGTACTCAATCGAAAGGACCCTTAAAGGGTTGAGTTTGCTTCGGATTAGTTGTGAGTGTACTTTGTTTTCATATGAACATTATTTTCATATTGTCAAGTGCATGCATAACTATGTTTGGTTGGGTTTGAAATGTGATTTAATGGAATTGGATGTCGTGGAGTTTTTAATGGTTTTATGTTGTACTTTACTTACGCATAAAGGGAATATGGTATTATTCTTGTGATTATAAACATGTAGTTTGAGATATTTGAACTCCACATGGCTAATTGCTTTGTTTTGATATTCATAAAATCACCATATACCAGATTGATAGCTTCAATAATTACATGAAAACAATAATATTATTATTCATTTGGAAACCCCCAAGAGAGTGTTATAAAAATAATCAGAGTACGAAAAGTACCACTGAATATTGGGAGTAGAATTGTATTTACTCTTGTGGTGTTTGCACTGACAGAATTTTCTCTCAGATAGAATTCACTAACTCTCAGATTTCTGACTCTCTTTTCTTCTCTCAACTCAGTGTGTTATCACTTCTCACTGTCTTGCAATGAAGAGGTGAAGCCTTTAAATAGGCTGAAGCACCTGTGATGGTCGGTTAGTTACAAGCACCCGTAATACATATTACAGGACTTGTATAGTATAAAAAGCAAGAACGCTGGGTAATTAAATGTGATTAGATTTTTCTAGCAGATCAGTGAAATGCTTGCCATAAGAATATATATGAATTTTCTTTTATTCTGGTTGCTTTAACCCATTTTTATTAACTCGAATATATATAAAAAAATTGCGAGCTTAGACCATCCATGAATTCGGAAAAGTTAATAATTGGACGCCACAGTTTATTTACAAATTCCGTTTGGATGTACTCATGCGCCTTTAACTGGGCCAATTATGTCGCTTATTGCTCCTATGTGGGGCCCACTTTGTCTTTTTTGACTCTCTTGAGGACTTATTTTGTCGTTTGTGTCCTTATGTTGGGCCTATTTTGTCGTTTATAGCATATGGTGGGCTTATTTTCTTTTATGGAAATTTCTTTGGGCTTATTTTATTGTTTACTAGTTCAGATCAGGCCTTTGTCTTTTATGAACCCTTAATTGGGTATATTTTCTCATTTTTGGATCACTAGTGGGTCTATTTTGTAATTTATGAGCCCTTAAGTGGGCCTATTTTGTCGTTTTGAACCATTGATTGGGCCTATTTTGTCGTTTATGAAGCCTTCATAGGTCTATTTTGTCGTTTACGGCCCTACATTAGGCTTATTTTGTCGTTTATGAACTCTTCATTTGCCATATTTTGTTGTTTACTATCCCTTTAGTGGGCATATTTTGTCGTTTACGGTCCTGTTATAGACTATTTTGGGGTTTCTGGGCCATGGGCTTATTTTGTCATTCTTGAGGTTTAAGTGGCCCTACTTTGTCATATATGGGCCTTTAGGGGCCCATTGTGGACCGATTTTGACCATTCAGTGGACTGATCTTGTCGTTAATAGGCAAATTGAGTTTATCTCTAATGGGCCACACTGTATGCTGACCCTAGTTAATATAGGATGCTATAATGAGGAGTTTAAAATGAGGAGGCTATTTGAGAAGGTCAATTTGGGCACGTTTATAAATAGAGATCATAGAAGGAACAAGGGACATAAAAGATATTCTACAACAGTTCCATTATCCTAAATGGCTGGAAATAATTATGCTTGTGACATGGGGGAGGGGAATGAGACAGATCATTAAGAAGATATACCTTTAAATTGGTGAATCAATGTGTTCATTCAATTCAATCACCACTGTTCGATTCAATTGTTTTTTTGGTTTGAAACACTAATGAATCTCTAGTTAAAGGATTCTGCTATCCAGCGCACTATTCTTTACAAAATGCATAGTATGTTCTATATAATTAATCAAGTAAAGTCCAATAACACTAATGGATTTTTTAAAAAGTTTGAACAAGTAATGGCTTCGCTGTTGCCAATTTTTGCCTCAGATACGCATCACCACAAAAATTAAAGAACAGAGATGTTTGTAGAGCAAGCATCAACAATTCTCTTGCAACTGATGAAATCAAGACAAATAATGCATCACAGTCAAATTTCTAATGCATATTCAACAGTCCTAACATATGACTATTTTTATCCTTCACTTCTCCTATTAAGAACTCTATTGAAAAATGGCTAATGGTTAACAAATTTGAACTCTAAAAAATTTAGGCCCAAAGAAAGCTTCTCATATACAAAAGCAGATCACAGCCATAGTGAAAGTAAGAAATGTCAAATAAGCAAGCAACAGTACCAAGTGAAACCTACGTGATAATAAGGGCTAGTTCAATAATTAAAACCTACATGATAATATGTGACCTTGACAATACCCCATACATAGGCCATCGACATGACCGCATATGCACTCGAAAATGCAGTGGTCCTCGTCTGAAACTCTACTGGAAAAATCACTAACCTTGACGTCAACAAGTTTCGCTTCTTCAAGATGAAGTCGAGATCAAAACCCTAACTTAAACCCCGTCAGTCACCTCACTCTATTGAAGAAAACTCCTGAAACAACCGACCGCAGCAGTGGCGGAGCCAGGAATCTTACCACAAGGGGTCTTAGTGTAAAAGTCCCAATAAAAATTTAGGATGGAAAAAAATATTGAAATTGAAATCATAGTACTTTCATTCATAATTCATATCGAAACAACATTACAAGCTACAATTGTCCACGACGAGGTTTCATATTTTGAAAACGTAGCTTTATAGCTTCATTTTCAATACAAGCAAAAATATATCTCTCAATATAAACAATCAAGCTATCACTCAACTATTGATCTCCCATTTTGTTCCGAAGTGATCCCTTAATAATATTCATGACAGAAAATGTCATTTCCATTGAAGCAATTGCAACCGGTAAAACTAAAGACAGTGTAATAAGCAAATGCACATAATTGAATACTTGATGCATCCTTGTCTCCACCATTTTCTTTGCAAGATCACCAATCCCTTCCAATTGAGAGAAATCATTACTCGAACGTACATAATGAATATAAATCTCAAGTTGATCTTCAAGTGCCAAACAATCCTCATCCGAAAAGTCTTGAGGACAAAATTGAGCAAGTCGAAGTAGCTTTGGTTTATCAAAAGCTACAAATGAATCTTTCGGACTCAAACATGCCAAACAAATAAACAACTCGGTATTTACCTCATTAAAGTGATCATCTAACTCCGTAATTTTCTCATCAATGACATAAATAAAGAGCTTCACACGCTAATGATGACGATTTGTCTTTATTGGAGCATTACGTCTTGACCTCCTTGGAAGTATAAATGCATCTTCCATGTTATGAACATCAATATGATGTTTCTCACAAAAAAAAGATACTTCATTAACCAATGCATCGAACCCATTATTCCTCACCCAATGTAGCTTTTTCTTGCATGATTTCACTAAAGCCATTGCATTCATAATTTCTTGATCTTTCCTTTGTAATGCTTGTGACACATCATTTGTAAGTCCCAATATGGTTTTCATCAAGAAAAAGTGAAGCACAAACTCAAAAGTACGTATTTCTTTCATTAACTTATTTGCTTCACCTTCACTGTCATTGGGATTATCATTAATAACCATTTGAAGCACATGAATTATGGATGAAAACATAGAAGTGATGCTAACAAGGTACCATAGTGTGAGTTCCATCGTGTGTCACCGGTACATTTGAGATTTGTTTCTTATAACATCCCACATCGACCAATGGAGAGAGGGTGATGTGCCTTATATGTACATGCCCACCCCCATCTAGCACGAGACATTTTGGGAGCTCACTGGCTTCAGAGTCATGGGAACTCCGAAGTTAAGCGAGTTGGGGCTAGAGCAATCCCAGGATGGGTGACCCACTAGGAAGTTGCTCGTGAGTTCCCAGAAACAAAACCGTGAAGGCAGAGAGGGGGGTCCAAAGCGGACAATATCGTGTTACGACGGAGCCGATCCTGGGATATGACAATTTGGTATCAGAGTCACTCTGCCGTCTGGTGCGAGTGTGCCGACGAGGACGTTAGGCCCCTAAGAGGGGTGGATTGTAACATCCCACAACGACCAACGGAGATGGGGTAATGTGCCTTATATGTATATGCTCACCTCCATCTAGCAAGAGGCTTTTTGGGAGCTCACTGGCTTCAGAGTCATGGGAACTCCGAAGTTAAGCAAGTTGGGGCTAGAGCAATCCCAGGATGTGTGATCCACTGGAAAGTTGTTCATAAGTTCTCATAAACAAAACCATGAGGACAAAGAGGGGGCCCCAAAGCGGAAAATATCGTGCTACGGCGGAGCCGATCTCGGGATGTGACATTTCTTGTTTTAAGCTTCGCCCCGTTATAAGATAATCATTTTTAAAAGCTATCACAAGCTCTTCTTGGAGTTGCCCTCTAAGTAAATTACGTCACTTATAAGAAGCTCCAATATGATTAACCACACTATTAGCTGTTGCAAAAAAGAGAGGCACTGTATATATTTTTCTTTGCCACGGCAACAAGAGCTAATTGAAGTTGATGAACAAAGCAATGAAAATAATATACATAAGGTTGTTCTCTCAATATCTTTATTTTAAGGTCATTCAACTCACCTCTCATATTACTAGCACCATCATAACCTTGTCCTTGTAGATGGAGTTGGAGTTTAGGGCTTGGATGAGAGGGGATTGAGTTGGGAACTTTGGATTGGAGGAGAAAACAAAAAAATTTGGGGGTTTTAGAATGAAAGTATCGGTGTTGCTGGATATGAAGGATACGCTAGGCATTTTCTTTTCTTTTTTTCTTTTTTTTTTAAATTTCAGACCTGGTCCAAAACGACGTCATTTTGCCCAGGTTGTTTATAAAATAAAAAATAATAAAAGACCCACACACAGCCTTCTTCTTCAATCATTTAGTCGGGCACTTGATGTGCAGCTCCAAGAGGTGGCACTAGTAGCTCCAAGGGAGCTCTAAGCTTATTTCCTTGGCTTCTAAGAGGTCGTGCAACCCCACTGACCCCACTGTGGCTTCGCCACTAGACCACAGCGAGTCCATTGCGACCTTCACCTGATTTGGAAACCCTATTAGGTCATTGAGGGCGAGTAAGTTATCGCTCCACGAACCGAAGAAATTAGTGATTGTTGATCGGCGATTTGATACAATTCTTGTGACTACGAATCGAAGTGAATACTGGTTTCTTTCTCTCTTGGCATTGGTGATGAGGTTGGAGAGACGACGATCTCTTTTACGAAAGAATGGCCATACACAACGATCTGGTTGGATCTGATCATCAGAAATTTTCTAGGATTAGAGATTCAAAGAATGATGAGTTGCTTAAAATTAAGAAATAAATAAGAAATGTGGTTGGGGTTGGCTTTGGCGCTTTATTTTGTTTTTCGTGAACATAGAATTTGGATGCATTGCTCTTTGCAAAACGCACGATACGCTTGCGTTTAGACTTTTTTGCACTTTTGTAGTTGATGGAGGAAAATGATGTTGGGCTTCAGGCTTGGCAGTTGGACCTCAGGGCCCATGAATGCGTTGTCGAATTTTTATTTATTTATTGGAATTACGTCAAATACGAGGGATGTATGTGGAATTTATATTTGTGAATTAAGGAAATTGATTTATTTCAATGTAAAAGGTTTTTATTAGCTGTCTGAAAGTGAACAAAATCTAAAACGTGATGTTCCAAAGTCATTTTCCTCCAAAACGAAAACAAACCTTGGAATTGGAAGGGAAGAGCTTGGCATTGATTTTGTGAACAAGACTGATGCTTACCTTCGATTATTAGAGGTATAACCCCATACTTCATTTGTATACATCAAATCAAGTGCCCAGCAGTCCATATACCAAAACACCAATCATCAGTCTGTCGGAAAATCTTCACACAAATATGTGTTTTGCTGAGTTAACGTCAGTTAAATTCATCCATCACTTGACAAAGACTTAGTTGTTGACCATTCACAACCCTAATGCTCGTAAGCCTAGATAAAGAAAGAAAAAAAAAAGTGTCATTGTTTGTTGAAATATTAATTAATTAAAACTCCTTGGTTTTTAATTTGTATTACACGATAGAAATATATTATCTGTTTCTCTTTAAAAAAAAATACAAAAACAAAAATACTTTTCAACGAAACAACTGAACACATCCAATGACTTCCACGTTTCAGCTGTAACGGTGGCTACTACAATGAATATTTAGTACTTGCTATGGCAATTTACTGTCTGCAGCAAAATGCTGCAGAAATATGGTCGCTTTTGTTAATCCATCTAAACACAGAACAAAATTACCAGCCATGGCTTTTCATATGCCTGAAGATTTGTTGTCCAACTCACTAAATAAACCAACAACTATCGCAATCTGACCAAATACTGCAGAATATATACGACTGGAAAATTCACCATAACACCATCAGCTGAAAGACAGATTTGCATTGACAACCAAAGCCTCTTTTTCTCTATTATTAACTCAGAAATGAGTGAGTTTAACATGAAATACAACTGCGTATTATTCATACAAGTTTCAGGATGATACATTATGGAACAGTAATTACATTATGGAACAATAATTGTAACGATCTTCAGCAATCACATACCAGACATCGCATCTCTGACATGTCTTTGGTGGGTAAGGGACAAGGTCTTTCTTCTCATCCTTCTTCTCACTCTGTGGAGGACCTATACTCACAACGGAAGCAGATCTTCTGTATTTTCTTACCTTCTTGATAACCTTTACTGGATCGGCATCCCCAGTTACTGTCACCGTATTTTTTGACGGGTCCAGGACAATGGAAGTTATCCCTTCTACCGTTGCTATTAACTTCATCACCTTCTTCCTGCACTTTGAACACAGCAGTTCCACTGACACTACAGTTTTCTGCAACACAAGACAAAAGCAAAGGTCAGATTTTGTCCGTACTTGTGCGCTCAGAAAAATAATAAATTCCATCTGAAGTTTGCAGTGCGTGTCAGTGAAAGACTCCAGAGAAAATGGTATGTCAATAACTAATTACATAGCAGGAAAAATAAAACAGAGAGAGATGGAACCTTAGACATAATAAAGCAATAATGATAGAAAGCAAACTGGAACAAGCTAATAACAAAGAAAGAATGGATCCAAAGATGCTATATATAAAATGCTCTCTCTCTCTCTATTTAGTTTGATTATGTTTTCAGCACAGCACTTTCTTGGCAAAGAAGCTGGTTGAGTACAAAATGACAGTGTCAGTAGTTGGCTAGAAGTAAATGCCAGTAGGAAGGGTTTTTAATTGGGTCACCTATGCCCTCCGATATGCAATAAATGCAGAATTTACCATGTGCGGGCACACACACATCCCATACTAGGCTAAAACACACCTTTCTACATCCTCTTTATCTTGAAAGAAATGAAACCGTTTATAGCAAAGTTAAAATGATGCTGGCCTGCCTGATTCTGAATGTACTACAATTTTTTGGAAAAAGAAAAAAAACAGAGAACAATCTAACAAGCTTGCCCATTCGCCTGTTTGTACACACAGGCGTGTCAGCTTATAGCAAATTTTACTAGAAGTAAATATGCTGATTGACTCAATAAAACAAGGATTTTGAACAAACCAACAAATGAGGTTTTAGCTCAGCATGTCTCCAAGAAAATAATGAAGACCTGACATTACGCAATGTGTGGGGATATAGTAATGGCAATCACTTTATCAATTCAGCTCGAGTGGGGTCAGTTGAATGAGCAAAATTGACCCACTTCTGGAACATATTAATTCTTTCTTCTCCGTACTTGAATCATCAACTTTAACAGGATTAGATCCACACACACAAACACAGAGAGAGAGAGAGAGAGAGAGAGAGAGAGAGAGAGAGAGAGAGAGAGACCTATAGACAGCTCAGGAGCTCATTGTTCAGCACATGATGTAGCCAACCCACGGCCTTTATATTCCACATATATGCTGATCAAAATACCAAAGCTGAACAACCAGAGTTCACAGAACCTTCCATATTAGTCTTACCGCTGGTCTAGAAACATGTTTCAGCATCAGGCTCATTGATTCTTCCAAATCATTTCTTTTGAATGTTCGTGGTTTGGCAATGTAGTTACAAAAAAGAACTCCAAATCACACTTTGTACATCAGACAGAAGTGGAAAATGTCATAAGTTACTGCTCAAAACTAAATGTGTTTGGTTCCATTGTTCAAAACTGTAAGAACCTTATGTTTACCTGACAATTTATTAAAGCATATCAAAATATAAATCTGCACCAACAATGGAAAACTTGAAACATATGAAGAACTATAAGGAAGCATAAAGTAAGCGCAAAAAGAATTTTGATGAGAAAACTGAAATTTAGATTAATGCCTATGCAAGAAATCGTTTCTTCAAACTTAGATAATTCATTGATTCCCTAAAATACTGTTGCTAAAGCAGACGCATTTTTAATTAGAAAATACCAAGGATGCCCTGGTCTTTTTTTCTTCTTTTCTATAGTAGTACTAATACCACAATGTGAAAATCCAACTGTCTGAATTAATAGGCCATGTGGGCTTTGATGGAATCACACTGAAGTTAGTTGATACATCACTTTCCCTGCAGAGCCCAGAAATTATGTTTCATCAGTTTCTCCTCATTTCCAATTAAACTTCTCAAACTTATAAGAAGGAGTTTTGTCGCACTCTCTACTTCCCTCGTTAGTCTTCATTAACTTTATTAACAACATGAAACACTGATTTACGTGCCTCTACAAAACTATGTAAGGACTAAAGCAGCATGCCGTGTTTATGCTAATACAATTAGAAAGTTGCAGGAAATATGCATAACTCAATCTAAATTGAATGCATTTGCCTCCTAATGAATGGGTAAATTCATACAAAATTATGAGATGCCCACGAACATTTGCAGACTTACAGAATAAAAATTACCATAGGTTAATCTATTCTACAAAAGAAAATTTTCATGGACTGATGATGCATGCAGCGGCAGTCCAAGATATATTTCAAAACAGTTATTAAAAAAGAAAAAAAGAACAAAGAAAAGAATTTCATCATTCTTCAAAACAAACAAAGAACCAAACACCACATGCATACACTAAGATAAAGCTTATATATGATAAATCATAGGCACAAAGAAGAGAAGGGGAAGAGGGATGGGAATAACTTGCTTATATTACTAACCTTACAAATCAAAAACTTCATAGAAACAAAGGAAACAAAGAAATAATGGCTAAAAGCCAAGAAGTATACAAACAAATACAGCAATTAACAACAACAATTTACAGAAAACACTATATATCAACCCACTTGCACTTACTCATAATTTGAAGTAAAGTATCCTCCATGGCACTGTAACAAATCTCAATTTGCAGTTTTAAGAGCCATTGTGCTTGTATTTTTCTTTTGTCTTTCCTCAGTTTCCACCATTCGACTGTAGTAGGTTACTATTTTTTTGTCCAACTCATAATATTCTTCCATTTTCTTCAATTGTTTCAAATCCAGGTCAATGAAATTCACCTAGGAAAATGCAACTCAAATAAGATATTAATGTCATAAGGAAGGATTTCCCCCACAGGGAATTTCACCGAGGAAAATGCAACTCAAATAAGATATATTCATGCTCCAGCTGTTAAGAAATGGTATTAGATTACGAGAAGAAAATCTGTAAAGAATGAAAATATAAAAACTTAAGGGAATTGAGCATCCAAATGCTGTGATTGAAAGATGCTATGGTATCAGTCAGAATGAAATGATAAGGAGATCTGTACCTTGTAATCAAAAAATTGGTTGCTTGATTCTAGATACAAATTATTATATGGAGATCCTGTATTCCCATCTTTCCTTGGTCTAAAACTAATCATCAAACTGCAGTCCTTCGCAGTAGCAGCTATCAAAAAGTCCTTCACAATCTTCAAGCTTTCATCCAAAGAGATGGAATGCAATGAAAGATATCTCTGTGACATTTTTTCTTTACCAAATGCTCTGCATACCATGCAAGGCTCTGAAACAATGTCATAATACGCATGGATAACCCCATCAATGTCAAGGTTATCAAGTTTCTGGACCTCAAGGAGCCGATCCAACACTCCAGAATTATGAACTGTTTCAGCAACAAGCTGTAGAAAACTCATTGTGCGCAAGCCATCACCTCCCTGAATGACACACTTGAGTGCATCTTCAAATTTTCCTCGAGTCACAAAATTGGTACTGTCTGCACCACCACCTAAGCCCCCAAATATTTGAGAACCATTCAAGAACACACGGAAGTTATTCTGCGGGGTTGAGAAGAGATCCCTGATAGCTTTATGTATTCTGTCCTTGGATCCGGAGAACATATCAAGTGGATTATATTCACTATATTCTGATACCTGTAACACAGGTTTAGACAAATCCAAGTCAGATTAACATTGACGTTTAGTATTACTACAAAATAGGACTCTCTTTGCTGAAATTTGTGCGCAGAAGTTCTAAGAAGAATTAGATGAGATGGAATTCCCATTGAACATATGGAACTCATTTGCCTGATTTCCGGGTAGTAAATAATTTGACCAAGAGAAGAACATAGGAAAAGCACACCTCTCCTTGATGCAACTTCAGAGCTTGATGCATCTGAAAACGAGTAATGCTCCGTTTAATGGCATTTCCTTCATCAATGAACTTTGAAGATGGCAGAAATCCACATTTTGGCTATTTTTGGAAACAATTGAAAAGAAAAAAGGAATAACTAAATATATTTCAAGGGTATTACTCATGTGAAGACAACAAGAAAAAAGTTTACATGACAAGCATAAAATAGAAACGAAGAACACAAACATGGAAAAGCACCTTTATCTCCACAGATATACAGGGTTCAACTTCATGAGTACCTGAAATGAATAAAGAAGAATAAACTATCACTCTTTGAAATTTATCAGAGCTATTTCCTAAGGTCTCAAAAACAAAACAGAACAAAACAAAAAATAATACTTCTGATCATATCTATCACAAGACAATATTTAGATAAATAGGTGCACCTACATTTAATAAGATGCAAAGTTCCTATGATTCTAAGCAGAATGCTGCTAATTCCAGGTTTCTCTCCCTGCTCCTCTGAGTTTTTATGTAGGTGTGTGGATATTACCTCATATCTTTTACTAGAAAAGTAAAAGGCATGCAAAAAAGAAACCTGGATCATAGGCTAGATTAAATAAGCCATCTGACTTTCGAACTACAAGTGCAGAAAAGACAGTTCTAAATCTTTAAGTGCAGCACTAATTAAAATTGTAACTAACAGAGAGACACTAATTACCTCTAGGAAAAAGAGAATGATCAGACATAAGAAGCACAGAATCACATTGTGTGTCAACTTTAGCGGCGTCAACTCGAGAAGCAGGACGCTGAGAAATTATGTTCTTCTCAACCAACTCCAAGAATTCCTTGGAAGCAGGGACACGCATCTGCCAAAATTCAAACTGAAAGTTAAAGAACAAAACCATTTTGTACATCTTACCACATGCATGCATGACTTCACGGGAAAACCAAAGGCATAAACTATATTGCTGAGTATGAGGATCTTTCAATCAACACTATTGTAGCTTTCCCTAATAAGAGAAAGCTTACCGTGTGACTCAGCATATGAAATCCATAATCACTGTCTTGGTTCCAGACATAGATACATACCCCATGTACAAATACAGCTCAACTAAAAAAATGCCTTAAAGCCCACCATAACTATTTTGAAATGATACATACAACGTGGACATGGTTCCATTCAGCAAGCATCATGCATTAGTACAAGTGTGGATAGCTACATACCCCGGAATCAATGTATGTGGAACCCAATAGAGGGCTCATGATGTGCTTCACAAACAGTTGACAAGCAAGTTCTTTGTTAGAGGTAGCTACAATGTCCTCCGTGTCCTTCCACAGAAGACGTTCATGCACGGTTAATGCAGTGGGACTGTTCATGGACTTTGACCCATTAACTGGAGCTTTCTGTAGACGCATTACTTTCCCAATCTACATGGAGCAAGGTACAATCATTATAAGCTTTAAACATGACCGATCATAATAAGGACCACACCTACTCCCGTCGTGAACTACTAAGAAATTCTTCTCTCTTAACACATTCTTTTAGATAAGTGCATAATTGGAGCTCAGGTGGTGTGTGTGTTTTGGAAACAATCAAACAAAGTATGAAACATACAAAAGCGGGGGTGGATCCGTTGTAACCGAGAACAAGATTAGCAGCGCCTTCGCCTCTGTAAATCCAATCACCAGCGTCTTTTTTCTCTAAAATGACTTCCATGTCTTGGTGTTGATTGAGATTCAGCTGCTCACAGTTACTGCACAAATGAACATTTCAGTTTTTTTTTTTTCTTCTATCCAAAAACAAAAATTCTCAAAGCAAGATCGAAATTTGCAAGTACCCAATTGAGGAGATAAGATTTGCAAGAATCAGCTTGATCAAACAAACACATTGCAAGAATCAGCTGACATACCACACACCGAAGTCGCAGAAAGATGATAATTTTATAGATTAGGCCTGAGGCTGAGAACGCAGACCAAATAAAGAAAGCCGTTCCTAGTGGGAATCTTTGTTCGGGCTCGAACAATTTTTAATGGCTTATCACTCTGTCAGTGGCTTCACCTTTACCCTTTACCTTTGCAGCTTCACTTTCTGGATGCTAATTCCTTTCTGCGTAATCTTATTAATTATACCACAATTCTAGCACAAGTATGAGACAAGCAACCTAAACCCAAAACCCACTCCGGGAAATTAACAAAATTAAAACTAAAATTTTTAATTTTTATAAATAATAATAATAATTAAAGTTCATAAGAACGGGTCGACGGCGACAAGATATTGGGTCGTTCGGGTTACACACATAAGAAATTGCAGTTCGATCCACTTGTCATTCCGATTTAATTAATGGTTCTTGGCCCATTGGGCAGGCACAGAAAAGGCCTATTGACTTTAATTATCTTTTGTTTCTTAAATTTCACCCATACAAAGATTATACCGGAGCCCGTATTCTTAAATTTATATGATGAACCGATTCCGATTTGAAGTTGAGATGAATGTTCATTGAATTGTTGGGGTTAGTTGAGATTCTTATATGCTCTATTTAGCTTTACTATTTTGTTCTAATTTTTGGTCACGCAATGGTTATCAAAATCAGTCTCTACTTTTTTCTTTGAGCGAGTAAAGAAAGTATACGAGACCATGTTGCTGATGCAATCACCGGTTTCTGAATTTATTGAAGCCCAGATTACAAAGGAACTGTTCACAGCGAGCTACCAGCTGGCCTATTAAGTCAAGGCAACATTTCCATTCCAGCTTGGAAAAAGCATAAGATGGAGAAAGACTTTCATGTAACGTTTTGTTATTTTTGGTTAATAACGTAATGACATGTAAGATAACTTTTTCACATGTTATTGTGTTATTGATTGGAGATAGCAAAACAGTGATATCCTCGTTACATGTAAGTTTTTATGCACCTTGTTGATACTCAAAATTGATGGCCAATATTGAGTCCAACTTAGTTATGAGGTATGATGGATGATGGGTGAAGGTGTGGTGGACCTTCATCGTGTATGTGAAGATTTGAGCAAGCGATAAATATATAGAATACAAGATATACTTGGTTCACACTTAATGAATGAGCTACGTCTATAAAGAAGTACATTCTTATTCTTATAATAATATGTATTTATATTTGTACAAGGGATTTGACCCAAATATAAAGAGAAGAAGAGAGAAGCCTAAGACTAAAGATCAAGTCTAGCCTAATGATCCTTTCCTAAGTGGAGAGTGGTCTATTTTATAGGTGAGGGGCGTCTATACATCCTGTAATATTCAAGTGTAGGACTTTTTGCTTTACTTAGATTTATTTCTAGTTGCTTGATCAGAAATGGTATAAACACACCTAATAGGTATGTGAAATTGAATTGTGATGGGGCATGGTTACGACAAACCATGAAAGGAGGTATAGGTTGGGCAATTCGAGATAGAGTAGGGTGGATGCTCAAGACGGGTGGTACTGGAAGTCTGCTTTGTCAGTCAGCTCTTATGATGGAAGCCGAAGCTATTCGTGATGCTTTGACATATGCTTTGAATGCGGATTTTGATCAAGCTATTGTGGAATCCGATTCACAGCAACTAATATAGATGCTTCAAGGAGTTATTCCTGTTGATGTCAAGATAGAAGGAATTATTTTTTACATCAAAACCTTGTCTCAACAGTTTGGGTCGGTGAGCTTTGCTTTCATACTTCGGAAATGTAATGAAGCTGCTCCCTTGGTTGCAGCTTTTGTTAGTCGAGTTAGGTGTACCTACTTTTGGGGCCTTTTATGGTCAGAGTGGCTCTTTGATGTCTTGGCTAAAGATATAAACCTTTCTATTCGCTTATAATAAACTTTCCTATGGTTTAATATAATATATATGAAATATTCTACCTATCTTTGTCAACATTGAAATCTATGACATGGAGAAATAGGAGGAGAAAAAGAAGAAGGAAAAGATAGTATATAGGGTGAAAAAACATGGGTGAATTCAATTTGATTTTTGTTTTCTTAAATTAGTTGTTAATTATTGCTGTACTATTATTTCATGTAAGAAGAGATAGATAGGGACATAGTTGAAACTGTGCAAAACTGATTGAGAAAGAGCCTTTTCTTTCATCAAATAAAAGGTGCACAATGCACAATGGGCTTCAATAATTAAAGGTTGGAATTCTGCGTCAGTACTAGTAGATGGCAAATGCATGGTTGGAAATGCATGAACAACTCTTACTTTCTTATTTTTCAAAGACTATGCGTACAACCATCGTGGTCCCCTTTCTGTGAAACATGGTCATTATGTAAGTTCGAACAAAAATTGGTTAAGTTGGTTCGCGGATCACGAATTATAACTACACTCTTGCCGACATCTCACAGATTATGACTCTTCTATATTTCAAACAAAAGAGGTTAAGTTGGCTCGCGGATCACGAATTGTAACTACACTCTTGCCGACATCTCACAGATTATGACTCTTCTATATTTCAAACAAAAGAGAGGTTAAGTTGTTTTGGAATTCAACAGTCCATATGAATCCCTATGATAAATTAGTCAAAACTCTCAAATCATAATCATGTATGTAAATAATACGGCCCGACTAAGTACTGACCTGGCCGGAGCCACCCTTTTTTTTCCAACAAATGGTGAATATATTGTTGTTGCGTTGCGTGATATTTCAAAACTTCCACGAACGTCGTTATATATGTATAGTGGGTACTTTCTTGCGCAGTAGAAGAATAACACGTTTAAGAATAAATGAGTCACATACAAATTGCAAAACGACTGTGTATCACATGTACCATGTGCTTCTAATCTAATGTATTATTTGCAAACAAACCAAACTGGGGGAATTAATTAGGTATAAAATATCATGTGCATGGGACACATGGTGCGATTCTTTTTCCACTCATTTCGAAATCAATTTGATATTAGTTTGATCACTCTCATTAAAATCTTCATATATGTATTCTAATAAGTATCGATTTGTTGATTTTTATAACTTGCCAGAATTGCTCTTCGGACCATTTGGATGAAATGATTGACATTATAATAAGGTTAAACTGTAGGATTACGCTAGCACAATCCATGTATGCCAAAACTAAAGAAAAATGGGTTTGAAATGAGGGAAATAAATGGATTCCAAATCATTGATTGCATGTATCAATCTATATTTTTTTTTTATAGTTTTCTTTTTAATATTTTAACTAGCTCCATCTAAATGCAGCCTTATTTAATTGGTTTTCAAATGTATATGGAGTGTATAAGGACCACCTAGCTATTCATGCTACATATAGGCATAGATACCTTTCACTCTTCTGTGGTTTGAAATGAAAAGAGATGCAGGAAGGTTTTTGTCTGTTTTATTTTGGCCTAGGTTACCGTTATAGACTTGGATATATGCATCTGATCCTCCCCACGCACGACAGGACATAGTACGTAGTTACTATAATGTGTGGTTGTGGTGCATGGTTCCATTTATATGTAATGACTGGCAATGAATGGCAGACTGGGTCTATATATAGAGCACAATTACTCCAAGCTTTTGTATGAGACAGACAGACGAACAGACATGGAGGTGATGCAAATGCTTCACATGAACAAAGGAGTTGGCGAGACTAGTTATGCTCAAAACTCCAAAGTTCAGGTCCAAATTAATATTATTCATCATGCTTTTCTTCAATTAATAACTATGTTCTAATTCAACATGTTAATTAATTTCATGTATACATATATATGTATATTATCTTTTTATTATTATTTTGTAGAGCTAAATAATTTCCATTGCAAAGCAAATCATTCATGACGCCGTACAAGAAATCTTGCGCTCAAATAATACAGAGAGCATGGGGATAGCAGATTTGGGCTGCTCATCTCCGAGATCATAGATGTCATCATACGCGCCAAAAGCTGCAGCCTCGGCCTCCACCTGTCAGCAACAACAGAGCTCAGAGTGTTCCTCAATGACCTCTTCAGCAATGACTTCAACACCATTTTTATGTCACTTCCTGCATTCTACAACAAACTCAAACAAGAGAAGGGTCCTGAGCTTGGATCTTTATTCATTTCTGCCACGCCTGGTTCGTTTTATGGGCGGTTGTTTCCGGCAAGGAGTTTACATTTTGTGCACGCTTCTTCTAGCCTTCACTGGCTGTCTCAGGTCCCTCCTGGCCTCGACAGCAAGGCAGCTGGCGAAGCTTTGAACAAAGGAAAGATCTACATATCCAAGACCAGCCCACAATGCGTTTTGGACGCATATGCGCTTCAGTTTCATAACGATTTTTCATTGTTTCTCAAGTCCCGCGCTGAAGAAATGGTTAGTGGAGGACGAATGGTGTTGTCGCTCATGGGCAGGCCATCCTATGACCCCACAACTCCAGCCAGTTGCTACCAGTGGGAGCTTTTAGCCCACGCATTGATGACCTTGGTTTCAGAGGTATCTACAATATTTAGCATATATAGCAATTTAAGCTTTTTTGTTTTTGTTTTGAAACAAAAGAAATATCGTAAATTTGGCTTATACCCTTCAAATTCAACCTACGTTACTTGCAACCCTTCACTTTTTGTTCGTATAAATAATACCCAATTTTTATAAGTAAAAATTCATAACTAGGATCCAACTCATCAAGTTACCTTATTAAGCTCAATATCTTATTTATTATAATTTTTTTGATTGCCAAAATACCCCTATTTATATTTCAAAGTGTAATGGGGTGGTGTTTTAATTTTTGGTTCCCCAATTTATTGTGGTGATTCCCTCTAAAAATTTTGTCCGCAATTAATTATCCGTTTTATTGTTAAAATTCATTAATACAGTCAACAATGTGTTGGCCGAAAAAGGGCAGTTTTCCTTATTGCCTTTTTGAAATTTTGTTTCATCTTCCCCAAATAATAATATACCTATTTTAGAACTTGGATTTCATTTATTGTACCTTGTTTTTTCATGGATAATAATCTACCTATTATTTTTTATATATAAATTATTCTGTATCTATATTTTTATAAATTATTTTATACCTATTTTTCTGTAATAATCTACCTATTTTTTAATAAATTATTTTGTATCTATATTTTCTATAGATTATTGTCTACCTATTTTTCTGTAAATTTTTTTGGTAAATAATATACCTATATTTTTATACGTATATATTTATATTTATATTTTTCCTAGGTACATTATTGGATATGTAATTTACAGATTATTTTATTTTATTTTTTGGTTTGCAATTTTAGGGGTGATATGTTAGAGGGAATGGCAATCAAACGAAATGGGGTGATTAATTGATATGCTATTAATAAGGAGTATTAATTACAATTATGGCAGTTAATGAAATGCTTAAAATAAATTAAAAATAAAATATGAAGTCTGGTGGCAACGATGTAAAAACATAGGAATACTATGACCTCTTATATCCTACTGGTCATTTAAATTTGAAATTGAATTTTACACATAGATTTATAGAGTGATGAGTATAAGTCTAGGAAATAGAAAATGTAGGGACCTATATTGAACAAGCCCGAATAAATATTACAAGAAAAGATCCTTGAGGGATCTATAAACCAAACATATTAAATTTTAATGAAAAATATCAAACCAGATACAAGTATGTAATAAAGAATGGCAATTTAAGCTTTTGAAGTTGCCAGAAGAGTAGAAAAAAAACATCTCCCTTAAGATGGTCATTAAATTTGCTGACCACCTCTCTAATAGAGGTGCGTTGTATGTGAGAATCACATATATTAAATAGCAACACCCATTCTTCTTCTTTTTCCATTGCATTATCCCATTAATGCATTAGCTTAGATACTAACTTGTTCTATGGGTGCAGGGTCTTATTGCAGAGGAAAAGGTTGATTCCTTCAACGCTCCCTACTATGCCCCATGTGAAGAGGAATTGAGCTTGGCGCTTAAAAAAGAAGGGTCTTTCTTAATGGACAGCCTGGAGGCGTTTGAAATTGATTGGGATGGCGATGGGGATCAAGAATTGCATCACACATTTGACATGGTAGGTAGTGGCCAGAAAGTGGCCAAGACAGTAAGAGCCGTGGTTGAGTCAATGCTCGAATCTCATTTTGGAAAAGATATAATGGATCATCTGTTTCAATGCTACGCAGAGCTCGTCAGTAATCACTTATCAAAATCTAGAACTAAATACATCAATTTGGTCCTTGTGATCATTAAAAAGGATTGATTCAAAAAAAAAAGAAAAAAGATTGAATAATTTCCTTTATGTCTCCCCATCTTTTTTTTCAGGTTGGTTGAATTATTTTGGTTGTAGCCAATGCTTCTAGTTGTGTTTATTTGACAAATTATATATATAATGTATTGAAAATGAGTGATATTAGAGATGTTTATGTTTGTAACAGTATTTCATTTGTTTTCTGCGAATTTTGTCAATTCAAAGCAAATAAGAAATTTCCATTATATCCAAGGCATTGTTGATTGAAAATTAGGGTGGTGTATTTAATTGGGATTTTAAAAGATTATTTTCAAATAAATAAGTCATGTGGTATTCAATTAAGACTTTTAAATAATATAAACAAGTCTAGTGGTATTCCATTAAAACTATTAGGATTTTTAAGGTGTCGAAATCTTGTGGTATTCAATCAAGACTTTAAACAAGTAACAAAAGTCTTATGGTATTCAAAACCTTACTAATTTCGAAAGATTTTTTAAAATGTGAGATTGTGTGAGATTTTTTAGTAGGTGGTATAAATATCAACCCCTATCTCAAATCCCACCCTAACCCCATCAGACTTTTCACGAGATTTTTTTAAAAATTATTTCCTCAACTTGACCTCCACCCAAGCAGTTGTGCACTAGGTACAAACCATGGCGACCAAACCATCAATAACGACTACTAGGTATAAGTAATGTTATTTCCTCACCTTTCCTCACATGAAGACCAAACCACCTTCAAAACTAGAGCTATCTGTTGTTGGGGTATAAGCTTCTAACATGTGGACCTCCACACATCTGTTTGACAAAGCTGGATGGCTAGGCAAAAATTGCCCACCATCTGTTTGACACAAGCCCCCAAAGGGTGCAGCTTTAGTTTAGATTAGTTACTAGAAAATCATTAATAAAAGCGACTCTCTCACAATTGTACTTGTTGTTAACAAAACTGACTCAAATGGAGCTGTTTGGGCAGGCTTTATGAGGATTGTGGAGAGCTCCTTTCTAGTTTTCAGAAGGCCTCAATTGACCATGTGTCAAGGAGCTGTAATGAAGTAGCCCACATACTTGCAAGATATGCTTTGACCTGTGGTCAAGATTATGTTTGGTTCGAGGAACCCCATGCTTTGATTCATGATATTTTGTTTCAAGATTGTACCCCTATTTGAGTTTCAATGAAATTTCATCTTTTATCAACAACAAAAATAGATTTTGATACAAATAAATGATTTTGACAGAGGTGAGAACCAAAAGCATTGAAATTGTTGGCATTGATCGATGTGATGTACTGATAAATAGTTTACTTGCAAAATCCATACAAAAGTGGAATGCAACTCCATAGACCACAATACATAAATGAGAGAGTGTGTATGGTGGCTGTGGGAGGGTGGGCTACCGAGAATAAAGGTTGGCTTTGTGGGTGTCGGGATGATGAAGAGATAGAAATAATATTAGAGTTTCATTTTTAAGAGTCTATTTTTTCTAAAAAAATTTATGTCGATCCGAAAGAAATTTATGTGATCCTTTCAAATTTTATAAATCTTGTAATAGAAATCTTTAAAATTCATAAGCAAAAAATCTTGATTATAGAAATCCTTTAAAAAAATCCTATAAGTAATTATCTTCTGCTTAAATCCGCAAGACTTTTTTATCCCCAAATAGTCTAACAAGCACTCCTGGATATGGTTTTTGCAAAAATGGAAATTCTTACCGACTGGGCAAGTCACTACGTACAAGGCATGGTGCGGCTATTAATATACTTTTGTTTGTTATCTAATCATATTAAAACAAACATCCATCACTTGCATTGCACGCGAGCTTTTGATGGCAATGGCAGCACCGTGATGTCGTTTTTTGATGTTACAAAGTGATAAGTGCCTTGTCATGTCTGATTTATCAAATCATGAAGTCATTACTCTTGCTAAAGAATAAAGGACCCAAATAAATAAATAAAATCCAAGACCTTAGCCTTCAAGTAGAACTTAATAGAATGTTTATTCAAATAAAGCCCAATAACTCATAAATAGGCTTTTAGGCCCAAAATTTGCGAATACTGTCAACGGCTTTTTTGATAGAGCATGGTGCAGCGTGTATTGTATTGAAGCAGCCACTATTAGAGCGATTCCACAGTTCCCCCTAGTTGTTGGTGGGCTCCACAAGCCTGGGCTGGCCCTCAGGCAAAATCAGCCCTTACTCTAGTCTGGGTTTACTCACGTCAGCAACCAAAACTTTTTTAAAAAAAAAACTAAAAATTTTAGAATTTTTAAAAAATAAATACTTAGTCATATTTTTCCATTCCCACACCAAAACTCCATACAAATTCATCTCATGATATCTCATGTGAATAATGGTTGTCATGGCAATGAGTGGAAACACTACAAGCCTTTTGCAAGGGCTGCCACTATTAACGTGAATAGTAATAGCATTTGCCATCCCTTGCCCTTTGTCATGGCAAAAGGGTGGAAGTGCTCTTATTATTAGAGCATTTCCACCCGTTGGACTTGCCAAGGCAAAAGGCTTCCTAGCTTCAAAAACACTCTCCAATGATCAAATTCATGCTTAGTTTGGGTGCTGTGCTTTTAAAAAAAGCAACTTATTTTTAAAATTTTCTGACTTTAGGTGTTTGGTAAAACAAGTGAAAGCCCTTTTTTTTTTCAAAATCACAGGTCAATGGCAGCAGATTTGAGAAGCGGGTGGCGAGTGCTTTTAAAATATGCTTCTTTTTGAAGCATGTAGAGCTTTTAATGAAACTTTCATAATCCCTATTGAGACTACCCGACCCTAATTCCACTTTGGAATCCGGGTCGAATCCTATTTAAAACTGACACCTGGGACTCTGTTTTACGATCCGTCAACAATTATACAATCCTGGAACTGCCTAAATTAATATATCTGAATTCGGGTCCGGTCCAACGGTCTAAACCTATTAACCCCGGCAATAACACACTAAGCGAGATCCATTCGGGGTTCAAACGGTATCCGAATTAAGATCTGCGAAATTCTACGTGCTCGTGAGGACCAGGAGATTACTCTAGTACTGAAAGTGGTCCCTACCCTGCTGCCCACACACCGCCACACGCGCCGGCAGCGCGTGGGTGGCTAAAGCGATAACGCATCGCCGGAAAACTCCAAATCGGGGCTTAAGACTCCTACCCTAGGTAAAACACCCTATTTGGAGCCACTTTTGTTCTTGGACCTACCCCAAAAAGTGGCCGGAAACGGCCGGAATAGTGTCCTGAAACTCTGTCAAAACCTAGGTTTTGAAATCGCTCTCCTACACGTGAAATCAACCAATTCCTATCCAACCACCAGCTAGAGCTGGAAAAATAGCTAGAAATACATACCTCATATGCCCGGATTGGTGGCCGTAGGAGAGAGATCGAAGCCGCGAAGTTTCTGTCAAAACCAATCGGAAAATCCACGTTTCCCGACGGCTAGCCACGTCTGACGGTGAGACGAGGCCGGGGTATGCTGGCGGAACTGGGCCGGTCAATTTGGGACCGGTCTCGTGACTTGGGGTGGCCGGTGGCGGTAGCTGGAGGGGAGGACCCGATCGGACTGAAAACGAGGGGGGGGGGGGGGTGGTGACGAGCTTGAGTGAGAAAGGAGGGAGAGGGTTTTAAAATATATGACCTGGCAAATTACCATTTTGCTCCTGAAAGTATTTTGACCGTATTTTCTTCGTTACAACCCCAATTCTAGCCCAATACGTGTCTACGGACTCGTCTCGCTGTGCTCTACGCAACAGTACAACTGGAATTCCTAAATTCCTTCCACGTCAAAAAGTCAACTTTTCTCAATAAAATATCCTAATGGCATTTTTGTCTTTTCCTCCAATAAATGAATAATTAACTATTAATTTTAGGTTTGGGTCATTACACCTATACTACCCTCATATGTTTTTAAAAAATTACATGTTTTTGCCACAATTTCCACTCCCCTAGAGTTCACGCCTCCTCCAGCTCCATTTTTAAAGCTTCCAAGGTCGATTCTCATAAAGAGAAGTTTGCAAAATTCTTCCAGAAAAGTGTAGTGATTCTGAAATTGTATTTTTAGTTGGCTATTTCCTATAAAATGTAAAGAGTCTGTAAGTTTTTTATTCCTAGATAAGGAAGAGGTTTAAATAAGGAAGAGGTGTAAAATCTATACAAATCTGCATAGAGTCTTAAATAAGGAAGAGGTTTAAATAAGGCCAATCTCTTTGTTTATTAGGTAAAAGAGTTAACTTAGTATATAAAGGGTTGGGCTAGAAGTCTTTCTTCTCGGACCTCTTTTTTGCACTCTAATCAAAATCGTGAGACTGGTTTATAAGATCAAGGGAGAGAGATAAAAGGCTGTTAGGTTCTTAGATTTATCTAGGTGATAGTCTGAGAGCATAACATATCATCCATTCATCATGGAATGTTGTGGAAGCTTTGCTTGTGAGGAAGATCAACCTGCGTGAATTGATGTTCATCCAAGAGAAAGTGAAGAGGACGTGTTCGTACAAGACAAGAGTATTTGATCAATCTTCTTTTATGGTGTAAGAAAGTATCAATTGAGTCTTGTATATGTCCTTAAGTTTTTAGTGAAATTAGTTGTGTGCCTTGAGGTTTTTCTCTCCTTTGTGGAGGGTTTTTTCCTTGTGCGAGATTTCGTACAAATACTTTGTCTTCATTTATTTTCTCAGTTTGTTATGTTTTGATTTTTGCTTTGTAGTACAAGGATTGAATCACATATCAATCTTGCATATTGCATTTTAACATTGATCCATCCAAGTTTACAATTACAGATTCTTTAAAAATGTGTTTGCTACTCTGTGAAAGATTAGATGAAATCTGCATCTATCTTTCTCTTTGAAGAAGGTGCTCTCTACTCATTATTAATGTTAATACATATATCTTCCTCTTCTCTCAAAATAGTTTATAGTGTTGGTAGAATTTTGATTCTGGGCATAAACAACAAGTGGGTTTGTTGATGTCAAGATAGTAGGAGTTATTTTTGACTGTGAGTTCTAGGGAGAAGAGAGGCTTAGGATAATAGCCTGATGATGAATAGAAAACTTTTGAGAGAGTAACAAGATAATTTTATTTTATTGATTGTTATAAGAGCATTTCCAGCAAGCAAGCTGGGGGGGGGCTGGGTGAAAAATGGGTTTCTAGCAACAAAAAACAGCCAGGGCAAGGTGTGGGCCCCACCCAAAAAATTTTGCCTGGGCCAGCCCGCGGGGAGGTCCAGCCCGTGCGCCAAAACTCGTTTTGGCTAACGTCATCATGCTGACGTTAGGACGACGTCAGCGACGCGATTCAAATTTTTTTTAACGTTGGCGCGTGCAATGCACGCGCTAACGTTACAAAAAATTTGACGCGCCCGCTACAGTGACCCGCCAACGGGTCTTTTCCACGTGGCCCCGCACGAGCTGTCCGATCAGCTTTTTTCCAAATCCAACGGCAGCCATTTTTCGCGAATAAAAAAATGAAAAAAAAAATCGAAAACTGCACCCAACGGCTCTCTTCCACGTGGCGTAGTCTGGGCGCTCGGATTCTTTTTTTTTTTTGCAATCTAACGGCAGCTATTAATTCTGCCAAAAAAAAATGAAAAAAAACGGGAAAATATGAGAAATGAAATCTAAAATATGAGAAATGAAGATGTAGAGAAGATATGGTGTGGGAGGTATGAGCTGAGCCTCTGGTTTTATAGAAAAATTTAGACATATAGAGATGACACGTGGCGCAATTTAAGAGGATGAAAATCTTATCTAAAATTTGAAATTCAAATGAAATTTGGAATTGGAAATTTATCTGGAATTTGAATTTCGAAATGTATCTGAAATTCAAGTTTTGAATTTATCTGAAATTTGAATTTTGAAATGCATCTGAAATTTGAAATTTATCTGAAATTTGAAACCGAAAATCTTATCCGATTTGAATAGAATTGACACGTAGGAACTCAAAAATCTTATCCGAAAATATTACCCAAATTAATTGTTTAAATAAACAAAGTTGTGAAAAAAACAAAAAAATGAATAGTATTTGCCATGGCAAGGGGTTAACTGTTGGAAACACACATTTGCTGGGGGGAGCTAGGGCAGCCACTATTCACGTGAATAGTAACTGCCCTAGGGCTCCCCTTGCCATAGTAAGGGCTAACTGGTGGAAATGCTCTAAGAAGGGTACAAGGGCTTTAGAGTTGGTTGGATACAAGAGGTGGTTGATGTGAGTTTAGACAGCTGTAGTTTTTCAGCTCTTCCTAACTTGAATACATAATTGGGCTGCTATAGCTATATATAGAGTAACTGAACCGACTCAGAGGATGGCAAATATCTAGTGGTCGGTCATTGCATAGTAACCGACTTCTCAAAATGCTTTCCAGCCATTAGTTATAATATAAGTCTAGAATAGTCTAGTTACAATACATTATACAATTAATAGGATATTTCTAGTGTAGAGCTCAAATATGACTTATCTATTTTCACTCAATTTTTCTAGATTTTTCTTTATTATTCAAAGTACAATGTGCATTACTTTTTAACATTGACATCAAAAACTTGTCTCAACAGTTTGGGTCGGTGAGCTTTGCTTATATACTTCGGAAATGTAATGAAGCTGCTCACTTGGTTGCAGCTTTGTGAGTCGAGTTAGGGGTACCCACTTTTGGGACCTTGTATGGCCAGAATGGCTCTTTGATGTCTTGACTAAACATGTAAACCTTTCTATTCGCTTATAATAAACTTTCCTATGGTTTGATATATATGAAATATTCTACTTATCTTTTTCAACTTTGAAATCTATGATATGGAGAAATAGGAGGAGAAAAAAGAAGACGGAAAAGATAGTATATTGGGAGAAAAAACATGGGTGAATTTAATTTGATTTTTGTTTTCTTAAATTAGTTGTTAATTATTGTTTTCTGAAACTTTCCAAAACTGATTGAGAAAGAGCCTTTTCTTTCATCAAACGAAAGGTGCACAACGCACAATGGGCTTCAATAATTAGAGGTTGGAATTCTGCGTCAGTATACTCGTAGATGGCAAATGCATGGTTGGAAATGCATGAGCAACTCTTATTTTCTTATATAAGCTCCTCACGTTTCTTCTTTGACTCTTCTTCGCCCCCCAACCCAAAACCAACTCCAGATCTGCAAATCTCCTCACTTATCTGTTGCGAAGTTCAACAATACGGATTCGTTACGAAACTGAATTTTTGACCAATAACACGAAGTCCAACAATACGGATTCGTTACGAAACTGAATTTTTGACCGTAACATTCTTATTGTTGAACGCAGGGGCAGTCGTACACCTAGGGCAAGGTAGGCTGCTGCCTACCCCAAAATTTTCAAAAACAAAAATTACCCATATAGAATAGACCAATCCATGTAAAATATACAAACCAATGCCCACCCATGTGAAACATACAAACCAATGCCCACCCAAAAAGTAAGCCATATGTATGCATACAGTCCTGATCTCTTGGACTACAAGGTCCAAGAAATTTGTGGTCACTCACCGTTAGATGTAAATTCAATGGTTCACTTACTCTTGCACTCCTTTTAAGAAACTTTTTTTGAACCATTGGATTAATATCCAACGGTGGGTGACCACAATTTCATGGACTCCTGTGGTCCAAGAGATCGGGACTGTGTATTGCATAACCTCAAATTTATCTTCTCTTTAATTTCCTACCTCCAAATTTTAAGATTTTGTATATGACAACATTGAATTTAATATATTCTAAATAGGTTAGAAGTTATGTGTTCTAATCGATTCTAGAGTTTACTTAAAGAATGAATTATAATTTGCTGACTTTGTTGAAATTAATTAGGTCTTTGATTCTTGGAATTTTGTTGAGATATTTGATTTGAAATTGGTATTTTTGAGATGTTTTGATTTGTTGTTGGTATGTTAATGTTTGATTAAAGGCATTGATGTTATTATGAGAATTTATTTAATTTTTTGTTGGGATGTTGGATTAAATAGGTTATCTTTTGTTATGTCAGATCACAATCCGAACCCGAAGAAAATAAAGAATTTATTGGAAATTTTTTTTTAAGAAAAAGAACAGTTTTTTTTTTCGCTATACTTTTATTTATGTATAGAGATGCATTTGAGAGTAAAGCTCATTATGTCCTCCTACTAGGTGTATATTTTTATGTTTATTAATGAGATTCATTCATAACCTCGAGTTTTTAATATAAGTTTCGCCCATTTGGATTTCAAATCCTAAATCCGCCACTGGTTGAATGTACGGTCAAAAATTCAATTCCGTAACAAATTCGTATTGTTGAACTTCGCAACTGAGAAGTGCCCAGTATATACACACACGGGCGCTACATGCAATTGGTTACATTTCCCATTGTTTAAGCCAGTGGCGGTTCTACAGCTGCCTACCCAAATTTTTTCACCAAAAAAAAAAAAAAAAAAACCTATATGTAAGCAAAACTATTTCTACCCATCTCATGTAATGGTGTGAACTCATGCATGCCTACCCAAACTTAAGAGCAACTCATGTGTTATATGGCCTAGTTAAACTTAAAAAAAGAAAAGGGGGGGAAGCAATATAAGTAAGCAGCCAATTCCCTTTTGGTTGTGCAATAGTCGACAGTCTCAAATCATTATCTTTTGCAGCTTCTTCTTGAGTCTGGACATTCTCTCTTCATAGCATTTTCTCATATCTAAGGCCAATAAGTATTCTTCTATTGGCTTTTTCCTAAAATAAATGTATGCATCTTAAGTTTTTTAATAGTTTAATTTAGTTTTAGATTTAAATAATTTAGTTTTTTGTTGCATTGCATTAATTAGTTTTTTTTTTTGGTTAAGTTTTTACATTTGAGGGTAAATCTCATTACGCTCTCCTCGACTAGGTGTATCTTTCTATTTTTATGAATGAAATTCACTCATACCGTCGAGTTTTTAAGTTAAATTTTGCTTACCTAACTTTTGAATACTGGATCCACCACTGGTTTAAGCCATTGGTTTTGAAAAATGAAACACATGACAACCGACAACATGGACGAGTTGCTTATATAAATAAGCAGCAGCAGCAGACGTGAAGGTTTTAATTACTGATGAGCAGGTAGGTACTGGTGAGGATAGAGAGAAGAGAGAGAGATGGAGGTGAACCGAATACTTCACATGAACAAAGGAGATGGCAAGACTAGTTATTCTCAGAACTCCCAAGTGCAGGTACAAATTAATTAAACAGAATTATTATATTATTGGCTTTCCATCTTTAATTCATTAACTTCTTAGCTCCTCAATCCATATTATTATGATCATTTCATTATAATTAAATTTTATTTTTGTAGGGCAAAATATTATCGGTTGCAAAGCCAATCATTCATGAAGCCGTGCTAGAAATATTGAGCTCAAATAATATAGAGAGCATGGGGATTGCCGATTTGGGTTGCTCATCTGGACCCAACACCTTACTGCCCATCTCCTACATCATGGATGCCATACATGCGAAGCGCAGCAGCCTCGGCCTCCAGCTGTCCCCATCATCAACAACAGAGTTCAGAGTGTACCTGAATGACCTCTTCAGCAACGACTTCAACGCCATTTTTATGTCACTCCCTGCATTCTACAACAACTTGAAACAAGAGAAAGGTCCTGAATTTGAGTCGGTCTTTGTTTCTGCCGTGCCCGGTTCGTTTCACCGTAGGTTGTTTCCGGCCAAGACTTTGCATTTTGTGCACTCTTCTTGTAGTATCCACTGGCTCTCTCGGGTCCCCCCTGCCCTCAGCAACACCCCGGCGGAGGCAGCTGGCACGGCCATGAACAAGGGAAAGATCTACATTTCTAAGACCAGCCCTCAATGCGTTTTGGACGCATATTCACTTCAGTTTCACGAAGACTTTTCATCGTTTCTTAAGTCCCGCGCTGAAGAAGTAGTTGGCGGAGGACGAATGGTGTTGTCACTCATTGGCAGGCCTTCCTCTGATCCCACAACTCGAGAGAGTTGCGACCGGTGGGAGCTCTTAGCCCATGCATTAATGACCCTGGTTTCTAAGGTATATATCTTAATAATTTAGTTTCATCATGGCTATTTTACTTGATTAACATAATATGTTATATATTTATATGCATATGGGTGCAGGGTCTTATTGAAGAGGGAAAGGTTGATGCCTTCAACATTCCCTATTATGCCCCATGTGCAGAGGAATTGAAATTGGAGGTACAGAAAGAAGGGTCGTTCGTAATGGACCGTGTGGAGGCGTTTGAAATTGATCGGGATGCTGGTGGTGGTGAATCTGATGACATGGTGGCTAGTGGGCAGCGAGTGGCCAAGAGCATAAGAGTCGTGGCGGAGTCAATGCTAGAATCTCATTTCGGAAAAGATATAATGGATCATCTGTTTCGAAAGTACGCAGAGCTCCTGGGGGATCACTTGTCAAAGTTTAGAACCAAGTATACCAGTTTGGTCATTTCAGTCATCAGAAAGCAATGATCTTATTCATGTAATATAAGATAATGGAGAAGTTTAATTTTCTTTTTATTCAGTTCACGGTCATTTTGCGTTACCCTTGGCAAGTCTCTAGAGACATTTTGTGCCTTTCCATCCAAGGCATGGTGGAACTTTTGTCAGCATCAAGTCAACCACTCGGGCGTTTTTTATGGCAGCGCACCATGATAACGTTTTAGTGCCCAAGTGATAGTAATGATGGCCAAGGCTTCTTAGTTCAATTTCAATGAATGGAGCATTGAAGCTCAACTCAAAAGCTTTTCAAAAATTAATAATTACAAAGATAGCCATAAAGGCCTGTCGGCCAAAACACCAACCCAATTTTCCTCCACCGTAGACGTCTCTCTTTCAATGTTCTTTAAAATTGCACAACAAAATTTTCATATCATTCTACTACCAACCCAACCTGCAGAGCAGAATTGTAGCTGCAGGAAAAATATGCCTTCCATGTTGCCTTATCACGAAGCTTATAGTTTTGGTTGTTACGCTGTAATAATAGTATTAGGAGCCTTGTCATGTCTGATTTATCATATTATCAAGTCTAATAATCAAAAATCAACGGCTGATATTCCTCCAGGCAGTCAAGGATTGCCGTTGATTGGAGAGACCCTACAGTTCATGGCTGCCATTAACAGTGGCAAAGGGTTTTATGAGTTTGTCCGACTTCGCCGTCTCCGGTAACACCTTTCTCTCTCTCTCTCTCTCTCCCCCTCTCTGTTCATGACCTACCCCTCAACCCTTGAGTCTTTTATAAGTCTCCTCACTGTAACACGGCTAGTTTGTTAATTTGTTTGCTGTGAATGCAGGCACGGAAATTGCTTCCGGACCAACATATTTGGAGAGACAGGCGTCTTTGTTTCGAGCACAGAGTCCGCCAAGGCCATCTTAAATAATGACTCGGGGAAATTCAGTAAAAGATACATAAGGTCAATTGGTGAGCTAGTGGGAAATCAAAGCCTGCTCTGTGCTTCTCACCAACACCACAAACTAATTCGTAGCCAACTAACCAATTTGTTCTCCACGAGCTCTTTATCAGTTTTCATCAAACAGTTTGATCAACTGATTGTTGATGCTCTCAGAGGCTGGGAACACAGAAGCACTGTGGTTATACAAGATGAAGCACTTAAGGTAAACAAACATTAAGGACTGCAAGTTCTGGATCGAAGCCCAAAACTTTAATTAATTGTAAAAATCACCCAACAATCAGCTTTTATAACTCCAAAGCAAACATTCAAAACTTGTTCTGTTTGTGATTCTTATTTAATAAGGTGTTTGATGTAAATTTCATTTTGAGCAGATAACTTGCAAAGCTATGTGCAAGATGTTGATAAGCGTGGAAAGCGGATATGAATTAGAGGTGTTAGAGAAGGAGGTGGCTCATGTTTGTGAAGCAATGCTTGCATTACCTCTGAGGTTACCCGGGACTCGGTTTTACAAAGGCCTTCAGGTAAATAACTCTTCAAAATTAAAGCACAAGAGCTCATAGATGGGATTGTAGGCTCAAATTGTCAAGAAGTAACCTTTGTCAAGTATGATCATTTCATTTAGGCCAGAAAGAAAATCATGGCCATAATTGGGAAGGCAATGAGTGAAAGGAGAAGAGGGTTACAAGCAAATGGTGAAGATTTTCTACAACGGCTTTTGGATGAGGATGATAAAGCATGCAACGGAGCAACCACTAATGGCGGTGGGCTAACAGATGAGGAGATCCAAGATAATATATTAACCATGATTATTGCAGGTCAGGATACAACAGCCAGTGCAATGACATGGATGGTCAAATTCTTAGATGAAAACCCAGAGGTCCTTGACACTCTTTTAGTAAGGGAAAAAGCATGGAAGTTTTTTCTTCTGTATTATCTTCTTTTAATTCTTGTGGTTTGAAAACGCTTGTAGACTGGTAATCTTGTATACTTGTTTATTGTAACAGAAAGAACAACTTGACTTGGCTAGAAAAGTTTCGTCCGTGTCATTTCTGACACTGGAAAGGATTAACGACATGCCGTATGCCTCTAAGGTGGTAAAAGAATCCCTAAGGTTGGCATCCATCGTGCCATGGTTTCCAAGACTAGCTCTCGAGGATTGCGAGATGGAAGGTTCGATTCATTGAAACATAGTTTATGCGTTTCAATTATTCTATAGCTCACAAAATTAAACTTGATGATTGATTTGTGTTTCTGTTCTGCAATAGGATTTAAGATCAAGAGAGGGTGGAATGTGAACGTTGATGCTAAATCAGTACACCTTGATCCTACGGTTTACAATGATCCCAACAAGTTCAATCCGTCAAGATTTGACGTGAGCATGAATGCAGCTGGCCTCAAATTCATTCACCTCAATTCTTGTTAAAAGTACATGTCTAAAGAGAAGTTGCATAATTCGACTTTGTCTGTCACAAACTGCAGGATGAATCGAAAGTTCCATACAGCTTCTTGGCTTTTGGGATGGGAGGGAGGACATGCCTGGGGATGAATATGGCCAAGGCCATGATGCTAGTCTTTCTCCACCGTCTCATCACTACTTACAGGTCACATGATCTCATTTTCTTCTTTTCTGTCTCATTGAATTACACTAAGAAAAAATATATGTCTTTTGCGGCAAAAACATTTGTCGGCACAGAACAAAATTCGTCGGGAGACGTCAAACCGACAAATATTCGTCCGAAAGGTCATCCAAAAAAAATTTACATTGGTCGGGAGAGATTTGGTCGAGAAAGCCTTTTTTTCATTTTTATGATAGTGATTTAAGGCTAGTAATCATTAGTACTACTAACCAATGTGGCATGCCAAAATGCATATCTAGCAAAAGATATATCTAAATTTGCTCGTCCTTTTATACAAACGAATGATTGATAGTTGTTGATTGATGAAATTTGAAATCATTCAGGTGGAAGGTGATTAACCCAGATGTCAGCATTGAAAAATGGGGACTTTTCTCAAAACTAAGAAGTGGTTGTCCAGTGACTATAACGTGTATCACCGAGAATGTTATCCCTAAATATGATGCTATTGTTTAGTATCTGTTATCAATATTCAAACAGTATACTCAGCATACAAATTACAGAATTTCTCCTGAGTTGAATATTGGGTAATAGTAGTAGTGATAAGGGCAGTTGCAATTAGGTTCATAAAAGTGTAATTGCCAAATGATATAGATGTAATGTAACATCCACCTTGTCTGCTAGTCCCATGATCTCTGGGAAAAATTTCAAATAATCTAAGACCAAATGTTTTGTTTATTGAAAGAAACAGACTAAATAAACTCTGGTTTTGGATCAGATGAAGGCAAAGTTTCAATATATCTTATTTTTCAACTTAATTCATGGAACAAAAGCTCACACCCTTTCGAATTGGACAGAAGGAAAACCCTCTAATATAGGGCAAACGACAAGGACCACCAAATTTGACTCTAGAACTTGTACCCAAAAAATTGACTATTGGTAGAATCTCTTATCTGTCTTCCATTTTGGGATTTTTTTGATAAAAACAAACTGGCCATGCTTGAGATCATTCAACTAAAAGACTACAAGTACAAGTCAATGTGGTCTAGCTTAATAAAAAAAAGTTCTTAGTTTGCTGAGTAGAGAGATTTTAGGTTCGAATTCTCACAACATCATAGTTATGTGTGCGCAAGAGAAATCTCTCTCTCTCTCTCTCTTGTAATTTAGACTATCGCTTATAACACTGACTAACACACTACACAAGGTAGCCAAACTCTAAGTCTTGAAAGCCCTGAGGCCCCTATATTGTACATACCATTTTCATTTTGTTCCAATAGTAAAAGCCAATGTGCCTTCAACCGCACCAATAGACCCAAATGGAAGACACCCTTAACTTTGATCCATATTATAACAAAAATCATTTTGTGGGCTATAAAGGCATGATAATTTGGTATACCATATACCTTTTGTTGGATCTTTTCTCTTTCTTTCTATTTCATTCATTGCCCTTTCAGAATTTTTTCTTGTTCCTTTCCCTCATGAGATTTAAAAAAAATATTATTCTATAAAATAAAATAACATGAATTGTAGGTCATTTCAAACACAATGGAAAAGTTATAGAAACAGTTTAATTATTACGTATTATTTTAGTTTTAAAATCCTTGGATAGAGACAATCCACTTCCCACTAACAAATCAACTTTCTTCTCAGTTATTCTCTCTCTCTCTCTCTCTCTCTCTCTCTCTCTCTCTCTCTCTCTCTCTCTCTCTGTTTTCTACAAGTAGTTTCAATAGTTTCATGTAGAGCTGGGCATATGGGATCAAAAATCGGCCAAACCGGCCGAACCAAACCGATCGGTCCGGTTTGGTTTGGTTTTTTCCTTCTCTTTTTGGTCAACGGTTTATGAACCAAACCGAACCGGTAGTCATGGTTCGGTGCTCGGTTCCTAATTTTAAAAACCATCAGTTAACCGAATTAAACCGAATATGTTAAATTATATGTAATTAAATAATTATAATACATGTGAATGGTAAATGATGCATATAGTTTACTTTGAAACTTCGGATGGATGTGAATGTTGAATTATGCATATGTTTTAGTTTGAAAGGATTGAATGAATGAATGAATTTGAATATGTTGTAATGTGAATGGTGAATGAATTTCAAGTAGGTTTTGAATGAATGTTTGAGTTTGAATTGAAAGGATTGATTGAATGAATGAATTTGAATATGTTGTGATGTGAATGGTGAATGAATTTCAAGTAGGTTTTGAATGAATGTTTGAGTTTGAATGAATTTTAGAGTCTACATATTTTCAAGTGGGTTTTGCACCAAACCAAACCAAACCAAACCGAGATAACTGGTTAACCGAGATGATCGGTTTCCTACCTCATTGGTTCGGCGCACGGTTTGGATTTTCTCCAAACCGAGGTTCATGGTTCGGCGCACTATTTGGCCTCATAACCAAACCAAACCAAACCGAGTCCACCCCTAGTATGTGTACGTATTAGTCAAATAATAACAATGGCAAAAGGAAAAAAGAAAATTATTATATTGTTGTTCCCTCTCTCCTTCCCCTGCCCTTGGGTTGGGTGATTAAATGGGGCCCGCCATGAATGGTGGGAGGGAGTATACCTCTTCATGGATTATATGTTACACCTTAATCCTTTCCTCATTGCTCAGCCTTAATAAAAGAATACAAATTTATTTAAATTGCAGACAATGACATTGAAAGTCATTAAATTAATTATTTGTCATTAAACTAAGCATAAGCTAATAAAAACAATTTATATTGATGATCTGTAACATTGACACAACTTGGCATTCGGGTATATTTCTTAAACCTAATTGTTATATTTTATTTTATTTTTCCAAAAAACCCAATTGTTAATTAGGTGGGGCAAAATTCGTTGTTTTAAGTATGAATTGTTGCATTTTCAGGCTGCAACATGGATTATATTTCTTCTCTTTAGGACGCATTCCAGTGTTTATGATGTGGACTTAAACGCCAATCCAATGCCTCTGCGGCTCTACCTCTCCATTCGTTTAAAGAATAAAGCAACCTTTAATTGTCAGTTGTCACCAACTTAAACGCAATCTAGTGTGTGCTCTTCTTATAATTAAAGCCTTCAATTTCTTTAGGAGACTAACTCTTTATTGAGAGTGTTTATCCCATATTGAAAAGTTAATGGACCTAGTTTAGGTTTATAAGGAGTTTGAGTTCTCCTCCCATTGCTAATTGTTTTTGGAATGAAACTTCAATTTCCTTTACGGTATCAAAGTAAGGCTTCACATGTTTAACCCAACGACTGCATGTGTGAGCGTGTTGAGAGTGTTGAAGATGAACCCTAACCACAGACCCCAAGGTTTGAGAAAATAAAAAAACTGAGTTAATTCAAACAATTATATATATTATATCCATTATAAAATGGTGATGGACCAGCTGAGTTATTGTTATATTATTGCTCAAATTTATACACAGACAGCTACAATATATTTAGACCAAACGAGAGAAAAAGAAGAAGAAGTAGATAACTACATTATTCAAAAAATATTAACATTATCGGTTTCAGATCAATAATGTCGGAGTTTTTAACGTTTTTGTTGCTGTCCTAAAATAAAAGATGAATGCATACATACGTGGACGTGCCCTGTGTGCAATCATATCGTCTTAATTTCACGGATTTCTTCTTGTCGAATTTAGTTCATGGATAGATAGGCTCACAAGGCTGATGCCTTCATCTGTACGGATGGAGTGGGTTGGGTTGGCGAAACAAAATAATTGAAATGTTTTTATTGAGAGAGAGAGAGAGAGAGAGAGCACCACGAGTGTAGGGGGTGGTGGTAGAGGCTAGACTGCTAGTGCCCAGCGAATAATAAACAAGAAGTAGTTAAAAGAAAGTCTCAAAAGAGAAGAAAAATTGGTAGTATGTGTGTGCTAATAAACAAGAAAAGGTGTTCATAGCTTTTGGCTTTTTTTTGTTGGCGAGAATGCAAATATCAAGTGGATGAGAGCAACCTGCTTCATCTCCTCCCAAGTCCTAACAAATACGAGAACTTGTACGCACACAACTCCACATCCAAGTTTAATCATTTTGTGCAACCACCACTAAATAACAAAGCCCTCCTCCTCCCTTTTCTTATTTTCTTCAATGAGAGACCCAAATGGAAGACATGGGGCAATTACCCATCAATAGTTTAATTCTACACAAAGCATAAAAGTAGACAAGAAAAAGCGACTTTTTCTTCCAGAAGAAGATCTCAGCCTTTTGAATTTGAGGTCTCCTTAAGAATTGGATGGTAAATCATCTTCTGTATTATTGGCTGATTATTGATTGATTGATGCCATCATGCTCTTGGGAAAGCCATGTAATTAGGACTTCAACCATGTATGTATGATCGTTAAACCAATTATGCACAATGCTTCCCTTAAATCATTGCCATTAATTAGTAAACAAATACAGTCATTTTGGTGTTTTTTTAATTAGACGTGCTGTTAAAGATAATGTGTCGGCCTCCTTACACTTCCTCCTCCTACATAGAGTAATTAGATTGCTTTGTCAAAATACATATATATAACTTTAAAAAAAACGTAAGACAAAGATTGTGGACAATAAGCCACAAGGCATGCAGAAGAGTTGACTGTTCCCTTAGTTTTAGCATAACTTTGACACCCGACCATGCACATCAAGCAAATGCCAAATTTTTTACCCCCCCCCCCAAAAAAAAAAAAAAAAAAACAGATGCCGAATACCAACACAACACAAGTAGATCATCACACCACCCAATCCAAAGGGATCTCCAAGCGCCCCATTTTTTGTTTCTTAAAAATATTATCGAACACACTGTTTCTTAATAATATTATTAGGTGCTCTGTTTCTGATCAAAACACATCTGTGTGTCAACTTGGCTGATCAAAACTGACCAAATTTGACCCATGTAGGGCACATATAGCAAAACCTGGATTACCAATTGTTTGTCCTATAAAAGTTATAATCTCGAAGTAGAAGAAACGCAGATAGGTATCAACACATATTCAAAGCATCCTTTGGCAAAAAGGAGTTTGGAACTATTCATTCATATTTTTTTGTTGTTGATACAATCGATATCGAAAAAGGGGATCAAACTTAGGAGCACGGGTGCATGAATAAATAGATATTTTTAATCACTTGAACTACAAATTCTTTGTAGAATCATTCATTCATATTATAATTATATAATGGAAAAGAAAACAAAAAGATAAATTCTGAAATTGCAAATGAATACAGAACTGCACATGAGTGTTTGTATGTCAAAAAGCCAAACTCGATCAGATTTTATTTACTTGTAAATCCTTGAGATTGGAGACAATAATAATCTGCAGAGTAATTCGTACTCAAATCACCTCATCCTACTTAACAAAGGAGCATCAGTTAATTAATTACTGATGATAAATAACTTAACTAGATAAAACAGCCATGTTGATGTTGCCCTCTCTTCTTCTTCTTCGTTCTTCTGCCTCTCTCCTGTTCTCTTCCATCTGACTCTTCTTCATGTTATTAATGAATTCTTCAGATAAACTATTGATATACTCTGTTTTTCTTCGTTCTTCTTCTTCTTCTTTCCTACGCTTTTCGCTCTCCATCTCTTCCTCGCGCTGATTTCTCTTGTTTTCATCAATGAACTTCTGTATTCTAAGGTTGAATTCCTCGTCGTTCAACACCTCCACAGAGCTCCATCGCCTCGCCGACTCTTCCCTGCAACTCATCGTTTTCCGGTGAATCTCTGTCTCCGATCGCTGCATAACTCTTTTACTACTCTCAGACCCGCACATTCTCTTCTTCTCGAAACTCCCCGATTGAGTCCTCCTGTACCGCTTCTCCTTCTCCACCAAAGTAATTGCGGCAACCGGAGGGACACAACTGCTTTTCCTTTCAGTAACCGGTTCCTGGCTATCAACTGAAGGACATAGCGCTACCGCATTCTCATCTGACGACGCCATTTGTTTCTCAACCTCCAACAACACCTCCTCCGCCGTCGTCTCTGTTTCTGGACACTCCCCTGAGTCAACGACGATGCTCCGGGAATTCGTCTTCGTCTCTGTTTCCGGATGAACTCCTTCACCGAGGAAGGTGCTCCGGCAATTCTCCTTCGTCTCTGTTTCCGGATACACGATACTCTGGCAATACACGCTGTTGACGCCGAACTCGTTGTAGAAATCGAGTGATCGAGCGTAGTCGTCGTCATCGTCGGCGTCGTTTCGGCGGTACAAAGCAGAAATTGCGACAAGTAGCACCAAGACGAACGATAAAACATAGAAGCGGTTATAGAAGACCACATGGAGTTCGCGGGAAACGTCGCCGAATAAATGTGCGGCGGCCGGAAGCAGCGCGGAGGAGTGGGATAGGGTGAAGAAGAGAGGCGCGAGAGCGACGCACGCCGTGAGAACCGACTTGACATTTTGGTGGCGGCGGTACCTCTTCAAGGCAATGGCTTTCTCCGCCGTCACGTCGTAAAAAGTTTGGTGGTGTGAATCCATGGCTTGGCTTCCAGATGAGAAAGGAAATTGGAGTGTGGAGTTTGTGGGTGTTTTGTGAACGGATGAGACGAAAATAAATCGCATAGAGATGTTGTATTTATAGGGGAGTTTTGAGGGTGGGTTGAGAAATAATTCAGGCAAGGAATTAAGGGAGGGAGAGAATGGAAGATTTTCCGGGAAATCAGAGCAAGAAGAAGAAAGAATTGGAGTGTCAGAGAATCAAATATTCTATATGATGTGTGCTTGTGTTTTTCTATTGGACTGCGTAAAAATTGTGAGAGGGAAACATAGACATTGAGACTGATATGTTGCCGTTTTTATAAAGCTCTCCTCTTAATTATAATCATTTCATGCGCTTTTTCCTATTTTATTTTGGGTTCAAAAATTCCCAAACTCTGCTTTTGTGGATATAAAAACAGGGAGAGCACACTTAATTAATACTGTTTTGTGTATAGAATAAGAATAATTATTAATTATGTACTGCGGACCCCACATAGTATTTTCTAGCCTATTTTATGTGAAGAGTAAGGGGTAAGTAGACTCGTAGAGACCCAACCCAACCACGACTGGGACCCAGCGGAAGCACACATGGCCCATGGACCAGTAGAGTATACCAATGGCTTCCCACGTAGCATTTTTCTCAAAAAGAATTATGTACGTAACATTCATGGTTTGGTCATGAATGATGATGCATTGGTTAATAACTTTTGTGTTCCCTTCCGATAATATTATGCTAATATTAATGAATTAATATAGTAGTAAAACTTGATAAAAAGAAATAACAATAATTATATGTAGTCTAATAATGTTATGTTATAAATAAAAAACAACTACCGACTTGGAAAAATATACATTATGAACTTGTACGAACATTTACTTGTCTTTAGTTTTGAGAATAATAACAGAATGTTTTTATTCATTCATTCACCATCCACAACCAAAAAGAGTAAACAAAGTTGGGGGACAAGACAAACCAGTAGGGTAGGTGGAGGGAGACGAAGAAACTCATGAAAGAGTTTTTTATTTTGTTTTTGGTAAGAAGCCCATGAAACATTGACGGATGCAAATAAAAGAACAACTACTCCGGACTCCAGAGAGTTAACTTTAGCTCAAGTAATTGTAGCCATTTCACGTGACCCTTAATTCCCTTTTTTACGTTTATGGGTTACGCAAAATGTTCAAGGGAGTGAGCATACTCTTTTCCATTCAAGTTCAAATTCATCTTTCTGTAAATTAAATAAGGGATTAAGATATAGACCCATTGGCTATATATAACTCCCCGATTTGATATCGAAATTCCAACCTCCCATGTGTCCCTGTAACCTAAGCCACCGATCATTATCTGATGCATGGTCATCTTTCTTGCCCTAGAAAATTAGAAAGGAGAATTTAGAAATCACATGATGGTTGGTCTAATTAGTTAATTAATTTATACCTTCACTTTAGTTAAGACTATCATGAATAATGTGGCAATTCAGTTGGTTGGTTGAAGACTTGGTTGAATTAGCGCACTTTAACCAAATTCCACGGGACGCAACACTCCTTGGCAAAATGGTTGCTATGCTTTATGAAATTTTCCGTGATTAAATATTGGCGCATGAACTTTCACAAAAAAGGCCTAGATAAAAAGAGGCACTCGAGAAGTGGGAAGCAATTTCTCTTGATCTTTTTCTTTTTCTGGTTGAGACTCATATGTCCCTTCATTCATGGGTGATGTGTCTTCTTTTTGTTGCTTTGGTCAGTGGCCTTTTAAATACAAGTATTTTTCGACCCCAAAAAAAAAAAAATCTAAGCACAGTGAATTCGGCTGTAAGTTCGTAATGGGCCTCAAGAGAAGCAATAGAGTGGGTATGAGGACATCTCCAGCCGTGGAGGGCTAAACATATCCCATTCATAAAATTTAACGCACTATTTATAGATTTTTAAAGAATAATGATGGGCTATATTTTTACCGTATTCAGTTGTGCATGGCTAAATCATAATCCCCTCAATATTTTATTAATTTTTAATGTATTCTTTAAATATATTGGTTAATTTAATTGAACTACTACTTAGACCCTATTTAAATTACATTTTAGATGAGGGGGACAATTTTTGCGTAAAAGAAAGGAATGATAATATGCAAAGGATGAAAAAATTGTGGGAAATTATGTAGAATGATGAAAAGAGTAAAGATAGTATGTAAAAGGAAGGAAGAAAAGAATGTGGGAAATTATGTAGAATTGAGGTAGAAATTTTTTTAAAATTTTAAAATTTGGATGCTTTTGGAAATAAATAATAATAACGGCTAGCTAATGTCAACATGTCAAAAATAGCCCACCCATGAATTAGGTTAAGTTTGGCTCAGCATTTGGCCTCTTCAACTTGCTGACTAGGTTTGGTCCAATGACATGACAGGTTTGGCCCACTTACTGAAGATAGCTTTTGGAATAGGATAGGCAAAAATGGCTGAGCTACTCAGTCATCCACTGTTTTATCCCATCCTCTTTCTCTTCCTCTTTATCTTTCTTGCATCAACCGGTATGCCGTAATCATCTTATTCCAAAAAATTTCTCCGTACATATATTATTCCTTTCTTTCGTAAACTTGTGTCGGTTGTGGGTGTGTTTGCATTTATTTATGACTCGTGAGATGCAGAAGTGTGATGTGATTCATGCTCAAATTCTTACTATGTTTGCATTTGTTTATGACTCGTGAGATGCAGAATTAGCAATGGTGGAAGCAAGAATCTGTCAAAGGCGTAGTCAAACGTGGTCAGGGTCTTATGGGAACACTGGAAACTGCAACCGTCAATGCAGGAACTGGGAAGGTGCTTTGCGTGGAGCTTGTCACGCTCAATTCCCAGGGTTTGCATGCTTCTGCTACTTTAGATGTTGATTCGTGATCAACCACAGCAGCAGTCAGCAGCATCTCGAACCTCAAGCTTTCTTATACTTCCAGTTATATATACAAAGAAACGCTAGAGTAGTATCCACTAAATAAGTCAGCCACGACACTGGTCAGCTGAAAACAACATCCTCAATGTAACTTTTTGCTGCACTTTGTTAAAAAAATAAGCACAGCACTGCTACTGCTACTTCTTCTTCTGTTTGGTTCCCTGCTTTAATTGTAGATAACCTGTAACTTAAAGGAATTCATGGCGGAAAAGAATGGGGGAACACAAAAACATCAATGCTTTGAATCCATCAATGACATGAAAAGGAGAAGAAAAAACAGCACTGCTGTGAGATCTCCAGAACAACATGAGCTCCCGAATCGAAGAAATCGGGTTCCCAGTTTTAAATAAGAGGCTAATATCATCATCTTCTTAACAATATTCACGGGTACAAGATTTCTCTTCCCCGTTGAACCAAACAAAACCATCAACAGACGTCACTAAAACAGCCTTGGAATCAAATATTCTGATATTCATCAAGGGCCGTAATGTATTCTAAGCTTAACCTCAGCACCATCTCAAAGTCCCATCAATGTACCAGTTATATCTATACTGTATACTCTGATTAAAAAGACCTTGCTAAATATTCTCCTTTTCTGAACTTCAGTCATACATACACTATACACAAGGGAAACTAGCATTCTTTACACAGATTCAAGCTTAGTTTAGCTTTCAACTTGGAAATGGTGCGTGACACCCCAAAACAATGAATTATATTCTCATCAATACACTACTCCACAATGCAAGTTATTAGTAAAATAAGACGGATATTAACATAACAAGCACAGAATAGGAATTGAATTTTACTCCGTTTTCATAAAAACACAAGCTTTCAAGCTTCAATTTGTAAAATTTACCTACAAGCTTACATGGAAGAAGCAATCAAAGCATAGCTTCTTTCTACTTCTTCTTGCCCCCTTTACCAGCTGCGGCTTTGCGCCTAGAGGGCAGAATAATCTCTCCCTTGAGCACGGGGATATCCATGATCTGAGTGAGCTCTCCGTACTTCTTCCTGAACTTCTCTACCTGGTCGTCGTCGACGAGCATGCCCGACCGGTTTCCGAGGTAGAAGGGGTGGTTGCCCGACCACACGTCCACCACGTACTCCTTCTGGGTCCCACCCGTCGTCATCACCAGCTCCCCTTTGCAGTACACCTTCGCGTCCTCGTAGAACTGCGGGTGTATCTCCTTCTTCCTGCACGTCACCACAGGCCGGCAATTCCCCAGCCCACCACCACCACCACAAACCTGGAAATACAAAAATTAAATTCGTAAAGCCGAGGTTGCTGAATGAAATGACTTCAATCTGGTTAATTTGGTAATTTTACCTTCTTGGGAGGAAGGACTGGGGGGCAGGGTCTTCCTTGGAGGAATGTGTTGGTTAGATTGAGCGCCATCTCTGTTCGTTTTTGGAAGAGAAGAGAAACGACGGAGAGGATGATGCAGTGTGATGACTGATGAATTGAAGATGAGGTTTATGTGGTTCCACCCAATTAAGTTACTGAATTACCCCTACAATTTTCGGGTGGATAATGTATTGGGCTTGGGCTAACATCATTGTAGGCTTGTCATTTTCTGGTTTATTAAGGATTGGGCCTTTGGAGGGGAAGTAAATTGGGATTGACCTTAGGAGGGGAACTTGATTAGGATTGGCCCGTCAAACCCAATAGGAGAGATTTATATATGTTTATGTTGGTGGGTTGGGTCTGCTCTACACTCTTGAATTCAACTTTCAATCAAATGCTTTGTGGACATGATAAGACAACAAGCAGTCCCATCTCATGCGAAATTTGTGGCGCACTTGTTTCCAATATTCCGTGATGAATGATTCCTTACGGGAAATTGAATGTTTGTTGTGCATTGCAGCCTTTAATTGATATTTTTTTAGTAAGTCTAAAATAGAGAGGAAATGAGATTTCTCATACACACTATAGATTACGATGTTATGTGGTTTCGAATCTAACACCACTAGTTTGCAAATCAATGTCCTTTTCGTCATATTTAGAACTGAAGGAGACACACACAATGTCATAGTCAAACCGCAAACTACTAGCCGGCATACCAACCGTTCTACTAGCGAGTTAAGACCTCATTAATTGATATTTATTTGATGTCAATTTGCTAGTAACTAAAAGCTACTTGGTAGTGAATGAGCGCTTATCTATCTAATGAAATCACGTGCCACCGTCTGATTGAAGGCTTTGATTAGAAGACGTGTTCCACAATTGAATTGACTGACAAACTACAAATCCAAAACAAATGCCTGAAAATGCCTCGTGAGGCAATAACGTCATGGCAAGCATAAGCAGAGCAGGCAAAGGCAGGTGTCTCGTTTTCATTACCCCACGCAGTTCTATTCTATACCAACTTTACTTTATACTTGCCAATAGGGAAGTTGAGCTTACCCTTCCTCTTCTTTGTTTTTTTTGTTTTTTCAACATAAAAGCAAGAGGAATTTCCTATGAGATTTCAAGGGTAGAATGAATGAATACAACCAACGTTGAACGTTTGGTTATATTACAAAAGAAAAGCTACTAAGTTAAGTAACCACATTTATACTAGATTCTAGAACATTGTGAATATATATAATTAAAATTAGGTAAATAATTAAAATTTAAGATAAAACATAATTGAGTTGAGTGTGTGTTAATGAAAAAAATTAAGTCTTAGGCCATCTTCAGCAGTGGGCTAAATAAAATTTTGGCCAAATTTGGAGGGCTACATTTAGCCCTTTAGTCCTCCAACCGGGCTAAATGTAGCCAAACTTTGGCCTAGGCCAAATTCATTGTGGACCCCACCACATGCTTTTCAACTACCAAATATTATATTTTAGTTCCCACTTGCCTTTTAAAAGCTAGATATATATAGAGTTTTAAATAATAAATGTATAGAGTTTTAAAAGCTAGACAAAATCTTATCATAAATATTGTTCTTAATACGTGTCATATGTGAAATATTATCTCTAAATAGTAGTTTAATTAAATTAAACAATATATAGTTGTTGAATGTATGAGTGTTGTACCATAGTTTTTGTCAAAATAATAAAATATGAATGACCCAAAAATATAGCCCTGCATTGCTGGAGATGGAAAAATTTAGCCCTGCACTATTCTTTAAAAAATTAATATTTTGGGGGGCTAAATTTTTAGCCCTGGACTACATTTAGCCCTACTGCTGAAGATGGCCTTATGTCTCCTTAGAAAGCAATAAGATTTTAGGTTCGAATCTCTATTTAGTTCAGACTATCATTTGTGGCTAAAATAATAATAATAATAATAATAAAGTAATTGAGTTCTTTTATTATACGTATTACGTTATGTCTTTTTCCATTGAAAGGTGCGCATGATCATGTTCACTTTTGGTTTCATATATTTGACTGACCAAAGAAAGATATTTGATATTATAATATAATATTATTATGAGGGGGTGGCCCTAAGTGACAAGATGGAGATACTGTGTGAAAATGACATGCACATGTAGTCATATGCTAGTTGGGTCCTCGTCACACAAAATATGAGCCGTGTATCTCTCCTTGGTACACAATCCCCCATATGTAATATGTATCGTCCATTTCAATGACAAAAATTAAAGTTTAAAAGTGCTCCTACATATATTTGAAGACTTCAAAAGATATCTTAAAAATAACATATTAAAAAGTTTGATGTTAAATATTATTTTAATATTTTATTAGTCATAAACCTCATTATTATTTATTCTCTTTTAAAAGTTTATGCATCTATTTTTTAAAATGGTTTAAAGTTTAGAATTTCTTCCTACATAGAAAAAAGTACAATTAAATTAAAGAAATGCAATTCTGTATCAAAAAATAAAAGCCACCTTGACATATAAATGATGTAGGCTTTGCATACTAAGTAAGAATTTTATTATTATTTTGGAATATAAGCGATAGTCTATGAAGGGGAAGGAGTTATTCAGACACTATTATATATAAGTCATTGGTTTGCAAATTAATGCTCTTTTTTATTAAACTAGAGCCGTTGACATACTAAATAAGATTTTAGACAACCCAAAATGTAATTTAAAAAAATGAAATAAACGCAAATGGGTTTGAATGGAAAGACCTTCGCTTAAGGAAGGACTCTTTCGAAAACCCGATCGACTTGGAAAGCCTAAACACTCGATCACAGTGGCATTTACTGAGAAGACAGAATTACTAGTTGGCAACAAGAAGTGCACACTATTATATATGTCATCAATATTAAGATTTTTTTTTCCGTGACCGCTCACGCATTCATTCACCAAAATCACCACCTCTATCATAAGTCACCCTCCTTAATCCGGCATTCACTCTCTTCCACTTGCCATTTTTGGCTCCACCACAAGCACTTTTGATCACCTCCCATTTCAGCTCTTGGTGGTCATAAACCAAACGTTAGACCAGGGTTGTATTAAAGTTTTCATCTTTTGGGCATCTGGGATACTTCTGGTTCTTTCTATTTATACAATTTTCTGATCCGGGAATTGCTGATTTTGCCTCTGATCTGGTGGGTGCTTCTTTATTTTTGTGACGCTGAATGTTTGGGGGTCCTTTTTGTGAAAGTGCTTTGCTTTGCTTTTCTGTTACATAAAGGCATAAGGGAAACCATTTTCATATAAGATTCCTCATTTTTGCATTAGAGGATATAGAATCTCTGGAAAGCAGTGTGCTTTTTTTAACCATGGATTCTTGCTGTGCGACCATGAGGGCCAATGCCCAACCGCTTAAAGTCGGAAAAGGGGGTCTTAGGAACCAAGGTAGTGGGTTCTGGGGTGAGAGTGTCAGGGTGGGTCTCAAGAGCAGAGATTTGAGTGCTCAGTTGTTGAAAAGCTCTAAATTTGAAAGCGGAGCTAGAAAGCTTAAGCCTGGTGTGGCTCACTCTATTCTTACAGATATCAACCAAGACAGTGTGGTAAGTTGATCCGGTGTGCAATTGTTCATATTTGAGTACCCAAAACCTTGGGAGTTTAATGTTGGTATTGAGTAACACTCTTGCATTTGCGCTTTGATTTCAGACATTTCAGTCACCACTTTTTGAGACTCCAAAAGCAGACCCCAAGAATGTGGCTTCTATCATTTTGGGTGGAGGTGCTGGAACTCGCCTGTTTCCTCTCACCAGCCAAAGGGCCAAGCCAGCGGTAAGAGATCACTGTTAGTTCCTGTTTCGTCGAAGTTATTCACATTGCAAAATGGTTCCTTGGAAAAGAAAAATGGAAAATTTATGCATTTGGTTGAGTTGGATTTATAATTACAACAGAATCAGGCTATCCAATATTAAGGCACTAATATAAGGAACTGCATAAGATTTGGAGTTGAATTTGACAGTGATGTTTTCTGATTTGTAGGTTCCAATTGGAGGGTGTTACAGGCTGATTGATATCCCGATGAGCAATTGCATCAACAGTGGGATTAAAAAGATATTCATCTTAACACAATTTAACTCTTTTTCCCTCAATCGTCACCTTGCTCGTACTTACAATTTTGGAGATGGTATGAATTTCGGAGATGGATTTGTGGAGGTAAGATTATTTTTGTATACACAAATTATGTTAGACCAGCGTACTGTACATATGATTGGTTATGTTCTTGTGTAGTTCAGGATTTGTACGTTGAACCATATTGCTTTCTTGTTGCAACTAAAAATGAAAAAGTTTAATAATTCAAAGACTAATATATGGAAGCAATAGGTTTTGGCTGCAACTCAAACGCCAGGAGAAGCTGGGAAGAAATGGTTTCAAGGAACAGCTGATGCTGTGAGGCAATTTATATGGGTCTTTGAGGTGGGTGCTTTGATTTTACAACTATTTTTCAAGAATTGGATGGAAATAACTAAAGTGGCTTTTGGATGATCCGTGCAGGATGCGAAGAACAAAAATGTTGAGCATATACTGATCTTATCCGGTGATCATCTTTATCGGATGGACTACCTGGATTTTGTGCAGGTGCTTATTTGATACTTAATGGTGAAATATTTTTTTTTTAATTTTATACAACAGCTTACAACTTTCTAAAATCCATCTAACTGATGGCCATTATTCTTACAGAAGCATATTGATACAAATGCTGACATCACAGTTTCATGCATTCCCATGGATGAAAGGTACACATCTTTCCATATTCGTATGCTACTGTTTCAAGGGTCTCTTGAGCATTGGTACATGCTCAATATGTAATGTGCTGACTACCTACCTCCTATTATGCCCTATTTCATGTTTGCATTTGGGCCAGATTCCTGACCTTTTAACTTCTTGCATGTTTTTCACTTGTATAACACTACAAATAAACTCTGCTTCTTTAGTTCCACGTTGGAAAAATCACTGACAGATGCTTGTCTTTGTTGTGGATTGATCTTGTCATGCAGCCGGGCATCAGATTACGGACTCATGAAAATTGACCAATCAGGACGTATAATCCAATTTGCTGAGAAACCAAAAGGCCCTGACCTAGAAGCAATGGTAATTAAAAATGCTTATTTTGTTCGTATTCAGTGTTTTCCTCCCTTTCCCAGATTTATGTTATCAAAGGACTTCATATCTATTTTCATTCCAGCTGATGTACCACAGTGTTCCCCTAAATATTGTTTTTTACACACTGCAGCAAGTTGACACCAGTATTCTAGGGCTTTCTGAGCTGGAGGCTATGAAATCTCCTTATATTGCATCAATGGGTGTTTATGTGTTTAGAACTGATGTCCTACTAAAGTTATTAAGATGGAGCTACCCTTCTTGTAATGATTTCGGCTCTGAGATTATTCCATCAGCTGTGAGGGAACACAATGTCCAGGTGAGATAGCCCTTCAGACTATAGTTTTTTTCATCTTTATTTTTCCTTTTAGTTTTTCTCTTCCAATATTAATATGGAAATATTTTCTCAGAGTCTGGTTTTGATATGTTAATTTTATTGGCCACTGATTTGGCAATTGATTCACTAAGTTACATGCTCTTACATGATTAGGCATATCTATTCAATGACTACTGGGAGGATATTGGAACTGTGAAGTCTTTTTTTGATGCAAACTTGGCCCTCACAGAACAGGTTGGTAATGCCTCTACTCAATCAATTTTACTGTACGATTATATCAATCCTTAAGGCACTCGTCATCCCCTGAGCCATTTGGAGTTATATGTGCAAACTGAAGGAAGCCAGAGCTAACAATTTATTTTGGTTAGCTATTGTGATAATTTGTAGGAAAAAGGAAGAATTAAGAATGTACATGAGTAGGGATGAAGTGACATTGTTCGCAATAGGAGTTAGAACTCTCTCTTCATTCAGGAAATATTGTCATATAATTTGGACTGAAGTTGCTTTTGGTTAACTATAAATGTATTTAGAAGTATGTTAAAACTCCATGGGATTGTTTTTTCTTTTATTACTTGAAAATGAGGAAATGGTTGGCAAACTGATTACGTAGTTTCTTTCATGCAGCCTCCAAAGTTTGAATTCAATGATCCAAAGACACCTTTCTACACATCTCCTAGATTCTTGCCACCTACAAAAGTTGAAAAATGCAGGGTATGATTGTAAGCTTAAATTACTTTGTTGCTTAGGCTGTACTTTTGTATCTCATGGCAAATTGAATTGTGCAGATTATAGATGCAATAGTTTCCCATGGTTGCTTTTTGCGAGAATGTAGTGTTCAACACTCTATTGTGGGTGTGCGCTCACGTTTAGAGTCTGGTGTAGAACTTAAGGTGAGCTACCTTCTATACATGCTTTGGTAACATGCTTCTAGATGCCAATATGTCAATTTTGAAGTCATTTTTTATGTTATATTTCAAGCGACAGTTAGATTCATTGATTTTATTGGATAATATTGTACCCTGGGGAATTCGCTGGGCACAAAAGCATATTAGTGTTTCTATGATGCAAATTCATGTGAAAATGGTTTTTAATGATCCCCATACACCCTGCCTTCGAACATATTAGGCAAATGACTGCTTTCTAAAACTACTTCCAAGGGATTGCAATTTCACCCCTTGCTTTGTGCACAATTGCACAAGTTTTACCAACTTTTAGTGGGCAAATAACGGTTTGTAGCACTGATAATATTTGGTTATGAAAAATCGATTTTCAGGATACTATGATGATGGGTGCGGACTACTACCAAACTGAATCTGAGATCGCATCTCTTGTAGCTCTAGGAAAGGTTCCAGTTGGTGTTGGATCAAATACCAAAATCTGGTGAGATACTATCAGCTATAGATATGCCTATTAAGTTCAGAAAAGAATTCTTGCTCTTTATGCTGATTTTGCATGTCATCTCTCTTGAAGGAATTGCATAATCGACAAGAATGCGAAGATAGGAAGAAACGTAATGATCACAAATGCTGATGTAAGTGCTCCTTTTTTTGAAAGTTAAGACTTCAAATTTCATGAAACTTAAAAAAACCCTGAATTATTTCTTACTTAAAACATTGCTGGATGCTTTGACTTGCCAGGGAGTTGAAGAAGCAGACAGGGCAGAGGAAGGATTTTACATTCGGTCTGGAATCACAGTCGTACTGAAGAATGCAACCATTAAAGATGGAACTGTCGTTTAAATCCATCAATTTTACAAAGGGGTACTTGTTCAGATTGAGCCACGGTGACAGTACCTTGATGAAGCTCGCTCGTGGCTTTAACTTAATGTAGCCAGAACACTTATTTGTGTAAATTAACAACTTGCTTTGATGTATGTAACTAAACCTGCTTGTTACTTAATAATATCAATAAAGTTTTATCTTTCATCTATATATCTAGTGGAATACATTTTGGGATTGTTGCTTAAATACAATTCTCCTTTCTCAGTTTCCTGTATCATTGACCTTGTTTCCAGACCACCATTGAGCCCTTCTAATCTCCCTTGCTCGCTTCCACTTCTCAATGTTTCTCAGCCTGGCATACATCTTCCGAATCTTAATAAGCCTCTGAGACTCCTCAGAAATCAAACTAACTGTTGAGGAGCTCTCACTCAACACAACGCCATACCCGTCTTGGAAAGAATCCATTCCTTCAGCCAGAAGTTGCCAGAATAAGCCACCAACAGCTGCACCTCCACCCCTAGCCGACGAGTAGATGGCCGAGTAGACCTGGTGAAAATTTGGTCCCGTTGGTTTGTGGTGTAACCTGACTCTTTCAAAGACCTTCCAAACTCAGCAAAGAGAATTGGCTTCTTGAGTATGTTTTGTGCATCTTGGATATGATCATTCACCCAATTGTTCAAGAAAGAGACTTGGTCTTCATAACTTGACCCAGATAACCTGCGCATCATTCAAAAGAACCCAATTCAGAAAACTCGTTATCTTTTTAAATTAAGTTGTAAAGGAAACTTACTCTATGAAACCTTTACCATTGGTCAGGATATGAGTGAACAGTAGCAAAGTCAATGCCGGGGATCTGATTATTTGCAATAAAATCTGTTCCCACTTGAAAGTATTTTGGATTAGTTTGCTGCTTTGACGCTCCATAAAACCCTTCAAGACCAACTTCTAGCAAGTGATTTCCATCTATAGATTTCAAGTAAGATGCCATCTCGGTTATCCAGGCCTGTCAAACAAACAGACGCAAAGCTCAAACATTTCCTTTTTCTTCTTTTAATTAATTTATTTGTTGCTATAAATTACCAGTGTAAGATTTAGGTACAATTCCTTGTGGTATGTTAAGCTTGTCAAATTGGTGAACTCATGCCTATGCAAGCATGAGGAGCATTACGCACTAGGCTTCTCTTCAATTTAGCCAAAAGTTGGGCCTGATTAGCGGGATGGGTAAGCGACCAACTCAAGAAATAAAGGTGGGGCACACTCGATGTCCTGTGTCCGAATACCCTATTCCCTAATGTCGCTTGTATTAAATAAATAAATAAATAATTGTGAGGCGCACCAATGACCATGATACAAATTCTTGGACAAGAAAACACCTAACATCGCTTTTCAAGACTTGTGGAACATAATCAAGTATTAACTGATGAGATTAAATGAAAGGAACAAAATTTATAAAATAAAAATTGAAAGAAAGAGATGGTTTCCCAGACCAGACCTGAATGGTTTTTCCTGATGGGTCTGAAGTGCATCTTGGCTCATTCATCAGCTCCCAAGCCATTATGGTTGGTTCATCTTTGTAAGCAACTCCAGTCAGACTGTTTGTCCTCGTAAGTACAGTCTATTACACAGGATCAGAAAACGCCATATTAGTAAAAATTTCTGAGATGATCAATCTGAAACTACTACCACGATTTTCAACCTTTCACACCTACTCTTTGCCAAATTGGTAATCAATTAATATAAATTATTTCTCATTATCAAATTAATTATACTAGAAGAGGAAAACCAACCAACTAAAACTGAGACCATTTCATCTACAACTGCCAAATAAATTATTAATCTTTATTCACATTCAATTTTATATTCAACCCAACCACTGCTTTCCCAAAAGCAAATACTAATAGTAATGACAAAACTAAAACAAATAAATCAAAAAAAATATTCATGATCACGAGTGAGTGAGAGAATCTGATTCTGATTCACCTTGATATGATTTCTGTAAAAATCCTTCACTACAGAATTGGTATAGAAATCGTCCTCTGATTTTATAGACTGCCCTTGGCTTCTAGCCCAGTCCACATACTGTTTTCTGCCTCCGAAGTTCTCATAGTTATTCACCAAACTCAATATCAGCTTAATCCCATGCTTCTTCGCCTCAGATATCGCAAAATCCAAACCCTTTGAGCCAAAAACGGAAACTTTCAGACCCAAATTGAAACAAAACTATGAAACAAAATAAAAAGACTTGATTTTTAATAATGAAACCAAACAAATTATAAAACAAAATGCAAGGAGAATGAATTCATGGCTAATTAACCTGGAAAGTTTGCTCATTGTAGGAGCCGGGAGAGGACTGTAAAGGCCTGTAACCGCCATCGCTGAAAGCCCAAGTTCTTGCTATGGAGAGGCCATGTTTTGTAGCCTCTTGAAAGGCAGATGAAATTTTGCCTCTCTGGGATGGGTCAGTGGCCACGTACATCATCCAGTAGGCATTGAACCCATGCGCATAGTAAGGGATTCCATTCAAGACAAGTTGAAGTCCTCTGGTTTTCACAAACCCATCTTCTGCTTCTACTGGTTCAAAATTCCCTGATTTTGGATAAGCAGAAGAACAAAGAAAACCACACCCCAACGCTTCATTTTTCTTTCTTCCTGTTTCGCTTCCTCTGTTTGCTCTGTCTCTAATAAATTCAGAAAACAAGAAAATGAAAAGATAGGAAATTTATAGTAAACTCGTGGCGGTTTAGAAAGGGAAGTGCACTGTGGTGTAGCTGTATTTTGCTAAAAGCTTCCCAGTTGGATTATTATTTGCTACTGCAGTTAATTCCTCTCTTCATTTGCTGTTGCAGCAAACAAAAGTGAAAACCCGATCATGCCCTTTCTTTGTGTTGTAATCTAACTAGTAAAAGTTAAAACGATAAAGGGCAGTAACGTCTGACTGGTGTGATTGGACTGGATTTCCATTTCCGAGTGGAAAAAGAACGTCCAGTCCCCGACATTATAAAAACCAATAGGTTCATGATTATTTAAGTTGCTGTGAATGTTATAAAACAAGCAGAAATAAATTTGTAAACAAACCCAACCTTCGGTAAAACTTGAGACACACTGACATGTTGCTCTTATAGTGATGCCAGCACTTTTCTGTTAAATAATGATGCATTCATTGTGTCACACTATCACGATCCGATTTTAAAGCACTGTTCAAATTCAGCGCGTTACAAAGTCGGACTGTGATACATTGTGTGGTGTGATTCAATTGGCGGGATGACGAGGGAGATAAAAACAAAGATAAAGACTTTAGTAAACCTCTGGAATTGATGGGCGAAGGAGGACCAAAGGTGCCCTGCCGAAAGTAAAAGCGAAAATCAGTTAGCAGACATCACGGCGACGTTTGGTGGGTTAGATTAGAACCGTGGTTCAAGGAGCATGGATATGACGACAAATGACGCGTGAAAATGATCTAACGGATACTAATATGCCACAAGGAGTGAGGGTCCCCATACGAGAAGCTTGTAATCAGATCACATATTTTTGTTGTTGATATCTGAGTGAGTTTTAATTTGATTTAATTGCGAATGCTGCATGCAATGAGCAAAAGCAAAGCAAAGAATGTAAAAAAAGGAAATTTGGTCCGTTGCTTGCTTGCTTTCCCTTTTGCTAGGATCTTACTATTCAGCGGACAACCGTTAATCTTATGTGATGATATCTGCATGCAGCATGCACTAATATTACCAAATCATGTACAAAATAATATTACCAAATAAAAAATAAAAAATAATTTTTATTTATAAAAAAAGTCAGTTCGCAGTTTGCATAGGATAGGAACTGACAAAGCTGCAGGGTTACGTCGGTAAGAGTTTTGAAACATACATGTGAAAGCTGCCCCCACGCAAAGCAATGCATGTGAACCTTAATTAGACAGACAGATTACTGTGTTTTTATCCCTTTTAACTTTTTTTGTTTTATTCTTTTGCGATAATAAAAACAGTATGGTTTGATAAAATTATAAATGGCCGAAACGCTGGGTGGCTTCATTTATGGGCGAATGCGATGCGAGATCCATAGACGAATAACATGCGCCTTTTACATAGATACTCATGCATGCATGCATGCTTGCTTGCTTCGAAACATTTAGAGAGAGAAAAAGAAAACAGGCACTCACACGTGGTGGAACCGGTAAAAACAAGAAGATTATCATATTTGGTGCCTGCCTCAGATTTTAAGGACCCATTTCTGATTTTGGGATTCTGCAACTCAGGTGAAGGTGAAGAATAGGCTATCTATCCTGCAATATCATGTACCCCAACCAAGGTCTTAAATATCGGGGGTTTCAGAAATATCGGTAGTTCAAAAATACGGAAATATCGATGGAAATATCGGGGAAATATCGATATCGATAAAAATTGGATAAAAACCACAGAAATTATAATAAATACATGGAAATTTTTAATGAAATTTTGTAAAAAGTTTATTTAGTCAATAATCTATTATTTTAACACAAAAGATTGGAATGAAATACTAAATATCCTAAGCCCAACAAGCCCAACAAGTCATACTAATAATATCCCAAACCCAACAAACCATACTAAAATACTAATATCCTAACCCATCTATCTAATCTCATCCATCAAGTCAGTCACTTTATTCATTTCTTTCTTTTCTTTTTCTCATTTCACTCTCTCTTTCTTTCTCTCATTCTTTCCGTTTCCACCCTTTGTGACTTTATTCCTTTCTTTCTTTTCTTTTTCTCACTTCACACTCTCTCTCTTTTTCTCTCTTTCTCTCTTTCTTTCCGTTTCCACCTCTTTTCATCTCAGTTTTTTTTGTTCTGGCACTTGGGGAAGTCATCATCACAAGAGAGATGTGAGAGCCCACCATGAAAAAACTCTGGTTTTGGAGCTCTAAGCTCTCTTTCCTCCCATTTCTTTCTCTCCTCTCATTTTTTCTTCGTTTTCTTTTTCTCTCTTGTTCTTTCTCTTTTCTTTTTTCTTCCTCTCTTTCTCTGATTTTCTAGTACTCTGATTTTTTTTTTCTCTCGGTTCTATGTTTCTATCTCTCCCTCTATATCTCTTTCTTTGTAGATCTGGGTTCTTGAATATCTTGGGTTAAGTTCTTGAATCTGATTTTTTTATTGTTCGGATATGGAATCTGATTTTTCATGCAAATTTAAAGCTCAGTTGAAGTTCAGATATGTTTTGCTGGATAGTTTTTTTATTTATTATCTTTTAAGGTTCATAACTTCAGATCTGGTTTTCCTTGTATGGACTCATCGATTGGTTCCATTGATGTTTCTAAAAATATAAGTTAGAAGTTGGAAGCTGGAAGCTGGGATGCGACGTTCAAGCGAATTATTTCATTTTTGAAAGTTCATGTCGCGATATTATCGATAATATCGCGATATGTTGACTGTTTGCAGCTGCCATTTGAACGAAAATATCGGTACCGAAAATATCGCGAAAATATCGAGGAAATTATCGATAAATTGACGATAAATAAATGGAAACCTACTAAAATATCGCTGCCTCTAAAAAACGATAATTTCGCCGAAATATCGGCGAAATTATCGATATTTTAGTCCTTGACCCCAACCAACGACCCAATTTTATGTACGGCACCAGAGATATCCTTTTCAAGTCAATACAAACTGGACCACTCAGTGATGATTCCAGGATTCGAAAGCTGACCGGGCAAAATTTATGTAATAAATTCGACGGTACGAGTGAATTTCATTAATAAACATAAAAAGATACACCTAATGAGGGGGGACGTAATGAGTCTCACCCTCAAATGCATCTAGATATACAAATACAAAAACTAAAATAAAAACATAAAGTAAATGCAATACAAAACAACATTATTTAAATCTAAAATTTAATCATATGAGGCTTAGAACTCTTAAATTCCTCAATTATGGATGCATTGTCAATAGTATTGGCAAACTCTCTTTCAATGTGGAGGATCATACAATCAGCAAGAAATTCATCACTTATGATGCTTCAAAGTCGATTCTTAATAATTCTCATACATGAAAAGCTCGTTCATTTGTTGCTGTAGAAACAGGAAGAGTCAACACCAACCGAACTAACCTGTCAATCAAATAGTAGTTTTCCCCCAAAGTTGTTTCCACAAATTGTTGATATAACTGAGGAAGAGTAGTGATTTCCTTAAAACATGGAAGGTGTTTTATATCATTCTGAAAATACTTCAGCTCTACTTCTAAAGCTTTCAACTCATGAGGAAGGAAATCAGCAGGATAGAATTTCTCAGCAAGTTTACATATATGCTTAATATTGAATGACATGAAAGAATTACGCGGATCCAATGCTGAGCTAAGAGTAAGAAGTTCAACTGTTTGCTCTGGAAATCTATCATTTAACTCCCTCATCATGCAATCTATAACATCATTAAATACATCAATGCGCTGGCATGCTCAATTGTAATAAAATCTTTTTATTGGCAAGAACGACGTGTGCCCGTCATATAACGACCACCCATATCAGGAACATCAACACAATGTAGTTCACAAAATGATACCACACTCATGAAAAAAATCATCCCAACCATTTTCCCTCATATCTTCAAGTTGCATTTTTGTGTTCTTAACAAAATTTAAAGCACTTACAATGTCCTGAGTTTTCGTCTGAAATGCTTGACAAAGAAATTGGTCAATCCTATAATTTTTTCCATCAAAACCAATGAAAACACAAACTTAAAAGACATCATAGCAATATAGTTACTCTCTACATCGCCACGAAACTATTGGTTAGATCTATGATCACTGATTTCCAAAAGAAGTAATGTAGTCTATTTAAATAGACTCATCAAACTTGTAATAGAGGCAAAATGAGATCCCCAACAAGTTGCTCTAGCTCGTTTCAATGTACGAGCTTGATTAAGTCCTTTACCTGTCTCAAGTTCCCCAGAATTCAACAACTCCTTAAGTTCAGTTTATCTATTAAATTTAACTCATTACGGCGCTTAGCAGAAGCACTGACAAAATTCACAATGTTAGTCAGTATTAAAAAAAATCTCCATACAACTTTCACATCTTTAGCTGCGCCATTTAATTCTAATTGCAAGCGATGAGCAAAATAATGCACATAATATTCAAGAAACAATGCTTGCAATCCATTCCATGAACCACGCATATTACTAACACCATCATACCCTTGACTACGCATGTTTTCCACTAGAATGTCATTATTACCAAGTACTTTTCATATCTCTTTTTTAAGAGTCAAGGTATTAGTGTCTGCAACACTCACAATGTCGAAAAAACGCTCACGAATAAATCATTGACCATCAACAAATCTTATAATAATAGCCATTTGTTCTTTACCCAATTCATCAAGTGATTCATCAACAAGAATACAAAATTTGTTCATCCTAAGTTCTCTACAAATTATCTTCCTCACCTTGATAGCAAAAATATGCAAGATTTGTTTTTGTATGTCATTGGAAATATACTGAGCATTTTGAGAAGCCTTATCTAGGACAACTTTCTCAACTTCCATATTCATTCTTGCAAAACACTTTATAATTTCAATGAAATTGCCTCGGTTAGATGAGCCAATGGATCATCATGGCCTCGAAAAGCCAATGCTTGATTTGCTAGATAGCTAATGCCCTCTATTGTGGTTGTAAATCGCAACCGATTGTCCATCACTTGTTGATTTGATTATTTTTCTACCACTTTTGCATAAAAGATGATGTGGTGAATTTAGTTTGCCTACATGATGTTGAAATGCACAATGATTCCCACCAATTCTCTTCCAACTTTGAAACCCATCCACAGTAAATGTTGGAAATGATTGAGTTCTATCAAACAGGAAACAAGGAAAACAAAATGTCTTGTTCTTAGCAACTGAATACTCAAGCCAAGAGAATTGGCTAAACCACTTTTTATTAAATCGACGTAAGATTTTCCCTTCTAAGTGGCTTGGATAATCTTTTAACTCAGGTTGACATGGCCCTAAAAGAATATATGCTCTTCGCACATTATCTTGTTCATTCACTGAATATTTGCATATTAGACGACGTAATCCTGGATCGCGTTCGAGATAATTGATATTAAAATCTTGATCATCATTAACTCTTTGACTCTAAACTATTTCAACTTAGGGCTTCACAATGGGAGACTTGGAAGATTTTGCTCATCACAAATTAGAGTAGATAAAGAAGTGCTAGGCATCGTATTAGATGATGACCCAGCATTCTTTTTCTTAAAAAAAGACAAAAGAGTTCTTTATTTTCTTAGGGTTCCGATTGTGATCTGACATAATAAAAGATAACCTATAAATAATATGTAGAAATTATTTTAGTCAAATATGTCAAGAACAACAAAACTAATTATCATAATATAATCAATGCATTTAATCAAACATACCAACACAACACACAAATCAAACATCTTAACAATACCAACAACAAATTAAACATCTCAACAATACCAACAACAAATTAAATATCTCAACAAAATTCCTAAAATCAAATCCCTAATGAATTTCAACAAAATCTCCCAATTAGAATTCATTCCTAATTAAACCCTAGAATATTTTCTATTCAAATTAAAGAGCATAAGATAATTAAAAATATGAGAATGAGAGAATAGTACTTGTTGCCAAGAAGAGAAGTTGCTCCTGTAAAGAAGTTGAGAGTTGAATTGATGGTGGCTGAAGGTTGAGACAGAGAAAAGTTGGAAGTGTTGACATTTTGCACAGAGAGAGTGAAGTTTCTATTTTGATGGTGGCTGAAGGCTGCACGGGATCCCTTTTAATTTTGGCTGCTACACTGCATATATTGTTTAAGTGGGCTAGTTTAAGTGGGCTAGTTGCTTTTTAATTTTTGGCTGCTATGAATTTTTGGCTATTTTATTGAGAGCTGGGCTAGTTACTTACCTTTTTTTTTTTGGGTCAAAATTTTGGGCCAAGCGTGAGCCCAGCCAACCCATAGTTGGAAACGCCCATGGGACCACCTATTAAATTTTTGAACTAACATCAAAATACCCTTTTTAGATTTGGGGTCATTCTCAATACGAGCCTCGGGGTGTCAATTTCATCAATTTACAACACCCCCAATATTTTCAAACTTGTTCAATTTTATCATTCTGTTAAGTTGACTATGTGGTCAATCGTTAACTATTAACGTGGCCACCGTGAGACCCAACAATTTAAGTTTTTTTTTTTTACTTAAAAAATAATTTAAAAGTTTAGAAACTAATTAAACAACCTAACAAAAAAAAAAACTTAAAATTGAATAAAATAAAATAAAAGCAAACCCTATCTTGCCTCTACTTTCCCCAGCTTCACCAACCCTTATCGACCTCCATACTCACCGCCAACCCCAACACCAACAATAGCCGCAATCTTCTCTTTAGTAGCAACAGGGGCAACACCGTCCCTCCCTTCCTCATAGCCCAGCTCGTTGCTCTGTTCTCCTCTCCCTCGATTGTAACCACCAAGCCAGCCTAACATCAAAAGGTGAAGAAAGAAAAGTCGTTTAACTATAATGATCCTAGGCATCAAAGCTGAAGTGTTTAAGAGTTTGATTGCTGAAGGGATTGAAGTTGAAAAGTTGAAGACTTTTATGAATTGGAGCATGTAAGGCGAGAAGCTAAAAAGTTTGGTGATTTTTAGGACACGACTGGCACGGCTAAAATTGTGGCAGTTCGAGCCACAACATTGCTACGACTATGGGCTATAGCTATGCAACTAAAGGCATTGGGCGAGACCTTAATGCCATAGATATCTAAAATCTCTTTTCCACCTCAAAGTATGGTAGCCCTTTTTTCGTACCCAGCCACCCCCACAATTGCCACTTTTCCCTTTCTTTTCTTTCCTTCATGTCTTTGCCAATGTTATGTTGTTATGTTGAATTTTTTATGGTTCTCCTCTCTGCCATTGTTTGCTTAATTAGAAAAGTTGCACTGCTTTCCCTTCTTGGGTATCTCTCTTTTACTATGAAAATCCCGTTGAAATTTGATTCTGGGATTGACTTCATGCAATGATTCTCTCTAGGGTTTTCTAAATCAATTAAGTTATGCTTTAAGAATTTTCTACCTTGAATAAAATTTGTGTGACACAAAGTGAGAGAGAAATAGAGACAGAGAGAGTGGATTGTGGGGCCTAGGTCCTGGGCAGGGGTGTGGGTTGCGGGTAGGGATGGAAGGTGGCTTGTGGGGGTGGGTTGGGCTGGGTATGGAGTGGCAGTGAGCACTAGCTGACCCATGAATTTTTAGCAAAGGTTCAATTTTGAAAGGCTAAAAACTCTTTGTGGATTGAACATCTAAGGCTTTTTACCTGGATTGACCTTAAATCTCTTCATGCATTCATATCATACATGAAAAATTGTTTTATGTAAAAATATTGACTAAGCATGAAAAATGGTTTTTTGAAATAATCATTTTCTCAAGATAATTTTTTGTGGCTTTTATTCCTTACACATCAAATAAGAAAACTTGATTTTATGGGATTTTATTTTGAAGTATATATTGACTTAATGAGCCATCATTTTTAGCCTAAATCGTATTTTGCACTAAAACCGATTTTTCATATTTTGATTGGTGGGAAATTGATTTTCTAGTAATTTATTTGAATCCAAATGGGGGATACTTCCTTATTTACATTGTAAACTTAAGTAAATAGAGTAATATAAAAATAAATTAATGTAAACGGACTAAGACATTTACTTAATGCTGAAAATGGAAATAAGGTAATCTTTACACCTGGAGCACCAGTTGAGCAAATGGGTAATTCGAAGCACCTACAATGGTTTTTCCGACGAGAGGAGGTGCAGCTACATCTTATTATGCCTTAATAGGTCCGCCACTGAAGGTGGGTAAGGTTTGCTTTTATTTTAGTTTAGTTCAATTTTATGTTTTTTGGTTATCTTGTAAAATTAATTTATATTTCGCAGCAGTGGTCCCTCAACTATACCCTGTTTTGCATTTGGGTCACTGAACTCAATTATTAGTTGCAGAGGTCACTCAACTATGTGTTTCGTTGCACCGTTAGTCCCTACCGTCAAGTCTCTCTAACGGAAGGGACTAATGGTGCAACACAACACCTAATTGAGTGACCTATATTATTATTTTTTGGAGTTAAGTGATCAAAATGTAACTCCGAGTATAGTTGAGGGATCATTGCTACAAATAATCCTAACTAAAAAGTCATCAATAATATTGCCACGTCATCATTTTAAACGGAAAAACTAACGGACTTGACGGAAGGACTACTGGTGCAACGACACACATAGTTGAGTGACCTCTGCAACTAATAATTGAGTTCAATGACCCAAATGCAAAACGGGGTATAGTTGAGGGACCACTGCTGCGAAAAACCCTAATTTATAATATTTTAAATGATTTTTAAAGTCAAAAACACTTAAATTTTTGGGTTCCACAGTAGCCACGTCAGCAATTAACGATTGACCACATGGTCAATTTAGAGGAAGGATAAAATTGGACAAGTTTGAAAATATTATGGTGTAAATTGATGAAATTAATACCCTGAGGTCCATATTGAGAATGACATCAAACCTAAAAGGGGTCTTTTGATGTTAGTCCTAAATTTGTTTTAAAATAAAAAAGAAAAAAAAGCTTCTTTTGCGATGGCTATTGATTGTCCACTGGACACAATTTTTGGGCCAATTCTAACTCTATGGACTGAGAGTCAGCCCTCTAGAGAAAACCTATGCGCCTTGCTAGGCCCAGTTTTGTTTTATTAGTTTAGGTTTGTTTGGGCCCAGCCATCTAAATCACAAACAAAACAATAAACCCTTCTGTTTTGGTTTTTCCTTTAATACATGTAATATAGGGTGATAGAAGAGTCGAACTCGTGACCTTGGGTCCAGGATTACTTAAGTTACAAACCTCTTTTGAATTTATATGTTTTAGTTTACACAAATTTAAAACCCACTATAATATAGAGTTTTGCAGGAATTTTTCTTGTCCAACTTCAAAATCACACTGCACAAATCGGAAGTCACCCCACGTTCAGCTATTGAGTGCACAGTCCAAGCCCAACGACCAATTTCATGGGCCATGGGCCACATAATTTTCAATTTTAGGAGTAAATAATCATCTTATTATTGCTATTATCCTTTCCTCCACAAACCACAACCATCATCAGTCAGTACCACGAGGGTGATATCATAATTGATTACTATTTATCTGCTTTGGCTTGGCATGTTAAGGGGAAACTGCCCAAACTGGTGGTTGAACAGATGGCCTTGACTTTGATTTCGGTGGTAGGATAGGAGAGATAATGAGTATGACTACGATATTGATTGGTTCGGGTGTACTACCACTGACCGAAAAAGAACATTGCCCACAACAAGCACTCTCTGTCACCATCAGAGCCGGCCTTGAGCTCTCAAAGGCCTAGGGCGAAAATTTAAAGTGTGCCCATGTACACACATTAATAACTGAAATTGTAGTTTTTTTTTTAAAATTATTATAATAAACTAAGCATTGATTTTTTTAAGGAAATATTTTTCTAAAGATCTTTTTAAGACTTTGAGCTACGTCTTATTTTTCTCTTTTGTCTTTTTAAGATTTTCAGAGTTTTAAATTTTATATTAAGCATAACTAATCACAATAAAAATCTAAACAAGTTAGAGGCAGTAGCAATAAAGAAACTAAAAATATGATCAATCACACTCAAGCATGAAATGTTCAACTCTAATAATTTAACTAATAAACAGAGAACAATATAACATCTGGGTTTTAAGCATTTTTTTCCCTTAAAATATAATCACATAAAACTAAACTAAACATTCCTCTAAACATTCAATGCTCGGATAAAATTTAAAAATAAAATAAAATAAATCAACTTAAAATATAAAAAAGTTAAGAAAACTAACAAAACATATTGACAGAATATGGTGGTTATTTGATTAATATGAAGAAGATAGTGAGTGAATAAAATTGCTGAGTCAAAAACAAACCAAACCAACTCAAAAGGAAAAGAATGAGGAAAACAAACAAACGAAAGTTTTGATACCTCTTCATTCAATTATGCTCTCTTCAAGATGGCCAAGACCCATAGAAGAAAATACCATTTCGACAAAAAAAAAAAAAAGATAGAAGACATACCAGTTCCTTTTTAAAAATTTTTTTACTTTGGCTTTGACTGCTGGTTAAAACCCACAGATTTATGAATTAATCACTTTGGTTTTGCCCAACAGGCTATCAATTCTTAAATTATTATTCTGTTCACTTGACTTTTTATTGGAAATGAGGATAATTGGTTTTGGTTTCCAACGTATGACTTAATGTTGAGCGTATGTTTAGTTTCTTTTTTTTTTTGTGCCTATTTTCAGATATATATATATATATATATGGACTAAGAAAAAATTGTGCCCCATTGTATCTTGGGCCTCGGGATGTGGCCCTGGTCGCCCTGGGCCAGGGTCAGGGTCGGCTCTGGTCACCACACGACACGACACATTTTTGGAGATACAATTACATACAGCAAAATTTATAACTCAATTCAAATCTAGTGACAAATTAATAATTTAGTATAAATGTATTATTGACACTTTAAAAAAAGTTATCATTTATATGCCCGTTACGTTTTATAACCGAGGGTTTTTCGATATATGTTCAATTTTGAGTTTGCACTATGAATGTAGTTCACCTCTCTTTTGACATAATTGAGTCTAGCGACTCAATAGGCTAGCCAAGTATGCAAAGCTTTGGCCACTGTTTTTAACACATTTACACATATTGCCATTGTACAGTCAATTCTCTAAATTTTATTAATTACTGCAATCAATAAATTAATATCACATTTCTACAATTAATCTCAATTTATCAAACGAGCTTTCAACCAGTGAATACCTTATGGTGAAGTATATATGTCTTTGGGTGGTTTGATTTACCTGCATTGCAGGTTTATGTATACCTCATTCATAAGTCATTTCATATCATATATTGCCTCCATAGGTAATTAACATTCATATGTATACCTCCTCCATAGATAAGTAGCATTCATATGTATACCTCCTCACTAGGTAATTTACCTATCCATACCCAATTAATATTCATGTATATTCCTAGTCCATAAATGATTATACCTCCTCCATAGGATTGTAAGAAGGAATAAGAAAGAAGAAGATGAAGAAGAAAGATGATAGGAATTTTTTTTTTTTTTTTTTTTTTTTTGTATTAGCGCATGTTTATGGGATTTTCAAAATTAAAATGGATAGACAAGAAAATATTTTATCAATTCAAATCAAAATTAACTAAAAAGTCAAACATAGTAATTATCGGCCTAAAATTAAATTCTTACCCGTTTATGAATTGCAATCAATAGTTGTATTAATTAGCTAATTATTATGATATAAATCAGTCTTTCCCGATTTAAATCATAAGGGCATAATTGGTACATGAAAATAAATTTAAAAAGAAAAAATATATATGATTACATCATAAAATTAGAAAAGTAATGTAATCCTATGTAGCATTGAAGTTAGAGGACTTGAATTACTAACAATACGTTGTGTGGATTGCACCCAAATTCTATCATAAGAATTGAACTTATACCGAATTATTTAAAAACTATACTATGCAAAGTGTATGTTGATTTATTTTTATAGTATAAATAACAGTTTCCATTTATAAGTGTGGCAGTTTTATAACACAAAGCATGTTAAAAGTAGTGTATTTTTATTTCTTGATATAGTTTTGTTCATGAATTATGGGATTAGAGTACCTCCACCCCAAAGGGCAAGGGCAAGGGCAAGGGCAAGGCAAGGTTTGTCACTATTCACATGAATAGTGGCAGCTTTGCCTTTTTTGGTTCCACCCCAAAGGCAAGGGCAATGACAATTACTATTCACTTTAATTTATTTTCTATTTTTTATATTTAAACCATTAATTTTGATAAGCTTTTCATATAAGATTTTCTGTTGCCACGTGTCAATATTTATTATAAAATTCTCACCTAAACATTTAGATAACATTTTCGGATAAAATTTTCAAATTCAATTTTCAGATAAGATTTTCGATTGCCACATGTCCATATTTATTATAAAATTCACATCTCACTCATCATACAATTGAAATACCTACTCACTCATCATACAATTGAAATACTCATGGTAGTCTGACATAATCAAGTACAAGGACGACTTAATCATTGGCGGAGGCGGTTCCACCGGATCACGACGTGGGGAAGTATTTTCCTTCGGAGGACGTAATAGTGTCATTATTTCCGACACAGAACGCACCACTGAAACTGACTGCGAGCATTGTTCACTTGAGCAGCCATATGTAATGGTTTTCCTCTTTTTTACCTCGTTGCCAAGATTTTGACCTCTTCGAATGTTTGTCCACGACCCTCCGGCTTCGATGAAAGAGACCAGTTGTATTTTTGCACAAATGAAATTTTGTAGTAGAAATTTTGGTGTGGAAAGTGAAAAATATTGGAAGGAGATGAATTTGTATGAAGATTTGGTGTGGAAAGTGAATAATATTGGTAGGTATTTATAGAAAAAAAAATTCAGAATTTTTTAATATTTTTTTTAGCCAAAAATTGGACAACCGTTGGATTGGGCAAGATTTGAAACAGCAAAATTGGACAGTCGTTGCATTCCACGCACAAACAACAACAAAAAATTTGAAAAACTACCGCTAACGTCAACAGCCTTTGGGCAACAGCCCAATCCAGAATTGCCCGTGGGCTTGCCCGGGCAGGTGGGTCCCATTCCTTGCCCAGGCTGCCTTTTGCACGCTAAAGGTCCAAAACGAGGCTGGGGGGGCCTGTTGCAATGGCTGAGGGGCTGCGCTGCACTTGCTCTTATGTTTCTTGATTTTGGTAGCATATAAATCTAGGTGTACTTTTATTTTTATGCATATAAGTGATTTAAAAATAAAGGGATGTTAATCCTTGTTTAGTTCACATAAAATGTGAGTCAATCGAATACCAGTGAGAGTGTGAGAGGGAAGAGAGTTGAGCAAGGCCGGTCCTGAGATATTGAGGGTCATGTGCGAAATTTAAACTAGAGCCCTCACATAGTCTAATATGAAAATACTAAAATAAAATTTGCCATAACTTAATATCATAAAATAAATTTTTTTATAACTAAAATTCATTAATTAGCATGTAATAACAATCACAAATCATATTCATAATTTTTTTAATATTTTCATATGATAAAGTTAAATATTAGTATGTACGGTGAAAAATAAGAGTTCAAGAGAAAGAAGAATGGCATGAATTTCTGTTTTGGTTTTGTTTTGAGTGCAAGAAAGTACTTTTTTTAAGGCTTATTTACTATAGTACCCCCTTGAAACTTTGGTCAAATCTCACTTTACCCCCCAAAAATTAAAATGACCCACTTAACCCCCTTGACCAAGGTTTGGTGTTCCAGTTTGCCCCCTACCGTTATCTCCATTACTAACTCCGTCAATTTTGATGACATGGCATGACTATCTTAGTCTTTTTACCATTAGTGATGATGTGTGAGATGTAGGCTCCACTTTTTCTACTTAAGTAGACTAAAATATTAAAAATTAAATATAATTAAATAATTAAATAATGTAATTTTAAGAGTGGCCATTTTCTTCATAGTGGACATTCTCCTGGTGAAGGCGGGTTTTAGAACAGAGCCACCATTGGCGTCAATTTTAAGAACCTGCGGCTTCATCTTCATCTTCTTGGGTTTCTTGGACTTTAATTGAGGAGGAGCCATTAGTTAATTCAACACTGAAAGAGAGCAACAATGGGAATAATGGAATTGAAGAAACAAACAGTAAAGAAGTGAAAAGCGAGAGAGGAGGGTAACGGGGTATATAAAGGAATTCTAAGTTGACCGAAGGTTAATTGGAGTCAAAGCAAAGAGGTTAAACTAGCTGAAGGTTAATAAGGGGCTAGGGAAGGGGGAGGTCGTGGCGGGGTGGGGTGGGTGACTATGTGGATGTTGGGGCTGGGCTTAGGAGAAGAGAGAGGTGTAGGGGTGTCTTGAGAAGTTGTGTGGTGGGATGGTGGTAAGGGTTGGTTGTTGGGTGGGTGATATTAGGTAAGGTTGGAGTGGTGGGTGGTGAGGGTGGCTTTGGGTTGGGTGGTGGTTGTGGTCTGATGATGTGAAGTTAGGGAAAGGGGAGGGGATGACAAAGAGAGAGATGGAGAAGAAGAGATTTTTTTAATATTAAATTTTTTTTTCCCATTTTTGAAATTTTTTTATATTAACAAGTAATTACATTATTTAATTTTAATTTTTTATTAATATTTTAGTCTACTTAAGTAGAAAAATTGTGGCCTACATCTCACATATCATCACTTATGGTAAGAAGACTAAAACAGTCATGCCACGTTATCAAAATTGACGGAGTTATTAATAGAGATAACGATATGGGGCAAACTGGAACACCAAACCTTGGTCAGAGGGATTAGTGGGTCATTTTAACTTTCGGAGGGTAAAGTGAGATTTGACTAAAGTTTATGGGGATACTAGAGTAAATAAACATTTTTTTTTTTTTTAAAGGAGAAAGCTTATTGGTGTGATATATAATATTGTCAACTTAGGTGGATCTTTCCCCTTTTTTTTTTCTTTTCACGTGCTTATATATTTTTTAAAAACTATTTAAAATTTTGTTGTTATAATGAAAAAACAAGAAAAATATAAGTAGAATAACATCACTAAGACTCGAACTTGGGCCTTGTGCCACCAAATACAATTTTATAATATTAATATATAATATAAAGTTGCACCATTCCATGGCCGGCACTAGAGGTGATTAGCTATATAACAAACGAGAAATGAATCAACTACCACGCACGTGCACCTACCAGGAAACCACGTGATGGCCAGGAAGCTGAGCTGAAACAGGAAAAGCGGGTGTGAGGGGGTGTTAGGCTGCGAATTGTTAGCTGGGGTCGTAGGAAACTCCAACTAGTCAGTCCTCCCATTAGTAAGTATTTATAAGGTAAACGTTTGGGAATGTTGAGCATCCACTTTTGTTCCTTCTGTCATATATAAATTGAACAAGCAAGCAGTGCATACTTGATTTGATTCAAATATGGGACCCGAGTCTGAATCTGTTTGTGTGACGGGCGCTTCCGGTTTCATCGGCTCATGGCTCGTCATGAGACTCTTAGAGCGCGGTTACACTGTTCGAGCAACAGTGCGGGATCCTAGTCCGTCTTCCCTTCCCCACAATTTATTATTTTTTCAGTTTGTTCTATTAATATTACTTTCGACTTAATGATTCGTGATTAATATTTTTTTGTAACAGCGAATCAGAAGAAGGTGAAGCATCTGCTGGACTTGCCAAAGGCCGAGACGCACTTGACGCTGTGGAAGGCTGACCTGGCGGACGAGGGAAGCTTTGATGAAGCCATTCAAGGCTGCACCGGAGTGTTCCATGTCGCCACTCCTATGGATTTTGAGTCCAAAGACCCCGAGGTATGCATTAGCCTTACCATTGTATTTACATTAGCCTTATTCCTTATGTCTCATCATAATTTCAATTAAAAATGGAGGATGGTGGCGTCGGCGGCGGCGGCGTTAATGGTATAGCCGGAATTAGGCTTAGAGCATTTGGAGATATAAATAATGCAAGTCTTTTCTTAGCATTTTTCTTTCATTTGTTTCAGACAGAACAAGTCAGTGGTCAGTGGTCAGTGGTCAATGGTTATATTATGGATGGTGCTAGAGGCACCAACTTTGGGCACCAACTCTCTAATAGAGGTGGAGCCCGCCAGCACAACGGGTCCCGCGCTCTATTAGAGAGTTGGTGCCCAAATTGGTGCCCAAAATTAGTGCCTCTAATATTTTCCTTATATTATATACTTTAAATTTACTATTTTGTGCTTGATGGCCATGGATGACAGAGTAAAGGTACCCCATTGTTTGAAAGAGCACATCATACACTTTAAAAAACAATATGGGTCATTTTCCCAAACAAGAATGCCGATTAGAAAATTCATTAGGACAAGTTTGGTGCTTGGTTGAGCAGAACAATTCAAAACAGTGCACCAGTAGATTTTGTTTGTTTGTTTGTTTTGGGCTTTTTACCGTGTACTAAAATGAAGAGAAAATTAAACAAAGTTAAAACATGTTGTGGTTTGGCAGAACGAAGTGATCAAGCCAACAATAAATGGGGTGCTAGACATCCTCAAGGCATGCCTCAAGGCAAAATCAGTTCGAAGGCTGGTGTTTACATCCTCAGCAGGAACCGTGAATATCGAAGAGCACCAGAAGTCATTCTACGACGAAACCAACTGGAGCGATGTTGAATTTTGCCGCTCTGTCAAAATGACTGGTTGGGTAAGCAAGTAAACACGTGAATATAATTACATCCATATACTCTGTTTAACTTCAAAAACATGTTAATCAAATTGTTAATTCTGGATTGGATGTAATGGTGGTCTTCTCCTCAGATGTACTTCGTCTCCAAGACTCTGGCTGAGCAAGCTGCATGGAAGTTTGCCAAAGAAAACAACATTGATTTCATTACCATTATCCCAACTCTTGTGATTGGCCCATTTCTCATGCCATCCATGCCACCAAGCCTCATCACCGGACTTTCCCCACTCACTGGTACCCAAACAAATATATATATATTGCAATTTTTTTAATTATGAGTGTTCAGAATTAATCAAATATTACTTAATTATTACAGGAAATACATCTCATTATTCGATTATAAAGCGGGGGCAGTTCGTTCACTTGGACGACCTCTGCCTCTCTCACATATACTTGTACGAGCGCCCTAAAGCAGAGGGCCGCTACATTTGTTCTTCCCATGATGCTACAATTTACGACATTGCAAAATTGCTGAGAGAAAAATACCCCGAGTACAACATTCCCACAAAGTAATTAACTAATCCCTTCAACATCAATTGATTTAATTATTGTTAATTACATATATAATTGAATTTAACTAAATTGAGAGTTGGACCAATTGGTATGCACGTGCAGGTTCGATAACATTGAGGAGAACTTGACCAACATCCATTTTTCTTCAAAGAAGTTGACGGACCAAGGGTTTGAGTTCAAATACAGCTTGGAGGACATGTTCGTAGGGGCTGTTGATACCTGCAGAGCAAAGGGTTTGATCCCAATTCCTGCTGAGAAGCATGAAGCTGACGACAACACCGTCGTTGATGTCAAAGTCTCCGGTTAAGGAAAAAATATTGATCCATTGTTGAGGTTTACATTTGTGTCATGGACTAGTGTCTGTTGGGTTGTTTTTTTGTTGGTGGCGTTTTTAGGGTTGGTGGCCTTTTTCTGGTTGGACTTGATGTCTGCTGTTAAAAGGCTTCAAATAAAATTCTATTGGGGTTGTGTATGAGAATGTGGCTATGTAGAAAAGTTAATCTGCAATTAGCTATGATCCAATCTGGCTCTATATTAATTAAAAAGTATGCTACTCATTATCCATAATGAAATGATATTGAGGATAGTTTGTATTCAGTTGCTTGGTTGAACGAGTGTGAAATGTTTGCCTTGCTTTTTTGGTAACCAACTTTGTGGTTGATTTGATTTGATTTGATTTGTGGGACCAAAGGTACTTTGTGTAAATGTACGAGCCAAACGAACGTCTATTGCTATATACACCCGGGGCAAAAGTAAAATTGCTATAAATACTGCCCCCCTCTCCGGCTCTGTACTTCCGAAACACAAAGCATTCATACGCTATTTATTGTTATTTTCATTTTGTTCTAATGGGTACTATTGATAGTTATTTTCATTTTGTTCTAATGGGTACTATTGATAGTTATTTTCATTTTGTTCTAATGGGATCCCATCAACTTAGGGTTAGGCATAGTACAGTACGGTACGGTATTGAGCTCGTACAGTTATCGATATTGGAAATTAGAACCGGTATGGTATGGTATGGGATTATTGTTTGTCAAAATTGGTAGCGTACCATATCGTACCAAATCGATATCAATGTGAAACGGTACCATTTCAGTACCAAAATTACACAACTAAAAAATCAATCAATTCAATATTCAACATATTCATTCACCAAATAAGTGATGCCTTATAATAGATTCAACAGATTCAATATCTAAATCAACCAAATCAATATCCATCAAATTCAACAGATTCAATATCCAAATCAACCAAATCCAAATCAATCAAATCAATATCCATCAACAGATTCAATATCCAAATCAACCAAATCCAAATCAATCAAATCAATATCCATCAACAGATCCAAATCCAAATCAATCAAATCAATATCCATCAACAGATTCAATATCCAAATCAACCGAATCTAAATCAATCAAATCAATATCCATTAACAGATTCAATATCCAAATCAACCAAATCAACACATATTAAACAGATTCATCAAATCAAAATAATTAAAACTCATGTCTTATGGCTTACAAACCAAAATGGTTAAAATTATGTCTTATGGCTTACAAAGTTACAAACACAATCCGAGCTTCATTTGCAGCCCACAATTTGAATTCAAGTAGCCCCCATCATTTGCATATTTTGAAAATTACCCAAACAACTATTAGAAAGAATTCAACGCAAACTAATACAAATTACAAACAGTATTTAAAATAATTTACCAGATTCAATGGTTTCATAAAATTCAAATTCTTCAATTGAAGGTGTATCTTCCAAGCTTGAAATTTCATCCCCTGTCAACCAATTTTGCATGCATATCAAAGCCTCCACTGATCTAGGAGTTAATAAACTCCTAAATGCATTTATGACTTTGCCACCAATGCTAAAACAACTCTCATATGCCACTGTGGAAGTTTGAATTGAAAGGACATCCTTCGCAGTTGCTGTTAAGACATGATACTTGGGCCCATTGAGTTTCCACAACATCAATATGTCAAAAAATGAATTTTTGGAAACGAAAGCCAAAGGATATGTCAAGTAAGAATCAACTTCATGTGACACCACAACCTCATCACTCTCTTCCACCTCCCTAATCCAATCATCTAAAAAATCATCACTAGCCACCCTTTCTTCAACCATATTATTACTACCACTTGCAGATCGCACATTTTATGTGGTACAATTCTGTCTCATGTGAATTCCACCATCTACCTTTGGTACAAACTCATCATAGAGGGTCATTAACACACCTTTCACTTCTCTTGTTTTATTTGCACATCATCCTCATCAAAATTTTCCTTTTTAAAGCGATGGGTGATATGCCTCAACTTGAACCTTGGATCCAAAATAAGTGCAATCAACACTAACATGTTCAAATCCTGATATTTGACAAAATATTTATTGTATTTTGTTCTCACAACTCCAGTCATGTTTCTCTGCATCTAAACCAGTGGCAAATTCAGGTGCCACCAACAACTTGTCAATCTCCTTTTCCATGACAATAACTGCGTGAAATGTTTTATGAATTGTGGGGGTGCAAAGATGCACTTACCTTTAAGGTCACCTCATAAAACACCTTCAAAAACCTCACAAACACTACTGCATTGTTCCAATCAGCATCAGTTAGTGGTCCAACCCGACATTGCTTACTATTAGTCTGAACTGCATCATCCTCATCAACTAGCTTATTTGGCTCTTTGAAATAAGCCATGAATGGGCTGTTCAAATCCTTTGTCATTCTAGTAAAAGCCTTTTTAAATTTCAAGGTTGCATCCAACATCATGTATGTTGAATTCCATCTTGTGGGGACATCCATGCATACAAGACCTTTGCAGGTCAATTTCTACTTCTCAATAGAGGTTTTAAAATAATCCAATCTCTGTGGAGATGACCGAACATACCTCACAACATTCCTAATTGCCAAAATAGATTTTTGCAGCTTCCTTAACCCACTAGACACAATTAAATTAGTAATGTGAGCATAACATCTCATATTTAAGTACTTCCCACCCAAAATAGCTTGTGAATTGTTCCATTTGTTCATTTTATATCTCACCCAATCAATTGCCACTTTATTTGCAGAGGCTTTGTCCACAGTGATGGTTAAAACCTTCTCTATACCCCACTATAACAAACAACTCTCAATGAGGTCTCCTATGGTGTTGCCTTGGTGATAAGGAATAACACAAAAGTTTAAATGTGCATCTTCCAATCACAATCTATAAAATGTGCAATGAGCACCATGTAATTGGTGTTTTGGAAACTTGTCCAAGTGTCAATCGTGAGATTGATCCTATGTCCACTCAAATCTTTCTTCAGCTATTCTTTTTGTGCATCATACCTTTTAAGAAACTGTCTCATTGTTTTTATCCTACTAAGCACTTCAAACATTAGGCAAACAACATTACTAAACCTCCTAAAACCTTTCTTTTCTACAAAAGAAAATGACAACTCATCAATCACAATCATTTCAACACATGCATCTGTTGGTTTTAAAACATTTTTAAGAAGTTCATTTGAATATTAAACTTGCATTTAATCAAATTAATCGCAGCGGAAGAATATGGTGGTTGTTTAAATTCAAAAACAAAACTTCTTCCAAGTATCTTAAGCCATGAACATTGATATGATTTCATAAAGGAAAGCACAAGAGAAAAAGATAAGTCTTAATTACTATTGATGCTATAATATGAACCAAGTTGTGTTTTGGTCTTCTCTTGATGATTTCCCTTTGTTGATCTCCTCTTTGATCTTTCTCCTCCTTATGAGCCACAAAAGGATATGGCCTCTAAGTCTCGACACCAATGGAACCTTGAGATGAGAAGGAGTATCTTGAGAATACAAGAATGCTAGTTCAAGAATCTCAAGATTGGTTTCAATCTAAACCACTTTGAAAGATGAAAGTGTTTCACTCTTGAAAACTCTTTTTTTTTCTCTCTTTGATCTCCCAAACCCCTTTGGTTGATGTTGGATTGTGTTTATGTGTTAATTAGCTTATTAACTTGCTTATGGAAACAATTCCCATACATATCTATATATGCATTTTCGGACAAACCCCATTGGGCTTCCAAAATTGGGCGTTATGACACTTAAACCATAATCTTTAAGTGTATAAAGCCCTTGGGCTTGATACCCAACCATTTGGGCTTCTCATTAACCATTACGGAGGCCCAAATACCATTTTACACGTAGTAAATCATCCACATCAAATCAATCAAATTGATTTCCTCATTCTCATTTGTATTACTCAAAGTTAACCATTTAAGGTGTGCGATCCATTAGGTTCTAATTTAGCAAGGCAGTGGGAAAACAATTAGAACTCTTTCTAACCAACTGGAATTAAAACCCCCTTTTAATTCTTCCTTTATTCGGATTGATCACAATCTATCCTAGGACTTCCACAAGCCAAGAGTGACATCTAGCAACATATCATGGCTACCCAAGCTAATCAAAATAGACAAAGAACCTATTCAGTTGGAATTGCAATGCAATACAGTCCTTCTCTTATACAATGTTTCCAATCATATTTACAGGGTACGGATTGATAATGTCAAACCCCTAATATGATTAACCTCATGTGATTCAATAGAACATGACTAAAACACTTTCTAAATCATGTTCAAATACTTCGGCCGAAGATTTGCTGAATCACATCTTGAAACATTCTCTTTCTTTATCAAAAGTAGAGATTCCTTATTGTACATTCACATGCCCCTATGATGAATTAAGAGATCCCAATAACACTTTAGACAAATCTTTTACGACTTGCCTTTAAGAGCTATCAAAGATCAATAACGCATTACAGGACAACCATGATGCCTCAGGTCTAAGGACTAATTTGCATTATTGCAACTATGAGTTCTCGTTTGACATATAGATAAATACTTCATACGAGAACTACAATTGATCGCGTTCAGTGAACTCATTCACTAATGAGCACCCACATACTTGTATTAGTGTCAACTACACAAATGGTTTGAGACTAACCATCCTCCCAATTGAGCATACATAATATGTGCTAATCTTGACGGTTTATCAATGCCCATTTGATAACCTATGATCAGGAACATTTTGGGGTACTACAGTTAGAGATTAAAGGTCTCATGAATCTAAACTTTTTAGATTACTTTATCTCTTATATAGCATACCCTGGACATTTGTTTCTTTACACGATGTAATAGATAACAAAATAAGTTTGCCCTTTATTTACGAAATGTATTCTAAGGAGATTACATCAAATGTATTGGCTCTTAGGGCACATTTCTAACAATCTCCCACTTGCACTAGAGCCATTTAGCCATGTATCTAATACCCATTTTCTCTGTATGTCTATCCAGTTGTGACTGTGACATAGGCTTAGTGAGTGGATCTGCTACGTTGTCTGCAGACAACCTTTAGAATGCATATATCACCATTCGAAATGTGTTCTCGAATCTTGTGAAATTTTCTGTCAATGTGCTTGAATCTCTTATGAGACCTGGGTTCTTTGGCTTGAGCTATCGCCCCATTGTTGTCACAGTACAAAGGTACTGGTGACATTATGGTTGGAACCACATTTAGTTCGGTAATGAACTTTTTCATCCAAACAGCTTTTTGCTGCTTCTGAGGCAGCAACATACTCAGCTTCAGTCGTGGAGTCAGCAGTGACACTTTGTTTACAGCTTCTCCAGCTAACAACGCCTCCATTCAAAATGAAGACGTACCCAGATGTGGATTTACGATCATCTACATCGGATGCAAAATCTGAATCAGTAAACGCTTCCACTTGTAACTCTGATGTTCCTCCATAAACGAGGAACATGTCCTTAGTCCTTCGTAAGTATTTAAGGATACACTTAACAGCTCCCAATGATCTAATCCGGGGTTTGACTGATATCTACTCGTTATACTTACAGCATAACTGATATCTGGTCTTGTACAAACCATGGCATACATGAGACTCCCTATTGCAGATGCATAAGGGATTTTACTCATCTGCTGTATCTTTCAGGAGTTTTCGACACATGTTCTTAGAAAGGTGAAGTCCATGTCTAACTGGAAGTAACCCTTTCTTAGATTGTTCCATATGAAATCTCTTTAGCACCTTATCTATATACAATTGAGATAATCCAATTATTCTCTGAGATCTATCACGATAAATCTTTATTCCAAGTATATAAGATGTTCTCCTAAATCTTTCATTGAGAATGATTTAGTGAGCCACAGCTTCACTGAAGATAGCATTCCTATATCGTTTCCAATAATCAGTATGTCATCTACATACAAGATAAGGAATACTACTGAACTCCCACTTACCTTCTTGTACACACATTGATCATCCATGTTTTGTATGAAGTCAAATGATTTGACAACTTCATCAAAACGGATGTTCCAACTCCTAGAAGCTTGCTTCAATCCATAAATGGATTTATGTAGCTTGCATACCTTATGCTTATCAGCTTTAGAAATGAAGCCTTCAGGTTGATCCATGTATAGTTCTTCCTGAAGGTGGCCATTCAGAAAAGCCGTCTTCACATCCATTTGCCAAACCTCATAATCATGATATGCAGCTATTGCAAGCAAAATCCGAATAGACTTTGTCATAGCAACAGGAGAGAAGGTTTCTTCATAGTCAATTCCTTCTCTCTGCTTGTAGCCCTTTGCTACTAGCCTTGCCTTATAGGTTTCTACTTTCCCATCCGAGCCTATCTTCCTCTTGAAAATCCATTTATTTCATTGGTACAATACCAAGAGGTGGATCAACTAGAGTCCAGACTTTGTTGGTATACATAGAATCCATTTCGGATTTCATGGCTCCAAGCCATTTCTGTGAGTCAATGTCTGACATTGCCTCATTGTAGTTCAAGTGGTCTTCAATATCCTTACAATCACTTAGGAGATTTAACTCTCCTTCGTTTTCATGAAGGAATCCATAATACCTCTCAGGCATTCTTCTAACCCTACTTGAAATACGTGGAGTTTGTGTTACAACAAGTTGTGGATCTGGGATTGCATTTAGTTCAATGTTGATTTCTAGCTCATTGGACAATTCCTTGAGTTCTATCTCATGTCCCCCTTTCCCATCAAGAGCGTATTCCCTTTCTAGGAAGGTAGCTGACCTTGCGACGAACAACTTTTGCTCGTCGATGTGATAGAAGTAATATCCCATAGTTTCCTTGGGATACCATATAAATCTACACTTCACAGACCTTGCATCTAGTTTATCCACATCTTGTCTTTTGACATATGCTGGACAACCCCAAATCTTGATATATCCAAGACTTGGTTTCTTCCCAAACCACATTTCGTATGGAGTTTTTGGAACGGATTTGGAAGGCACTCTATTTAACAAATGAATTGCTGTTTCAAGTGCATATCCCCAAAAGGATATAGGTAAATCAGTATAGCTCATCATGGAACGAACCATATCCATTAAGATTCGATTTCTCCTTTCAGAGACCCCATTATGTTGTGGAGTTCCTGTGGAGTCCACTGTGATAAGATGCCATGTTCCTTGAGGTAATCAAGAAACTCTGTGCTCAAGTATTCACCACCTCGATCGGATCTAAGGATTTTAATACTCATTCCAGTTTGGTTTTCAACTTCATTTCTGAATTCTTGAAACTTTTCAAAAGATTCAGACTTATGCTTCATTAAGTATAAATACCCGAACCGTGAATGATCATCGGTAAAGGTAATGAAGTACGAATAACCTCCCCTTGCGTTTGTAGACAAAGGTCCACAAACATCTGTGTGGATCAACCCCAACAATTCTGCAACTCTTTCTCCTTTTCCAGTAAAAGGAGACTTGGTCATTTTACCTTGTAAACAAGATTCACAAGTAGGCATAGGAGCAGGGTTTAAAGATCCAAGGCATCCATCTTTTGCCATCCGGTGAATCCTATCTTGGCTAATATGTCCAAGTTTGAGGTGCCACAATTTAGTTGAGTTATCCACTTCTCTGGGCCTTTTAGGTCTAGATGCATCTTTATCCATACAGTTAATACTACCATTCATTTCCAAATGAAAAAGACCATCAATCAAATTTGCATAAGCAATAATTCGATTATTATGTGAAATAGAACAAAGTAGTTTGTCAAACAAAACAACAAATCCGTCTCTTAAAAGCATAGAGACTGATATTAAGTTCTTTACACAACCAGAAATGAAATAACAATTTTTAATTTCAGGTCTCCCCGGAAGGTAGATTGAGATGATAGGTGCCTACAGCTTTGGCAGCTACCTTAGTGCCATTACCCACAGTTAGCACCATTTCTCCTTTTCCGAGTCTTCTACTTCCCATATAGTCCCTGCACACAATTGCAAATGTTGACTAGCTCCTGAATCAACTATCCAGGTAGAAGTATTAACTGTAAAAACTGATTCAAGAACAAGAGTGTTACCTTCCGAAGGCTTGTTCTTTAAGCTTGCAAGGTAATCCTTGCAATTCCTCTTCCAATGTCCATCCTTTCCACAGTGAAAGCAAGTTCCTTTCGGTTCCTTGCTTTTCTTTGTTATTTTTCCTTCCTTGGGCTTTAGAAAACCTTTCTTCTTCTTTCCCTTATCCTTACCTTTCGGTTTGGATTTGGAAGAGGAAGAAGAACCCTTTTCAAACACCGCAACTGTCCCTTTCATTCCTTTATCCTTCAAGATATTCTTTTCAGCTACCATAGCCATATTGAGTAGCTCAGATAAGGAACTTTCCATCTTTCCCATATTATAGTTCATAACAAATTGGGAAAAATCTGATGAGAGGGACGAAAGAAAAAAGTCTTGTTGAACTTCAGCATTAAATGGAGCATCCAATTTTTCCAATTTCTCAAGCAATGATATTATCTTGAGACCATGCTGATTAACCGGAGTCCCTCTTGTCATCTTTGTGTTGACAAGTTCACATATTGTATTGTAACGCAAGCTACGTAGCTTCACCATAAGCTCTTTAAGGTGAAGCAATATGGAAGCACAATCATCCATATCTTCATGTTGTTTTAGTAGCTCATCGTTCATGGATGCTAGTAAGTAACATTTACCTCTGCTATCATCTTTGACATGCTTCTCATAAGCAGTTATTTCTTCCTGAGAAACTTCTTCGTCAGGATGAATATGTGGTGGGGCATGTGTCAACACATAATCAATCTCATCCATTTTAAGGACAAGTTTGACTTTGCGAAGCCAACCCGGATAGTTCGTGCCATCAAGGATGTAATTGTTAAGTATCGATGAGATTGGGTTTTTAATGGCCATTTGAAAATTCTGCAACAACGTAAACAAATTTTAGTTTAGATTAATCTTCTACCAAGGACTTAGGGTCTTTAAGTCATGATGGTAGCTCCCACTATTTTTGGCAAATTTCATATCCCTCCTGAAATCCGAGAGTTTCCGTTGAAACTCTTAGTGGGGATGGGAGTCTCACTTTCACATAGTTTTCCTCAACCTAACAGTTTGTTGGATTGCCATGATACTAATGAGAGGATACTCTTATCCAATCACATCATAATGTGAATACCCATCACTATGGCCTCTAGAGAACTAGACCTCAACCTAACAGTTTGTTGGTTTCGTTCGTCTTAGTTAAGTTATTCCCACCATGCTTGTGGGTATAGGGTTTCAAGTATGTCCTCAACCTAACAGTTTGTTGGACACACTCGTTATCTATCCGCACTACATCAAGTATGTGTAATAGGCTTCCCTTGGATGGTTACAAGTACTGGATGTTGCCTCACTGAGGTCCAACAAGATGTAAATGTGCCACCCAATAAAAGACTACCACGGTGGAAGGCCACAAAATAGCATTCAAAATGTCATTTCGCTTATCAACTTAATATTGCTTTGAGGGTAGTTAAATTGGTCTCATTTTAATCCAATTCTAATCCTGTTAAAATTGCCTTTTTAATCTCATTAAATGGTTCCCAATGCAAATATTAGTAGCACATAATACTCCCACTAAATATTTTAGAAAACCATTTCCTTGAGATAATGAGAATACTTGGTACTACTAATTGGTTTATTTATTGTCATTACCGAACATTGCAATTGCATTGGGCTTATAGGATGATTATGGACTTTCTTGTTGATCCAACATGAGCCACCATGTTGGATCATGGTCTTGGAAGGTGATTCATTTTAATTACGCGCATAAAATAAATTAGGCATGAAAGCCATTTCATTATTACATAGCCAATCAAAATCGAATACATATCCAACAAGCGGCCAATCACATAGCTCAATTGTTTGGTTTAAATCCATAATCATCCTTTAATTATTTAAACGCTTTAAACAATTAAACTAGTAATGTCAAACATGCTCTTGGGTTGCATACATATATATGGGTTTAATTCAAGTGGTAACCATATTCAAACAAAATAAATTTACCATGGAGTGAAAACATTTTACTACAATAGTAAATGTAATTGTAGAAACCTTTAAAGCATAGTCACACATATCATATATTGCAACTATGTCCAAAACTATTCAACAATTAATAATGGATCCAAAAATGATCCACTAGGGTGTGGGTTAAAGCATGCATTTGTATAACACAAAGTGGTGATCAATATTATTCCAACTAGGTGGATAATTATGTATGTGACTAGATAGGCCAACCACACTCACCAAAGTAATCAAATTAATTTTAGTGTGGTGGGTAGATAATTAGTGATATGAATAAATTGACCAACTTTTGCATTTTATATCAAATCACTAACATTTACATTTAGATAGACCCTACACACTCATCAAAGTAATCTTATTAATTTTAGTGTGGTGGGTAGATGTTTATCAAGTGGAAACATTTTTGAAAAACTTTCAATTTTATAATAAAATATCATTATCATCTTTTGACCTATTTTGGTGGAAAAATCCACTAACACAACCACCAAAAAATAGTCACCTAACTTATGGATCAAAAGATCTCATAACAAGAACATCAAGAACACCAAGAACACACATATGAACTAATATGAATGTTCATGCAAGTTCCGGAAAAATTCATATTCCATTTTAACCATCTCATGCTCTTAATATCAAATATTTCATGAGGTTAAAATCATTGGGTTTTAATGCAACCATGCTCTAGTGTTCATACATACATATATGCATACAAAGAGAGCATCAATCATCAAAACATTAAACCGGAAATTCAAAATCCCAAACAACCCTTTTCACTCCATTTGATTTTATCCAATCATATCAAAATAAATCAAGTATAACTATTATACTTTAAATGAATTTTTCAACCCATATATATGCATTTCTAAACCCTAGAAACATATCAAGTTCATGACCTATGGCTTTGATACCAATTGTTGGTTTTAAAACATTTTTAAGAAGTTCATTTGAATATTAAACTTGCATTTAATCAAATTAATCAGCGGAAGAATATGGTGGTTGTTTAAATTCAAAAACAAAACTTCTTCCAAGTATCTTAAGCCATGAACATTGATATGATTTCATAAAGGAAAGCACAAGAGAAAAGATAAGTCTTAATTACCCTTGATGCTATAATATGAACCAAATTGTGTTTTGGTCTTCTCTGATGATTTCCCTTTGTTGATCTCCTCTTTGATCTTTCTCCTCCTTATGAGCCACAAAAGGATATGGCCTCTAAGTCTCGACACCAATGGAACCTTGAGATGAGAAGGAGTATCTTGAGAATACAAGAATGCTAATTCAAGAATCTCAAGATTGGTTTCAATCTAAACCACTTTGAAAGATGAAAGTGTTTCACTCTTGAAAACTCTCTTTTTTTCTCTCTTTGATCTCCCAAACCCCTTTGGTTGATGTTGGATTGTGTTTATGTGTTAATTAGCTTATTAACTTGCTTATGGAAACAATTCCCATACATATCTATATATGCATTTTCGGACAAACCTCATTGAGCTTCCAAAATTGGGCCTTATGACACTTAAACCATAATCTTTAAGTGTATAAAGCCCTTAGGCTTGATACCCAACCATTTGGGCTTCTCATTAACCATTACGGAGGCCCAAATACCATTTTACACGTAGTAAATCATCCACATCAAATCAATCAAATTGATTTCCTCATTCTCATTTGTATTACTCAAAGTTAACCATTTAAGGTGTGCGATCCATTAGGTTCTAATTTAGCAAGGCAGTGGGAAAACAATTAGAACTCGTTCTAACCAACTGGAATTAAAACCCCCTTTTAATTCTTCCTTTATTTGGATTGATCACAATCTATCCTAGGACTTCCACAAGCCAAGAGTGACATCTAGTAACATATCATGGCTACCCAAGCTAATCAGAATAAACAAAGAACCTATTCAGTTGGAATTGCAATGCAATACAATCCTTCTCTTATACAATGTTTCCAATCATATTTATAGGGTACGGATTGATAATGTCAAACCCCTAATATGATTAACCTCATGTGATTCAATAGAACATGACTAAAACACTTTCTAAATCATGTTCAAATACTTCGGCCGAAGATTTGCTGAATCACATCTTGAAACATTCTCTTTCTTTATCAAAAGTAGAGATTCCTTATTGTACATTCACATGCCCCTATGATGAATTAAGAGATCCCAATAACACTTTAGACAAATCTTTTACGACTTGCCTTTAAGAGCTATCAAAAATCAATAACGCATTACAAGACAACCATGATGCCTCAGGTCTAAGGACTAATTTGCATTATTGCAACTATGAGTTCTCGTTTGACATATAGATAAATACTCCATACGAGAACTACGATTGATCGCGTTCAGTGAACTCATTCACTAATGAGCACCCACATACTTGTATTAGTGTCAACTACACAAATGGTTTGAGACTAACCATCCTCCCAATTGAGCATACATAATATGTGCTAATCTTGACGGTTTATCAATGCCCATTTGATAACCTATGATCAGGAACATTTTGGGGTACTACAGTTAGAGATTAAAGGTCTCATGAATCTAAACTTTTTTAGATTACTTTATCTCTTATATAGCATACCCTGGACATTTGTTTCTTTACACGATGTAATAGATAACAAAATAAGTTTGCCCTTTATTTACGAAATGTATTCTAAGGAATTACATCAAATGTATTGGCTCTTAGGGCACATTTCTAACAGCATCCATAACATCACTCTGCACAAACCCCTAGCAACCAATTTGTTACTCTAACCCTTATCACCAGTAATGATCTTTTGTGTTTTATCTTGGTTAGGTGGGTAGTATTTGTAATGTGGCTTATCATTCCCGAAGTCCCATTTTTCCCACTATCACATGCATAATCTCCAAGACCAACTTTAGATTTAGGACAATATCTACATTTAGCTATTTTATTCACAACTTCTACATCTACCATCTTCCTTGTGGCCTCATCCTTTCTTTTGATAATTTTTTTTATATCATCATAGGGTGTAAAATGATCCCAAACCAACTTCTCTTATTACCTCTACCTTTGCTATATGAGTTCAGTTCACTAATCATTTCTATATCTTTACTCTCAACAGCTTGAGTTTGCATTGGCTCGGGCACAGGAGCTTCAGAAGGTTGGGCTTCCGGCTACACAGCACACTGTGGTAGTGCTGGTGATGTTGTCGTTGAAGGAAAAGCAAGCCCACTGTGCCCCTGATGCTTACTTGATCGAGACTGCATGACAAGAATAAACCACAACATAACTTTGTCAATCTCTCATTCTCAAACCAAATGTAGACAACAATTAACCCTAAACCCTAAATTAACAAAAATCATAATAAACCCCTAGATAAAGTTTCTGCTTCACCAGCATATACCACAACAATCTATAACAATAAATAAAAACATAAGGCACCAATTTATAAAAATAAAAATAGAGTAGCAACCAATTTAGCTCAGGTGGCCATTGAGATGGATAAAAACAAAGCAGCAATCAATAAAAACATCAGGCACCAATTCATGATGTAATTAACAAAAAGAAATGCAGATTTTGTATGTAAAAGAGAATTTTCTTGCTATGCAGCTCCATACCCAATAACAAAGCTGAGTCAATTTTTAATGGTTTTTAGTTCTAAAATTGTATTCTTTTTATTATGAAACCTGAGGGGGAAATTTGGGGCGCGCGAAGGGGGGGTGTTATGTGGTGAAGGAAAAACAAAAAGAACTCTTTTTAGGCCCCATTTTCATGTTTGCCAGAAAATTCAATATGCTGCAAGTTTGATATAGTTGGTTATCTTTGAGGTATATTTATCTTTGAAACAAATGTGGTTTTGATGACGGTGATCTGTGCATAATCCAAAAAAGAAGTTGACATAGAGGAAACTAATGCTTGTATGGTGTGTGTTGATCTTATTATGCCTCAGTTAGAATTGTTGACATCTAATTAATAAATTTAGTTGAAATTGGTTCTGTTTAATTTTATACATAATTTCAGAAGTGGGGATATAATTTCAAAATTTCAAGTACTTAATATGAATGACCCTCTAACTATATCAACATTCCTAGCATACTATCAACTTTCTGGACAAGGAATTCCCTTAACTTCATTCGTATTTAATTAACCCTAAACAAATTAACAAAAATACAACAAACTTACCATTTGTCCCTTCGTCGATTTGGGGCTACTCATTATTCCAGAGAGCTGAGAAGGGCTGGGTTGGAACTAGGGCAAGATGGAGAAATCAAAAGATTAAGGCCTAGTTTGGGATTGTTGCTGCTTTAAAAAAAAGCTGCTTCTGCTGTGCTTTAAAAAGAATCGGCTGTAAAGTAAAGCAGTTAAACAGGCCATAAGCGAGTGAGATAGAGAAATCCAGAGAGTGAAAGTGAGACAGAGATCGAGTTCGAGAGAGTGAGAGACAGAGAGAGCTTGAATCGAGTGAGATGAGATGAGAAGGATTTGGCTTGGAGAGAGCTTGAATCGAGTGAGATTGAGAGAGATAGAGAGCTGGGTAGGTAAGAGAGTTCGAACGGGCTAAGAGTCTGAGAGTGAGAGAGCATTTCTGTTTATGTGAGATCGAGGTTTGGCGTTTGAGGTGAGAGAATAAAAAAATTATACAACTTCGGTACGGTACAGTACTGACCGATACCAAATACCTGGTATAGCTACCGTACCATACTCCCTTGATACAGTACGGTATCGTATCTAATATCTCCTCATCCCAATTGAAACGATATGAAACCGGTTTGGTACGATATGGTTAGTGTACGGTTTCAGTATTTCGGCTTTAGATGCACAACCCTATATCAACCTCTAAATTTAGTGCCCCTTTGATTCAAGGTTTAGGAGCTTGAGAATAGATTTCAAATTTCATTTCCATGTTTGGTTAGTGCACTCTTAGGAATACAATTTTGAACTCATGGACCATGAAATAGGGAATTTTGGCTCACTTTGGGAAACTTTTTCCCCCCACTTAGGAAGACATTTAATGCAATTTTTTGGACTAACTCACCCATGTTATTATTTTTAAATACCATTTTTGACCATTACAAAACTCTTCATATTAATAACTTATAATAATAAAACAAAAGTATTGTTGGAAAAATTGAACCACTTTTCATTTCTAATATTGTACTAACCTAACATGGTAATGAGAGAAAATGATATTTTCTAGTCCTCATTTCCAAGCGTTCCCAAATATGGGAATGAGAGCATTTTCATTGCACCCCCCACCCAAGCAAGAAGGGGCCTAAGCCCTTCAAGCCGTTTCTAGTGGTACAAAACAGCACATGCAAGGTGTGGGTTCCACCAGGCAAAAACAGCCCGAGCTGTTGTCTAAGGGCTATGACGTTAACAACAATTTTTTTGAAAAAATACCAAAAGTTTCAGATTTTTTATTATTTATAAATACCTAGCTATATTCTTTACTTTCCACACCCAAACTCTATCCAAATTCCTCTCCTCATATCTCATGTGAATAGTGATTGCCTTTGGGTTGCCATGACAATGGGTGGAAAACAAACAAACAAAATTGCTTAGGGCAGACACTATTTATATGAATAATAACAACCCTTGCCTCCTCTTACATTTTGCCATGACAAATAGATGGAAATGCTATGATAATATCATGTTGTTGGTGCTGGTTATGGTGGGAATTTTGTTTGTTTGGAGGGTGTATATGTAATTTCAGTTAAAAAAATATTTTGGTATAAAGCCCCGTGGATGTTTTGGGTTTCTTGCCGTCGTGGTTATAAGAAAAATCCCTGAAATTGAAAAAAAGCACATACGCTAAGCTCGATTGTTCCCACCAAAAGAAAATGGCGGCGATTTCTTCTCACCTTTTGGTCCGATCAGACAAACTCTCTCTTTCCTCTCCGTTTTCTTCTTACTCTGGCCAGAATCTCCGGCGATCGCCTCGATTTTCCGGCAAGTTCACCAGCATTTCCGTATCTTCTCCGGCGACACTCCCAAAAATTTCGTGCCAGACCTCCTCTGCTACTTCTCCACCTTCGTCCCTAGACAATGGAACAGGTCAATGCTCGTCTCTGGTTCTTAATCTGACTGTTTACTAGCTTAAGTAAAAGATAATCGCTGTGCTTTCGCTTGATACACTTAAATTAAGGGTTTAGACACTGTTGAAACAAATTTGTAAAAATGTGATACAAATAGCAATAGTGCAGTGATTGAATTATGATTTGGGATTTATTCATACTCGAAGATAATGAAATGGTGGTGTTCTTGGATAATGTAGGCATTTAAGTGTACCCGGTGAGTGAATATCAAATTGGTTGGAAATTAGGGTTTTTGGTTGAAAATTAGACATGAGGCAACTGGAACTGAGTGGCTGATAAGAAATTTTCCAATTATGTGAGAGATTGTGTAGCCACATTTGTATTAATAAGAGCACATTTGAGATGAAGGGATGACTGCGGTGACTTGGTGCCAGAATGATACTTCAAAACAAATTATAGCATGATCATATGGCTCAGTAATATCAGTTGTCTTCTGACTACCCCTTTCCCTGTTTATTTATTTTCCAGCAAAAGCAGAACTGAAGGATTTTCTGCACATAAGTGATTTTGACAAATCTACCATTTTAAAGATCTTAGATCGAGCTGTGGAGGTCAAGGCACTTCTAAAATCAGGAGAGAGGACTTATCTCCCGTTTAAGGGGAAGACTATGGCTATGATCTTTGCAAAGCCATCTATGAGAACACGTGTTTCATTTGAGACTGGGTTTTTCTTGCTAGGAGGTCATGCAATATACTTAGGACCTAATGATATTCAGATGGGTAAGCGGGAGGAAACTCGGGATGTGGCACGTGTTTTGTCTCGCTATAATGACATTATTATGGCACGTGTCTTTGCTCATCAGGTATTGTGGTGAGTTTTTATGTTTGTAATTTGTTAGAAGGTTATAATATTACGTAAATTAGTTAGAGTTCTGTTTTGGACAGGTTATTTTTTATGGCGAATGTTGTGTCCGTGTGTTCAAGTTTTATCATGGAAACTTGTGAATGTTTCCCCTTGATATTAATGTACATAAAAGAGGCTTTTATGTTACCTGTTTGTTGCAGGATATCCTTGACTTGGCTAAATATGCAACTGTACCTGTTGTCAATGGCTTGACAGACTACAACCATCCCTGCCAAATTTGGCTGATGTCCTCACTATCATCGAACACGTTGGTCAGTTAGAAGGAACTAAGGTCGGTCCACTGTTTTGCTTGCTAAATACTGTTTTATTTGTTATCCTAGAATTCTATAGTTTCTGATTGAAAATTCTACACAAATTCAGGTTGTCTATGTTGGAGATGGAAACAACGTTGTTCACTCTTGGTTGTTGATGGCTTCGGTTATTCCTTTCCACTTTGTTTGTGCCTGCCCCAAAGGTTTTGAACCAGATAAGAAAACAGTTGAGAAGGCGCAACAGGCAGGCATCAGCAAGATTGAGATCACAAATGATCCAAAGGAAGCAGTCAAAGGAGCTGATGTTGTGTACTCAGATGTGTGGGCCAGCATGGGGCAAAAGGAGGAGGCTGCATATCGCCATCAAGTTTTCCAAGGATTTCAGGTATATTGCTTTTCAAAACCTTTTCAATGGATTGTATACAACATAGTGAACTTTGTATGAATCTGTTATCATCGCAAGAAAATGTATGCTTCCATATAAAAGGGTTTGTATTTTGAAGTAGTAGAATGAGGAAGAATAGCAGAGATTCTAATTTGATTAGAATCAGTTTGATAAACAATTCAAACTCTATACTTCAGATTTGAGGTTAGATCCTTATATCCAAAATATGGGAAAACTATTTGTATTAGGAGAAAGTGAAATCTGTAGCTGATGTGAACAGAAAGTCTGTCACTGACACTTGAAGTTACATAGTTCAAATCTACCATATCAGGAGTCCTTTGTTGTTGAGCTCGCACATGCAGTGCTTTGGCCTGAGGTTGGGGCCGTCTTGAGATCTCAGTTTGGATTGGTTTGATCTACAAATAAAAACTTGCGTAGTGATGCATCATTCTACTTAACGTCTGGCAGAAATAATAATAATAATAAAATGGCACTGATTGTATTTGCATGACCTATATGTTTCTGAGGGGATGTGTCATGTAATAGGTTTTATCATATTCGTTCAGTCGGTAGCCAATTTTGATTATGTATGTGACTTATATTTGGTGCTGTTACTACAGGTGGATGAAAATCTTATGAAGATAGCAGGGCCAAAAGCCTATTTCATGCATTGTCTACCAGCAGAAAGAGGAGTGGAAGTGACTGACGGAGTGGTTGAGTCCCCAAATTCAATTGTGTTTCCACAAGCTGAGAATCGCATGCATGCACAGAATGCTGTCATGCTTCATCTGCTTGGAGTTTAATTGCATATGAGCCCCAGTAATGGAAGTCAGAAAGTGCCTTGTGTACCAGTTGTATTCACAACAATATAAGAGGGTTCCTTATTTTTTTTCCAAAAAAAAAAGGAGGGTTTTAAGTTTAGAGATACTTTTAGCTTAAATAGGTGCAGAGTTTTGTTCATTCGGGTTTGTACACTGTTGTTCGTCTGTTGTTTTCTCTGTGGCGTGGTCGGAACCAGTCGGATGCAAACTTAAACGCATTGTGTTTAGTTTTAAGTACTTGGAAGGACCAATTATGAATGCCATTTTGTTCTTGCAAGAGTTGGTCAGATATTTGCTTATTTCCTTCTCCTTCGTATAAGACTTCAACCCAAAGCAAATACTTACTGAGCCACAAAAGAAAAGACAAGCCCAAAAGAGGATATATCTTTATTTTCTTTTGAGAATTAAGATAAGCTTGACACCGGCCGGCAGCTTGTAATCTCGAAAGAGCCCTGCGCAGCGCAACTGTTTGATTGAGTTGCAGCCTACAATGGGTTTCCTAATAATGTTATTTATTCCAAGATGAAACGACCGCAGCAGCCTACCGCTCTTCCACATTGAATCTATTCCACGCCTCCTGGAGACAAGACAACACAAACCATAAAGAACATAAGAATATCATTTCAAAGGAGAAGAGAAAGATTTACTACATGTATTAAATCCAGCTTCAAGTCTCATCGCTCAGCTTGAACGCATGGTTCCATAAATTTCATACATATTCACATTCAAGGACAGAATAAGATCAGCAACGCACCTTTAGAAGATCAAACACCTTCTCACAAGTGTACTTCTGCTGGATGCTTGCACCCCGTTGCTGTAACTTGTCTGGGTGAACAAAGAGAGCAGCTTTACGGTAAGCTTTCTTTACAGCCACAGCTGTAACGACATCCGTCAGGGGAATTGGCTGCCAACCGCTATCCGGCCCGAGGATCTGCCAGTTATATAAACATCAAGTTAAAACCAGCTAATGATACAACTGAATCTTCAATGTAGATGAACTCAAAAGAACCTAAAAGCAATGCCAATGACATTCAACTTCTCATCATGAGAAATCAAATAATAATGTCATTCAACCATATAACATAGCATCATTTGAACATCCTTGAGTTTTCCCTACGTGGTTATCATAGCACTTTCCAAATTAGACAAAAAGTGGTGAGTAGGCAGAGAGTGATACCTTCATGCTTTTACTAGCATGCTCCACCAGATAATCAAATTAGGAGATGGGCTAATATAAAACTCGAAATTTCCGCAGAAGAAAGGACTTTTACATACAATCCAAATGCTATTTAATATATATCCCAAAACAATCTAAAGTTGTAGAAGCAGGAGGTATTAATACCAAACATGAATAGAAAAAAGGCTGGCACATACATATTGTAGTGTCGAAAGCAGTGCCCGCAAATTCCTCTCCTTCCCACTTGACCACCTTTTGACATCAGCATCAAGCGCTTCTGCTAATCTCTGACATAAAATTGTATTCACAAGAGTGAGAAAGCACTTCGTGTGTTAGCAAAAAAATTACATATAAACAAAAAAATTTACATTTCTCTCTGCTTGCTCTTTCTGAACAAGAAGATCACGCATATTCTTCTCCGCAAGAGCTTTAGCCTGAAGGAGATTGGAAAAAACATTAAGCAAGCTCGTTACAGGTCAGCAATGTATATTCAAAACCCAAGCAAGACCAGGAAGCATACCGCACGTTCTGCCGTCCTTTGATTCCTCTCCAACCTAGCTTTACTCCTTTGAGCAGATTCACCATTAGTTCCACCAGACCTCTCAGCAGAGTAAGGATCTTCATTAAGGAAAACATAATTTTTCAGAAGTTGCAGAGAATTACGTAGTAAAATATCTATAACTATGAAATCAAGGAATATAATTGAAAGCTATGACAGCACTGTGCGATATCACATACCACTGTGATTTGAAGAATTTGGGTTTCTTGACGTGCTTGAAGGGAATGAACCTTTAGACTCTGGATCCTGCAAGAATTTTTAATATCCATTAATTTGTGATGCTACAGGACAAGCTTCTTGATACGTGGTAAGAATACAGCATAATAGAACAAATACTCACAAAGGGAGAAACACCAGGCTTCAGTCCATCATTTCTAGAAGCACCAGAAAATTTCTCAGACAGAGACCTTTTAGTCTGCTTTCCTGCCTCGCAGGCAGCCTTCCCGGATAATGCTTTTTCTAAGGCACGCTCTCGAGCCTCTACAGTTGCTCTTTCCACAGCAGCACGTTCAGCTTTCAGTTTGGCTTCCTTTGAAGCCTTCTCAGCTAAGGAAATATCATTGGCCTGTCCAGAAGTCTTCCCTAACTTTTCTTGGGCCTCAGCCATTACCCTTTGACGAGTTTCAGCAGCTCTTTCTCGGGCTTCAGCAAATGCCCTTTCACGAGCTTCACGGATTACTCTTTCAACAGCTTTCCTCTCCTTTACTCTTTCCCTTTCCCTCCCTTTTGCATTTGCTTTTTGTATCTGGTGCTCTTTCTCTATTTCCACTTGCTTTTGCAAACAGTCACTAGTTTCACACTCTTCTGCAGTCAGGGTTTCTTGTTGATTCTCCTTTCTTTCTCGTTCCACTTCTTTCTGCGAAGTGTAATTGTTTTCACTCTCTTGTGTTGTTAGGGTCACTTGATTCTCGTTTTTTCCTTCTCTCACATCTTTCTGTGAACTATGCTCGGTTTCGCTCTCTTCTGCAGTGAAGGTTGTCTGACAATTCTCACTTTTTTCTTGTTCAACTTCTTTCAGTGAAGTATCAATGGTTTCACTCTCTTTTGTCAGGGTTGCTTGTTGATTCTCCTCATTTTCTTCTAACCTTTGGTTTGTCCCCAGTTTTTCATGCTTCTCCTTATTTTCCTTCGTACATAGGCTTGCCCGCATTTCATGGTCCAGTAGCACATTTCCCCCTTTTCTTCTGAACATGTGAGAAAGCTGAGCTACTTCTGTATTTTTCCCATCACCAAACCACCTTTTCCTCTGAGAAGACCTGGAATTATTCTTGCTCTCTTCCTGATTCACAGCAACTTCCGCTTCCATCGTATCTTTATTGATTTCTTCCGATTCTTCAACATGCTCTTCTAAATTGTACAATACTACAGGCTCTCCGGCAAGCTGGTCATTTTGCTTTTGCCAATAGTTCATGGCATTTCTATTTATATTTATATCATTCTTGTCAAAAGGATGGGTCTCTATTGAATCTTCCATTTCCTTCAGTATCTCAGCAAGTTTGACACCCAGGGCCAAGCCATCTGTTTCACATATCTCTTTCTCCTCCACGGCATTCTCCTCTTCAACTGACTCTGATAGGTTCCCATTCTCCTTGAGTTTAATCAGAGTTTCAGAAACGTCTATTATATCAGACCATCTTTTCCTATGTGAAGACTTGGAATTAATCTTGTTCTTTTCATGATTCGCAGAAACTTCAGCTTCCATCATATCCTTATCCAAATCTCCAGATTCTTCAACATGCTTTCCTAAATTCAAGACTATTTCGGGCTCTCTGGCAAACTGGTAATCTTGATTTTCGCCAAATCCCATGTCATTTCTCTTTGCAGATATTCCATTTCTGTCAGAAGAATGGATCTCTGTTGCATCTTCCATTTGCTTTAGGATCTCAGGAAGTTTGACACCTGGAGCCAATCCCTCTGTTTCATGTATCTCTTTCTCTACCACGCCATTATCCTCTTCAACCAATTCTGACTGGCTCCCATTCTCTTTGAGTTCAATTAAAATTTCAGTAACTTCTATTCTAGCTCCATCATTTTCATGTGCAGGTACCTTCGGAGTTACTTCTACCTCTCTGTCGTATTCTACATGACTAATGGGCCCCTCTTTTTTGTTTAGGTCCTCACTTTCACCCTGCTCACATAGGATCTTAATTGTCTCAAACTTGCAATCTTGGTTCTTTAAATCCTCTTTCTTCTGACAAGGAGCCCCTTCAAGTATCTTCTCATTTTCTCTGGTGTCTTGAACCTTCTCATTTCCTTCAGACTTCCTCTCATTCTCAAAATCTTTCTCATCCTTAAAGTCATTAGGTGTCTCCTTAATGATTTCTTGGCCACTATCTTTGTTGAAGCTCCTCTCAGTGTCTTCTTCCCTGTGGACATCTCTTTGTTCCCTCTCATGTTCTTCCTGCTTGCAAGCCTCCTTGCCTATCTTCTCAAATTCAACCTGCTCCTGAGCCATCAATTTCCTTTTCACATGTCTAGTATCCTGTAACTCCTGAGTTTCAAGCCTTTTGTTGTCTCCTTTTTGTTTCTCAAGCTCTCCTGGTTTCTCTTCATATTCTTCCATTACATGGGAAGCTTTAAGCTTCCCTAACTCTTCATGATCTATGGCAGCTTCCTGTATCTTCTCATTTTCTTCCTGATCAAAAGCCTTTTGAGCTGTTGCAAATTCACTGCAATGTTCTTCATACTTAGATTGCCCTCCATCTGCATCAAATATTTTTTCTTCTTCTCTGTTTTCTTCTTCTTCAGCTGCTTGTGAACTCTCACCACCTAGTTGTGGGGTTTCAAAAGCTTCCATGGTTGTTTTCTTCTTCTCCTGTTCATCTTTATCCACAAATTGCATCACTTTTATTGCAGTGTTGGCTTCTTCATGCTCTAATGTCATAGCCTGGGTTTCACTTGAGTCAGAGAATTCATAAAACTGTTCTACTGCTTCTGATAAATCAGGTTCACCTGTGTCAGCAAATTCATAGAACTGTTCTGCTGCTTCTGAGACATCAGGTTCAGCTGCATCATCAAATTCATAAAACTGTTCTGTTGCTTCTGATACATCAGCTTCTTCCTGCCTCTGACCTGATTGACTTAATTTAGATTCCTTCTCCTGTGTTTCCTCTCCAGCTTCCTTAGCACCAGAAATCTTATCCACATCTTCAAATGCTGCAGTTAATTGTTCTGGCCCAGTAGAAACATGGACAGGAACAGCCACTTCTTCATGTAACTCCTGAGTGTTCCTCTCTTTGGGTATGCTTGCTTTGTCTACAAATTTATCACCCTTTCTCACCTCAAGTTTTGTATCATTGTTAAACCGCAGTTTGACATGATTTTGCAGACCAGCCTTGTTTCTTTCCTTCAAATTTTTCGCCATTTTAATCCTCGCTTGAGCCTCCTGTATTGCCTTTGTCAAAGCAGCCGCAGAGGCAGCAGCAATAGAATTTGTGTCTACTTCCTCATCGAAGTACGGTGGTGAATGAACACTGTCAGAACCTTCAAAATAATCACTTTTAGAAATCCCAAAGGTAGAAGCCATTGGTTTCTCAAATTTAACCTTGTCCTCAGACACCAAACTTGAAATTGGTGGCCTGTTTAAAGGACGAGTTCGTCCTTCCCCAATTTCACATGCATTAAATACCTCATCGTTTGAACTGGATCTTTCCTGATCATAATTGTTTTGCACCTTGGCACCTCCCCCAGAAGTCTGTTTGCTAGCATCACCAGCTAGGTGGTCTCTCGTGGCCTTCATGGAATGGTTGCCGTCCATTATTCTCTCACCTAAACTATTGTCAGGGCAAGCACCATTTTCTTTGTTGGATACTGGTTTATCAGCTTCAGTCACGCGTACAGGAGTGACTTCATCAACCAAACACGTATATGCTGGAACAGCATGGAGCATTGTTCCACCTGTAAAACTTTTGCTTCTATGGTTGCTTTTATGGTATGACATGTTGAACTTCTTGGCACCATCAAATAATGGATAAGATGCTTCATGAGACAAAACACCATTCCCCTCGCAACTAGAAGGATTTGTCTCTTCGGAAGGGGCCCTTCTTTCAGCTGGTGTCCTGCTAAAATAAAGGAAGAAACACACCAGAAAGGTGAATTTTTGCAGCTGTTAAAGTTGTTTTTATTTTTTGATGAGATATGTTGGTTATTTCCAGTGGATGTAATCATCGATATCAATACGGGGAGGGGGAATAAAGTTGATTAAACAGCGCAATATCTAAAAGAACAGCTCTTGATTCTTGCTCTGGACTATTTTCTGGACAATTACTCCTAAACTAAATAAAGCATGAAATTCTTAATGGTTCAATTTCAACTGTAACCTTCTTGTTTAATCCTCCTCCACATGCATTCATAAATGACAGCAACATAAATACTAAAAAAGAATGAAAATTCAAAGAACAAGCCCTCTTAATTGTAAAAAAAAAAAAATCACTCATTTCCATGCCGGATAAAATATTGAAAAAAAGAAGAAACGAGCTTGCAGACTCAAATACAACTTAGTGAGAGTAAATGTACCTTGTTCCCCTTTTCTTTGACTCCGCAAAGAGTTCTTCATAAGGCACTCCGAAATCCGAATCTCCGAAGCCACTGAAAACATTTGAGTAATCGAGCTTCGAGCTCCGAACATCGACTGAAGCCTTTCGTTCATGGAGTTCCGGAACTTCAAGAACTGGGATCGACGAACCTCGCGAAGCACCAGAACCGCCGAAAATCTCGGTGTAGTCTTCGACTCGGGACGAGAAAGCCGAGACTTTAAACTTAGATGCAGGGGAAGAGAAAACGCCGTCGTATATGGAGTGACCGTTGGAGAGCTTCTGAGAGAGAGCCACGGACGAAGCTTGGTACTCCATTGATTGACTGGCAGGTGAGAAGCACGCACCGTGTTTTCTTCTTCCTCCTCTCCTCTCTGTGTTCTTTCTCTGCAGAGCAAAATCTAAAGAGTCGAGCACGAGCACGGAAAAGAAGAGAGAACACTGGATGAGAGAAATGAAATGCGTGAATTTTCCGGGAAAATGAGGTTAAATATGCGGTCTAACTGTCAGAGTACGGAACTCAAATTAATCGGCGATTTAGATAAAAAGATCGGCTAGGTGACCGGCGTAGCCGGTGAGTGTGATGAAAACAGTGACCTTTGAGACTCCCTGATATCGAAAAACTGATTGGCTCTCTTTACAGTTGCGTGGGAGAAAGCTGTTTCCAGTCCAACGCGTCGCTACGAAATCTTCGACACCGACAGAGGGGTTATATTTGGTATTATAACAGAAATTGGGGGTGTTTTTGGTAGATCGGTCGAACAAATGTGTGACACAATCTTTGATGGCATCATGGCAGGGTCTGTTTAGTAGCTTATCAAAAATTTAAGGGAACATGTATGTGCACACAAAATTAAGCAGACAAGCCTCTTTAACACGAAGAAACATTCCCCGCGAAAAAAACACTGAATTTTACTTGTATATGATGTTTGGAGAGTAATTATAGAATACTATGGTAGTATAGTTATGTATTACATCTTATACACGTATTACAATATAAGTAGATATTTATTGATATTATTTTCTAAAAGGGAGAAAATAAACAATGTCGTCCACCTATATTATAATACGTGTATAAGATGTACTACATGATCATACTATCCAGAAAAATTTGTATGAAAAGGGAATAGCAACAGTACTATTCCTGGTTAATCACAATTTGTCATGAGAAAAAGTTATCACGCGTGGCATACCATAATTGGTCTGGGATAATAAAATAGTGCTATCCCCGTTTCATAGAAGTGTTTCTCCATACTATCATAGTATTCTATAATTTCTCATGCTAAGGAGACCATCTTTCAGAGTAACACTTATATGAAACGGGGATATCACTATTTCGCTATCTTGGCCAATTACAGTATACCACTTGTTATAACTTTTCCACGTGGCACTCTGTGATTTGACGAGAATAGCAAAACAATGTTATCCCCGTTACATATAAGTTTTTCTGCATCTATAGAGACCAATTTGTGTATCATCTCTCTAATAAAGGTGTGGTGCCCACCAATACAATGGTTTATACATCTATTAGAAGAGATGGTACACCAGTTGGTATCTCGAGTCTCTGCATTTAGAGAATACGCATTTATCCGTATTTCATAAAATCTCAATCATTCAAATCATCTAATGACTTAAAGCAAGCCACATCAGCTAGAGGATAGATTTGTAATTTTCTTTAAAAATTGACGGTAACAGTCCCTCCGTTTCTCAACTGTAGTATCCATAATCCTCATCATTACTATAACTCCATTAAGGACTATGCATCCATCTTCCAACACTTGTCAGATTTCCTCATTTCGAGCTATCTAATTCCAATTTATGTTCATCCTCCTCATGACTGCTTGTCATCAGCTTCCAGGGCCACCACCCTATATTTCTATCCTCCTCCGTATCCTCAATTTCATTTCATTATAAACGATTTATTTATTTTTAATTTCACTCATATATATATATATATATTTAATAATGATGGTAGATCCCCTCACCTTATTCCATTACAGAACTTCCAATTTGAGATATGGGAAGATTATTATAAAATTGGTATTGTGGAAGTGGCCTTCTCTTTGTGTAAATTACAAAGTCGGTTGAGAAGCGGGCTTGGTAATTTGAAATGGGTTGGTGTTTCACAAGATCGGGTTGGGAATTTCTGACTATTCATCAAAAAAAGAAAGGGAAAAGATTGAGAGTGATGATGAAGTTGGTTCTGAGCAGAAAACAAGGAGTAAGGAATGTCGTTATCGTTAATAAAGGCAAAAACACATTTAGTTGATTTGGCTTGCTTTAAGTAGTTAGATGATTTGAATGTTTGAGATTTTATGAAATGCGGGTAAATGTATACTCTCCAAATGCAGAGACTCGAAATCCCTTTAAAGGTGATCTCCTAATACTTTCCTTTTTTTAAACGGAGAAAACAAAAGGAAAAAATAAAATAATATTTCAATTGAAGGCTGACCTCGTTTTGATAATGAAATTAGAAGATGCCCACACTAAGAAATATATATTGTGTAAACATTCAATTGTGACTTATTAAATTAAGAGGCAACTTGGGGAGTTGGATGATCCATGTAGAACATTCGATGCATCTCCCAAAACCAATAATATCAAGGAAAAAGAATGAAAAAGGGCAAAGAAACTCCCAATAATTCAAGTATTTAAATAACTTTTTAGTATTTTAGGTCCACCGGTTATCAACAACTAAGCATATCCCATAAAGAAAGAAGTTATTGTTGCAGGCAGAGAATACCACACTAGTTATTTTAAAAGCGAATAGCTGTAGGATGCCTTATAATTCAGTAATCAATGAAACTCGGACTTTTTTGTTGATTATAAAGAAGAATGAAATGATGGATACAAAAGCACATTTTCCTTCTAATTGGTTTTCATTATTCATTTGAATGTGGCTATAAAATCCAACGGTTATTTGCGTACTAGTAGTACAAGCAATCATTTGAATATGACTGGAATCTAACGGTCATGTCTACAAGCCAAGCAATGCCAATGGGGGATGTTAAATGTGTGATCCACAAATTCATTCTCTCCTTTTTTGGCTTAAAAAACTGAGTTGTACCATTTACTTTGAGTAATTCTATGATGTGAATCGTTTTTCACAAATATGTGTTCAGTTTGTGAATGATTATGCATATGAATAGTTATCTTAATTTACAAGATGAAAACATAAATCGATTAAAATTTCCAATTACTTGAAACCCTACATTTAACGATTCTACTCACCTTTTACTTTGTATAAAAGCGCATCATCTATGCCCAACATGCACGTCCATGTGCAAAAGTTTCAAGTAATATCCTGCTGACAACTAGTAAACAACCCTGTATTATATGCAATTTCCCGCTTTGGACTGAGGAGACAAGTTTTTGGGGAAGAATCTTACGAAAATCTTAGATCAGTCATAACTTGAATAATGCCGCAGGACACACAAAAGCATAAAGCATGTGATTATCATAAGGCTCTCCATTAGCATTAGCTTAGATATTTTGTGCCTTTTCCCCTTTTGCTTTTAGCTTAGTGACTCCCAACTCAGTAGAGCAGGCTTTGTTGATGGAATTTCACAAATAAAAAACAAAATGCCCTATGCTGGAGGAAATGTAATGAAACCAAAACGACGCCCTCCTAATTCATTAAAGTCATGTTTGGTGAATGAGATTGGACTATTTCAATTAAAATGTGACAAAAAAGTGGCCATTATTTGGTATGCTGGGAGTGGGCTCATTAAATTGGACACCATCTAACATATTGTTCTTTACAAGCCCCACATAGAGAGGTGAAACTCAACGAGTCATTCTATAGTGAGGGCCTTATATATGACCCTTAGGTGATGTCCTATCTCTTAATCATTGGATCAGACTAAACCAATTTGATCTAACGACTAACCAATTTGATCAAACGGTTAAGAAATAGGACCTCACCTAAGGGCCATATATAAGGCCCTCACTATAGTATTCTTTGAGATCGATAAAGAATGGCTTAGACTCAACTCAAATGAAATTCAAAATGGGCCACCTAACAAGGCCTAATGGGACTGGTAGCCCATGGAATTACTTTACATTTTGGGCTTACCTGGACTAGACATTATTTTTTTTGTCAATACCTGGGCTACATTTATCACCTAGCTTTATTGTCAACCCAACCCCAATTTTGGGCTTAAGGCCCAATAAGCCAGCTGGGCTTCTTTTCATATTGTTTCATTTTCATTTTCATTTATTATTATTTTACAAAGTACGAGCAAGGGAAAAGAAAACACAAAAACCCCTCTTTCGCTTTGTCGACCAGAGGGGAGAGTCAGAGTCTCACTTGCCTTGAACAAAAAGAAAAGCTCGATAAAAAACCCAGAGGTTTTCAGTAAGTTAAGGGCAGTCTCAGTTTATTTGTGCCAAGAGAGAAGAAACGACGCCGTAAAGATGTTCAGAAACCAGTACGACACAGATGTGACGACTTGGAGCCCAGCCGGGCGGCTTTTCCAGGTGGAGTACGCTATGGAGGCCGTGAAGCAAGGCTCGGCGGCCATTGGGCTCCGATCCAAGACCCACGTGGTGCTTGCCTGCGTCAACAAGGCCAACTCCGAGCTTTCTTCTCATCAGAAGAAGATTTTCAAGGTCGACGACCACATCGGCGTCGCCATTGCCGGCCTTACCGCCGACGGTCGTGTCCTCTCTCGATATATGCGATCGGAATGCATCAACTACAACTACACTTATGAATCTCCGCTCCCCGTCGGACGACTGGTCGTTCAGCTTGCCGATAAGGCTCAGGTGTGTTGCGTACTCAAGCCCTAATTTTGAATCTGTTTCTGTTTCTCATTTCTGTAAATTTATGGTTTCGTTTGAGTGGGTTTGTGACTTGGGTTGTTGGATCGGGGAATTGGGGGTTAGGGCTTTGCTGGAGGTGGGGCTGTGGGAAATTTGTTCCTTTTCTCAGGGTCTCTGGGAAATTGAGACTTAAAAAAGGAAAATTGGTATATGAATTTGGTGTTTCATTTTTTCCAGTAGAATTGTAGATTTCCTTTCAACTAAATCAAGTATGGCGCTTTAGTCTAAGTTGAGGGATGAGTTTACTGGGAAACCAAAGATTTAGAACCCTAGGATTGCTAACAAAGGAAATGAGTGGTTGGGCTTGGGTTTTAACAATATAGTTAGCTACTTATGGTTCCCTTGTGTCATAGGTCTCCTTGGGTATCAATCATGCGAAGTTAAAGATCAAATTTCTTTGAGTAGCATATGTTGAAGTAAGGTTTTTTTTGGGGGAGGGGTGGATAGGATAAGCTATTGGGGTTTAGATTGTGTTGTTAATGTGACTTCAAATTGTTTTCTTTTCTTTCATTGAGTGCAGGTATGTTAGAACCTTTAGGAAATAATTGACACACTCTAGTTGCTTCTGTCAGTAAATTACCCAAGCAAAGTAAATTAACTTGAGTGAGAAAGGAAAAAGAAATTGAGGATTTACTGGAAAGGTGTAGAACGGACTTGCCTGGGAAATGTATTTGTGGAAGAGTTTGGATTGAATAGTTAATATACATTAAGGGTTCCATATTGTCTTATTTGTTTCTGGATCCCATTTCGCCAATAATTAATAAGTAGGCTTGTTTTTTTAGAGTTATAGCTATTGTTCGTAGGTTAGTAGGCTTGGTGAATTTTTGAAGTTTTATTTTTGTGTATTGTGCATTAATACGACTTATCAAAAAGGTGTATTTTATTTGCATTGCACACTGTATACTGAGATAAGAACTCTCTCTCTCTCTCTCTCTCTCTCTGGTGCATGTACTCACGTGGGCACATGTATCTTCTATATTACAATTTTTGAATCTTGTAGTTGGATTTTCTGCCTTCATCGCACAGCTTTATGAAACATACAAAACGTGACTTTAGCTCAAATCTCCTAAGCTTTAACTTTGTGGTATTCTAATGTGGATGGTCCACAAGAGTACAAATTGATGAATTCAGTAGAATGGTGGTAAGATCATATTAATTGGCATATTTTGCATATTAAATGATAATATAATGTCAAGTTCATCACAATTTGCATTTCCGTGACCTCTTAGTAAGTTGAAGTTGAACTACGGGCAACCCTGAGATTCTTTAGGAATTGACAAATTTAAATTTTGTTGTGTTTTGAAATCAGTTGTGTTAGCTTGAGGATTGGTCTTTTGGTATTATTATATGCTGAATCTATTTGCCCCTTGAATCCTACTGATTTGAAGCAAAACTGTGCAGAACTGCCACAAAAAGAGCCACCAATCTTATTGATGTCTCTTCAATCTTAATGTTAGGTTGATGTCCTTCAATATTTACGTTTGGTCTTTCTAATCAATTATCTTCTACATGTATACCGCTGTTTATTTGTATGTCCATTTAGAGATGTTTCCTCATCTCAGGTCTGTACTCAACGCTCATGGAAACGGCCATATGGTGTTGGACTACTAGTAGGTGGTTTGGATGAGTCTGGAGCACACCTATATTATAACTGCCCGAGTGGAAACTACTTTGAATACCAGGCTTTTGCAATAGGATCTCGCTCACAAGCTGCTAAGACATACTTGGAACGCAGGTTTGAGAACTTCACGAACTCTTCACGGGAGGATCTGATCAAGGATGCCCTCATTGCAACAAGGGAAACCTTGCAGGGAGAAAAGCTGAGAAGTTCCATATGCACAATTGCTGTGGTAGGAGTCGAGGAGCCTTTCCATATATTGGATCAGGACACTGTTCAGAAGTTGATTGATGCATTTGAGATCGTGGGGCAGGACGAGCCTTCTGTTGCTGAACCCGATGTTGCTACTGAGCCTGGAGCTGCTGCAGAAGAGGGAGCTGGTGCTGGTGCTGGTGATGGTGCTGGCCAGGGTGCTGTTGCTGAACCAGATGTAGCTCCAATGGATATTTGAGGATGCTAGAAGCAGTTGTCTTTCCAGCCTTTCAGTGAGGTTTTCTAGCATGTGTTTCTTTAGAGTATGGATGGTATTGTGAAAGATAACAATTTATTGTTGAACCTTTGCCCTTTCTTTTTCTTTTCTCTTACAACTTTACAAGGTTATGCAAGTTACCTGCCTCATTAGCAAGAACATTTTGACGGTGCCCTCTGGTTAGATGAACTTTACATTCAATAGCTACCGTTGAGATATATTGAACTTATCGATTATGCCCAACCTTGTTATACATTGTTTGTTATGGATGCACCCCTGTATGGGCTAACATAACATTGATGCTTGGGGTATCTTAATGTTATATAACAGATAAAAATCTCTGCAACTTAAGTTCATCCGTAAACAATTTTTGTGAGAATGTGTGGGTAAAAAGTCCAACATTGGAAAGTTGAGAAATCTAGTAAAGGCTTATAAGGAGTTGAACTATTCTTCCCATTGCCAATTGGTTTTGGAGTGAACCCTCAACTTCCTTCATGGTATATTTTGTGCAGGTTTTTGAGCTACACAAAAACATTTACTCGATCTACGTAGCATTTGTCACACTAGTGAAGTTCCATTCTCAAGTAGCTGCCTCTCACTTCACCTAGTAGCGGTAGTTTACTCGTTAGCATTATTTGTGAGAATGAGATTTTAAGAGAAGAAATGTGGCATTACCTTTATTTTTCAAGTTCTTTTTTTTTTTTTCTACAGGCGGTATAGGGTGAGAGAGTCAAACATATAAAGTCTGGTGTAGAATTAAACGCACTTTTCTTTACTTTCAATTTTAAATTTAACCAATTAATTATAATGCTATTACAATTGATTTCAAATTCCATTATTGAAATTTTAAGTGGTCGTTCGGCACTTGTACAACCCCGGGGAGAGAAAAACAGAAAAAAGAAGAGAGAGAAGACAACATTATGATAACGGTTAAAAATTTGCAAAATCACTAAACATAGCAAACCAACACAAACCATTCAAGAGCATAAAGCCTCGAACTATTCAGGATCCACTCCTCATATTCTCTATCGTATGCGGTAGTCCAGTCAGCCTCAGAACGCAACCATAGCTGCCCCTTGTTTTTAAAAGATATATTGAGGGCTAGTAGCCATGGAATTCAAAATAATCACTTCTCTGATAAAATAACAAAAAATTTTAAAAATCATTTGGGGATATCAGGAAGACTGAGGCCCTTGGTCTGCATCTGCTTGTACATCCATTGCCAATTCTCGGGGGTGACCTCGCCCCCGAGAGAGCGAATAACAGATCCACCACTGCAGGATCCCACTTTGCAGCATTCCTCCAGAGATAGTCCCTTCACCAATCCATACAAAAATCCACTTGCAAACAGGTCTCCTGCTCCTGTGGCATCCACTGCATTGGCTTTCCCTATGGCTGGAACTCTCACAATCTGACATATTAAACCAAAATTTTTATAACATACCCTTGTTAATCAACTTTATAAATATAACACTGAGAAAATTGTTACTAAGTTACTGACCTCTTTTCCGTGCTTTGCAATGCATCCATTGGGGCCTAACGTCACCACTGCCCACCGGCAATGTTTTGCCAGAAATTCAAGTGCAGCCTCAGGATCAGCTTTTTGTTCACCCTCAGTGCATCTATAAGAGAAATTAAACACCATATTACAACTTCGGCTCCCAAAAGAGAAAAATAGAAAAGAGAACATCTGCCAAATTGGTGCCTAATGGTAGAAGAAAAGTAAAACATTTTTCCTCAAGTATTAGTAGAGTCAACTTTATTTCATCAAAACTGGGTGAACAGTTCAACATGTTACAATTCCAACCAAATGAAAGCCACCTTAGCAACTCTGTTGCTTCATCCTCATTAGCAAAGCAGAGGTCTATGCCCCCTGACTCCAGCAACTGCAGAAGAGGTGATCTAAAGTTGCGAACCATCTGGGTAATGTTAAAGACTATATAAGATAACAGACAGAGACCTAAAATTTGATATTAAACAGCCGCAAGAAGGAAAAAAAAAAAAAAAAGAAAGGTTAAAGGCCAAACAGAAAAGTGCGTTTTCACTTTGCTAGCAAACACAAGATTCTACATCAATGTGGTTGCAGCAGGATTGAGATTTAAGAAACAAGTTTGATATCACATCAAATGTAGCAGGAGTTTCTTTAAAGGGATTGGCCGTGTGGCCTTAAGTATAGTTACAGGGAGATAACTATCGTAGCAGATGCTTTAGCTAGCTCTGGAATGGACTTCGATCTTGGCTGTACTATCTTAGATAGCCCCATTTATATAGGGTTTTCTAGACTGGTATTCTCCGTTAGTCTCTTGTTTGTTGGTTGATTGGGCTTTATCCCAAAAAAGAAAAAAAAGAATGTAGCAGGAAAATATACTCTTATCATACAAGTTTAAATTATTCATTCTCAAACTTAACTAGTTTCAAAAGCAAATTTGGAGAAGTCCATTGTTCCAAATGAAAGAATCTCAAGCAAAGAAAAGAAAAACTCGTACCTCAAAGCTGGCCAAGTCCATGGACACAAAAAGACCCTCTTGTTTGGCAATCCGTATAGCAGCTTGAATCACTTCCAAATTGATAATACCATACCTCAACAACAGCCACTGCAAGAAAAAAGAGATATCAACAGTTGTATCTACAGGGCTACATATTTGCCAAACATTTCAAGTTTATGGCATGAACTCTATTACTGATTCCGGGGTCAAAGTTTCACACATGATTGTGTGTCTAAGGCGCATTATGTTATTACACTTTGTTGGAGTAAAACTTAAATTTTAGCAAGTAGAGAAGAAACTAACCTTACACCCCTTAAAATCCGCTCTTGTCAAGTCATCTGCCTGAATAACATAATTCTAATAATTCTTTGTAAGCTCATTCGAAGAAATTGTCAAAGAGCTCAGGCACACACCACACACGCACGCACACAAGCATGCACACAGACATGCAGATATGCATGCATATATGGACATAGAAAGAGTCATGCACCTGAGGGTGAAGCTTCACAGCACTTGAGAGACAGGGACGCATTGTACGGTTGCCCAAGGCATCAACCAAGCAAACGCACTGTATGACATCAATTACTTACAATGCTTCAGCACCTAACATCTATAAGCTAAATGTTCAAATGCAAAAAAAAAACGATATTTAGCTAAACCTGAGCTGTGGGTCCCTTCTTCATCCTCAATCTTGAGAGGCTCACAGCATGAGAGCTCATGTTACTGACAAATAACTGGCCTTGCTCATCATCCCCACAGGCACCAATTATTCCACAGGAGATTCCAAACCCAGCACTCAGCCCTCTGATAGTATTGGCTACACTGCCCCCGGCAATTGTTTTCATAGGCAAGGAATCATCAGGGGATGAGATAATATGGGTCTTCACTTCACCCAGTATGTGCTCAAGCTCTTCAATTGCAACCTACACCATACAGTATGTGACAAAAGCTAAAGTCTTTAACTTTTTGCTTGCACAGAGAATACAGAGCAACATTAAATACCCACCACCAAACTCATTTGATATCAATGAATGCTATGTACTAGCTAACTAACAAACCCGTGAATTCCAAATTGGGCATAAAATCAATAAACCATCCAAAATTGGCAAAACCCAAGTAGCTAAAAACAAGAAGAAAGAAGGCAGAAGCTATAAAGTCATAAAGGGGTTACAGGAATGGAGCCACCGCGCTCGCCTGGGAGTTGATCGAGCAAGGACCAATCGACGCGGGCCACATGGTCGACGAGGGCGGATGCCTGTAGTCCCAATACCAGAGGAGCCTCGCCTCCGCTGCAGCAGTTGTTGGAGTTGGCGGTGACGGGCAATGCTTCTGCTCCCATTTTCGGCCCTCTGGCTCTGGTCTTTGGGAATTGGGACTTTACTCTCGCTCTCTCTTCACACTTTGTCGATGTCATGTATTTATAGACTCTGCAACCAAAGCAGGGGAGGCGCCGTTTGCAAGTTGCAAGGTTACAGGTCCAGTCCAAAGCCTGAGCGGGGCCTACACCCTTGTTCTTGTTCTTGTTTCTTTTGTTTAAACTCCCTAAATTGCCCTCAAATTCAGGACTTCTTTTATTATTTTTACAAATTTATATATTGACGAATTTTTGTTTTTCGTATTTTGTTGTTATCTTTTTTAATTACAGTGCTATTATTTCCACTCATTTTATAAATTTGAAAAAATACAATCTTATATTTCCGCACAATATTATTCCTAAAATACATTTTAATTATTAATTTAAACAAAACTTAAAATAAAGCAAAAAATTAAAAAATATATCCCAAACCAACCCAACAACCTCTTCCTTTTCTTCTTCTTCAATCACAATTCCAGAAAAAATGAGATTTTCTATTTAAACCCCACACTTCTCTTTGTTCACCCCAATACTTAAATTATTAAGCTGTAAGTTTTATTATTGTGTAAAAAGACAAAAAAGGTCATCCAACTTAATAATTTACTAGTATATTTATACACCCCACACACCCCACCACTCTTCATATTAAGTTTTAGAAACCTCCTTCCAACTTCCTGATTACAAACTCTCTCTCTCTCTCTCTCTCTCTCTCTCTCTCAACAATACCCAAGTGTTAGAATTCCGGTTATAGTTCTTGGAGAGAGGTAAAATTGTTCTCTTTCTCTAGAAAATATTAAATTTCTAATTTGGGGTTTCATTTGTTTTTTTTTTTTGCTAGGAACAAAGAAAATTATGGGGTTTAAATAGAAAATCTATTTTAGTTCTTATTTTTTCAATTTGGGGTGTATTTAAGGGTAGTTTGGGAAGATAGTGGGGTTTTCTTAGAAATTGTGAAAATTTAAATTAAAAGTTGGGGTGAACTTAGAACATGGGGTGAACTAAGAGAAGTGTGGGGTTTAAATAGAAAATCTCGAAAAAAATCCCCAAAGACATCCCTTTTAGTCCCATGTCCCTACAGCATGCCCCTTACTTTCATTCAAAGCATGCTTCAAGCCTTCAACCCCATTTGTATGCATTAATGCATTAAGATCCTCTATTTCCTTGGCTTGATACTGTTAACGATTTATAGACAGGTAACGCTTGCAAATACCAGAAGCATTATTTAATGTATCATTATTTCTTTCATCCGGGAATTCCACTTCCATGATAATAAATAGAAATAATCCAATGCAATTTGTACCTTTGCGATAAAATGACGTTCCCTCCATCACTTTTAGTTTCCAAATGACCACCTGAGAGATACACCTAAAAGAAACCCGACCTCATATTAGAATTTAGAATGACCATCTTTTAACACGATGTTCCAATAGTAGAGATACTTCAGAAGCTATAATTTTCATATACCCCGTCCTCAAGTGGCGCCATGAATGAATAAAAGTGCGAGGGAGAGAGAGGTTGGGTTTAAGTCCTTAGAAGTCATTTTATAAAAGGGTAAATTTGTCTTTAAAAATTTGAAAATAAAACGAATGGGGAAATAAAATAGAGAAGTGGAAATAGCAACACTTCTTAATTATAATAGGGATCTATAAAATTAAAGTTGTTTAACTCTCTTTTATTACAACGCATGCTAATTTTTCATATATATATATATATATATATATAACAAAAAGCTGAGAATTATAAAACATTCAAAATATCAGAAAATGCTTTTGGTTAATGAAAACATTAAGAATTAAAATTATTAATTAAATGGGGATAATATGGTAAATTCACAAATTTTTATATTAAAAAAAATCAGATAATGAATCCTATTTTTATGGAACATAACTACCTATTATCTTTTTTAATTCTAAAATATTATTAGATTTTATTTCTATATAAAGTGGGCCCTTTATTATTCCTTGGACGGAAAGAGTAGGATAGGGTCTATCATTATGGTGGAGATTCTGTATTATATTGTTCTTGACTAAAAAAATTTCCACATAAAGATTTGAAGTCCCTCTGATCATGATGTTCCTGTACTGATATTCCAAGTTTGTACTGTGTATATGGTAATAATGTTCATAATTCATGAACTAGAGTTGAGAAGAGATGTACCCCATTTTCAGAAAGAACTGGGTTTCTCTAATACTAGACGAGAATAGCAACGTCTCATTCAAAACGAAACTAAAAATAGTGAAGAATCAAATCATATGTACTGGTTGTTTTGTTTTAATAGGCGCTGGGCTTCCCTACACCGCCACCCATCCAAATGACACCACCACCCATCCAAATGACAGATGTTACGTCACATCTAAATCCGGTTTAGCGTCCGAAGTGGATAAAATTTCCATGCAACATGTTTTATACACATTTCTCCGTGTTTTAAGGAGAAAAGGTGTATGGTTTGTATTTGTGTGTTTGTGCATACACGCAAACAAACTTTCAACCCCTAGGCACAGGAGGCTAGCTAGGAGGTATAAGCGAAATTAGCTAATGGTGAGGCTTGAAGCAATTGGCCAGATCCAATTGAAATTTTCTATGCAAAAGAAACCTATCACAAACGACACGGGCACCAACAACAAAGAAACGAACTTTGAATTATATCTATTGCCTCTTTTAATTTATTTTTTGTTTCCAAAATGAAAACGAAGAAACAAACAGCAGTTTGGACGAATTCCTCATTTATCCCGGGCGCCCTTAATTCAATTGAATGATTGGTGAGAGAGCTTTTTCTTTCACTTTGAACTGAAATCACGGATTTCAGCTTTCTAAGATCCGATCAGCCAATAATTGTTTCCAAAAAGATTCGATAATGGAGCATAAACAATACAATACTAATATACCCAGAACTTTATCTGCAATCTGCATTATTACCGTGTCATCTACATGTCTTTATCCGTAAATTTTTATGCAAAATTAATGGCTCAAGTTTTGCTTCGACACCATTCCTTCCTGCACGAACCCAAAAATAATAATATAGTCATGCATGTGTGTGGCTGCCTTAGTGCCTAGGCTAGTAGGCTTGGGATTAGGGTTTTAGCTGGTCAGCTTATACATCTGAGAGGTTGCTGTTGGATGGAATAACTTGCTTTTACAAGAGGCTCTCAAACCACAACTTTTTTTATTTCATCTTCTCTTGTGTCGTCTATTTGCGTATAATCTTTCATTTCATGCGAGGGACATTAGAATGACCAAGAAACAAAATAGCAGTGCCCAATGTTAGTTTGCAGGAAGAGACGTGTCATGTTATGCCTTAATATGAGTCATCACTAGATAGATGGATGTGCAAATCAACCAAGTCATCGAGAACCTAGGTACCTTGGATACAAGAAATAAGTAAAAAACATCATCAACGTACAAACTGCCAAAGCAGAAAATATTGTTTCCGAACAAAAAAACGCGGAAAGAGTAGATCCAATGGCTAGAAAAGACTCATAGTTCTGCCCCTAAAACATGTCGGGTATTATTGGGAAAGGAAATGATACCTTTTCCATGTATTTGCACTTAACAACAAATATTCCTTGACGCCAAATCATTCAAGATTTGAGTTGAAGGAGGAAAAACAAAACAACTAATGAAATCATTTTTGGTCCTTTGGTGCTTTATCTGGTAATACATTATCTGGAAGAATAAGTTCTGGGGGAATTTCACGAACAACACCCAGCATTGAGTCATACTCCTCATCCCGTCGAGCAAACTTCTTGCGGAGGACCTTCTCAAACTCGATCTCATCAAAGGACTTCCCATTCTCAGCTGCATGGACTTGTGCAAGGTTGGTATAATTGGTGGCTGACTGGGAGATGAAGGCTTTTTCCTCATCTGTGAGCTTCCTCAGGAATTTTGCTGGATTACCTCCCCATACCTGCAATATATATTTCACAAATGTATTTTATTGCTTTCTATTAGCTGCCAGAAAGGAAAGCCCCAACTTTAGCCTGGCTGGATAAAGCTGAATCTGAAATCGTAACATACTATTTCCAGCTCGGTAAAAACATTAATAAGGGTTTTTTTTTTTTTACGCAGTACCTATGTTTTAATTGTAACAGGATTGCTCAACCGCCAGATATCAAAATAATTTATATACCTCCCCATTTATTTCTAAAATGGACATCAAAGAACAAAATTTTTGCTAGCATAACTCAACTTCTTTAATTTGAAATTTTGATCACTGGCGGCAGGTCATGAGAATGGTTAAAAAAAGAACATAGACTCCCACACCATTCGTCCCTGTGTCACTTTATGTCACCCTCCTTGAACATGGTATAATTGGGTTAAGCTTGTGCATTCAATAGAGTTCTTAACTAGATGTTAGAATATAACAAGGCCGTTTTGATAGAAGTAAGGCTGTATGGAATTCTTAACTTTGTCCAGGCACAATCATAACTCATAGAATTTCACATTTTTTTGTTTATTCTTTTGAAAACAAAGTAAAACACGTTCAGGATCAGTGATCTGGATAGTGATAAATGCAATAGATCCAAATTCTCAGCTACTTCTTTTGCATGCTTGTTAAGACTTCCAATATTCTTTGCAAATACATAGATAAAGAGGGTCAGTAGAAGGGATTTTAAACATACCTCTCCACTGGGGATCCTTGTATTCTGTCTCACCAGGGCTCCAGCAGCGACCATGGCATGTTTCTCAACAACAACACCATCAAGCAGTGTGGCTCCCATACCAACAAAGGCCTCATCCTCAACAGTACAGCCATGTATAACAGCACTGTGACCTGCTCAATGCAAATTTTTGTTTCACAATTTATAGAAAATTAATCAGACTACCATCAGGCTAATTCACATAAAACATATCTCCGACAGCATAATAACTCACCTACAGTAACATTGTCCCCAATAATGGTTGGTAACACCTTCCCACTTAAATTAGACTTAGCCACATGGACTAGGGAGTTGTCCTGTATGTTAGTTCCAGATCCAACAACGATGTTGTTCACATCACCTGCATGCAAATAAATTTTACAAATTACCACCAAAATCCACTATAAATATTCCCCAAAATTTTCCATAGACCAAAACAACTTATATCCATCTACCTAAATGGACAACAAACCAGAATTTTCCACGGACAATAAATCGACTACATGTTGCTGAAGTCCTATATCTAACCAGTTACCATGCTATAAAACTACCAAACTACATGGTAAACTAGTTCAATAACTTTAAGTAGACAATTTCAAAGGCAGGCACTACTCTTATCATTGCTAACCTCCATATAAAATGAGAAACAGGACACAAACGTATAAAGTTTAAACTACGAGAAAGACAAACAAGAACAGCCGACACCGCATATTCCCCCAATAAAAGGTAAGTAATAAGCTGAAGCCTATTTCTAGTTTCATCTCCAAATTGATCGTCTTGCCTGAAGATCATTTGATATAAAACTCCACGGATTATGCAAAGTGCATCAGTAACAATTTAAACGAACATGCAAAGAGGTTATTAGCAACATATGTATGTATAACCTAACAAATGAAAAAGAATAAAGAGGTTCTACATATGATGCCCAGATCATCAGCTCATCGACAAAAAAGAAGCAGCATAGGGAGAATGTACTTTTGTTTTCCAAAAGTCCAACAGTAATTAGAAAATCATGCATATGTCGTTTATTACTGTGCCTCAAAAGGAGTTCTTACCTCTCAAAACACATCCATACCAAATAGAAGACCCTCTTCCCACTTGAACATCGCCAATGACAGAGGCACTTGGGGCCACAAATACATCCTTGTCAATCACAGGAGCTTTATCGAATATGTTCATCAGAGTCCGATGCCGAGACACTACAGGAAAGAATATAATAACTACCCTCTTGCATGGAAAAAAGAAAGCAAAACCAGAGAACCCTGAATCTTACATGTAAACAAACGAAGGACATGTTATGCTACAGCATATTAGCTTTTCAAAATAGGTGAGCTAAACTACGGATGCAGATTATAAATTTGTCCATTTCCGTTCTTTTAGTTCCTCCTCTTTCTTGATTTTACAAAAATGATAAATATTTCACGATTCCACGAATGCCCATTTAACTAAGTTTTAAATTAATACTAGCTTGATAGTAATCCACTAGTGGGCAGTGACACACATTCTTACATTTAAGACAATATCCGTAACCGACCAACAATAGTCCAGGAACTAGAAGGAAATTGGCAATGTAAAACAATCAGGTAAAACTGAAAGCAAAGCCATAGACTTTATACTAATTCTACAGCTGCGATGTTTAAATCAACCCGAAAAGAGAACCAAACAGACCATAAATTAGTAAAGAAAAATTCAATCCGAAATTCAAAGGTTAACATAAAGATGGATCTAGGGTTAGGAAAAGGCGAGACGTACGCTGCTCTTTGAAGTAGTAGCTGCCTTGGAGGCGGCTGCCGAGGCGATCAACTGCCTGGCCTGTCTCCCTAATCCAGAATCCGACGGTGTATATCACTCTTCCTAAAGTCCCCATCTTCTTGTCACTTCCACCAGCTACCAACAGCTCCACTCACTGCCACTCTCTCTGAGTCTCTGTGTATGTCTGATGTGAAGCAGGCCGGAGAAACAAAGAAATGGCCCAAATTGGAAGGGGTAGGGTAGAATAACCCGAAGCATTGGGAGGGTAGAATAGGATTTTCATACTCCCGGTTTTGAAATTACTAAAACATCCTCGCGTTTCCATTTAATTAGCCGCAAAACCAAATGGCCTTTCAAAGACGCGGTTAATGAGTCAGGCACGAAGCGGTTAATGAGTCGGGCACTATGCGGTGCGTTTCGGCGCCTTTAACCGCGGGGGCGCAATTGGAGACTGCGTGCGAGGTTCTTCCCCTTCCTGGTTTTCCTCCTTTTCTGGAAAAAACAGAAACAGATAAACACGAACAAATCGCTTCGTCCTCAACTAGTAAATAAGTTTAGAAATTTACAGAGATCCGCTTAGAATTTAGATATAAAAAATAGATTCTCTCATCTGGTACTTCGCTTTTCATCGAGGTAAAGCTGTCTTCTATCTCTCCCTCCCTGGATTTCTCTAAATTAGACTAAATTGTTGGATTTGTTGGCATAATAATCAAACCTACCTTTGTAATCTCTTTTATTTTCTATGAAGAAATCGTCTTTTGTAATTAGAAAAATGTTTGATCACAGAATGGGTTTGAGAGATTAGTTAGGGTTTTGTTTTCCGAATTAATTATGTTCGAGAAATTCTTTATTTACTTGGGAGCTAGGTGAGATTTTCCATTAATATATGCGTGAGTTGAACTGTTTGTCCATGCATTCAACCTGGTTTTTGCATGCATAAATGATTTTTAGAAACCAGACCAAGTGTAATCTTTTAAAGTAAACTATTGCTTCGTTTGGATTCTCAGGAAATTAGGGGGTAATATTTCATGGAAGGAGTGGGGGCTGATGCTGGCTCTGGTGTGGTGCCGTTTGCCAAGTGGAGAGACGAGTTTTCAAGGACATTTCAGTACTATTTGGACCGTTCGACCCCTAACCCTGTCTATAGGTGGCTGGGGACTCTTGCTGTAGCAGCCATTTATGTGCTCCGAGTTTACTATGTTCAAGGGTTTTACATTGTGTCGTATGGCCTGGGAATCTATATCTTGAATCTATTGATTGGGTTTCTCTCACCAAAGGTTGATCCAGAGCTTGAAGCCTTGGATGGGGCTTCACTGCCAACAAGAGGTTCAGATGAGTTTAAGCCATTCATCCGCCGGCTACCCGAGTTCAAGTTCTGGTAATTGAAGAACTTCCCTTGTCAAAGCTAGTTATATTATATAGGAATTGTTTTACTTCCTTTTTTGCACTGGTTTTTTTTTTTTTTTTTGGTATGATCTAAAGTAGGTTTATAGCTAATTTAAAATGTTTGGTTACTTATGTGTACGTATTTAAAAGGTGTTTACTTATATAGAATGGAAGAAGTGTGAACTTAGTAGGAAGCCTGATAAGTCAACGTGATCGTTTATCATTTACATTCAGCTGATTGCACCTCAGGAACAACAGAATGACCAAATATATTTTGTGGGTTAAGGCATGGAATGACTTCAGTAGTGAAGATGGTTCTTTGTTGATTTGAGGATAGTCATTGTACAAACACATTGTTTGCTGTGCAGTGGGCACATACATGTATGCAACTAAAGTGTTTGTTGGTATGTGTTTGGTGGGTTTTTACTACTACTAATTGAGAATCGATGATTTATTCTTTTGCTTATGTGGTTTCAGGTATTCCATTACAAAGGCTTTCTGTGTGGCATTTCTGATGACCTTCTTTTCCATATTTGATGTCCCTGTTTTCTGGCCCATTCTCCTCTGTTATTGGATAGTTCTTTTTGTTCTTACAATGAAGCGCCAAATTCTGCACATGATTAAGTACAAATATATACCATTCAGCATTGGGAAGCAGGTGAGAGCTCTAGAATGTCGAACAGCCACCATTACCCTTTGATCTCTTAAACCATCTCCTCCCCTACGCCGACGCCTTTTGAAATGAAATTTGTGGTTGAAATTTTTATTTTTTATTTGAGAGTTTCTGTAAGTGCAACATATTTACTTGTTCCCTTTGGTGGTTCTTACAGAGGTATACAGGGAAGAAGCCTGCTACAAGTAGTGGTGGTTCAGACTGAAACTTTGGTGGTACCAGCTTTTAGGAAAAGTGAACGAGAGAAGTGCAGTGTTCAAGTGTTTCTAGTTTTTCTGAACACTTTCCATGTTAACACTCTGGAAAATCCGTAGATATGTTGAATTTTGCATACTATTAGGATTTAATGTGCAGTGGCAACTTATCTTGCATAAATATATATTCTCACTCTTCATGAATCTGTGTTTTCGTGATATTTTCCTGTATTTTCGTTCTTCTGCTTTACTTGCTGACGAAACCACTTAATAAAAAATTTCCAGTTGGGATGTGGGAGATTCTGACTTAGGCTTTGAGATGCCAGATAGTCTAGATGTCCAAATCATACACCTAATTGGTATAACAACCCCTCCAACAACTGAACAACGAAATCACAAGTGCAAGTGTAGTTGTTAAGTTGTTATTACTTGACTTTGTTTTATCAAACCATAAGAACAATTTATGTGAAAATAAGTTTTGTATTTTATAATCTCAAAATTATTTGGGCTTGGCCAGCTAATGAGTTCAGGTCTTCTCCCCTCCTCTTTCTCTCTCTCTCTCTCTCTCTCTCTCTTCCTCTGTCTTTCAATCATTCCATTAAAACCCTCAAAACATAATATTTGCCTCCCACCAAACGGGCAACAAATGAGTGGGAGATATTCTTCTTCTGACTGTCCTCACTCTCATCACCCCCACACTCATTTTCCTCTCAGAGACTTCCAAACCCTACTTGGATTCAAATGGTAAGAAAATAGCGAGATATGAAAATTTTGTTTCACCGTGTAGTTGTGCTGTGATTTCTTGACACTATGAAATTATTGTAACCTCTTCTCTTCTGCTATGTTTGGCAGGTGAGAAAACTGAAGGAATCAAGGCTAGAAGAACGATAGAAATCATCGCAACGAATGAAACTACTAGTATGAGCAACACACAGGCACCATATAAAACACAAAGTGGTCCAAGAAATTACAAGATTTTTCTTCGGTCAATGGAAGAGAAAACTAAAAATAAAAAAATAAAAAACTCAATTTCTAAACCTGTTGAGTTTATTAAAAAAAGGCTTTACAAACAAGTTTGTACAAATCTAGAATATTAGAATCTTATAAAAATATAAAGAGAAAAGACCCCAGAAGACCTAGAGGGGCTGCACCCACTCGAGGAGAAACACTACTCCGTTCCACATCATTATTCGACCCCTCAATGATGAGCCATGCAGCGGAAGCGGGAGCCTGCTCTGGGCTATTTCTCCCATTCTCCTTCTCTTTGTTTCCCTCTCCTTCTCCTTCTCCTCCAATGGGCGTGGCAGTGAGAGATGGAGGTGGAGTGCCTTCTCCTCCAATGAGAGGGGGTGGGGCAGTGAGAACTAGAGGTGGAGTGCCTTCTCCTCCAATGAGAGGGGGTGGGGCAGTGAGAACTAGAGGTGGAGTGCCTTCTCCTCCAATGAGAGGGGGCGGGGCAGTGAGAGCTCGAGGTGGAGCGGCTTCTCCTCCAATGGGAGGGGGCGTGGCAGTGAGAGATGGAGGTGGAGTTCCTTCTCCTCCAATGAGAGGGGGCGGGGCAGTGAGAACTAGAGGTGGAGTGCCTTCTCCTCCAATGGGAGGGGGCGGGGCAGTGAGAGCTCGAGGTGGAGCGCCTTCTCCTCCAATGGGAGGGGGCGTGGCAGTGAGAGATGGAGGTGGAGTGCCTTCTCCTCCAATGAGAGGGGGTGGGGCAGTGAGAACTAGAGGTGGAGTGCCTTCTCCTCCAATGAGAGGGGGCGGGGCAGTGAGAACTAGAGGTGGAGTGCCTTCTCCTCCAATGGGAGGGGGCGGGGCAGTGAGAGCTCGAGGTGGAGCGCCTTCTCCTCCAATGGGAGGGGGCGTGGCAGTGAGAGATGGAGGTGGAGCGCCTTCTCCTCCAATGAGAGGGGGTGGGGCAGTGAGAACTAGAGGTGGAGTGCCTTCTCCTCCAATGAGAGGGGGCGGGGCAGTGAGAACTAGAGGTGGAGTGCCTTCTCCTCCAATGGGAGGGGGCGGGGCAGTGAGAGCTCGAGGTGGAGCGCCTTCTCCTCCAATGGGAGGGGGCGTGGCAGTGAGAGATGGAGGTGGAGCGCCTTCTCCTCCAATGAGAGGGGGTGGGGCAGTGAGAACTAGAGGTGGAGTGCCTTCTCCTCCTCCTCCAATGAGAGGGGGTGGGGCAGTGAGAGCTCGAGGTGGAGTGCCTTCTCCTCCAATGGGAGCGGGCGTGGCAGTGAGAGCTCGAGGTGGAGCGCCTTGTCTATTTCTCTCATTCTCCTTCGCTTTGTTTCCTTCTCTTCCAGTGGGAGTGGAAGCTCCATGTTGCTCTCCTCCACCTCCTCCTCCGCTGCCGGGACGAACCATAGTGGGAGCTACATGTTGCCCTCTTCCTCCGTCAAGACCAATTATCGTACGCCGAAGGGCACTAGCCTGAGCCATGAAGGGTGCAAATTCTCCGGTGGTAAGCTTGTGTGCCCAATTAACTCTTCGTGTTGTCACGGCTCCCGGTCCAAAACAGTTGTATTCCCCATAGAAAACCTTACTGCATGAGCACGTACACATCAAATTAAAACCAAACTACAAAACCGATCAAAGATTAAAATAAAATAGAGTAATTAAAAAATTAAGCACTCAAAAATATATACCTTAAGTCGTAGGGTGATAGCCTCCAACTGTCCCAACCTTGTGGTAAAATTACATTTGACATTTGAGTGTAGGCAAATATGACTCTGGCATATGGTCCCCATGGCCTTCCCAGGAGTGCCGTTTTGACGCCGGTTATGCTGCACCACAAAAAGGTGAACCCAGATTCCTCTAAAGGAGAAGTCCTCCGTTGGGCCGTTATAGCGCCGTTTTGACCCGAAAGTGTATGCAAGTGACAATTCTGCAAATTAATCACTTTGTTAATCTCCATATATACTAATTAATATTTAATTAGCAATGAAGTAGTTAAATGAAGCGTAGATGTATACCTCATATAAAGAATCAGCGCTTCCAAATATAAAATCAGTGTCTCCTTGAATGTAGCAGTCTTTGTAGTAGTGCTTGCCAATCTCGTCGAATAAGGCATCTTGATGAGACAAAATTCTGCACCCATAGAATGCTGCTCTGTCTCCTGATACTCTTAGTGCCACTGTTTTGTCACCGGTTCCATATGTATTCTGCACTCACCAATTCAAATTAAGTAAAATTAATCATGTGTTCAAACAATATATATATATATATATATAATTCGTAGTCTATAAAAACAAGACTGTATATATACCTGAATTGTGAGTTGGCGCCCTATAAAATCAGAAGCCCACACAGTGAAGACTGAGGTTTGATTTATCCATCCTGCTTGGTTCCATGTTATTATGGTATGCTCTGTGTTTGTGCCACTCATTGTTATAAAGGGTTTGTCTATAGGCACATAAATTTTTTCTTGGTAGACACCAGGTCGAACCAAAATAGACACACGCGCGGCGTTGTTGGACGGCACGGCATCAATGGCGTCTTGTATTTTAGTGTAGTCACCATTGCCGGACTGATCTACGGTTAGAGAAATTGGTGGGGTTGGGGGTGCTTGAGAGAGCACACCCGTCACCATAAAAGCATAGAACAAGAAGAAGAGCATGGCAAAGGAGAGCTTGATACCACTAGCCATATATGTCGAATAATACGTAGGATTTTGCATGTCCTAGGTAAGGAATATATAGAGTTGCTATCCATGCAGAGCTAGGAGTTCAAGTAGCTAAAGCTTTGGCCAGGTTACTCCTTTCAACTCCCTTGTGGATTTAGGAAAAGTTTCCACACAGAGCCAAGAGTTTAAACAATCAATATTTTTCCTCTTTTAATTGGGATTCAGAAACAGATAAACACGAACACATTGCTTCGACCTCAACTAGTAAATAAGTTTAGAAATTTGCACAGATCCGCTTAGAATTTAGATATGAAACCTACCTTTATAATCTGTTTTATTTTCCATAACAAAAATCGTCTTTTGTGATTAGCAAAATGTTTGATCGTCTTTTGTCAAAGCTAGTCCTATATTATATAGGAATTGTTTTACTCCCTTTTTTGCTCTGGGGTTTTTTTTGGGGTATGATCTAAAGTAGGAACAGAATAGAGCTGAATGGAAAATAACTTGAGTAGCGAAGATGGTTCTTTGTTGATTTGAGAATAGTCAGTCACAAACACATTGTTTGTTGTGCAGTGTGCAGATGCATATATAAACTGAAGTGCGCTTGTACGTGTACACGGAAGAAGCCTGCTGCAACTTGCAAGCGGTGGTGACAGACTGAAACTAGGTGGCACCAGCTTTTAGGAAAAGTGCAGTGTTCAAATGTTTTTAGTTTCTGTGAACACTTTCCATGTTACCAAGAATATAACACCACCTTTAATAATGTGATATGATTAAAAACATGATTTCCAAGCAAGTTGCTTAAAATATAAGTAATGATTTATTCATGAAAGAAAGAAATAATAAATGAAAGATATTGTAAAATATGCCAAAAATGAGATGCACTCCTAAATAGATTATAATTGATTAAAATAAAGGAAGATTAGGGAAATAAAATCATATTAGATTCCAAAATACGTTAGTGCATAAAAAATGACATGTCTTACCCTTCATATCAGATGTCTCATACGTGTTAAGTTACAATTCTAGAATTCATGATTGCTGAGCTGTTTTAATCCTATAGTTTTTGGAAATCAGATACAGCAATCTTGCTTCAACCATCTAGCTAAATGACACTTCCAAACCTATACTAAATTTTAGGAAATACCAACACAATTTCATACTAACAGTTAACACTCAGCAAAGTTCGTTGACATGTTGAATTTTGCTTACTATTAGGATTTAATGTGTTGTCGTGATATTTTCCTGTATTTTCATTCTTCTTCTGCTTTGCTTGCTGACGAAACAAAATTCGGGTGACCTATTCTAGCAGACCCCTCTTTTTATTACAGAAAAATGTTTGCAATTGAGAAATTTACGTGAGCTATAGTGAATGGCGATTCTGAGCATATATATTATTATTATCATGGTATTAAATGGAGGTCGTATGCAAGGGGGTTGTGCTTGTGATTAGGAAAATCATTTCCAGGTGGGTTGTGGGAGATTCTGACTACTTAGGCTTTGAGATGCCAGATAGATGTCCAATTCATACACCTAATTGGTATAACAACCCTCCAACAACTGAACAACGAAATCACTAGTGCAAGTAGTTGTTGATTAGTTATTACTTGACTTTGTTTTATCAAACAATTCATGTGAAAATAAGTTTGGTATTTTATAATCTCAAAATTATTTGGGCATGGCCAGCTAATGATTTCAGTCTTCTCCCCTCCTCTTTCTCTCTCTCTCCCTCTCTCTTCCTCTTTCTGACTTCCGATCATTCCATTAAAACCCTCAAAACATAATATTTTCCTCCCACTAAACCACCAGCTTTTCCTGCACCCCAAACGGGCAACAAATGAGTGGGAGAACCTACGTTGTGATATTCTTCTTCTGGGCTGCCCTCACTCTCATCACGCCCACACTCATTTTCCTCTCAGAGACTTCAAAACCCAACTTGGATTCAAATGGTAAGAAATAGTGAGAGATATGGAAAATTTTGTTTTGCTGTTGTAGTTGTGCTCTGAAATCTTGACACTTTGAAATGATTTTTGTAACATCTTCTCTTCTGCTTCATGTTTGGCAGGTGAGAAAATTGAAGGAATCAAGGCTAGAAGAATGATAGAAATCATGAGATATCAAAGAAGCAGAGCAACCACAGAAGCTCCTGCACCAACTCCAACTTCAGACCTGAAACCAGCTTTGGAGGCTAGAGAAACCAATATTGGAAAGGGCTTGTTAGAATCTTTGAGATTGATGATCAAAAATACCAAGTTCAAGTTAACGTGAGTGCATCAGACTAAATGTCCATACTATACAAAATTAAAGACCAGAGTATTTTTAGTTTAGATTTTTCTTGATGCATGAAAGCTACTCCGAGACAGAGCTCATGACTTTTCGGTTTGAGGCTCTCTGGTCATCTCCGGGAGAAACAATGTAAATGTGACATGGCAATGCAAGGAAAACAAGTGCACTGGTTTTTCAAGTATACTGTTGTTTATTTCGTTTACTGGGATGTTAGGTTGTACAAGGAAAATTAGAGCATAATTTAGCTGACCAAACAACATTGGTGATGTGAGCAAAGACATTGAATAATGGATGTTTTTGTCATTGTCTAAGTTGGGAGTTGCTGACACTGGGGCTGTCTCCTAAGCAAGACAAAAGGCTCAATTAATTGTGTTGGTACTTGGTATCATAATTTGCTGCAATTCGAACGACCAAATGTAAATAGGCTTCTAATATAAGGGATAGTGCAGTAATAAAAATGTGACCACCCATGCCACAACCATCTCTGTGCTTGTGATGGGTGTTCTGTTCTGTGTCCAAGTGACGGTGTCACAGTTTCATCAAAAAATTGCAATGACAGTGCTTGGAGTCTCCCAAAAAACCAGAACGAACCACAAATGTAAATGCATAAAACACTTTGTTGATGTAGAAGTAGATTTATGTTTCATCACAAACAAACTCCATCCAGGTTCGTATTGATATTAAGAAGACAGGAAACTCGTACGGCACAAACACTTTCCATTTCGCTCAAACAACAATTACGTACTTAAAAATAAATTATTATTGTTCTGAGATAATTCAGTAAACAGCTTAGCAGCAGTGTCTTAGTAGTTTCTAAACAAATTGGTCGAGGTAGTCTTCCACAGGCGTGTACTTGACATCAGGGTACAGCTCAGAAGCCTCCACTCCGAACGATGGCTCGATCTCGAAGTTGGTATGATCTCCCTTCACGAACACTGAGTGGTTGATTGCTAATATCACATTGATTGGAATTGGGGCCTCTGCAACAATATTTAGTCACAGATTAACTAACACCAATGGCAGCAAACTTTTCATTGTTTTCAAACATTGCCTTAAATTACTGACCTTGAATGTCCTGGAGAAGCTTGTCCTCTGGAACATAGACCTTTTCAAGGACTTTGCCAATCTTCTTCTCCCACAAGGCAACAAGCTCATTGAATGAGTAAATGTTTCCGGGTGGCTTGATGTAGACAATCTTGTTCAATGTTCTTGGGTCATCAACGGCCCTGATGGTATAAGTTCCAATGTCCTCTTCCTTGTTGAAGACAGCTGCAGCAACAAAAACAAAAATTAGAAAGAAAAAAAAAGAGAGAAAAAGTGCCAAAATTTGTGAATGCAATTGGAATCTGAGATAATCACCCTTTGGATTTCCATCCCCTAAGATAATGACTTTGTCTCTGGGTGGAGAACTGACGCCGGGCTGTGCCAAAGTAGGCAGAAAATAGCCAGCAAAGCAGTTGCTGGACACGTAAGTGTAGGGGATGCCCTCCGCCTCTATGGCACGCCGGATTTGGACTTTGATTTCAAATGCAGACTTAGCTGGCTCCACTGCATGCACACGATCCACATCGTTTCCAAACTCCGACGGAAAAAATCTCTGCATAAAAAAACATATATATTCATCAATTAAATATTAATTAATTAAATTGAATGCAAATAGACGGACTCACTATCTTGACTAACTAGTGCAACGCATGTATGAGAGTTTGAGGAGTTGCAATTAGAATTTAGAGGCAGGCACCAACCAACCTTGACGTTTCCAGCTTCTTTAATGGCAGCAATGATCTTGGTCTGGTCAGCAAGTACCAAGTGACCTACAGTTGATATCACCACGTCCACCTGTTTGATCGCCTTCACCAAGCTCTCATGGTCATAAAGATCCCCCTGCACACACATTCCACAACAAACTCAGCTATGAAATTAATTACCATATATAATTAAGTGACTAAAGATAATTAAGCACAAACATAGAGTGATGTATAAAATAATATAAACATACGTAGAGCAAGTGACACCCAAGTTGTTGAAATTGCGAATGAGGGTGGACTTGGCAGGGTCGTTGGCCGTGGCCTCTCTGACAAGAGCAAAGGTTGGATGGCCAGCCTTTGCGCTGGCTTCAAGAATGAACTTGCCAATGTAGCCTGTGCCTCCAATGATCAAAACCTTGCTCTTCTCAGCCATAGCAAATTAGAATGATCAAATTCTTCTTCTTCTTCTTCTTTTTCTTATATAAAATTTTGTGTTTTCAAGTTATGATATAAACAGAGAGGTTGCGCATGAGCAGAATTTATGGAGGAAATTATATAATAACCTATCATGCTTTCTAGGTGGAGGAAGTCGTATGGTGGCTGTGACTGTTCACCACTTTTTTAATTCGACTTTGGGAGAATATTATCCTCCCCCACCACCATCAACTAACTTTGGTTGAGATATCCATGTCCTCTATAATTTTGCTTCATTTAAAAGCCAACAATGCTACATGAAAACTCATCATTACCCTCTTATCTGTTCAAAAAGGGGGGGTTGGTGGAGGGCAAGACCTGGACTCTCCATTTTATCATTCTAGAATGAATCCTGCAGTGCCGGTAACATGGTAAAGGTTCATAATTTTTTATTAATAGGGATTGAATTAAATTATCATTATGTAAAATAGGACCCAGCTCCTTTCTTGGAGTGATATTTTTATTCAATAAAGATCACAATTTTTATCATACCGCTTGCAAATAATACAGATTTAGAAAAGGCAACATGATTATAGTGTGAAGGCTAAGAATGCCTTGATGATCATGTTTGTTTGCATTCAACTACTAACAAAAGAATCATTTCTTTGATAAAAAAAATGAGTGACGCTAAATGAACCATAAAATTAATTGATTACACCATATTACCAAATTATTTATTAAATTACTAATTTATCCTAATAGAAAATGACCAAAAAGGGTATATTGAATTGTGAAACCAATGTAATTTTATTAAATACACCCTATTTACTATATTCAACTCTAATCAAATGACTAGAACCATCTATTTCATAAATTTTTGTATTCTTCAAAAGCTACGATTTACCAAATCATTAGTTATTAAAAATAACCAAAAATCAAGTTATTATATCTCCTGGAAATCATCAGGAATCTTCTTTAGGATAGTTTCCAAGTTTATAGAGTCCCTTCTGTATTTCCAATACAACTTCAAGTTCAAATCAGAATGAGGGATGGACTAAAGTTTGTTTTTTTTCTCTTTTTTATTTTACATTTTTCTTATGTAAATTGTATATGTTGGGTGTTCTTGGGTTGTCATGGCTTCAAGGGAGTTCTGGATTTTTGTTCATTTTTTGTGTAGCAGGTTACTAAATGCATGCTCAGGATTTTGTCCATTCAACTTGTTCATTTTCAGTGCTAGATTTCTGGGTAGTGGACTTGATTTACTTGAATGATCTTTGACTGTTTCATACTAATAAAGCTTTTTAATTGGGGAATTAATGTTGATCTTTAGTTACTGTTAAGATGTTTTCCTGTTATTGCTAGCAATTCAAAAAGCAGAAGAATCTTCAAATTGTGAACACTGATACATGTTTTGCATTAGGTTCAGTCAGCTTTCAATATAGAGGGAGGCCAAGAAAAAACAAATGGGGCAGTGAAAAAACTTATACTGGAGAGATGAATTGAACACTGATACATGTTTTGCATTAGGTTCAGTCAGCTTTCAATATAGAGGGAGGCCAAGAAAAAACAAATGGGGCAGTGAAAAAACTTATACTGGAGAGATGAATTGATATATTAGGATGTATCGATGGTATTTTTGGTAGTTAAATAAAATGTACTTAGTTAATTTTATATTTTGATTTAAATATTAGAATGTACTTAGTTAATTTTAGAGTTCGTTTAGCAACCTTCAAGCTCACTCCAACCAAATATTATAAGAGCATTTTCAACCAGCAGCCTAGTTCAAATAAAATGTCTATTAGTCCTCAAAAATAATTTCCAGCACTGCAATTCAACATATAAATATAATGAGAGAGACATTCGAACACGGAGCTCTAATAACACCTTGCATAAATATGAAATTTTTAACAGAAAAACACAACAATAAAGCACTAAATAAAACAAAGCTTACATGAAAGCATCATCTCATAGTTTGTACAAGTCAGAGAAACACTCAACCGACCAACCGTGACAAGTTGACAACAAACAAACTCATATCTCATATACGAAAAAAGAAAAAGAAAAAAGGTGAGTGGCATATGGGCTTGCAGACTTGGGCCTGGTAGGAACAGATCAAGTAGTAATTTGGTCAGAAGTGTCTGATTTGGGGGCCCAGTTGGGTACGTGGAACTGTGATGCGTACGTGTTGGAAGCGCCTTCCGACAGAGGGGGTTCATTCAGAAATGCCCAATTGCTTAAAGTCCACCTGTACCACCATCACCATGGAAGGAAGGAAGCATAAAATTACTAATTGTTCTTTAATTAATTACTTGGGTGGGTTAAGAAGTTGATGAGCTTACCAGCCCTTGTTGTTTTTGATTTTGTGAGCGTTTGTTTTATCAATATCTGTCTCCTTAGTTTTGGCTACAGGAAAAGAGTTTGATTTCTGTAATTTTCTTCCCGATTCATCATCAGCTTTGATTTCCTGTCATGCATAAGTAAGCACCCAACTTTTTCTTTTCTTTTTCTTTTCTTTTTACCACAAAAAAGAAAAGGAAAAAAGAAGCGAAACTTGACAAGGATTTACACAAACCTGAGTAGTGGTGGTATGATGTAATTGATTGTTGGCTCTCCAGTAAGCTTCAATCTCGTCCTTGGTGAGTGATTGATTCCTCTTGCACACATCTGAAGAAACAGAAATAGAAAGAAAGCTTGAGTGAATGAATTGACAAACACAATACATACACCATGGATTAATTCAAAATTAAGTTAATTAGAAATTGAGATTACTTTACCTGGTTTGGAATTTAGAACGGGTGAGTCCCATCCTGCCATGAGTGAACCCATGTATGATATATATATGTATTTCCTCCGATTGCTTTAAAACTGAACACAAATGACTTTCTACTCTTCTTCCTGATCCTGTGAATAATCTACACTTCCTCACTTGCTGTAAATTAATTTATTCACAAATTAGTCTTTATATACACAGGAACAATTGTGTGTGTGACTTGAGAGACTTCGGAGGTGACTGCAGCTGGCTGCCTCATGGCTGGGACCATCTATATCCTTTACTTTGTTCTTATCCCCAAGAAAATGAATCTTTTGGTATCAGCTTAGCTAGACGCCAATTAATATACAGCATCAGCCCACAGGTTTGCATATAATAAAATAAAGGCGCCCCGTCACTTTTTTTGGAAGCTTGAGCAAGATTAATCCTATTTCCCTTTTTCTTTTCGGAGTTTGGATGGAACAACATATATATCCATTCAAATTCCAATCCAATCCAAGGGGAAAAAAAGAATAAAAAAAAGAAAAGAAAAGTTGGCAATTTTTTATTCCTTTCAATAAAATATGCAAGATATCTATGGAAAGAAAATATTTTCCTCCTTTCTTGGAAGTAGGAACTCCTATTTTCTTATTAATCACAATTTGATATGTGTGTAGAAATTTTTCTTTTTTTGTGTTTTTGATGAATTATTTTCATATATATAATATGTCAAGATGTGATTTGCAAGAAGTAGAAATGCCTCCAGTATCCCCATATAATTAACAAATTTTCACTATAACATGTTGGAGTCAACATATGAATGAATGAATTTTACACACATGAGATAATAAGATAACTTTACAATAAATCATTTGTTTATAAAACTAAACACACATTTCCACACAATTGAGTATTGAGAATTGAATTAAGTCCCAGTAGAAAATGCTTTCTTCTTGAAGCTGGTTGGGGCTGATCTTATCCAAGCTTTGCCATCGATGGAGTCCTTGGTTATGAAGGGTGCAGCTTCTTCACTCGTAAGGTTACGTGCCCATTCAACTCTTTTTGATGTTGCAGCTCCAGCTCCAGAACATCTATACTGCCCATAGTAAACCGTACTATGTACGTACACATCATCAAATTAAAACCAAATTAGGAAGAGTTCGTTCGTTTGAGTAAATAATTAAGGATTAATTAAAACCGTAACTAAAAACAAAAACAAAAATACCTTAATTGGTCGGATGAGTTTCCCCAGTCGTCCCAACCTTGTGGAAGTATGGCATTGGACATGTAAGTGAAGGCAAAGACGACTCTTGAATAGACACCCCACGGTCTTCCTAACATTGCCGTTTTGACGCCACTGATTTTGCAGCTGAAGAAGGTGAACCCTGTGTCCTCTGAAGGTGACATCCTTCGTTGAGCTGTTATGGCTCCTGCTCCTCCCGAAATTGAATGCAAATGACACCTCTGCAAATTTAATTTAAAACCCAATTATATACTAATCCTTTACCGAATTGACTATAAAAAAAAATATTTTTTGTTAATTACCTCAAAAAAAGAAGCAGCATTTCCACATATAAAATCAGTAGCTCCTTCAATATAACAGCTGTTGTAGTAGTGTCTGCCGGTATCGTCAAGTAGGGTGTCCTGATAAGACAATATTCTGCACCCATAAAATGCTGCTCTATCTCCCGACACCCTTAGCGCCACAGCTTTGCCACCCGCTCCGTAAGTGTTCTGCAACGAAACATTAGATTCAATCTAAAAAATTCCCTCGTTTCGTCGATGTTACCAAGAAAAAAAAGACTATCTGATATAATTTCATACAACAACATGAGCATGCGTTTTAAATATACCTGAATTGTGAGATACCGGCCTATAAAATCAGAAGCCAAAACAGAGAAAGTTGGAGATTCAAATATCTCCCCACCGTCGTTCCATGTTATTATGGTGTCGTTTGCCTTTGTGCCACTTACTGTAATGAAGGGTTTGTCAGCGGGCACACTAATTTTTTCTTCGTACACTCCAGGCTTAACCCTAATAAATACAAGATCCACATTATTAGACGGCACCGCATCAATGGCATCTTGTATTCTCTTGTAATCCCCTTTGCCCGACTGGTCAACCGTGATGAGAATGACTGTTGAGCCCTGGGTTGTGTCTGCTTCTGCTTGATAAAAGGCCGGAAAAGCATGCAATATTATGGCCATGGCAAAGAAGCACTTGATCATCATCGTGGTCGCCATTAGAGACTATATCTGTTTTGATCAAACGATGTATGGAAATTAATTATCTCTGCGTAGGAAGGTTGATAATTAATTATAGAATAAATGAATGGATGGATGAATTGAAGAATATGGGTGCTCCTGATTATATAGGTGAATGCCAAGGAAGGTGGGGCCGTTTTCTTGGCAATAAAGTCTGATGAATTAGAACCACTTTTACAAGGAACGAGTGGAGGCCAGGAGGAGGAAGATATTACAAGGAATTTCCACCGCCAGTGATAGAAGAAGTAAGCCGGCAGCAGGAGATTTTTACTTGAGACTGAAGAAACAAATGTTTGAAAACAAAAAGGAGTGAGGTGGTGAAGCTGATCAGATTATATATATATATATATATATAAACAGTAGTAAGAAAATCTTATAATGGCGGCGTATTGAATTATTGATGTTACACAAGTCTTGAGGTAGCTTAAGACGTAGATTAAGTAGGTCATTTGTGTGAAATTGTGTTGTTAATGGCACATTACGTTATTGAGCGAGCAGGCGGCTCAGTTGCTTGTATTTGGTTTGGGGTTTGACCATGGCTGCCGCCGTCGAAAAATATTAGGGCTATCTGGAACTTGTCCAATTCATAATTCTCATAATCGCAACGAATGAAACTTGACCAAGTCAGTTCCTAAACCTGTTGAGTTTATTAAAAAAAGGGCTTTACAAAAAAAGTTCGTACAAATCTAGAATATAAGAATCTTCGTACTATAAAAAGAAGAAAAGAAAAGGTCCCAGAAGACCTATAGGCGCCGCACCCCCTCGAGAAGCACTACTCAATGGTGAGCCCTGCAGTTGAAGCGGGAGCCTGCTCCGGGCTCTTTCTCCCATTCTCTGTCTCTTTGTTTCCATCTCCATCTCCTTCTCCTCTTCCAATAGGAGTGGGAACGGTGGTGGCACTGGCAATGAGAGCTCGAGGTGGAGCACCTTGTCTATCTCTCTCATTCTCCTTGGCTTTGTTTCCTTCTCCTCCAATGGGAGTGGAAGCTCCACGTTGCCCTCCTCCTCCGTCGCTACCAATAATTGTACGCCGAAGGGCACTAGCCTGAACCATGAAGTGTGCAAATTGTCTGATGGTAAGCTTGTGTGCCCAATTAACTCTTTGTGTTGGCACGGCTCCCGGTCCAAAACAGTTGTATTCCCCATAGAAAACGTTACTGCATGCGCATGTACACATTAAATTAAAACCAAATTACAAAAAATATCAAAAATAAAAATAAAATAGAGTAATTGAAAAATTAAGTACTCAAAAATATATACCTTAAGTTGTAGGGTGATAGCCCCCAACTGTCCCAACCTTGTGGCAGAATCACATTTGACATTTGAGTGTAGGCAAATACGACTCTGGCATATGGCCCCCATGGCCTTCCCAGGAGTGCCGTTTTGACGCCGGTGATGTTGCACCACAAAAAGGTGAACCCAGATTCCTCTGAAGGAGAAGTTCGTCGTTGGGCCGTTATAGCTCCGTTTTGATCCGAAAGTGTATGCAAGTGACAATTCTGCAAATTAATAAGTTAGTTATTCTATATATATACTAATTAATATTTAATGAAGTAACTGTTACGTAGATATATACCTCATATAAAGAATCAGCACTTCCAAATATAAAATCAGTGTCTCCTTGAATGTAGCAGTCTTTGTAGTAGTGCTTGCCAATCTCGTCAAATAAGGCATCTTGATGGGACAAAATTTTGCACCCATAGAATGCTGCTCTGTCTCCTGATACTCTTAGTGCCACTGTTTTGTCACCGGTTCCATATGTATTCTGCACTCACCAATTCAAATTAAGAAATGTTAAAATAATATATATAATCGTCGTCTATATAAAAATTATGCATAAACTTAAAAACAATACGGTTTGGTTTCCTCAATAGAAGCGAAATGTATATATACCTGAATTGTGAGTTGATGTCCTGTAAAATCAGAAGCCCACACAACAAAGACTGCAGTTTGATTTATCCATCCGGCTTGGTTCCATGTTACTATGGTCTGCTCTGCGTTTGTGCCACTCATTGTTATAAAGGGTTTGTCTGCGGGCACATAAACTTTTTCTTGGTAGACACCAGGTCGAACCCAAATCGACACAGGCGCGACGTTGTTAGATGGCACGGCGTCAATAGCGTCTTGTATTTTAGTATAGTCACCTTTGCCGGACTGATCGACGGTGATAGAAATTGTTGGGGTTGGGTGTGCTTGAGAGAGCACACCCACCACCATGAAAGCATAGAAGAAGAGCATGGCCATATATGTCCAATAATAAGATTTCGTTGAATTTTGCATGTCATAGTTAAGGTATGTATATATATAGGGTTGCTATCCATGCAGAGCTAGGAGTTCAAGTAGCTAAAACTTTCTGGATTTAGGAAAAGTTAAAACATTATGTTTTTCCTCATTTAATTGGGATTCAGCCTCTCCATGGGAACTTTCCTTTTTTGAGGACCAATGAGCACCTGTTTGCTTTGATCACTCGTCGATTTGTGCCTTCTGCTGCAAGAAAATAATTGGCTCAAAGCCTATTTGCTTTTAATTTGTTTTTCTGGTCTGAAAAGAATTGAAAGATTACTGACGGGTCTTATGGGTTAGAATCTATTATTAAGATTCTCACCCGTTGGATCGATCTGATGGCTGCAATAACTTTGTCCCTCAGAGGCGCTTAAATATTGGTCCTCAGGTCTGGTGAGCCGTTCTGACTAAGATTAGGTCGACCTCGTTTCATTCTGTCTTTTGGGCCATAACAAAGCTAGGAGTATGAAGAAACAAATATTTGAGACGATGGCCATGTCTAATTCATCATCTGGACTCAAAACACAAACGCTGAGTTCAATTTATTATTTAGATGAACTCCAGCGGCTTATAACTCAAGTTATTAAAAATAGTTATTCATGTACATGGTTTGGATTCTCCCTCTTCTAATATCACTCGTGTCTAAAAAGAAACGAAAAAACATAACACGTTACAACACATTTAGCTGGCATTGCTCCTTGATGTTTCAAATGTGGTACTAGATGTAATGGAACACAGGGAAGGGGAGGGGGGCATGGGTGCATGGCCAAACCTTATCCATGTCGAAAGATGCCAATCAATTCATTTAAAATCGGTCCAGAGATGAACCAGCTTGGGCTTGTCAAAGTCCAACAATCATGGCTAGCATTAAAAAATAATTAACATATAGACATGCATAAGGGCTCCACACATTTCAAATCCATGTGATCGCATATAATTGTGGTCACTGGTCTGATCTTATTTCACGTTAATCAAAACAAATTTGGTCATATAGTCGGAGGCCTTTTAGGTACGACTCAAAAACGTTTTGATCGTATCTCCTTGTTTTCCACTTTGAGATCCGGAAAGACTCATTTCTACTTTACTAATTACAAATGTTTGATTAACAAGCTTAATAATACATGTTATCATAATTGCACTGCTTAAACTGAAATTAATAAATTAGTTAGGTGAGTGGACCATTCCCAATGCCCAATTATGCGTTCCACCAGCAAGCAAAACAAGAGGTTAGATTAGATTAGATTAGATCTCATTAACATTCTATTAGGACTATCTTATCTGAAAGTGAAAGACAAGACTTGTTGCTCTTTAAGTAATTAATTACTTTTTTATTTTTATTTAATTTGCCTACTCGAAGTTGAAAGCTCAGTGAGTCGGTTTGATGAGAAGCATTCAGTGTATTCAGAAAATTGATGCATGAAATGAAAGTCTAGAATCAAAGGAAAAAAGGGGAAGAGATTCAGGCATAAGCACGTGCAAGTGTGACTTGCTGACAGCCTGACACCGACTCGTCTCTCAACAATTTCTGGGTTCCCCGCTCACTTCACAAATTTCACAAATTCCCAGTATTGCTGCTTGTTGCTTGTTATTGATTAGTCTCCATCAAACTCACACTTGGGTTGGGTGGATGAGGAGGAGTTTCATGTCACGGGATAGCATAGTATTATTTTTATCCAATTATGTTTTATTACGTCGAAAAATTATTACGAATCATGGAATATGATCAACAAGAATAACAAAACAATGATATCTTATAATACATAATACAAGTTATTCTCATGGAGCAAAAACTTAAACTGAGTACTATCAACACCATATAAAGCTTGTGCATCAAACTCATCGTATTTAACTAAGGGCAGGTTAGGTATTTCTGTGCTGAAAATAATCGTTGTCAAATTTATTGTGAAAGAAATTAGCTATGAAATAAAGTAGTTTAGCGTTTGGTAAACTTTTTGTTAAAAGTGTTGTTAGTACTAATTTCTGTATAATCAGAAAATGATTCATGCATAATAATTAGACCTAGCACCTATTTGAAAATGATGCCTGCATAGTCAGAAAATAAAAGCACATCACTAGTTGTTTTCTCTTATATCTTTCTTTCACAACAATTTTTATCAATAAGTGATTTTATCATAATTTACCAAACAAATTGGGCTTCCCAAAATTTTTAATAAATTATTTATCACATAAAATAAACAATACCAAATAGACACGAAGAAAAAAAATGTAGAAAATAAGCCGAGGATCTATCTTTTATTTTTTATTGTTATGACTATAAATCTAAGATGGCATGGTCTTCCTGGTCCTCACTTCACCACGTGCACTGCTCGCACGTGTGGGGGACAGGTGTACTTTCGGCTCCTTGTCGCAACCTTTGAAGCCCGGTTCTTCTTCTTGGCTATTTCAATTGATTACTATTCTTCTTCTTCTTCTTTAAAAAAGATAAATGAAATAATAATAAGGTTTGATAGCGGATCTTATCCTGACTTTAACATAATCACTTTTGCTTCCATCAAAAAAGAAAAAACATAATCACTTTTGCTTATGACAATTTAACAACCTGAATTGATCGTGAACAGTTTATTTATTCTCGACGTAAGATTTACTTTCACTTCATGTCTTAAAAATGATTTAGGATATCTTAACTTCACTCTCTTTTTTTCTAAGGGAAAAAAAAAATTCAATTTCTCCTTTTTAAGATTATAGAGACTCATTAGTGTATTAGTTTGGAATAATTGCTGTTCCAGTAAAAATTATAAGCTCAAGTCTTAACATTCGTGTAATGCGTCTGAATTTAATATATTATTGTCACTTTCCATAAAAGATAAATAAAATTAGAGAATACATTATGCTCTCCAAATAATGTTTTTTGGGAGCGCATTCACGGAAACGGGCCCCAGTAATTTAAGCGGCAAAAGAAAAAAAAAACTAAAAAAAGAGGTGGTTAATAAAATAGGCGTTTTAATAGACGAGGAAGGCCTCCTAATCCAAGTAAGAGGTAAAGAGAGCTTTTGTTGTTGTTGCGTGGGAGAGGCAGGGGTGAGGGGAGTGGCCGGACAGCGGTGGGTCAGGTGGTGATGGTTGTAGTGGCAAGGCCGCGCTTGCTGCTACAACCAACTCTGTTTCCGATCGCCAAATCCACCACAATTCAATTCAATGCAATTAAAAAGAGGCTTTCGTTTCGTTTCTTTTCCTTCGGATTTAATCAATATTAAATTCCTAAATCACAATCAGCTTCTTTAGCATTGTGCTTCTTTGGCCTTGCCCATATGGCCATTTAGTATATAGCATATGCTCTCTCTCTCTCTCTCTCTCTCTCTCTCGGCGTTTGTTTTTTGTCCGAGACATTGGTGATTTCCTAGAAGCCTCCAAAAATTCCACGCGCATTTGCCCCCACTTTTGGTACGTACCATTTCTCTCTCTCTCTCTCTCTCTCTCTCTCTCTTATTTTGAGTTTTGTTGAGATCAAGGGATATTTCGTGCTTTTTCGGATCTCGAATGTTTGCAGTTTCGGTGTTTTTACCAGCATTCTTCTTGTGATTTGAGGTTAGGATTGTGAAACATTTGCTATTGGCGCTGTCGCCATTGATTTTCATTGGGTTTCTGATGTGCATTGTTTGCATTCCTCACGCTTAGAACATGTCGACTTTAATTGCTAGCATTGCCATCGATCAAATTCCTTTTTTTCCCCCTTCTAAACGAGTGATTGTTGTGCTGCAATAGTAAAGTTTCAAACTTGCAGTGCTTCCATTGTGATTTTTGAAGGAGACAACGTTCCACTACATAATTAAACTCTGAAGCCGATCTTCCAGGTAATTTCTATACTTAGATCTGCCAAACTTATCAGCTTCAACATTTGAATTCTGGTCATAATTGTAGTGACATTTTTCAAACCAAATTTTTCCTTGTGGTGTTACTATTAGTCCGGTCAGTGATGTCACTCAAAAAAATATTTCACGAGCTACTGGAGCTCAGAGATGACATGGGGAAAAAATCAAGAAGGGCAGAGAGAAAGCAAACGCGTCGCCGAGCAAAATCACACATTGCCCCTGAACAGTCATTATCTTCATTGCCATCACCTGAATTTGTTCAACAGAGCCAATGGGCAAACTTGCCCCCCGAGTTGCTTCTTGACATAATTCAACGCTTGGAAGCGAGCGAGACCTCCTGGCCTGCTCGGAAAGATGTCGTTGCCTGTGCTTCGGTTTGCAGGTCATGGAGGGAGATTACAAAAGAGATAGTCAAGACTCCAGAGCAATGTGGCTGGCTTACCTTCCCTATCTCACTGAAGCAGGTATTTTTCTCATAAAACTAGATTCCTTTCAGGTTCTTACATTCTATCACGAACTGACTGAAGATGATTTTCTTTCCACATTACTTGCATATATCTACTAGCCGGGTCCAAGAGATGCTCCGATCCAGTGCTTTATTAAGAGGGAAAGAGAAACCTCGACATATAGACTGTATCTTGGTCTAAGCCCTGGTAAATGTTTGGATGCTTCTCCCCTTAGTTGTGTGTTAGAAATTAGTGTTCAAATTCTTTCTAAATGAATTTGGTTCCTGAACTATGATTTTAATAGTTCAGTTATACTAATTCCACCATGAGGGTATCCTTGAATTTTGTAGACCGATTACTAATGACCTCTTATGAATCTACAGCTCTGTCTGGGGATATGAGTAAGCTATTGCTGGCAGCGAGAAAGATCAGACGGGCAACTAGTACAGGTTTTGTGATATCCTTGGTTGCAGATGAATTTTCTCGAGCAAGCAATACCTATGTTGGAAAACTAAGGCAAGCTTTACCTAAATGGATCTTTATCATTGCCATGATTCATTCTTTTTCTTCCTTTTTTTTTTTGTCTTGGTTGTTACAGCCATGACTCATTCTTTCTTCATTCAATTTATTGGCAAATGTTGAACAGGTCTAATTTTCTGGGGTCCAAGTTTACCATTTATGACAGTCAGCCTCCACAAAACCCAGCAATCCAAACAAATTGTAGGTCACATCGCAGAATCAATTCAAAGCAGGTATCCCCAAGGGTACCTGCCGGCTGTTTTAGTGTTGCTTCTGTATCTTATGAACTCAATATCCTCCGAACAAGGGGCCCAAGGAGAATGCAATGCACCATGCAATCAATCCCCATAACAGCAGTTCAAGAAGGGGGCTTTGCTCCAACTCCAACAGAGTTATCAACTTGCTTAAACCAGAAATGCTCTCCATTGTCCATTTCGCAAGGGAAGAAGCCACTTGCTAACTTGGGCTCTAGTAGTCCCACACTGGATTTGGAACATGGCTTGAAGGATCCACTCATTTTGAAAAATAAATCCCCTCGATGGCATGAACAGCTGCAGTGTTGGTGGTCTAAACTTTAAGGGTCGTGTTACAGTGGCATCCGTGAAGAATTTCCAGCTGGTGGCTTCTGCAGAGCCTTGCCATAATGTTTCATTGGCTGAACAGGAGAAAGTAATCCTGCAATTCGGGAAGATCGGTAAAGACATTTTCACTATGGATTATCGCTACCCTCTCTCTGCTTTCCAAGCCTTCGCAATTTGCTTGAGCAGCTTTTGACACGAAACCAGCCTGTGAATGATTTACTGTCTATTCAAATCATGTGATTATCATGTTCGTCTTCCCTTAGATTTAACTGTAAATACACTTCGTGAAACAAAGCACTTTAGGTTGTGCCTTTTGGTCCATCAGAAAGTGCCTTCATTGAAGTCGCACTAGTTTGTGTAATGGCAGTAACCCATAAAGCATAATGTAAGTTGCCAATTTATTTATATGCACAAAAGCACTTTTTTGCAACTTTCTCCAAGTATGTAAACATCACTCTCATCTTAAAATATAGATCCTATAAAGGTGATATTACATGGTTAGAGAATCCCAATCTCAGTCTGTTCTCTTTCCCCCGCAACTATAGCGGCAGCCATGACGTCGAGGCTTTTCAGGGTTATCTGGGTCTGAGTCACTTGGTTCCAAGAAGAGCCCTCTAAGGCATCGCCGTCTGATGGTGAATTGAGCGTTGTGTGTTTCAAGGGGTTCTGATTTACCATTGGACTTGATGGATTCTGCAGGGTTTTGAGGAAAAACCGCCTCAACACCGGAGTTCCCTTCTGTAACAAAACTATTGAACACAATAGCGTTATTGATGCTCTGTACATTGCTGTTGATATATGCACTCGTTTGTTGATCATCTTGACTCGTCCCGTCCTCGAAACTTCTATCCTTGTTGTTTACCTCTTCATCAGTAGTGGATTCAAGGCTGTCATCTGGATTGCTCTTATATCTGCGGTGTATGTGAACGGATTCTTCTTCTTTTGCTGGTTCTGAGCTTGAGTGCATTGATGCTCCTCTGTTTTCACCAGTTAGGGTGATGACGCTAACTAGATTTTCAAGCATTTGGTTCCCAGTGGCCTGCTTATGAAGTTTGCGAGCATCTTCTCTGATTTCTTTATGTGGGGGAGCTTGTTCTGCAGTTGACGAAACTATCTTTTGAAAAGACATCCTTGAGGTGCTTCTGTCTTTTGGAGTTTTGATCGGTTTCGAACTGGAGCTGGTGGTGGTAAAAGTCTCCGTTCTGTCTGAAGTTTCTTGCTTCTCGTGCTGTTCCTCTGCTTGCGATGCAACTCCAACTGGCCCTTGAGTGTGCTCTCCTGAGCCTGTTACTGCAGCATGAAGTTGAATGCCTGTTTCTTGCATTGGTTCTCCATAACCTGGATCGTTGGTCTTTTCATCTTTGGTCAGCACTTGCACTACTTTCTTCCCCTCTTTATCCTCTTTTGACTCTGTCTCTGATTCTGGAAGCTGCTTTTGATCTCCACCAATGGTATCAGGATCAACCTTCTCAGGTGAAGCAATTGTTTCTGCTTCTGCCAAAGCTGGATGAGTTTGAACGGTGATTTCTCTTGGAGCATTGGAAATAGTTTCAGACGTAACGATTTCTGCATTTGGTTGAGGTATTGCTTCCTTTGGTTCTGGTTGAGAGGCAGGTGATGGGGGTTGAGCAGAAAAGGAAGGAAGCCAAGAGCTCTCTGGAACGGTGGGCTGTGGTTGAGTCTGAGGGGATGATACTTGTGATGCTGCTTGGGAGGGTTGAGAAGCTACACGAGATGGTGATGGTGGAGAAGATTCAACGTCAATTTGAGTTTCAGTTGTTGAACCAGATGGTTTTCGGGACTCATTTGCACGAGATGAAGATGGTGATGGTGGAGGATGCTCAGTTCTTGATGGTGCCTGAGCTTGGGAAGGAGAGGGCTTCACAGGGGCAATTCCTGCAGGCCGAAATGGCGGTCGCTCAACAGGGACATTGGTGGTTGTCTGGGCAGGGTTTTGGGCTTTAGCCACTGGACGTGGCTCTGGTTCTACTTGAGAACCACGCTGAGAACCACGCTTACGGAAAGAGAACCTAAAGCGAAACGGTTTGCTTTTGTCTGCCATGTATGGTTTGGAAGGAGAGGATTGGCTTTGTTGAAGAAGATGAAGGCAGGGACTGGTATATATTGAAATTGTATCTGATACCTTGGAAACTTTCTGGGACTCGTTTAATTTTGGTTTATGCCTTCTCCAATTTTCTGCTTCTTTACCTTGCCTCTCTTACAAATATTTAGTTACGATTTATTGGAAAATACGCAATGAGGAATGCTAGCAACTTTCTCTTTTGGACATTCTCTCTTCTTCTCATGACAAGTGTCACTTTTCTTACACTTAAAACAATATCATTAATGCCTCACACAAGTTAGTTTTTGTTTTCCAAGTTTATCCTTATTAAATGTATTAGCTTTTATATATCCTTCAATTTATCCAAATTTTGTTACAACTTCTTTAGAGCATTCACAATAAACTGCCTAAATCACCTAGATAAAATTTAGGGAGGAAGTAAGAAAACTCACCTTCAACCATGCTCCTTATCTAACTCCTAAGAGAGACCTCTAGGAGCTCCTAAATCTAAGGAGAGATAATGAACTCCTAGTGGCACCTTATATTCTAATGCTACCATATTTAATGAATATTTTAAAACCTTTAATCAATATTGTCTATTTTTATATTATTTTTTCATAGAGATGGACCAGTTATGTTGAATTAAAATATCATTCTAGCATTTATGACTCCCTAAACTAGAGAGTATGATTGAAATTGAAATTTTATAAAGAGCTCCTAAAATAACTTGTGTGTTTTTAAGTGCCAGTTTGGCATTGCTTATTTGGGGTGATAAGTAATTTTTAAAAAAATTTGAGAAGCCCAACCCGTTTGGTAAACTGTGAGAAAATCACTTATTGTTAAAAATTGCTGTGAGAGAAAGCTATAAGGGAAAACAGCTAATGAGGTGCTTTCATTTTCTGATTATGCATGAATCAGTTTCGAAGAGGCGCTGAGTTTAATGATTATGCGGTAATTATTTTCTGATTATACGTAAAATCAATACCAACAACACTTTTAACAAAAAATTTACCAAACACCAAACTGCTTTATCTCACAGCTGATTTCTCTCACAGCAAATCTGACAGCGATTACTTTCACAGCACAGCAATGCCAAACTGGCCCTAACAAGATAGTAAGAAAGTTGTAAAAAAACTAGCTTGTTATTTATTTATTTTTTTTGGGATGAAAAACTAGCTTGTTATTAAAAAGAGTTAAATGTTCAATAAAGGTAAACTTGAAAAACAAAAACTAGTTTGTGTAATACATTAATGACATTGTTTTAAGTGTAAGGAAAGTGGCACTTGTCATGAGAAGAAATAAGAAAATTCAAAAAAAAAAGACTGGAATCTCACTCCACTTTTGGGCAGACCTCCCCAAAAGGGAATGCAAAGTATATATACTTGCCGTTTTAAAGAGCAAAGTCGTAGTCCACGTGATACTTAAAAAGAGCTGCTACTCTTTGAATATTTCCCCGGTTTTTATTTCTTTTAATTGAATCATAACTAGCAAATGTGAGTTAGACCAGTTGGCAAGGCAGTGAGTTCGTCTTCTTAAACTCAAATTAGAATGAAAAAACAAAACACAAAAAACTATCGGTGCCTTGATAAAATTGAGATGAAGAATTCTTACTATAGGCATTGCTGAGGAAGCTGGCTTTCCAAATAACCTGGACAAGTAACCTGAAAATGAAGTAAAATCATTTTAAAAAATAAAACAAAGTTTCCTTCATGCAGCCATTCAAGAAAAGAATACGATGAAAACACATTTTCAAGGAAGAGATTACGTACATCAACATCTTCTGCTGCTACAGTGAATTCCTATACATGAGGCAGCTCCATTCCCTTTCCTCCATCATAAGCCGAGCTTGCAATCAATTCTGAGCTAGTTTTCTCATCTGCCCACCAAGGTCTGTATCAATAATTTTCGGCATATACTTAGAAGTTTTCATGAAATTTTTCTTCCTTTTAAAATACAAATTTTCCTTAAACAGGAATTATAATGCAAGGAATTTCCAGGGCCGTTCGATCATGCCAGGAAATACTCAAGGCTGCAATTTTACAGCATGCGCAGGGGAGAGAAATTGCTGGAATTGAAAAGATAGTTTCAAGTTTAAAATGGGTTACCTCTCCACCTGCACAGCAGAAAGGATTAGAGAATGTGACTGTGGCAGATGTTCTGATGACAAAAGGTGAACAAACTGGACCTTGGCTCTGGTGCCACACAAACGACATTGTAATTGATGCCGTCAAAAATGTACGCCCTACCTGACAATGTATCTGTAATATGAATTTCATACTAATACTCATTCTAAAGTAAACTAAATATGAGAGTGAAATTGCAGATGGCTAAAAACAATGTCGGGTCATTAGTGGTACTGAAGCCAGGAGAGCAACAATACATTGCGGGGATCATCACAGAAAGAGGTAAAATTATTTACAAAAACTTGGATCAAATTCTCTGATTCAACAATAATATAAAAGTTAATCTGATTCTTCTATTCCATTGATGGTGGCATAACCAAGCAGACTATTTGAGGAAGATAATTGCACAGGAAAGGTCGCCCAACCACACTAGAGTTGGCGAAATTATGACTAATGAGGTCAGTTTAAGTTTAACTTACAGACTAATTACTCTACTTGGACGCCTTGACCAACCATTTTCATTCTAAATTCAACCAAACTGTTTACCTTTTAACAGAACAAATTAATAACAGTGACATCTGACACAAACATTCTTCAAGCAATGCAACTTATGACAGGTAAAGCAGCCAAGGCCGCAATTTCTATTCTGTAAGAACTACCAATAGAAATTAAAGTGAAAATAAATGATAACTTTTTATGTCACAGAGAATCAAATAAGGCATGTTCCAGTTATAGATGGGAAGATAGTTGGCATGATTTCAATCAAAGATGTAGTTCGAGCAGTAGTGGAGCAGCAAAGTGGAGAATTAAAGCAACTGAACGAGTACATAAGAGGAAAATACTATTAGAACCTATGATCTATCTAAGTTTTTATGTTCATCAAATTATTGTAACACAACATGAATACAAATTTGAAAAATCACTGGCCAGTGGCCAGACTTCAAAGCGAAACCCAAGTTCAATATCAATGAGCTCAATGGTTTTGAAGAACCTGCTAGTAAGTCGCAGTCACTAGGCCGGCAGACAAAAAACAAAAAGTGCCACAACATGGTCTTCGACAAGAAGTCGGGCCACGGAATAAAAACAGTGAATATAAGTGCACAACTACAATATTCATGATCCCATTTGCCTCCAATTTCGAAAGCAACATTTCATTATATACTCTATCTGGTATAAAACCATAGATAAGTTGTAGATTCAATTTCAATTCCTTAGGGTCAGACTGATTATGTTCGGCATGCCATAAAGCATATATCATCACCTCTATCAATCACAAGATTGCACAATTCCTATTGGCTGGCAAATGAACCTAGCGTCCACTCCTTATCTTTTCGAACTTTCTATCAACAACGGGATTCTTTCTCCAAGTAGATTCAGCAATCAAAAGACCTCTCGATTTTATTCAAAAATTCCCCTCTTAGAGTGGTCCTCCATGCTCAAAGCTTTTTGGTGGTAGATGATTGGACCTTGTGTGGGGAAGCTGGACTCCAATTCCTGAAAAGTCATTGGTTCTTGTTCGGCTAGTCCTAGTCCTCAGACCAAATGTCCTATTTCTATGGCTAAAGACAATAAGATGTCAAAAGTTTGGTCCTCAAAAGTCATGGACTGTGAAAGGAACATCTGCTTTTATATATTTATAGAGAAATGTTATTCCCACTCTCACTTTGTCATCTTTCATTCTTTCCGCGAATTACATAATTTTGAAGTGTAAGATGACAATTCAAGTGTAATTTTTAATCCTTCATCCTTTTTGTGAGTTCTTTAACATGATAATATATTGATTTTGAAGTGTAACATAAAAAATTAGAGAGTGAAAAAGCAACTATCTATTTTTGCACATTTCTTAGAGCTAGGGGGGAGACCCTACTGTACTAGTCAAACAATTTGGTGAGGTGGGGAGAAAACTAAGAACAGAGATTCCACAAGAATTAAGAAGAATCACAACTTTCGCTGAAGTGGACTTGAGATAATAAAAATTCAAAGTATCAAGATTTGGTGGTTTTTTTACTATAAAGATTTCAAGCACATTTACCTGAATATGTTGTTATCCCTTGGCCGGGCCCCGCCTTAATGCTTGCAGCATCTCAAGCCAAGAATCCGAGCAAGTTGTCTAAATGGAAGAAACCTCATTAGACCCCTGCTGCTGACTAATAACCTGTTGCACAATGTTCATAATGCAAACCAAGTCAAACACAAAATACAGAAGCCCCATAACCATTAGCAGAAAAACATGCATGTCATTAGATTGATTTGTTGCAACTTTTCCAACTCCAACAACGATTAAGGGCCTGTGCCTAACATTGATTAGAGTCCACTAAGAAAAGAAAAAAAAACAAAACTCCCTCATGTTGAAGAGTTTGAACCCCAAAAAGCGCACACACGTTAAATTTAGATCGGTGGTGATTGGATGTCTACCTCTTTTTGACAAACACAACATTAGGTGCTAAAATCAAAAGAAAGTGAAGTAGGAATAACTAAAATCTCAATTATAACTTACATTAGATTGGTGTTTATGCAAGGAGTTAGGAGAAAGTAGGTGAAGAAGTTGAAGAAGTAATTGAAAATAAGTAATGTCAGAGGAATCACATTTTTCATTGGAATGTGTGACTGTTAAAGTGTATTAGTTACATCAATAATTGTAACTAATTATTAATTAACACATAAAATTGTTAGAAAAAGGCTGAGAAATTTAGAGGAGATGCTGTTTTGGTTTTGGCTGAGAAGAAAAGTACCCTTTTTCTATATTTTGTTTTGCTAACACTTAAGGGTAGATTGGGTATTCAATATATGAGATGCGGCAATTATTGAGAGTATTTATCCCACATTGAAAAATTAAGGGACTTAGTCTGAGTTTGTAAAGAGTTGAGTTACTCTCTCCACTACCAATTGATTTTAGGATGAAACCTCAACTTCTTTCATGGTATCAGAGCAAGACTTCATGTGTTGGGCTCAACGGTCACATATGCTCCCACGCCGCTCAATATGTGTTGTCCATGTGTTAAGCTTCAAAGTTCGCCACACATGCAGGATCATGTTGAAAATATTTATCCCACATTAAAAAGTTAAGAGAACTAACTTGAATTTATAAGGAGTTGGGCTACTCTTCCGTTACCAATTAGTTTTGACTTCCTTCAACAATGAGAGATAAATGTGGACCACACCAGACCACTTGTTTCTAAGACCCCTACTATTAAATGCGTATAGTAAAGGCAAGAAAACTTGTCCAGGGAAAAAAAAGTAAAGATTGCACGGATCATTGACATTGACTATTGCAGGAAGTAAACTGCCCCTCCTACACAAAACTGACACAGGATCTAAAGAGCAACACTTGGTTGACCCTGGTGGTGATTCTCAGCTGTCCATCCCGCAAAATAAAATTTTGGAATGTTGCTAAGAAGGTGTTTTGAAACAACATTTTCCAAGTTCCAATATTCAATTACGTACAAATCTCACTCTCCTTTATTTTCTATGTTACCTAATAGGAGGCCCCACCTCCCGTGAGGCACTACTGCTTTTTTGAAACTTGTCCTTCGATTCTGACATGTTAAAAGATATGGAAGAGTAAATGTAACAAGCAATTGACAAAGAAAAAAAATTCAACAATTTCCTTCATGCACATGACGATGATGTTCTTCTTCTTGTTTTCATTCAAATCATATTCGTCATCTTTGTTGTCTACTTCTTATGAGATGAAAGCTAAACTCGTAGCACATTTCTAGATGCCATGCCTACATACCATCTTTCCATGTCTATTTATTACTAGCAAATAAATAATAATATCATTATATTAACTAAGTCCAAGAGAAGACAGAGTATCTTCTTACGTACCTGTTTTGTTGCGGGTTTCAAACGAAAGGTGGAGGTTCAGATTGTAAGCGCATCTACGTTAATGGGTAGACTTAGAATTGGGATCTAATCCCCACCAGGCTGTAAATTCTCAAAAAATTCCACTTTCTGATGATGAGATATTATAATCAGTAGACACAGACCTTGTAAAATATATAAGCTCCTTTCGCTTATTGTCCTTCTTAGCGTTGATCAAGGAAGCGAATCACATCTTGTTTTGTCCCTATAATATTCGCCAACTTGCACAGCCCCACGAGTCTCTCCTCCTGCTTATAAGGAGCATGGCAACCTCTTGCCCATACCATCATCGCCTTGACTTCAGTCTTCTAACTTGACTCCAAACGCCATACACGTTATACACTCTCACCATACTTTTTCCTCTTCATCTTCTGACTTAGCTCCTCTGAGAGCAGCTCAGTGACCTTACCAGTTCAAAATTTTGGTTCATATCTTCACCTAAGAGTAGATTGAATAATGGCATCTCTCTCTTCCTCAAGGAACTCCTCCTGGACACCAAAGCAGAACAAATTATTTGAGAAGGCTCTGGCTGTGTATGACAAGGACACACAAGACCGCTGGCATAATGTGGCCAAGGCTGTGGGTGGAAAATCTGTAGAGGAAGTAAAGAGGCACTATGAGATTCTGGTGCAGGATCTCATGCATATAGAATCTGGCCAAGTCCCAATACCCAATTATAAGGGCACTGGAAGCAGCGGCAGCAGAGGAATTGGTGATGAGCAGAGGTAAGAATAATGTTTTCATGTTTAGCAATTATCTTTACTTTCTAAGCATTCAAAGTTAATCCATGCTGTCTATTCTTCCTTCAGTAGTATCTAGGACATCCTAGTTTAGAAAATGTGTTGGGGGACTCTTCACGGTCACATTGTCATCTACCAAGTTATCAATCAGTAAGGTCCAAGACTTATAAATAAATAAATATATTAGGAACCCAGAAGAGATGTCCAAGTATGAATCTGTTTTACAAACTTATATGAATATTAGAGACAGGTACAATTGCATGTAGTGATGGAAATGGCAAAAAATGGCAATGCATGAAAAGCTTAAAACCAATGGTACTGATAGGAGCAGCTAAAAAGCCAAAGAAGAGCAGAATATTAAGTTAAATTCTAGCAGTATTAGCTGAAATATCTAAACGGCTGGTAACAAGTCCCACCGTATCCTTTCCATAATATCATTAACCAGCTTTTCCTCTTTTGGGATCGACAGTTCTAAATAAAGACACTGACTTGAGTCTCCTCCCCAAGAAATTTTATATGTTTTCTCTAATTCTTTTGTATATCCATCCACTATCCCATACTATATTCAACTTCAATTCCTAAGAAAAAGCCCACATGGAATCTAATCCTTACTTGTTTTGGATCTCATATGCACATGGTCCTATGATTAAAGTAATTGAATATAGTCCCCCGGTTCTTCCTAAATGTAGATGAGGATCATTGTGTGACGCCGAACTCTTGTTTTTAATTACTTATCACATTCTTCCATTAATCCCAAGGGCTTGATCGCAGTCGACAGTGACTGTTGGATCTAGCTAAACCTCTTGGCAGCTTTTGTAGTTCATCATATATTTATAATTTTATATCACACACACTCACACACTGCAGTAACCAATGTATTACGTCGGCAGATATTTTTAAAAATAGGGCATCTTCCTTCAAAACGAAGCTCCCACCATAAAGAGGCTAATTATGTCTAAATGGGTGAGATTAGCAAGATAATGGTGTCTTGGGATAATCTAATTGACCAGTTCAAACTTAAAAGATGCTAATTGTTGCAAAAGCAACTACGACTTTCATATTATCTACACGAATTTTATGCTTACTTGGTAATTGGAAATTTTCTAATTTTCTAATGATAATTCCTTATAATCCATCAGGCTTATGAAAAACCTAAAGATCTGATGCGACGGCCCAGAAGACTTGTAAAAAGACAAAATGGATTGCTCTGTTATTCTGCCTTCCCACTTTCCAAGTATCAAGTTTGGATGTGTTTCTCTGCTCCTACTTCAAATGTCTACTTATTGTAATGATTTTCTGCAAGAAAATATATATATATTATGTGTTTCGTTTTGTACGCTATGCTTGATTTCCTGTTTCTAAAAACAACAATCTGACCACAGAGAGAAAGAGAGAGAGAGAGAGAGAGAGAGAAGTAAAACAACAAATTATTAATTAACACATCCACAGACAATGCGTCGTTCAAGCAATTCCTCGATAAGATTGTGTACTCATTGTAGGAAATTTAAAAAATTCGATTTAACTAATGGATTAAATATGACGAAGCAAATAATAAGATAAGATTAGCTGCAATATATCATAATCAAATGCGTAATCGGCAATAATATCAAAAGTGCGAGCTTCGTCCACTGACCTCTGGTCCTTTGGAAGACTGCAACGCATGCTATCAAGAAAGTCCAATTGTTCCAATCGCATGTAAGAAGTGGTGACTGAGATAATCGGCGATCTGGAGAGGAAAGCAAAATAATTTTGAAATTTCGGAGAGGAACGGCCAGAAAGAGAGCAATTAGGTTTGAATCGCCAGCTCGATCCGGTTTCCTTTTAAGAGATGTACGATCAGATTGGTCCAAAGGAAAGGCGGGAAAACAATTCGTTTTGGGTTTGGATATTAAAAAATCTGGCACTACGATGTCTGAAATACGAACCTTCGATTTAATTGTTGCTTATTAAATACAGCGATCGAGGCCGTCTATTTTGGCTTGAAAACCTGAAACGATGAAATTCAAGAAAAGGGAGTTGAGGGATTCATAAAAGAAAAACGACAGCATTACTACTGTCGTCTACTTCGCTTTTATTCATGAAAAAGGGAAGAATGGAGATGCGGGGTATCGATCCCCGTACCTCTCGCATGCTAAGCGAGCGCTCTACCATCTGAGCTACATCCCCAGATGCTGAATAGTGTGAAACCAAAGTTCTAAAAATACAAAAGCACAGAAAGTTAATGGGCCTTCCTTACCACATTATTTTGGGCTGGGTCGACCAGGCCCACCAATGCTGTTTAACGTAACCCGGAGAAAGAAATACTGGATGCCATGCCAAGTCTATGTCGTTGTCATGTTAGAAAATTAAAATACCGTAATTAGCTCGGGATAACACATAGAAGTATCTTTAGCATTGGTAAGTTTTTCTCCAACCACACCACACTCGAGTTTATCGGTTTTCTTACCATTCACTTCTAAAATGGGAGCTTTTCCATTTGGTGCCAGTCTAAATTTAGCATTTCTGATCACTTTCTCCGTAAACATTGACTGAAGATAAGCCTCGGGATCCGTCACCTTAAGAGTCTATAAAAAAAGAATCATTTCTACCCTAATCTTCATAAAACTTTTTGTTTGGAGGAACTAGAAAAAAAAAACCCAAAAAAAAAAAATCGAAAAACAGAAAACAAAAAGAAAACAAAAAAACATGGGAAAGAAGACCGCGTTTGTGTTGATTTTTGCATTGGTGGTGCTTCTGTCAATCCATACGGTGTTGGGTGATGACAACTTCGTGGAAAATGCCAAGGATCGTATCACCAATGCTGCTTCAGCGGCAAAGGGCGCAGCAGAAGGCTTATCAGAATCTACTTCTGATGCCTTCAAGGAAGCTAGGGAGACCACATCAACATGGACTGAATGGTTTAACGGCAAACTCAAGTAAGTTTCTCGCGTCTTTTTTCTTTTTCATTTATTCATACAAAGCATTTATAGTTATAATTGTCTCTATTTAATGGGTACTAATTGCGGGTGCTTGTCGTTTTAGGGATATGGGCATCAAGAACGATGATTCAGACGACACAGATCACGCAAAGGCACCCGAATCAGAATAATCTACAAATATTGTTTAACCTGTAATTACTACTTTTTTTTTTCTTTAATTTGGACCAATATAAACCTCGTTTAACGTTGTTTGACACGGGGTGAAATATTAAATTTAAATGGGCCTCACACGAGAGAAAGTAGATTCCATGTATTATTCTCTGTAAAATAAAGATGGAATAATTTTAAGTTTTTTTCTCTCCACAATTCGGATTAATGCGTCAAAATTAAAATCTAGACAATGACAATTGCTGAATCCCCGAAAAAGGTTGTGCGAAGGACCCAAAGATAAACGCTGCCACAAAGTTTTGCCTTTTTGGGCTCAGGCCCGCAAGTTCTCAGTGGGCCATGGATTTGGTACCAACCAGACTACCTTCTTCTTTGTCAAACTCAACGCTTTTGATCACACCGTTAAAGGTAACCAAACAAGCGTTAGTGGTCGTGTTGAGATTGAGAGAGACACCAAGTGCATTGCCCAACTCCCCACGTCCGTCGGATAACATCATGACCCTATCACCAACGGCCAGATTCTCACCCCACGCCCTCATCACAAACACGTCGCTGGCCGCGACGCAGGCGATCAAGTCCGAGCTCTTACCTCTCGCCGATTCAACCCGTTTCACGAACCGAGTGCAACGCGGAGAGAACGGCGCCGAAACACCCACCAAAACGACTCTCTTGCCTTTGCAGAGGGTTGAGAGAGAGATGAGCTTGGCCCCGTCGTTTGGGTCGAGGTAAGAGAGGGTTATGTTTGGGAGCTTATCGCCTGTGCAAACTGAGAAGGGTTTGCTTGGTTTTGGGGTGATCATCAGGGCGCGGGGATGGACGGTGGAGATGGAGCCATTCGGGGGTGGGCCCGGTGGGCCATAGAGGTTGAGAAGGGAAGATCTTTGGGACCTAGGGAGGGTTTTGTGTAGGTTCCAAGAGGTTGAGATGGATTTGTGGGATAGTGAAAGAGAGAACTTTGTTTGGTGAGGATTTGAAGAAGAAGACGATGAACTTGGAGAGGATGTTTTTGGTACTGTTGCAAATGTAGCTGCAATGTTGTTAACAGAGGCAGCCATGAAAAGAGACACAAAGATTGAGCGGCTGCGATGGTAGTGGTGGATAGATGATGGGTTCACAATGCGAAAATGGGATTTGTTGGGTTTAACTTAAGGATTGTTTGGTCGAGAAAGGAAAAATCTAGAAAATGACATTACCTTTTTTCCTTTCCTTGGTTTTCCCATCCATTTAACATTTTTCCACATTTTCCTTGGGCAGCAATCAAATGATATTTAAAAACTGAAAAAAATGCCACAGAGAACAGTAAATCAGATAATGGGGATTCGATTCGAGCTTAGGTGTGAAGGGACACAGATTCAGTCTTTCTAACCAACTAGTTTAATCCATTTAAATTAGTTTTTTCCAAGTATGATGCTAGAAAGAGAAAAATATTAACAGATAATCCGTTGCAAGTATTTTGTGGCTAGAATCAAGCCAAATTCAGAGCGGGATTAATTCCACTCTTTGAGTGTGTGGACATCTCAAGATATTTACCAGAAAAATATTAACGGGTGTTTAGTTTTTTTTTCCCCCTATTTAATCTCGTTTCAGTGTTTATGTGTAGAGGGCAAAGTTGGAAATGTAACAAATATTATGCAGAGGAGGAGGACATAGCCCAACAAATAAAAGAAGGCCGGGCCTGATTCGGTCATATTGGACCTGTAAAATTCAATGAAGGGACCAATAAAACCATGTCTAAAGTCAACACGCCAGGTATTACAAAAAACGCAGAAGACTGGGCACCATTTCAAGGTTTCAACACAATTCCATGGCATGGGAAAACTAGCACAGGACATTCCTGTTAAAGAAGAAAATAAAGCTGAATATTCAAAACAATAACCGAAGGTGTCTCTTCTTCACTGAAGAATAATAATAATAATCATCATGCAAATATCTGATCTGATCTAGCTAAGCTAGGCCTCTTCATTTAATTTATACAAAATCTCACTTACTCTTCATCCCCTACCAATTAAGTGCCAATCAAATCATCCATTGATCTGTATCTTCAGCTGTTGTCCCTCCCTCCCTCCCCTCCTCCTTCTTCTTCAGCTTCAACATTCTCAAAAGACAGACTCGTTGTTGCGGGGGTGGTCAGAATATCACTCTGCTTCTTGGCACTGTTCTTGTTGTTATGCATCCAAACCCTCAGCACCTGCCTCTTCACGCCCACCTCCGAGCAAAACCTCTCCACCTCCGACTCATCTTGCTTCTGAATCCTCCACCCCACCTTCTCTGCAAACTCCATCATCCTGTCCTTCTGCTCCTGCGTGAACTTTGTCCGAAACCGCTTCTTCGACATCCCAAACGGCGGCATTGGCAATCCCCCCTCCGCATTGTTCGACTGGAACACGTTCAGATCCTCGCTCGAAGACTCCGTCCCTCCTCCACCGCTCCCGAACGCCACATTCATTGGCTGGATAATCGGAGCCATTGAGAATTTCTGATGGTGGTGGTGGTGATGGTGGAGAGCCGACGAAGGAGACGGCAGAGGCGGGGGGAGTTGGAGAGGGCTCAGCATTATGCTTGAGCGTCTGGACCCGGGGCTGAACGCCGTCGTTTCCCCGTCCACCTCCTTTCGGTGGAAGTTGCGGTGGCAATCACATGCGGCGCATTTGAGAGCTTCCAGCGTTCCTTCCTCACCGCTTGGCATGAACTCACCGCACCCATCAAACACATTGCCGCCTATGTTGGCCGCGTGGTTCTTGAGGCACTCTCTGTAGCGGATGATCTTTGAAGTCGACTTGGGCCCACCACTGGCGAGTACAGTTGGCGGAACTGGGGTTCCGACTAGGGCTCGATCTGGATCTGGGTCTCGGATGAGGGGTTGCAAAGGTGGGTGTGGGTGTTGAATGTGGTGGTCTAGGGTTTGATGGGGGCTGGTAGCGTAAGTGTTGTTGCCATTGTGAATCCCAACCCTTCTCTTTTGATGATCTGCTGCTGCTGCTGCGGGTGATGATTCTTTGGTACTTAAATGATGACCAGAAGAAGCGTAGCTCAAAGAGCCTGACGTCCTCATTTCGTTATCTTGGGGTTGTGCTCTAAAATCCATAACTGATGCCTACAAAAATGTTATTTAATATGGAAAGCTGGCAAAAAGCATCTCATTGATCTCAACCCAGTCTTGTACTTTCTTGGGGTTCTGAGGCTTCTCTCTAGCTAAGCTCTCCTCTAATTAATTTCCCAAAAAAAATGGAAAGAAAATGTTTAAATAATATAGATGACAAAAGAAGGTAGAGCTAAACTTTTAATATCGTATTCCTAGTATTGTCCCCAACCAGTTTCAGATATCTGATTCGAGCATGTACATATATTAGGGTGCTAATCCCACCAAAACCCCATGTCGTAATCTTCAACAGTTGCTGTAGTTAAAAACCCCAGCTCTGTGTGTGTGTGGTGTGTGAGAGAGAGAGAGAGAGAGAGAGAGAGAGAGGAAATTGCATATGAGTCTCAAAATACAAAACAAAGGAGAGATTAAAACTAAAATGAAACCAATTAACTCACAGTTGTAAGAAAGAGACAGAGAGAGAAAGACTTAAGTAGCTGAAAGAGCACCTTAAACATCACTGCCTGAACGTCTCTAATGGCCTCCAGACAGGTAAAATCAAAAGCATAATAAGCAGAAAAAGAGAGAGAGAGAGAGAGAGAGAGAGAGAGAGAGAGAGAGAGAGAGAGAGAGAGAGAGAGAGAGATGGGTTAGGTTGGGTCCTTTGGGATATTGGTGCTTTCTGTGCTTCTGTGCTTCCAACAAGAGACAGGTTGGTTGCTTGTGGTGAGGCCAGCGGGAAGGATAAGAGTCCAACCAAGTAAGTAAGTAGTGCAAAGAGAGAGAGAGAGAGAGAGAGAGAGGTAAAGGAGGAGGGGGGATTCGTAGTACACTACACTGCACACACACACTATAACTCTCTCTCTCTCTCTCTCTCTCTCTGCTTTTCTATGCAATTGCAAGTTTGCAGATTACAAAACAACCGACAACGTCATGTTCAGACCTCTCCCACGCCCTGCCAAGTGGGTCCCATCCCCCTCACCCTTCATTATTGCCCCTTTCCATTTCTTATCTCCACACCCTTCTCCCCATAAACCACCCAACACATACATACATACCCCATTTTCAGTACTGCGACTCCTTTGATGCGACGTAGCTAGCTAGCTATAGCGCTTTTGCTTCCTTAATCCTACGCATACACCAACAAAACTAAACTTACGTACCCCTAATCTCCAAGTGAGGAGATTCAATTAATTAATTAATTAAGGGTAATTTAAGTTTACTATTCTTAATTCGAATCCATGCAAAAATGACTAAACAAAGATGGGTAAAAGTGAAAAGTTGATGGTCCACAGTAGCGGCCTTGTCGTGTTGCTTCTTTTTTTTTTCTTCTGTCTGTGTCTCTCATCTCATCTAATTCATTGATTTAATTTCATATATATGATGCTGCTGTGCTGATGCTGCTGCTGCATCAGAGGGAAAAGAAACGAAAGGAAAGGAAAGGGCTAACGTGCGGGTTCTGCACACCCTCTGAGACAAATCACGCTTGCTTGCTTGCTTTCTTGCTTTGCTTGCTTGCCCCAACCAAATCAAAGAGTCTTTGCTTGCTTGGTACCTTTCTGTGTCATGCAATCGATGGCCTTTCTTTCTCTCTCTTGCCTTGCCTCTAAACACTCTTCTTCTTCATTACTTTCTTTCTACAGTCTACAGCTTCTTTCCACCAATTATATTCCACCTTCAACCAATTTCTGCTTATTTTCATTTCATTTTTACCCTAACATACAGAAATAAAGGAGGGTAAGTAACAAGTAATTAATAATAAAAACGGTAATAACTTACTCTTCAATAAAATTAATCCTGCATCTATACACCTCCTCGTATAGCCAATAACATTCTAGCACATGGCATTTTAAATTTTCAGAACTATATTAATTCAATCCCCCCAAAAATAATGTGCTATATGTGCGTGTCACATTTATTTCCGAAATTCAACATTTTTGAAACATTTCCGTGACTATCTTAATTCTACGGTTTTTTTTTTTTTTTTTGTCTCACTCTTTTATCAGTGGGTTAGCTCCAGGTGTCCAGAACCAGAAGCCAATGTTTTTTTTTTTTTAAAGAAGAGAAGCTTATCCAATTATGCTAGGCATGTCAGAATTGTGATTATTTAAATACCCAAAAAAAAAAAAGGACATGAAAAAAAAACCCTAATAATAGCGTACTTGCAAGTTGCAAGCGTGAGAGTCCGTGAATATGTAACTCCATCAATTTATTTGGTGGTTCCGGTTGGGTTAGAAACGAGAATTGTGAGAATATATGTAGGTTACATTACAGGTCAGGTACGTCTTCAAGTTCAAATGGGAGTTGCGCAATACGAGCCTACAAACGACAACGTTTTTGGGCCTCGTAGTTTTAACACTGAATGGGAAGGGTAGGGGTCCTACAATTGTGGCCCGCGATATTTGAAAATGGTAAATGTGGCCCACTCCTTTTAATATATACCCATTCCCATCAACCTAGGAGATACAACATCAACTAAGCCCAATGAGATCTCTTGGTGGGTTGGCTTGAACTGAATAAGATGGGATTTGAAGTATTGCGTTGGGTTGGCTTGAACTGACTAGATTTTGAGTCCAGTCTCGTTTATTTTTGCACCAAACAACAAACAATAATAAAAAGAGCCACCATTGTTGCAAAATTGTAGCATCCTCTCTCAGTGAGAAGAGAACTCATAAACTCGCAAAATCAAATGGAGAAGAGAACTCATAACATCAAACAACATCAAACCCAAAATCAAATTCATATCAAGATTTCAAAAACAGAAAAAATAATAATAATCTCTGGTCAAAGTCAAGCCAGATGGGATGGAATGGGAAGGAGGCTGAAAGTGACGACATAGCCTTCATTCTTAACCCACGTTTGGGGTTGGATTTCGAAGCCCTAGTTATTTGGGACTTGAATCCAAGACCCATATCCAGTATAAGACACATTTTAACTCACTAAACAATGACTAGGATTCATGTTCATTTTAATTGGAGATATCTCATCCAGTCCAACCCACCAAACAGGGCATAAGGAGTTGAGGAGTTCAATCCCACTATCAAACCATTTAAAATATTTAAGTCCTTTGATTTCCTCACATTTGTTAATGGTCTCATTGAACCGCTCAAATAAGATCCTCACTCTAAACTCCTCGTTATAGGCTATAGCCTTTCCATTTGATAATGATGTATTTTTAAAAAGGGCTTCCTTATTCACATCACACTCAAGATTCCAAGTATGGATGGCAACAGGTCAGGTAGGGGTTGGGTATGACAATACCATCCTCGTCCCCGCTCTCCATCCCCGCCCCTGTCCCCGAATCCATCCCCGTTTAATAGGTTTCGGGGAATCCCCATTCTCGTTCCCGTCGGGGGACTATCCCCCATATCAGCCCCTAATCCCCGATTTTTTTTTTTCATAAAAAATATTTATCATATATATTAACATTATGTTTCATATTAAATTATCATTCAACACATCCAAATTAACTATAAAGTTCAACTCACCTATTCAAAAACACGTCAATATGAAATTCCATAGAGGATTATGAAGAATTAGGAGAGGGAGATTAACTTATGGTTAAACATAAATATTATAATTATATATATATTTACTTAATATATAAACGTATATATGTTCAGGTGGGGTTTAGGGGTGGGGATGCCAATACCATCCCCTCCCTATACCCTTCAGGGATTTTTCAAGTTTGGGAATCCCCGTACCCAATACCCGTTTGGCCCCGAAATCTCCCCCCCGTTAGGGTCGGGGACCCAATGAGGACCCACCCCCGTGGGTATTTTTGCCATCCCTAATTCCAAGTGGTATATATATATATATATATATATCATTCCCTTTACATTCATCAAGTTCTGCATCAAAAGAATTGGGGATCCCGTCCTCATGAGCTGAGAACTCTACCTTCTAAATACCAATATAATTATGCTGATTATGTTGAAGCCTGGTACTACATTTTCTTGCATCAAACACTTGAGTTTTCCCATTCATGGTTCATCAACTTTGATAGTAAATTCAGAAATGAGCTCCCTTTTTGGTTTTTGCATTGGTGGGACACTCATGGTCCCAAATCTGATATTCTGCCTCCCCAGTTGAATGAGTTGATAATTTATTTTACCCAGAAATCTAAAACATAATTAAATGAACCTAAAAATCGCTGCAATTGATTCTTATCAGTTATCTGATCAGGGAATTTATCAGCAAAATAGATGACTCTATCTATAGGATGTATTTGTGATTGGCTTATATTGTATCCAAGAAATCTAACATTAGTTTGAAATAACTTAATCTTTTTAGCAGAGACAACTAATCCATTTAACTTAATTATCTGCAGAAAAGTGTTTAAGTGCTTCCAGTGTAAATCTGCACCAGAATCAAACAAAGCAATTGTATTGAACTCATAATTTTTAACAACTATAGTAACCTTAGAATACCACTTCCTAAAAGGAACTTGCTTAATTAAGTTAAATATATGGAGAAAATATTAGAATGTTTTATATATAAGAAAAACACAAAATCTCAAATTTATGAGTAAATTTTACTAACCATTTGAGTTACAGACGCACTGCTAATATTAGGATTACTGACCTTTTACTCTCATTTGGAAAGATAAATTTATTTAAGACACTTGAGTACGTAGCCTATTGACATGGTGTATATATATAATTCCTAGAAATTTCTCTACCCAAATACAAGATAAATACATTACAATTGTTGTAATTATATATATAGTACTTTGAACTTATTCAAACTCATCATCAACCTCTTAGTTGGTTCATCAAACTTTGAATCTCTTCAAACGTTAAGTTTAAATCAAGAGAGCTGGTTCATCAAACTTTATCATTCGGATGTTAAATGGCTTTCACTTTCTCACAAAAAAGAGAGCAATGAGGGACGAAGTGGACCGTTTGATGAGAATGAGAGAAAGATGTCCTCTCTCTCCTCACCTACCACCGCTTTTGTCTTCCCTCCTCTTCCTCCCCCGTAATCACCTTTCCCCTCACCTTCACCAATTATTGTCCCAAAACTTGAAAAAGAGTCACCATAATCACCAAACCGCATCTCCATCAAAACGCTCATTTTGCCTCCAATGAGCTTGTCTTTAGCTGCCCATCTTTGTATTTTACCTGAAGTAGTTTTAGGCACACTCCCACTTCTAACCAGAACCACCATCCCAACTTCAACTCTCTCCTCCTCAGCCACACCTTTTTTCACTCCTTCACATATCTTCCTCAAAACCCCAATCTCTTTCTCACTCCTCTGCATCTCCACAACCACCACAACTGTGTTTGAAATCTCAAACGCAGCCGAACACCCCGCTCTCAGAAACCCCGGACTGCTATTATGAGCAGCTGTTTCTATATAATGTGGATGGATTTCTTCATGGTTTTTAAGTTTGATCACGTCCGCACATCGACCCATCACAAAAAGATACCTTTCGTCTCCTTTCACAACACCCCTATCACCTGTCCGTAAAAAGCACCGACTCACCTTGTTCTTAAGCCTTGCGTAATACACCTCACGAGTCATTGTAGGGTGGCCTAAGTAACCAGAGGCATTGCTGGGAGACGAAACCCAAATCTCTCCTTCAATCCCATCCTCAACTGCTTCATGCGTCTCTTCGTTCACGACAATGATATCCATGTCCACCAGTTCGTCGTCGTTTTCGCCGAGCCTTGCACTTGGCAAGAGCTTGTTGTATGATGGGGGAACGTCATTGCTGCATGCTCTCCAAGCTGTTGAAACAAACGTGCAGTTCTCTGCCAAGCCATAAGAAGGAGAAATGGACGATGGGTTCAACCCAAAAGTCCTAAACACATTTACAAATTGCTCAACCGCGTCCCTGTAAATCGGCTCGTTTATAATAAGGAGATTCTGTAAACTCCATAGATGTATAGGCGAGGTGCCTTTGTCAATCCCACCTCGCTTGACAACTAGCGGCAGCGCGAACGATGGAACAGGAGTGCAAGTAGCTCTGAACTGTGTTATTAGCTCGAGCCACAGCCTTGGCCTGTTAACAAACGCAGTTGGTGATGTCAAGACGCTTGTTGCACCAGACACAATTGTTAACAGCAGAAACATGAGGCCACAATCATGGTACTGAGGCAACCATGAAACAATCACGCTATTCGGGTGAAGATCGTAGGCCTTCCTGGCTGTCCTAACATTGTGAGCAGCTGAACCTGCTGTGACAAGCACTGGCTTTGGGATCCCAGTTGCTCCTGAAGTGTACTGAACCAGATACACATCCTCTGCTCTGCAGCCTTTGTATGGTGAAAATTTAGGACCCAATTGGGAATGTTGTAACTTTCTATCTTTAGCTTTGATGTCAACAGTGGAAATCCAGTGGAGACTTTGCAACATATGAACAAGCTTTTTGTTGGAGGATGAGGAGGATATGTAGTGGTTAATGCTTGTGATGTAAGTGGGGTGAGCTATGGCAGCTTTAGGCTTTGTTTGGGAGAGGGCTCTTATAAGGTGGTGGAAGTTTTGATTAGCGAAAGAAGGGTTAGGTGGGGAAATGGGCACGCTCAAAAGGCCAGCCCTTTGGCACCCGAAAATGGTCTCGACTAGTTCGAGCCCCGGTGAGCAGAGGATGACGACAGTGTCGCCTCTTTGAAGTGGGATGAGCAATTGAGAAGCAATGCACTGCACCGAGTCATTGAGCTGAGCATACGTGAGGGTTGACTTAGCATCAATGGAGGCGCCGTCTTCGACCCAAACGAAGGCTGGCTTGGACCGGAAGGCAGGGAGATTAGCCCAAACTTGTAGGTAGAGGTCCACCACAGGCTGGTCGGGATAGGAAGGATCATAGTTCTCGTAGTTCATCATGGTGGTGTGTTATCGGTTTTGGGTTTGTGTTGTTTTACCAAGTCTCTGCATTTTGAGACCATTTTATAGTTGACAAAGTTGGTATAATGATTTAGAGATAAGACATTTGATGTTGGGCGTGGTGCATAAAACGACGAAATTAAATAGAGAATAAGAGATATTCGTTAGGATATCCCACATTCTGGAGCTACAACTGTAATAAGAAAAGGCTCGCAGATCCCATAGTTGATGTGGAAGTTCATGTTTTGTATTTCATGGTGCTGTCTGTGAACTGTGGTTTCTGAATTAATTAACTTTACTTCAAGCATATAATCGGCCGGCCTAAATGAATATCCCATCGGAGGAGGAATATCCATTTGGATTAACGTTTTGATGCCTGGCTTGATCCATGATATAATAAATTCCTAAAAGGATTAGAATGGACGACATAAAGAATTAGAAAGAAAAAAGCAACAAAAAAAAACCATGCATGCATGAGAGTGACAGATATTTTGTTTCCCTATTATATATGTTGCGGCTACAAGACACTGCTCGTTGGTTGCCGATGATTGCAAAGATCATGTCATAAAGACGAGGAAATCATTTATTGTTGACAAATAAAATTGAAAAAGCTAGATTTGTCATTTGTTGTGAAGCTGATGATTATAGCAGGCTGATACTTGGAAATATTATTCAATGAAATTTGGCAAATATACTTTACATAATCTACAATAGCTTCCACTTTATACTTTACATGCGGATCAATCACTAATCTAATCACACCACAATATGACACGTGTATTTTTATTTTTAGCAACAATACATATGTATCCTTCCGTTACAATAATATTCTCCACGGACGGCCTCCTCTTGCTCCAATGTACCTTAGCTTCTAAAATCCAACGTAAATACAGAAACTACTTCCACGTTATCTGCAGATCAAAAACCCCTCGAGGATCTCACATTCGAAAAAAGAAAAAGAAGAAGTAGAGAGAAGGTAATGGACATTTGATATTAGGTTTTTTTATTTATAATAATTTATAGAAAAAAAATTGGGATTATGGGAGAAGTTGAGTAGAAATTATATAAAAAAAATCGCAGTGTAAGCCCAGCAACCCTTACAACAAGAACCTTTTTCTGAAAAGGGTGGCCCAAATAAACTTCCCATATCTGGTCCGTGATTTAACAAAATGATGAGCTTGGGCTTCATCACCATTTAAACTTGGCTGATTTAGTGACTAGGTCCCTGCTGCTGAGTGCTGCCAGTTGGGCACAGTGGCAGTTTAAGGAAAATAACCAAAGATATCATCAAAAATCGAATAAATAAAAATAAAAAAACCGCTCAAAAAGCTCATTGAGATCATCCTCCAATTTTAAAACTGGCAAGGTGAGAACCCTGAAACCAAAAAGGCTCCTCACTGAAGATTATATGAAACAAAGAAGCAGCCTGCAAAACCCCCTTTAAGCTTATGATTTGAAATTTAATTGTACATAATGCATAAATAACAAAAACGCAGGAAGCCTGTCTGGTACTAGGGCAATCTAAATCAGCTAAATATGGTTTCAAATATTAGAATCACACTCACCAAGAGTGCTAACCACATCCGAAGGTGAAGGGCTTCCCTCTACTCTACGGTCACTCAATCTACGGGTAAAGGCATTGAAGCATTGCATTCTCTCAAGTCCTATAAGAAATCTCGTCGCCAACTTATTGATGTTTTCTAAATTGAAGAAAATAAAACTAGAGCATTGCATAGACAGTGTTTATTTAATCCCAAAGCATAATAATTACTGAATAGGGTTCAATACAGTCTCATCCTTGAAAGCTTGCATGCCAGAGCTTTTAGCAGCAAGATTTCCACACATGAACCATTCTTGAACTTGCTCAAGCTAAGTTGAATAAACATGACTGAAGGACTAACTTCTCAATTCCATTCCCGATCAAGGTCCCCAGGTACAGGCCCTGTATCACATGACATGGAAAAGGATAGTTCACCATGAATGCAGGCACCATTCCTTCCATAAAAAGCCAACACCATTAAACTCTTACGTATAACATTTATTTTATCAAAAAGTTAAATACTATTAATTTATGATATATGAACTCCCAATATTTGCTGAAATAAGACCACAAATTAATTATTTAGTTCACACCTGGATCTACTACTAAACTATTCCAAAGCTCATACTCAAAATAACATATTCTATAACTCCAACAATGACAGAAATTAATGGTCAGTACAATCAAATATCCAGTAAGCAACAAAAAAGCTCATCTCTTCATACCCAGTGGAAAACTGCAAATATATGGTGTATTATGTAATACTGATTCAAGAAAAATCTACCACTACTACCTGCTGACCAGATAAAGGGATAAACAAAAACATTTTTGCTTAGACTTAAATTTGAATAGAACAAGACCACAACAACCCATGGCAAACTTTTTTATTTTTTAATAGATACATTTTTTATTCGAAATTTGAAAGGATAAAAAAGGAGGACATTTAGAACACAGACAAAAAGAAAGAAGCACTAGCCAGTGAACCAAACACGAGGCCACTCAACACAGAAATCAAAACAGCCAATCAAAAGACAACCCCTTAAGATACTACAGTCAGCAGATTGCGCATAATTGTAGGATAGGATATTTCCTTAAAAGCAAGGGAAGTTGATGCCCAAAGGGCAGCCCAAAACTTCACTCTATCCCATAACTCTACCACTCCCACTCCCTTATAATCCTCGAAGATTCCCCTGTTACGTTCCAGCCAAAGGTTCCAGATGCCCCAAAGGATTTTAGCCTTCTTTCTCCTTCCCAAAGCATCAAATTTGATGGAAAAAAGTTTGAAACAGCCTTTCGGTATTACCCACACAGTGTTAACTTCCTTTAGTAACGTCTCCCACAACTTTAGAGAGAAAGGGCAATGAAGGAGGAGGTGGTCCACACTCTCCCCCAATGGTAAACATAATGTTTCCTATTGTGCCTGGAGGCTGGTATCATCCAGCTTCCTCACCATTAACTAAACCTATGCTAGAGCAACTTTCGTGTTCACCTTGTGGCCTTTAATAGTAAGGAGATTATACCAATACAAAAAAATCTTAGTCAGAAGCATAAAAACATCAAAAGCAGAGAAAATTACAAAGATCTGCTGGCAGTAGTGATGGCTTTACCTGGTAGCACTTAAGTGAGTCAGCTGTGGAAGTGTCATGGAACACCACCTAGCCTACTACTCCTATACACTTACTGCTTTGGATGACTAAAGCTCTGATTGGAAATTACAAACATATTTCATAATTACATAGCTTGGGAAGAACACTGAGCAACTAAGCAGACATGGACAGATTGGGAAACAACCTATGTATGCTCTTTGGGTGTTCTAAGATGACGAAGAAGAGACAACATATTAAGAGAATAATGGTGGAGGAAAAGGTTCGGGGCCTCGATAGGAAAAGGTTTAAGAGTGTTTAGTTTCTTCTCATATTTATCATGATGTAACAAGGCATGTTTATCTTCTATTTCAGTGGAAGAAATTTTCCTTTAACTCTGTGATTCAGCACAAAGTTAGAAAGAATAACATGCAAGTATAAAAACACGTTAAGGAAAAAACATGCACAGAGCATCCTTCCACACAGGACGACACACGTCAGAGAAAGGAAGCACAAATGTCAACAAAGGGGATATCAATATCAGTAAGAACAGCATCTCAAGCAAACAAGCCCAGCTTTCAATAAGAAGAATAACAGTCAGAGGGCATTTGAAATGCCATTCTAAACACTAAACAAGAGTGTATATACAAACGACCAAAAAAAGAAAGGAACTAAGCAAACTACAAGGGTTTAAACATTCAGGCACAGATAGACGGCTTCTAATCTAGCAAAACCAAAATTCACATAAACAAAAGAAATATTCACAAAGCTATCATCTTGTAGCGGCATTTGCAATTAAACTACAAACGGATACTCAATGGAATTGCCCATAAACCAATAATTGAATTTAAGTGAAAAGGATTGAAATATATACCCAATATTAATAAGACTGCTGAGTGAATCCATAAGCTGCTGTTGCTGAGGGTGCTGCGGATGCTGTTGTTGCTGCTCCTCCTGCTGCTGCTGTGGCAGTAGAGTCGCACCAGCCGCCACGGCCGCCGCACTCGAAGGAGCTCCCTTGGATTCACTAAATCTCCACATATAACAAGCCGCGACGGACCGGTACGGCCGCCACTTCTCACACAAATGCTCCATCTGAGACGGCCGAGGCAACTCGTCGAGATTGTAGAGAAGCTGAACGCCTTTGCGCATGCTGAGGTCGTTGATCGGAAGCACGTCGGGCCTGTGAAGCGAGAAAATCATGAACATGTGCACAGACCAAGAGCCAATCCCATTGACCATCGTCAGCATTGTGAACAGCGACTTGTCGTCCATATTTACAATCGCCGCGTCCGATAGAATCCCGTTCTGGTACTTTCTGGCCAAGTCGTGGAGGTAGCTGGCTTTTCGGCCCGAAACCCCGATTTGGCGGAGCTGCTGAGGCGTTTGGGCGAGGACCGTCTCGGGGACGACACAGGCCTCGCCGCCGCACAGGCTGACGAAGCGCGTGTAGATCGAATTGCCGGCCTTGTATGCGAGTTGCTGGTAGAGAATGCTACGGGTTAGGGCAAGGAAGGGGGTCTGGAAGGTGTCAAAGGTCGGCCGCTGGTGGAGGTCAATCAACGGAGCCAGGAGCGGATCGGCGTTTCGGAGATGGCGGATTGCCGCCTCGACCTCACCTTCGCAGGAAAGCGGCCGCGCTGCGATTTTCGGGGCCGAAAGGGCGCGTTGCTGGACAGCCTTGGACTTGGCGGACTTGGCGGCGGCGGGAAGGGGTTTGGGGTTGTCGGGTAAGGCGACGATTTGTTGGGAGGAGTTGGGGTCGGAGGTGTCAGGCGATAACTTGCGGATCTTTCGGGGGCGGAAGGGGATTTTGGAAGGGGGCGATGAGGTTTGGGAGGGAGCATTGGTGAGTTGGGTGGGTGTGGGGCTCACTTCGGCGATTGTGGTGTCGTCGATGGAGTCATGGTGAGGCGGTTGGGTCGGAGTCGGAGTCGGAGTCTGGGGCTGGGTTTGGGTTTGGGTTTGGGTCTGGACCTGGGTTTGCTCGCCCATATGTGGAGTGGAGGAGTGTGTATCAATTTCAAATTCAATGGGTGGCTTGAGTGTAAATATGGGTGGTTGTGGGGATGGGCGGTGGCGGTGGCTGTGGCGGAGGTGGTTTACGAGAAGTATTGAATTGAAGCCATCGGAAATTGGGAGTGTTTGTGTGCGGAAGGAGAGAAGAAGGGACTGTAGTTTGAAGTTCCTTTACGAAATTGACTGGGAAACAAAAGTTTTATTGACACTCTCCATTCTTATTTCAATATCCCTAGGATGTTTTTTTTATATTTTTATAAATAAATTTTATTTTTCTCTCTTTCTCTCTCACTGCGAGTGCGAGAGTCCTTTAATAAAGTAACAGGTGGCTTCCGTTTTCTCCTCCTCCGATAACCAAAAAGTTCATCATCCTCCTCTCATGGAATAAAAAACAAATAAATGAAATCCAATTAGGGATTTTTCTGCTTCACGCTCCATTTTAGCGCGTGACTCATCCTTGTGTTCTTCCCCCAGTTGCAGTACAACATTAATTATTGTTTTCTTCTTCTTCTTCTTCTATTTTGTTTTTTTGGGCTGCGGCCCGTTATAGCGTGTTTGGCAGAACAAAACATGACGCAATAGAGTTATTGATTGGGCCTTGTAAAGCCCAGTATAAACCCAAAGTTTGCCTGATGAATTTTGAACTTGTATTTCTATCAGAAATATGTATCAGTCTGGGCCTCTCCCAATTGTTAGATCATCGCTTACCCAACCCAAGATGGGTTCAATTCATCATGCTTACACCAAATCGCCTAACCCAAATTTGTCTTCCTAACGGTTTTAAGTTCTATATTGGAAGCCTAACTAAATAAATTGCAACATATAATGAATGATTACACTACTGATAGCACGGAATCCTAAGATGTGAAAAAACCCCCCATCATTATACCTTTTATTCATACATAAAAAATGAAAGAAAGGGTATTGGCTGATTGATCTCGGCGGACAACAAGACATAGTTCAAAGTTTTCAACAAGACTTGTGATTGCGATTCTGAACAAATGGTGTTTGCGTCTAAAACTGATTAAGGACTGTTAGGTAGACTGATATATATACAACTGCTTTTTTTTTATTTTTATAAAGGGATAGCAGGCATCTTATTAGAGTAGATGTATTATTTGTGAATAAGTTAAAAGTTGGATGTGTGAATGAATTAGGTTGAGATTTCTGATAAAAACAAACAACAATTAGGTTGAAATTAGTAGATAATCTAAAACCGTGCAAAATCACGTGGGTTCTGTTTTGTTCCGTTTTGATTGAATTGGACTAATGGTAGGTAGGTGGTCAATAAAGCAAAAGGAACTGAAAGCTGGTACAAACGAGAGCCTAAATAATTATTGAAGAAGAACTGAAAGCTGGTACAAACAAGACCCTAAATAGTTATTCTCATTATAGGTAAGTTTTTTTTTTTTTTTTTCATCCAAAAAAAAAAAAAGTTTTTTTTTGAAAGAGGAGGACGGTACTACTTATCACTTATTACCATTCTACCACCATGTACAAGTTGTCCAAACTCAAGAGGACGGATGGTGATAGTGGCTAACGAGACCCACGAGCCTACCTACAACCACACACAACTAGTAACTTACAACATATTCATTTAATTAGCATATAAAAACCTAATCTTTATACATAAAAATCATAATCCTTCTTATATAGCATAAGACTATATAATTGACGCCTACTTAAAACAATTAAAAAGATATATTTAAGTTAGGTCAGTTGGTCAGAACAATAAATATGTTCTCTTATATTCAAATTCGAGTCATTCTCACTGTAAATTAAATTAATTTAAAATTTAAACTATCGCTTGTATTGAAATCATTGGTGAAAGTTACAGATAGACTTCATTAAAAAAAAAAAAAAGATTACAGATAGACAATCATAAGATAAGACCGCGCATAAACTATAAACAATAATTATAATATGTGTTGCCTACGTGGCAGAAGGTGAGCTCGGTTGCACAGTCACAGCACGAATCTGTTGGTAACGGCAAGGTGCGGAGCTGGACTTATAGGCCAGCAGTGCAGGACACGATAAACGGACGATTGGAGACAATAATCATAGCGTAAGCCTATAGGCTCTATTTATATTCCGGCTTCTCTTCTCTGTGGGTCGTTTTGCACGCAGTGAACTTTGTCTGTTTCTCTGTTTCTCTGATCGCAGAGGCCACAATGAGTTTCAGGGACGACAATGAAGAGGGAAGAGATCTCAGGAAGCCCTTCCTGCACACTGGGAGCTGGTACCGCATGGGTTCCAGGCAATCCAGTATGATGGGCTCGTCCCAGGTCATTCGAGATAGCTCCATTTCTGTGGTGGCTTGTGTTTTGATTGTCGCTTTGGGTCCTATCCAATTCGGCTTCACCGTAAGCATAGCTCGCTCTTCTTCTTCTTCTTCTTCAAATTGTTTTTTCGCAATTAGAGAGCCTGAGCTGATTGAGTTTTGGACAAGTTGAGCTTTTTTATTGCAGAGAGCTCAAGAAATGAGAAGATTGAGCTTGATTATACTATTCCTCTATTCATATCTGTTTACGAATCACATTTTTCGTTCCTGCAGTCTGGATATTCTTCTCCGACCCAATCAGCAATCATCAAGGATCTTGGACTCACAGTGTCAGAGGTTTGCATCTCTTTTTTTTTTAATGTGTATTTGCATACTGGGTTTGTTTGTTTGATTGGTTTTAGTTTCTAACTATTATCATCTGGGTCAGTATTCTCTTTTTGGTTCTTTATCGAATGTGGGTGCCATGGTAGGAGCTATAGCCAGCGGTCAGATTGCTGAGTATATTGGTCGCAAAGGGGTAGGATTTGATCACTAATTCTATTCCTTATTAAGCGTAGCATCTTTGACTAACGTTCTTTTGTTTAATTATAAGACTGGGTTTTATTAATTGCAGTCTTTAATGATTGCTGCCATTCCTAATGTTATCGGCTGGCTTGCTATATCATTTGCCAAAGTGAGTTTTCATGACTGTACCGGTTTATAGGAATCTAGACATGAACAGAATCCAGTCAGGAATATGCTGTCTTACATAAACTTTAATTCTTTTTGTAGGATTCTTCTTTTCTCTACATGGGAAGACTGTTGGAAGGATTTGGCGTGGGAATAATCTCGTACACGGTAGCGTTGAGTTGTTTCAGTGATGTCTTTCTATGTTGGAATTATGTAGGGTGAGTAACTGTGAGAGTACTGACTTGGTTGATCATTGCTAGGTGCCTGTATATATAGCTGAGATAGCACCTCAAAACTTAAGAGGTGCTTTGGGTTCAGTCAATCAGGTTGGCCTTGTTTAGTAGCTTATTTTTACCATGAGTTTGTGTTAGTAGTTACTAACATATATCTGTAATCAGATGATTTAAACTTTAATCCTTGTTCTGTAGCTCTCTGTAACCATTGGGATAATGCTGGCTTATCTGCTTGGACTTTTAGTTCAATGGAGGATACTTGCAGTTCTGGGTAATCTCTTAAAATTCATTGTGGTCTCCACATCACTTGTTGGAAAATATTCTGGCTACTATATTTCTCCCTATTAGATTGATGACACGTTTCTATCTTATATCTATAGAAGTTGTATCTGTCATGGATGTAGGATTTTCCTAAACTCGATTTACTTGAAAGAATTACAAATTACAAATTTGCTTTCTTGCTAATGGTAATTAGAAATTTTATTACATAAATGAAGTCTTATATTATCTTTGAGAGAACACTTTACACTTGGTTTCATTGCTTCTTACATTGTCAACCCAAACAGTAAATTTTTGCAGTACTGTCATGGCAAATGTTTGGTATTCATGGAGCAGTTCGTGTTATTGGTTTTAATTCTAAAAAGCTTCTATATACTCAGAAGAAAAGAGAAGTCGTACTATTATTTGTAATAGCAGCAGATTTCATTTCTGGTGAACATTTTTATATTGATGGTACAAATTATTACTTTTCAGGAATATTGCCTTGTACGATATTGATACCCGGGCTCTTTTTCATTCCAGAATCTCCTCGATGGCTGGTAAGTCACCAAAGTAGGTTTTCCTCTCAATCACAGTTAGAGTGCTAGATATGATATCACAGTTTTTTCTTTTTTGGTTTCAACATCCAACAGGCAAAAATGGGTATGACCGAGGATTTCGAAGCCTCTTTGCAAGTTCTCCGGGGATTCGATACTGATATTTCAGTTGAAGTGAATGAGATCAAGGTACAAAGCCACAGTTTCCTGCTAAAGACCTTTAAATTATGCTATTACCATTTCACTCTTGGAAATTCACCTACGTAAATAATTTCCTTGATATTTATTGGGCAGAGATCTGTAGCATCAACAACCAGAAGAACAACAATTCGGTCTGCAGAACTCAAACAAAAAAGATATTGGCTTCCTTTAATGGTATTAATTATAGTCCAGAAGAGTTGGTTCTCTAATTGGCTATGTTTTCATCTCAAAGATGCATATGTCAAAACCTGACTGATTTCACTAACTTTTGTGTTGCAGATTGGAATTGGTTTACTTGTTCTTCAACAGCTAAGTGGAATTAACGGTGTTCTATTCTATTCCAGTACCATTTTTGCAACTGCCGGTAAGGTTTCCCATCTTATCTGAAAGAATTGAGTTGGGATGCTGCACAGAACATAGGAACAGTGTCATATTCTTTGCTCCCTGTTTCCTTTGACCACCAAGAAGTGTGTAAATGTACTTCCTTTTTATTGTACATGTAGGACACAGATAGGCAATACATGTATGTTATAGAGGAAAACAGTCTTAAGTCGGTTTTCTGTTCATTTGAAATTATTCTTAATAGTTTTAATTTTTGAATAGGGATTTCATCAAGTAATGTAGCCACATGTGGCCTTGGTGCTGTTCAGGTACATCAAGAAAATCTTCAAAATTGGTTTCTTCTCTCACCCAATATTCTCAAGTTGTAAACGTAACAAGTATCTGTATGCATTTAGGTCATAGCCACCGGGGTGACTACTTGGTTGGTGGACAAAGCAGGCCGTCGACTTCTGCTTATTGTGAGATTGAATTATTATTATTTTTTTGTCACTGTTAAGTCATTAATTTATTATCCTTTTGGACTAGAAGAAATGAATAAATTTTATACAATTCCTCGTAGATCTCTTCTGCTGGAATGACAGTTAGCCTCCTAATCGTTGCAGTAGCATTCTTTCTAAAGGTATTAAAGCTTTCATGTTTTCTAGAAAAATATTATGGGTATTTGCTTGTTTTGTGTATATTCTCAAAAAAGAAATTCCACTGATCGCAGGATTTGGTAGCAGCTGATTCAAATTTTTTTAGCATATTGGGCATCATAACAGTGGTTGGAGTTGTGGTATGTTAATGTTCTTAATATTACAATTCAAAGAACATTGGTTCTCTCATATTAATTTTTGGCCTTTTCTACTAATGATTCCTTTGTCTTACACTATTCTTTCAGGCCATGGTACTTTTCTTCTCTCTGGGTGTAGGAGCTATTCCATGGATTATAATGTCCGAGGTATGTCAATAATATAGTCTTTTGATACGGTAATTGCTTGCCCTTGGCAGGTCTGCTAGAGACTCATATGCAATATAACCCTTATGTTTTCAAATTTCAATACCAGCAAGTTCATTCACCTGCAATGTTTGCAACATGCCCTTTGTTCGTACCAGTACGACATGTGTACTAGTGCACATTTGGTTTCCTATATTTCAAGTTTTGTCTTCAAACTCTACTTGGAGAAGCAGATGAATCTGTTGTATGCCAAGATTTCTCCATTGCAAATATTCATTATATTACTGAAGATGAATTTTCTGCAATTGAAGCTTCTGCCTGGTTACCTCTATGTGCTTGAAAACTTGGCATCATGAAGTCACATACTATCAACTTTAGCATAATATTCTGGCTAATACAAAATTCCTTCGCCAAATACTTTTTTAAGTAGCTTTGCAATTTTGAATTTAACCAAGAAAGAAAAAAGAAAGGATAAGACTTTCACTCATAAATTTGTCATCATGCATCTGTGCATACCTTATTCTTTGGCTACTGACCATCCCAAAAAACATTTGATTTTAGAATTTCTTGTCAGGCGTAGTGTTTAGTGTCTTGCGTTGAGTACAAAATTTTGATCTAATAACTTGCTGCAGAATATATATATATATTTTTTTGGATCATCCAATAAAATGTGAATTTGGTAATGCAGATTCTTCCAATTAATATTAAAGGCCTTGCCGGAAGCATAGCAACACTTGCCAACTGGTTCATATCCTTTGTGGTCACGATGACTGCAAACTTGCTGTTGGAATGGAGCAGCGGAGGTGTGCCTCTCTCTCTGTCTCTCTCTCTCATACACACACACGCATTAGAAACTTTGCCTTATAATTGGGTCGAGCAACCACTTATTGAATGATGTTGTTTTATCCTTGGTTGTATTATTTAGTGGTTTTTTTTCTTCCTCTTGTTATTATTTGGGGCTAATGGGCAGCTTCCACTTTCAACAGGAACCTTCACCATTTACATGCTTGTGAGTGCTTTCACTGTCGTATTTGTAACCATTTGGGTTCCCGAGACAAAAGGGAGAACACTGGAAGAGATTCAGTTCTCCTTCAGATGAGGTTTTCTTTCCCCTTCTTGCATATTACTTGCTTTCTTCCTTCTGTTAGAAGAAAAAACCAAGAGTTACCGTTTTGAGATAATCCCAGAGAAATTGTGCAACGTGAAACGTGCACGTTTTGTAATCTTTTCGTGACATAAGAACAGGCTTCTTCTTCTTCTTCAGCCAGCCGTTGGTGTTCTATTGCTACATTCATTGCTCGTCACTATCTTTCTAGAGGTAGCTGTAAACTCACAACAATTGTCTTATAGTTTATTAAATTCATTAAATTAATTTTCCGACCTAGCAGATTTCTATTTTGCTCTCTTATCCTATGATATTATTATGTATGTAAGAACTCGATGAGTTTTTATCAACCCAACAAGTATACCCATCACCTGAGTAGACGGTTTATCTTCTCAGGCAAGTGATTGGTGTGGGGGTTGGCGGGATGATTTATGAAAACGAGGTCCTCATAACAAGTTAAGGACCATCCAAACAGTCAATCCATCCATCTTACAACCTGTAAGTGAAGGGGAAATGAAGCTGTGCCTTCAAATGACTGGTCGATATGAATTATTTTTTTTTTTTGGTCAACGGTGGATATGAATTACTAATCCTACATATACATCTAATGACCTTAGTGGGTAATATCCCTTGGGCCTTGCCCTCGACTTGTCAATAAGTAATCTTCTGGAAAAAAAGAAGCAAAAAAAGGAGGAACAACCGTATATCAAATTATCAAAATGGGTCACTTTTTGATACATGTTCAATTATTCATTTCGAAGAAGACCGGCTCCCACCACTTAGGAATGGAGTCTATGTGATGCAACGTGCTAATTGATTGACTAAATCTCAGTTTAAAACATGCAATTTTGAAATCCATAAGGAAGATATGAAGAAACATCAATGTTTATTGATAAATTAGAATAACAAAACATAATCCTAACCATGGGTAAAATCTGTTTAAATACTCATAGAAACCTTAGGAATAAACAAAGAATTAAAATAAGAAAATAACAAGGTTTCCAAAAACTCTAAAAACTTTACAATTGGATTTCGCGTTACTATACGATCTCAGATGCCCCAAAAATCCCATACATCATGGAAAAGCCATGAGTTTTACTTGTGATACCGTTATCTTCGAATCGAAGGGTCATGGGCCCAATTCTGAGCACGGAGCCCAAATATGCAATTTGCTCTATTTACACATGCGTGCGCATCTCTCCAGCTCTTGTTTGATTGCTTCTGCCATATGTTCTACATCAGTCTCTTCCACTTCCAAAGAACTAAACCCTTATCATCAGGATAAATTGACTTATAATTATGGAACTCATGTAGATTCACAACATTGAAAGTGCTTGATATGCCCATGGAAGGAGGAAGATCCACAACATAGGCATTGTCGTTTATCTTCTTCAAAACTTTGTAGGGGTCATACTTCTGAGGCTTCAGTTTGCTATATGTACCAGGAAAACATTCTCTCCTCAGATAAACCATTACAAAGTCTCATTCTTGGAACAACTTCACTCAGTGGCGCTTGTCATCGGCGGTTTTGAATTTGGTATTGGTCATCTCTAGCTTTTCCTTCACTTCTTTCTCACAGTTTAACTTATTCAGTCATATTTTCAGCAGCTACACTAGTCTCCTGGGCTCTTGGAAGTTTAATCAGGTCAACCACATGCCTAGGCACCAAATTGTAAACAACGACAAAGGGTGGTTTTCCTGTGGAAGAATGGACAACGCTGTTGTAGGAGAACTCCACATGTGGCAATGCAAAGTCCTATTGCTTCAACCTATCTCCGCAAATGGTCCTAATCATGTTACTGAGGGTTCTATTGGTAACCTCAGTTTGACCATATGTCTGGGGATGAGCGATGTTACTATGATTCAAGTCTGTACCAAACATCCTCCACAAAGTGATCCAAAAGTGGCTAAGGAATTTGATGTCACTGTCTGACGTAATAGATTTGGGAACACTATGCAACCGTACAACCTCTCTGAAAAACAATTTGGCTGTGTTAGAAGCATCTACAATCTTCTTGCAAGCAATAAAGTGCGTCATCTTGGAAACTTGTCCACCACAATAAAAGCATAATCGACTCCTCATTGTGTACGAGGGAGTCTTAGAACAAAATCCATAGACAAGTCTTGCCAAATATCATCATAGACAGGGAAAGGCATATAAAGACTAGTATATTAGGATTCGTCTTTAGATACCTAATAATTGTAGCACTTTCGCACAATAGTGCTGACATCTCACTTCAAGTGTGGCAAAAAATAATGCTCTTCCATACTTGCAATGGTTTTATCTCAATCCATATGGCCACTCAGTCCACCTTCATGCCAGTCTCGAATCAGTTTCTCCCTTAAAGAAGAAATAAGGGTGCACAACCAATTGCCCTTAAATAAATACCCCCAATTAACATGACAATCTGTCATCGACTCGTTGTGAACACACTTAGCCTAAATTTCCTAAAAATTCTCATTAGTCTCATAAAGTTTCTTTAGAAATTCAAAACCCACAACTTCTTGAGCCAAAATAACAAGCAAGGTTACTCATCGAATTTGCTACACGGTTAAGAACCCTAGACTTATGTTTAATAACAAAAGGAAATTTCTGCAGATTAGTAGCCCACCTGACATGCATCTTGTTCACACTCTTCTGGCCATTGATAAATTTAAGGGTTTGGTAGTCAGTGTAAAGCACAAACTCCCATTGCACTAGATAATGTTCCCATTGTTTCAGGGCTTGAACCACTGCGTAGAACTTTTGTCATAAGTGCTCTATTTTTGGAGTGCTTCATTGAGTTTTTCTGAGAAAAATGCAACCGGTCTCTTCTCTTGAGATAAAACAGCTCTTACACCCACTTCCCTCGAATCACATTTGACCTCGAATATCTTCTCAAAGTTAGGAATGGGTAGAACCGGTGTTGTGCTCAACTTTTCTTTAATGAGGGCAAAACTTTGCTCTTGCTTTTCATCTTAATTACATTTTTCAAGCTTCAGGAATTCAGTAATTGGTGTGATTAGGGTACTGAAATGTCTTACAAAACGCCTGTAAAAGGTTGCAAGGCCATGGAAACTCTTCACATCACTGGTTGTTTTAGGGGTAGGTCACTCTCGAATGGCTCGCACCTTATCTTTATCCACATAGATACCATCTACACTAACGACTTAACCTAGGAAAAGTAACTTGTTTGTAATGAACACTTTTTCAGGTTAATATACAGCTTGTTCTCTTACATAACCTTCAAAACCTCCTTCAAATGTATCAAATGCTCCTCCTTGGTTTTGCTGTAAATCAGAATATCATCAAAATAAACTACAACAAATGAACCAATAAAAGGATGCAGAACCTTATTCATAAGCCTCATAAATGTGCTCGGTGAGTTTGACAATCCAAACTGCATCACCAACCATTCAAACAATCGATCATTGCTCTTAAAAGCTTTTTTCCACTCATCTTCAGGTTTGATCTGAATATGGGGGTAACCACTCCTCAAATCAATTTTGGAAAACACTTTAGAGCCCTTCAAAACATCCAACATGTCCTCCAAGCATGGAATTGGAAATCTCTACTTGATGGTGATTTTGTTGATTGCATGGCTATCAACACATATGCGCCATTTATTGTCATTCTTTGGTACCAACAATCCAGAGACTGCACACTGACTCATACTCTCTCGAATAAACCCTTTCTGCAGTAAATTTTCTATCTTCTCTATGAGAATCTCATTCCCGTTAGGGAAGACTAGCTCCTAACACCTAATCAATTTGATGTTATATGTCTCTCATGGGTGGTAGCCCATTAGGTAAATCATCTGAAATTATATCATGAAAATCATTTAAAATTTTCTTTACCTCTCTGGGATAAGACACACCCTATGACAAGGCAGCTAACAACCCCTTCACATACACAAGATATACGACTTCAGCTTGTTGCTTGTTGTTCGACATCACCAGAAAACTCGAGTTTTTTTTTTTTTTTTGCCTTTTTCAATTTTCTAGAATCATTGACATGAGCCATAGTGATCTTGTGGGAACCCTAATTGAACAAGTATACATTATCACATCCTTTATGTGTAGCATCTGTATCATATTGCTAAGGACGCCCTAGTAACACATGGCTAGCATTCATATCGATCACGTCACACGAATTTTTTTGTTTGTAATGCTTGCCAATGAAGATAAAAACCTTGCACACTTCTGTCACCTGAACTATTGGTCATTTCTTCACCCATCTCAATGCATACGGAGCCTCATGTTTTTGTGTTGGGAGTTGTAAATAATCAACTAATTTCTTGGACAGTAGATTCTTGCAACTGCCACTATCCACAATCACACTGCACACTATATTTTCAATGGTGCAAAGTGAATGGAAAATCTTGTTGCGTTGCCCCGCCTCCTGTTTTGGGGATATGAAGACTCTTTGCAGCACTAAATTTACCATTTCATCACCCAAATTCTGTTCATCCGTAATCATTATCAATATTATCCTCCTCATCTCCGTCTTCAGTCGCCTTAGCTAGATTGGCATGTTTGTTAAGGGTTGGGCACTCATTAGAGTGATGGCCTGGTTTGGAACACCTGTAACAGATATCATTCGTCGTCCTACCATAAGGATTGTTCCTTTGTTTACGATCTCTTCCCTAATTTCTGCTACTACCCTCGTCATGTGGGGTAAAATTCATCTACTCATCACTCTCCCAGGAACCTGCTACACACCCTTATTTTTCTCCATAAATGGAGCAGATGATTCATACCACTAGTGCTTGACCCAGTACGCTTTTCTTTTTCTAGTAATTCGGCCTTCAATGCCATATTATGTGCCTCATGAACTGTCCATAAAGTCTGAAGCCCAATTTTCTCATGTAGAGGACTTTTCAGCCCTGTGATATACCTTGTGACCATGTGTTTCCTCCAAATTATTATGCTCAGCCAAATGTAAAAATTCATATGTATACTCAGAAACGATTCGATTACCTCGGTGGTAATTATGGTAGAGTTGATACAGGTGTTGCTGATAATCGGTATATAGGAATCTCCCCATCATCAGTTGCTTCATAAGGTGTAAAGTCATCACTGCTTGTTTATCGTGCGCTGACGTGATTGTTGAAGCTAGTCCCACCATACAGCCGCATTACCCATCAAACGAAAAGCAGCAATCTTCACCATCTTCATCTATGGAACCTCCATAATCTCGAAGAAACGCTCCATCTCTACCAACCAATCAAGAACGTCTTCAATCTGTAGGCCATTACAGTATAGCATATCAGCCTTAATTCGAAAATCGTCCATATATTAGTTACAATTATTCTGATTAGGTGCAATCGGAGTATGTTCACAAAGCTCTTCTTTAGACTCCTTGTCACTCTCAAAAAGAGGATAGAGGGTCTCAAACTCGGCATAAGTAACAACTTCCCCCCTATGCTATGGGTCCTATCACCTCCATCTGGATTGTTCACCGAGCCGGCCATACATGCTCTGATGCCAACTGACGCAGCATGACAATTGATTGGCTAAACTTTAGCCTAAAACATGTAACTATGAAATCCACTAGGAAGATATGAGGAAAACTCAAGCTTTATTGATAAATTGGAACCACGAGTAAAATTCGTTTAAGAATAATACTAGTCTTACCACATTTTTTATACCACAATTTTATACCACATGATGTGGCAGCTGATGTGTACATACCACATCATGTAAAATATTAGTTTCTATTTTTCTAATTTTATTTATTAAAATACACTTCATTCATTTAATTGATGTGGCATATGATATGGACATGCCACATCATGTGGTATAGAAATGTGGGATAATAATGTGGTAAGTGTAGCATTACTCTTCGTTTAAATACTCCTATAAACCCTAGGAATAAACAAGGAATTAAAATATGAAAATAACAAAGTTTCCAAAAACTGTAAAAACTTTAAAACTGAATTTCAGGCTGCTAAACGATCTCGGATGCCTGAAAAATCCCATACTTAATGGCTAAGCCATGAGTTTTACTTGTGATTCTGTTCTCTTCGAATCGACGGGTCATGGGCTCGATTTTGAGCTTGGAGCCCAAATATGCAGTTTGCCCAATTTACCCTTGCATGCGCGTCTCTCCAGCTCCTTTTCAATTGCTTCTGCATCTGTTCTATATCACTATGGACCATTCATTTCGATGAAGATGAGAGAAACAAAGAAAACAACCCAACACACACAGGTAAACAGCTACATGTTCAATTAATATTTGATATATCAGCACTGCAATGCTTGCTTTCATTTGGGGCCAACACACATAGGTAAACAGCTACATATTTGATTTATCAGCAGTGCAATGCTTGCTTCATTTGGGTTGTGATGGAATGACTGGGATTTGGATCGAAGTAAACAGGTACCAATTGTATGTTTAAAGATTGAATGTGAAGCAAAGAACTTATAGCGCCTACATTCTGCTCAAATGGTTAAGAGCATTTATTTTTGTTTCATAAGATCCTAAGTTCTGCTCAAATGGTTAAGAGCATTTATCTCTATTCCATAAGGTCCTATGTTCGATTCCCGCTCCCCAATATCACTTATATCAAAAACAAAAAAATTAAATGTGAAGTTTTGCAATTGAAATCGCAGACAAAACAAAATCTTCTTTATAAATCAAATTGAAACCCCGTCGACGACCAATACTTTGATATGAACTTTTTCGTAGTGCGATTCCCACTCTTGTAAACCAGATGAGTAAATCCTGCTTCAGTCAAACATACACTACCAGGGAGGGACCCTGATAAAATAAAGCAGTTCTTGTGACAACATTACAGGCTACAGCAGAAGAATCTAGAGTCTATATGGACAGGGCATGTGCAGCTTGCCATACACCTTTCCCATTCGAGAAACAAAAACACACGTCTCCTTTCTCTCTATTTTGAAAAAGAAGAAAAAAAGGGTTTCAAATTCATACTGTGGCTTTCCTCAATTATGTTCCAGGGCCCCCTCTTGAAGCAGGTTGAGCGAGCATGTGCAACAATTGCACTCTTTTCAGGATAAACACCATAAAGCTCAAATTAGTCAAAAAATACGACCAAACCTACTTGTATTGTAATTTGTACCACACAGATATGTAAAAGAACAGACAAAATGCCAATGCCATCCTCCTCTTGACAAGTTTCACATTCTCAATTGCTATTCCAGGCAACACAGTTTATCAGGTTCCAAACAACTTCTATTTGAAACTTAATTGGAGAAAGATAAATAAATGAACATTGAACAGCTTCAGAATCCGGATGGCAAGAAACTTGCAAAATCCTTCCCAAGCAGTCAATTTCTTGTACATAAAACTCTCTTCCACTAGCAATGGCAGTAAACTATAAAACTTCAAGTAATCAATACAAGGTGCAACTCTTACTCTTCAGAGATTATAATCGTGTGTGTGTGTGTGTGTGTGTGTGTGAGTGAGGTTGCTTCTCACCCTGAGCCTAACAGCCAAAGAGTTCAAGACCAGCAGAGTTTGTATAATGAGGGAACAAGATCAGAAAGGCCCAATAATATAAAACTCTAATACCATCCGCACAATGTTCATCTGAATGAATTGATTTTATTGACTATTGAAGACAAGAGGCTTCTGATACAAGTTGAATAACTAAATTTTAAAAATAAAAAAAACTAAACTAAACTCTAAATGTTAACAAAAAAATATTAGAGATACAGGATCATCCAACATGGTAATTCTGAAGCATTGATCTCAATACAGGAGCAGCAACGCTACATAATGTAACACCCCTTGGACAAACCACTGAAACATATGCGAGAATCATCAAGTAGAGAAAACCCACAATTTGACATCAAGTATCAAATACAACAAAACCAAATAAAGTACAATATCAAGAAGTGACAAATGCAAGATAGAGTGGTTAGGCTAGTACTGATGGATACCCGGAATGGAGAGAGTCTAACCAGAAGAATGTTACTCGAGCTAGGAAACTAGTTTCACAGGATACTTGTCAATGCAGTCTTCCCAAGGACCATTACGAGATGGCTTCACATTCCGAAGTGCCTCCCAGACCGCACTGTTACACTTAAAGCCACTACCAAAGGCAATCTGCCAGACACGGTTGCCCTTGCGGATCCTCCCCTTGGCCTCCATGTAGGCCAATTCATACCAAATGGAGCTCGATGAAGTATTCCCAAACCGGTGTAGAGTCATTCGAGAAGCCTCCACATGTATAGGTAGCAACTGCAGGTTCTTCTCCAGCTCATCAATCACAGCCCTTCCTCCGGCGTGTATGCAAAAATGATCAAATGCCAGCTTGAAATCCGGGATATAAGGTTTGACATTCGCATTGAACAGCTTCTTAACCACAAGTGACGAAAAGAAAAGAAGCTGCTCGCTTATTGGAAGCACAATAGGACCCAAAGTGGTGATGTTGGTTTTAAGCGCCCCACCAGCAATTGCCATCAAATCTTTGGACAAAGAAACACCAGTCTTCCCCTTATCATCCTGTTCCTGGTAAACGCAACGAAAAGCCTTATCATCTGCACCACGATGGGTCCTCACAACATGAACAAGCTTGTACTTAGCCCGCCTCCAATCTGCGGACTTATTAGAGAGCAAAACTGCAGAGCACCCAACTCGAAACAAGCAATTCGGTATCAACATAGATTTCTTATTCCCAAAATACCAATTCTGAGTAATGTTCTCAGTACTGACAACAATAGCATAAGTATTCCTGTGAATTTGCAACAAGTCCTTAGCAAGATCAGCGGCTATGACCCCAGCACTACAACCCATTCCCCCCAAATTGAAACTCCTAATATTACCCCTCAATTTGTACTTATTAACAATCATAGCGGATAGAGACGGCGTCGGATTAAACAAGCTGCAATTCACAACAAGAATGCCAATGTCCTTAGGCTTGACATGGGTATTGGCAAACAGATTATCCAAAGCACCGTACATGACCTGCTCCGCCTCTTCTCTGGCGGCGGCCATGGAGGGCCTGGGAGGGATGTAATGCATCGCTTCGGGGACGTAGGTCTCTTCGCCGAGGCCGGAACGCTCGAGAATCTTGCGCTGGAACTCGAGGGAGGAATCGTCAAAGTCCTGGGTGAGTCTGGAGTGCTCCAGGAAACGGTGGTAGGGAGCCTTGAGGTGATCAGGAGGGCGATAGCAAGCGTAATCGACCAAATAAACGGGTCTGGGTCGGGTCATGATGTAAACGGTCAAACCGAAGACGAGGACGGCGGAGCAGATGATGACGCTGACGAGATTGTACTGGAGGTGAAGCCAGAGCTGCTGAATGTCGTAAAGGTCCATCTGGGAGGCTTCGATTAGGGTTACGATAATCAAGGGGATGAAGCAGAGGGTTAAGAGATTGGAGATGAGGTAATGGTACCCTAATTTGACGTACTTGAGATTGACGCTCTGGAGGAAATCTGGGAGGCGTCGGGTCTGGTGGATCTGAACGCCGACCTGACCGGCGGTTGAGCCACTGCGGGCGGTGGCGACATGGGTTGCGCCGCCTGGGTCCATGGCCGTGGCGTGGCTTTGTCTCTGTGGAAAGAGGGCTGTGGCTTTCGTTGTGATTGGAGAGGGGAAGAGAGGAGCGAAGAGAGCGTTTTGAAGTGTGTATTTTATAGTGTATATAAATGTGGGAATTGTCAAATTGGGAAAATAATATAATAATGAGGGAGGCCGGAGGGGTTGGACTTTTTCGAGCTCCGAAAAGGAGAGGAGGGAGGGAGTGAAGGTTTTATGTGGTGTGGTGTGGTGAGGGATGATGAGGATTAGATCATGAGAGAGATAGAGAGAGACTCAGCAGCTCAATGATGGAGTTGAGAAATGGAGTGCTTGATTTTGACGGTTAAGTAACTGTTACGTGGGAAAACTGGAATATACGAATAGCTGATGCCCTTGCCCAGCCTTGACTAAATATATATATATTAATTTATTTAAATAAAAATAGGCTAAAGATTTGCTAGACAAGGTACCTAAATAAGTACACGAAAAATTGAAATTTTGATTTATTTATTTTTTTTCGTTACATTGCGGGGCATACCCCAGGAGAAAAAGAAACTTAAAAAGAATATTTGAGGTAAAGCCCGACTTAAGCTATAATCATGCAAAATATGCTCTAGAGAAGAAAGCACAACATCAAACTATGCAAACCCAAAGAGGAGGCTTTACCTAACCCTACTGCCAACAACGTTCCTTGTTTCCTAGAGCCGGCCAAACCAAATAAAACTATATTAAATACTAGTAGTGGTATATAATAAACACTTGAATTTATCATATTAAAGCTTTCTTATTTTGGTTGGCGTCTCATTAAGGATCAGGGTGTGAGTGTGTTTTTTTTTATAGATATTTTATACCCCTTAGCACTAATGATATAAATCTATTTAATTTTTATAAACAAACTCAAAAAAAAAACCCAAAAATTGACCTTATTTAATTTAATTTTGATTATTAAATTACTTTGATGCCATATTCAGTGTTTTGGACTTTTTTATGAGGTTTTGGGATGGATTTATTTTAAGAAATCAATGGCAATTTTATAATTTATAAGAAGTTAAAAAACTCTTTGTGAGATTGTAAATGGACTTGAGGTGTGTTTTTAAAATTCATTTTATATATAATTTGAATGCTTACATTGGGTATAATATTGATCCTCCTTTTTTCTTTTTTCTTTTGAGTTGGCATGGATGGAGGAGGAGCTTGTTTCTTTTCTAGTTTGAACTTGAGCTTCCAGTACCGTACAGATTGGGTCCTGCATACCACAAGTATGCATAAAGGGCGTGTGGTGCTAACTCGCCCAATATAGGGAGGCCCGCGACTTGTGCAGCCCAAAATTAAAGAATCCGCCTAACATTTTTCAATGCAATTTTGAAAAGACAGACCCATGTGCTTTTATTCGCACTAGGGCCCTCTCGAACAGATTGCCCTTGTACATTGTCCTTTTACCACGCTCTCCACTAATGGTATCCTATATGGCTGGCTCTTCCTCTCGCACCATAATCGCTTTGCTCGGTGCCTCCTAAAATGCAATTCCTCTGCTGGGTTTGGGGTAACGATGCAATTTTGCTTTATAATATATAATTAGTCCTATCCTAGGCTTTGGAAAGCCGAAAAGATAATTAATAATCTCATCACTGAAAATCAAAGAAACAACCATAGTTCACAATAGATACGAACAGGAGCTGATCATAAGTCTAACAACCAAATCGTGAAGCTCCACTGGAGCTAGATGGCCTCTTTTAGCAGCCTCCTAGTGAGATCTTTGGGAAGTCCCATCACGCTATCAGCTGTCCCTACCTGCAAGAAGCACCACCAATTCAAATATGACCCATCAAGAGACATACGGCTGATTATCCAGTAGAGAGTAAAGGCCCCATTCCTACTAAAGGGATCATGTACTTGCCCACCAACCGAACCATGAAGGGACAAGCTTAGGATTCATTAAACAAAAGGTTTTGGATCAAAAGACAAGACAAAAAACTGTTGGAATGGACACAGGGTACCATAATTATAACATATGCCATTGTGCTTCTCCTGAAAAATGCCTCTATGACTATTATTTACAACTTTGGAACAGAGAGTAGAAAACCAACCACTTCTTTAACAAAGGGAAGAATTAGAGGATGTTCTATTATGAGTCCCCCAGCAACTTTGAGCACCGTCCCCTCCTCAATCTGGCGTGGACAAAGCAGAAGCAAAAGGTGCTATTGTCATCATCTCACCAATCAAGGAAATAAGTTAAAAGTCCAAAGTGGATACAGAACAACTCTTACCAGCTTCTCAATGATTTCATCTGGTATTTCGTGGAAATAAATCTGCAAGGAATCCCAAATAGATATTATCCCTAGATATGATTGATCTACTTGTAGACATTTTTGGCTAAGCATTGGCATAATGGTGCTAGTAAACTATTCAATTTCATGTTCCAGAAGCTACATGAGAAGAATAAAAACAAATAAAAACACTTTAAATAAAGATAAAAGTTTGATGAAAAAGAAGCAAAACGTACCTCCACTCGATCCCATTCTCCTTTACTGAATCCGGTTTTAAGGTTTGTAACATGCACAGATCCCACTGTTGCTGAATGTCCTCCAGAATAGTCTGCAATTCATGTTAGGAAAATTACAGAGTCAAGAAGTAAAACATCAGGGACATAGAATGTAATCAACCATTAAGCCCACCTTTCAAAAATTGCCGTGCTTCTTCCTTGCTGGATGGTTTTTCCCTGATCACACCTTCATAGACCACCACCTCCAGATCATTTTACAATAAGAGTAAGAAATAACAGATTTAACATTCGCTGCTTCATAAAGGGAAAATTTCTAAATTCCTATTTTAACAAACAAGTCATATCACCAGGGGAGCATTTATGTTGAAGGACACAACAAGTGCACACAAGCCCTGTGGGCACAAAAAATTCATGGTATGGCAAAGGTGATGTTTGGAGGCATCCACAACATAAGATATAATACTACCTAAATAATCAACATGAGGAGCAGAAAGTGAGAGCTTCACACAATTCATGCATAAAAAATCAAAACGAGTAACAAGTAAACATGGGCCAAAAATGAAGTTATGCTAAGTGATTAACAGTGTCATGATGTCATGCATCCTTCTAAGGAAGTTTCTCAGTCCATAGAATCTAAAATAACTGACATCAAAACATTACTTAAATCTATACGTCTTACTTTCTTCCTTAACCTATTCAGGATATTGAGGAAGAGGTAGGTATGGCAAAAGTTCCATACATGCATTTTGGTGTATTCTTTTCAAGCTTAAATATGCAAAGCATACATGACAAGGACACCGACACTATAAATATGCTATATAAGATGTGATTTATACTTGATCAGAAGTAATTAATAGCGTTGGTTCGTCATCCTTTATGTAGTCACCAACTGGGAGCCTTTGTGAATTAGCTTCTGCCTGAGAAGTTTCCATCAGCTAAGATAGGTAAGTCAGTTCTATTTCAACCAGAAACCAGGGCTTCATTGAGACAATGCCAATACATTAATAACAGTATGCAGTAAACACAACACGTGCACATGCAGACACTTATACACAAGCAAAAAAAACACCTAAACTTACATGGATGAAGCAGTTGAGCATAACAAAATTATAATATTAGGATCAACCAATTAGCATCTTGCTTTATTTTCTCAACCACTATCAAAAACAAAAAAGCCAATGTATCCTCCATAAATGTCACTAGGTGATACCAGTATTTGATGCCTTCTATTGTTAAACAGGGAGATCATAGCAGATATATAGATGTATATATAATTTATTTTAAAAAGGCCATACTGTGTCTGCTGCAATCACAATAGTCGGTTCAGCATCCTTCTCTTGATTATTGATAGTTTGTAGTTTGGATATAATAGCATCAGCCTGAGATGCAGTTTGCATTCAACCCATAAAAGAGCATCAGTCTGATATCAACTAAAAGAAGAACATTCTAACTTTAGCTGACTAGCATTTTCAGTTTTAGATTCTTAATGGAGAAAAAATAAGGAAAGGAAAAGAAGACCAAACCTTTGCCTGGGCAAGAACCAAAACCAATTCCTCTGGCTTTTCCTTTCTGATGCATTTCTCGTCAATGTCTGCAGTCTACTAATAAAGGGAGTTTACTTTCTAAAATCAGAAGGGAAGATAATTCTGGATCTTTCAGATGGAAAATTAAAATTGGCAGTACCATGACTGTGAATTCGTATCCCATTTCAGCCAATATTTTCCGACGTGCTACTGAAGCTGAGCCTAAAATTATCTGAAAAATCGCACACGCACATTAACATCATCTCCGAGCAGCAAAGTTTAGTGGAAACGAGTACAAGTTTCACATTAACGAAACTAATCTCATCTTAAGAGTAACTAATCTTTTCAGGTCCATCAGTTCTTCCTAATCATAATACAACACTCTATTTCGGAGAAGCGTGTTTGGAGCTGAAACCAAACAGTGCCCTAATATTCTGCAATGTGACCTTCTTTCAATTTTGATAACCATTGTTAAAGCTTCGTTATCAACCGCAATTAACTACGAGAAACGCATAGAAACCCTAGCTACATAGTTCGAACTTCAAATTGTGCAATGAGAAGCAAGAAACTGGTACTTGTGCAAGGAGAGTGACGAACCTTGAAAGACGAAGAAGAATTGGCTTCCATGGCAGTCAATCAGTGAGTCACTCCGAGCCTTCGAACTCGGAAGAAGCAGTTGATATGGGGCTCGTACACGAGGAAATGCCAAAGCGGTCTTGGCTTTTTTCACGCCGTTTACTCATTTAGGCCCGTTTTTACGACGCCGTATTGGCATTTTAACCCTAACGCGTCACTGTTGTGCAAAGTACGACGAATACAAATTGGTCGTATTGGCCTTTTCGAATTTTTTTTTACGTTTTCTTGGGACCGAGCCCAAATCGGTTTGAATGAACCGCCTGAACTCGAGGCAATGTGGCCCAATGGATATTGGCGGATCGAAAGAATGTCCGAGCCTTGTCAGCTCAGTTCCGTGGGAGAAAAAGGAAAATCAGGATAACTTTGTAAATAATTTTCTTAATAAGGGTAATTGTTAAATAAAATTTATTGTTTCAGCTAGCTCTTCTTCTTCTAGTGGTTTTTCTCTTTTTAATGATTTACTAATTTTGAAATAAAACTGCTATATAATAATTGGACGTCTTGAAATTTTGTGAACTTAGTAAAAATTTGGGTTTAAAATGATATAATTACCTAATCATATAAATTGGATATTTGCTTTGAAAAAAAATAGATCTATCACTTAATTATGGAAATCTTGTAAGTCAAGTAGAGAGTGGCTCATCATGTAAGTTTGTATCTTCTCTCAAGGATCCCTTACACCACTTTAAAATATAAATCGGTTGTTTAGTTAGCATAATGAAGGCTCCCATTGAGTGTCATTAATATGAAATAATGAAAGAGCTGGCATGGATGAGAAAACTTACCTATACTGGGGATACCACTGACGTTATCTCAAGTCAATCACTCATTGTCATGTATTTTAACTTTCTAATATGGCAATGCAACTTTTCAACATGACATTGTGTGATAGGCTTGAGATATCGTCATGGTGCATCTCTATTACATATAAGTTATTGACATGAAGGGTCACCAAGTCAAATATTTAACACTAATTTTGTTTGGGGATGACGACCAATATTACAAATTTCCAAGTGCTTTTTCCTTCATGTCACTTCTTTCCGACATTTCAAAAGTGGCCTAGTTTTGATACTTCCACCTTGGACGGCTCTGAATGGACCTCCATGAAAGCAATGATTCTGTATATATTGATGTCATCATGTCAGTAATTAACGTGAGAAGTTTAAAAACCTAATTCGCACGTTTACGATTTGTGTGAAATAAAAAGAAGGTTTTTCATACAAACACTCCATTTCCTTCATTGAAACAAAACCAGATATACAAAAGAGACTGCACTCACCACACGGTGACCAACAAAATGACATTTTTCAATTTTCTCAGTACATTTAAAGGAGCTGCAAAGGAATATATATATATATATATATATATATATATATATAATATGACACATTCGACAAGGGAAAAAAAACAGCAAGAAATGAAACTAATCACATTTGACTGTTTGTTGTTGTCTCTTATATAGCCACTACTAGTAGAAGTTCCGCATTTTCTTTTGTGTAAGAAATACGAACTCTGGTTTACTCTCTCCTTCCATGTAGCTTTTGTTTTTTTTTTTTTTAATGAGAACCTTCATTTCATTGTAGCTTTAGACTCTTCATCCTGCATGGAAAAAAATAGTATTCAGAGTAATGCTACATTTTCCAAAAGTATTTATGATAAAAAATAATTATATAAAACAGAATATAAAACCTTAAACAACAAATGCAGACCAAGAAATTAATAGAAAATTGTAATCAAACATTAAAATAATGTTATGAGATTGATATATGTACCTTTGTTCTTCAATATCCATGGAGTTAGAGTAGGCTTTGCCGGTCCCAGCAGCAGCAGCAGCACCAGGTTTTCTATAATTGGGCAAGGGCACCTCACCAGCCTCAATCTTGTTGACATCTTCCACAAGCATCTCATAGTGCCTCTTTACTTCCTCCACTGATTTCCCACCCACGGCCCTCGCCAGATTGTGCCAGCGGTCCGGGGTGTCCTTGTCGTAAACAGCTAGGGCATTTTCGAACATCTTGTTCTGCCTCGACGTCCACGATCCCGATGAGGCCATTGCGACAACTGACCCAACACTATATATTATAATGGTTATGAGGAGAGGAAATGCGAAATGGGTTTGATTTAGTTTTGAGCAGAAAGAGAATGGCAGCGCTGCTCTTTATATACAGGAGGGAAGAGAGAGAGAGAGGGTGGGGTCGAGTTGGGTTTTGGTTTCCTTGTAAAACAATGAGGGGCTTTGTAACAACATACGTGGTTTTCTTTTTCACTTTCCAGGTAATATTTATTTCATGGGTTTTTGGATTTTAGGCTTAAACCCCAAGAATATGTAATTCAATGCATGCCATGCCGACTTTCCTTTACACAAGAAAAGTGATGTCCCTCTTTCCACTTCACAATTTCTTCTCGTAAACCTCATACTTTCACCATCCGTTACCACATTCTAGTTCAGGAATTTACTAAAGAATATGTACGTATAATTTCAATGACATTGTTTTGTCATAAAGTATTCTTTTTGTGACCGTTATAGAATATTAAAATATTAATTTTGAGAGTACTCATAATGACAAACTGGGAGTGTGAATAGCTGTTTCTCTTATATATAATGTTTGATTAATGTTATGAACTTTCACATCGGTTGATATATCTACCATTAGATTGATGGTCGTTGGATGGCACCTAATCCCAATGTGAATAGGGCATGATTTACGTGCAAGAAGAAATGCTTCTCACCCATTATAGGCAAAATTTTCAGTTATTTTGGGGTGTGCCATTTGTAAGTCATTTTCAAATCGGCTATTCAATAAATCTAGCTAATAGATCTACATTCATTACTTGTCAGTTTTTATGATTGGTAGCTTTTCAGTATAGATGTAGCTGCAGCTAGCAAGAAAAGCACTTCAATATATATAGATGACCTGGAATGTGTGACTTCAAATTTCCAAAACCAAACTTAAATAGCTTTCAAATTCAAAGTACTGGTTTGCAACATTAAGTTTATTATTAATACTTGCACCTGAAGTTTACCAAGAGGGTACTTTTGCACATGGCCCTGCAACTTGATTAATTACTTTAACTGGTATACATTACTATATTAAACAAAATTAAGTACCTCTAGACTAGAACAATGCTTGAATCATTCCTTACAATGTCGGTAAAATGAATACCGCATTAGAGGTGGGTCCAGTCCAGGTAATAAATCCCGCGGCTGTACTAGTTTTGGCATTCACGGGTTCACCACAACAACACACCATGCGGCCCAGATAGATAATTGATATTCACGAAAGAATGCCATGGAACTGTATGAGGAGGGTACGCAACACACAAAAATCACTCTGCTTTCTATCTTTTCAGGCGTTTTCTGCGTTTGTGGTCAATCTCAACCCAACCCTGCACTCACTTGTTTAGTCGTTACTTTCTTATCAAACAACCTTCCAAAACATTTCTAGCTGGCTCCTCATGCCACTCTCTCACTCCGTACCTGCATTGCATTATCTATATATCATATATATATATGCTTGAATTCAACATTAAAGGATATGATTTCTAAACGTGGCCCCAAGCACATCACATTCAAACTGTTCTGCCCCACACTACAAGAATACCATTGAGAATTTGACACCATTCTTGAGACATTAATGAGACTAGTTTTTCATTGCCAAGTAAACATGCCCCTCTTTATCTTTTAACCTGCACAACTTGTATCTGAGTGCAGGCAAAATTTCCAATACTAGCTACCAATTCGTACTATTTTCTTACAGACAGTTGGCAATGCTTTTCTTCGGCTTGATTTTCGTAGAATCTGATTGCAATATGTGGCCAGTCTGTTGCTGTTGGTTGACACAGTGCAGCTGTCTTGAAAGCAAATATTTATTCTGTCTTTTGGTTTAAGAGACTCGTTTTAGAAAATGTGATGGATACCAATAAACAATTTGATAAACTACATATCTGTAACTCAACAAATCTTGCTTTCCGTAGTTTATAATGTTCACTTGTACTTTTCTCTTCTTGATTCAATTGCTGTCTCTTACTGCTATAAGGGAAGGAGCACTGAAAGGGGTTCCTAGTCATTGGCTTTGGATATGTACTGATATATGCAAAGGTCCTTTGTGGTGACCCTGCCCTGTTGAATACAACAGCTCAGGCAACTTTTTTGAGCAGCACTGATCCCTTGAGTTGAGGTACATATAAATGTTTCCGATGCTATATATTTGGAATCCTTATCATCATCCACGTCACGGTGCAATAAGAATTTATCTCTATAGATATGCCTTTCCTTCAATTTCAAAAGCTGTGACAGTACTGTTTTTCCTTTCCTGGTGGCCCTTGTTGCAAGTTGGAGAGCCTGGTCACCTTTTTGGCTTCCATTCCATGGCCATCATAACTTAAGGAAGATGCGTTTCGATCGATGGATTCTTTCGAAGACTAAGGACTGGATACTGAATAGGTTCTCTTGATCAGACCATAGATGATGACAATGGCGAATCCATCACCTTTTATTCACAATGTAGACTAGTATGAATTTGTAATTTGCCAGTAAGTGCATGCACATGCAAACACTTGTAGAAAGAATTTAACAGTGCTAATTGCTAATTGAGGTTCTCACTTGTTGATCAAGCTCCTACAATTTTGGCAAAGGAAGTGACATAATATACCCCTACCTGCACAGTCCACACGCACAATGTGACCGATCGATGGCAATCTGGAATCCTTATCATTTGGTGCTCATGTTTCCAATGAAAATGTTGCCTTTATGGGTACCCCTTCTCTGTCCATCAACAGCTTTGCATGAGACCCTTTTTAATTTATTCTCTCTCCATCCATGCGGTCCCTCCTCACAAGTTGGAATTGGCCTAGCTAATAGACTCCTTTGCCAATGTAAGTGCTGATGAGGACTGAGGCAAATGTGTTTGAATGGATTCTTTTGGAGTCGACTTGTGATCGATTTTGTTTTTGTCTTCGGCTTGTAGAATTGTTCAGAGCCAGGGAAGGCAACCATGAACTACATACCTTTTATGAGAAGCGAATAGGGACCTGACCTGATTCAGCTTTGGATAGAAAAGTTTGATAAAAAAGAAAGACATAAACTATTCTCCAGTTCACTGATCAGATCAGAAAAGTTTGAATAGGGACCTGACCTGATCAGAAGCAGCAGCAGGTGATATGATATCTTGTCACCATGAGCTGTATAAGCAGCAGAAAGACATAAACTATTCTCCAGTTCACTGATTAGAAACCATAGAAGTTTCCTCAATCAACTCACATTAACCTGAAACTAGTCTTAAACATTGTTAAACTTAAACAACCTGTTTTCGGTTCTAATCTCTTAACTGATCAGTCTAGCTTGGGTTTATAACGTAAATCCATTCATGCAATTTTCGCACCCTTGACAAATTGGGCCAACATAAAATACCCAAATAAAAAGCCCACATAAATATTCAAACGAATAAAAAAGCCCATAGAAACATTCAAACGAATAAAAAGCCCACAGGAACAATCGTGTGTTGATTTGATTGAAAAGAAAATACAAAGTTGATTGAAGTTTCCTTCTTCTTTTGCCTTTTTTGGATGATTGTATCGTAATTAGCTTGTCATTGCATTGCGATCAGGGAGACTTCAAAGTTGCCAGGCCCCAATTGGTAGAGGTGGCTTCGACGCGGATGATGTGGGGTCCACTTCAGCCTACGCCACAATTATTTTTCCACGGAGTCATTGTTCCTGTAGTGTAGCACTCCATCATCCCGTAGGTGCGTGTTCTTTCACATTTTGTTTTGACTAGAAAATAATGTTGGCCGCCATCAAACTTTTCTACACCTCATGGCCATTGGCCCCAGTCAAATTTATCCCTTTTTGCTTTTATCAAACTCAAATTTGTATTTTCCGTCTGGATGGTTGCCGAGTTTTAATTTTATACGTTGTACATGAATAATCACATAATATTCCAGTCTACTTTCATCAATAATTGCTAAATCAAGGTGAGGACCAATCAAATCAGGGGTTAGTGACAACTCAGGTTGTGAAGTCTTGGTCTCCTCTTTGTTCTCTTGCATACTCTATAATGTTCTGGGTTTGGCGGGAGAAGAACACCTCTACCTATGTATTATGTATACGTGTTATTTTCTCCAACCTGCTAATAATTAACTACTATGAATCTTTTATATTTAATTGAAATATAAGATTTTTATTTTGGGATTCAAAATTTGAGATACGAAGAACTAGTTGGTAGTGAAATTTAAACTTATTAATATGTTTGTTTTTCAAATGAAATCAAACGATTCACCCAATACAAAAATAACGTATTAAGTAATATTCATGTAACCAAAAGTGTGAAAATACACAAAAAGAATACAACCCACACCCTCCTTAACCCAAAAATAAAAATAAAAATAAAAATAAAAATTGGTCAACATAATGTCATATCATTCTAATAAAACGACATCAAAGAAAAGTCTCTTTTAAAAGAAAGAAAAGGACTTATCTGACCTTATCTGAATTGGAATTTAGAACAAGGATCATAATTTTCATGTATAACAATTTATACCAGGAACCATTCTATTATTATTATTTTTATTTGGCCAATAGTATTATATGGGAATCTCATGTAACATGAGGCTACTAACGGTGCCAAAATATCAAAATGATATGAGTCCCCCATGGTTTGGCGTTGTCATGCCAATCAATAATTCCACTAAGAGAAAAGAGAAACAAAAAAACAAAGAAAAGAAAAATCAAAGCTTATCAGACAGCCTTTGGAAATTGATTTGTCTGATAAAAGTGATAAACATGTCGTGCAGAGATAATGATCTGTTGATCTCCCTCCAAACACAGAGTCCCAATCCAAGCACAAAGACCAAAACAGTGATTTGTCAAGTCAACCAAAAACCATCACAGAAGAAAACGAGAAGAAGCCCAAAATAACCTCATAGTCTTCTTGGTGCAGGCAGATGCCGTTTTCCAAAACCCATTTCAACCACACCTCCATAGCCATAACTATCCCGCTGGATATAGCAACCATAGTCATGGCTTCATTAATGGCTCCGGTGAGTCTGAAAATGACTTAGTGCAGGCTCGGCGGTTAGTTGGGCACAGTCTTCACTGCTCTCATTAAATGTTTTACCTTCTTTTTTGCTTCTCAAAATCTCTACTGCCCGTGCCACTCTCTTTTAGAAACTCCTCTTAAGTTTCTCTCTCTAATCAAAAGCTTATTAGTCATCATATTCCCATTTTTATTATTATAACGTGGGTTGGGTTTCGGTGAGCAACTCGGGTTTAGGCGCTGGCGTTTCAAGAATGCAGACTCAAAGCTCGTGACTGGAGCTGAGTAAGAATTTTCACTTTTATTTTTTGTTCAGTTCCACAGAGCACAAAACAGAAAGAAATTTGCCATTTTGTTTATTGGATAATTCTTGTATTGCTTAAATTTTCATTCTTTGGTAGAGAAACGAACAATCCCAGAGATGACCAAGAAGAATCTCCATTGACCATCATGAAACCGTTCTCTGTATTGTCACAAACTGAAACAGCAATGGGAGTGAGAACCCAAGTTAGCGCCTTTGCAATAGCGCTAATCTTGTTCTTGATTCAGAGCGGTTTTGCCCAGCAAGGTTCTTTAACCTCCAGCGTACAACGGTCGGCGTTACTAGACCTCCGGTCGTCGTTGGGTCTCAGAAGCAAGGACTGGCCCATAAAGGCTGACCCTTGCTCGTCCTGGACCGGAGTTAAATGCAAGAACGGCAAAGTTATTGGGATCACGGTGTCCGGTTTAAGGCGAACCAGACTTGGCCGGACCAACCCCCGGTTCGCCGTAGATTCATTGGCCAATTTCACCCTCTTGGCTACTTTCAACGCCTCTGGCTTTGCTCTTCCCGGGACTATACCCGACTGGTTTGGCCGAAGACTTAGTGCTCTCCAAATGCTTGATCTTAGGTCTGCTTCAGTCATTGGTCCTATACCTCAATCGCTTGGTAATTTGAGCAAGCTTAATACTTTGTATTTATCTGGCAATGATATTACTGGTATTATACCTTCTGCACTGGGAAACATAGCAGAGTTAGTGAATCTTGATCTTTCGCGTAATTCACTTACTGGGTCAATACCGTCCGGTTTTGCCTCTCTTCGAAATCTTACAAGGCTTGACCTTTCTTCAAATTTCTTATCTGGGCAAATTCCACCAGGTTTAGGTAGCCTTACCAGACTTCAATTCTTGAACCTAGCTGATAATAGTCTCACAGATTCCATTCCAGTTCAGTTTGGTAACCTTTCCCAGTTGCTTGAGCTTGATCTTAGCAAGAATTCGTTGTCTGGGTCATTTCCTGTGGCATTGAGACGGTTGAGGAGTTTGAGGAAGATGGAGATTGGAGATAATGATCTAGAAGGTCCACTGTCAGAGGGTTTGTTTTCAATTCTTGTTCAGCTACAAGTTCTAGTTCTGAGTCGGAATAAGTTTGATGGTGCTCTTCCTGGTGCATTGTGGTCACTTCCCAGTTTGCGCTTTCTAGATGTCTCCAGCAACGATTTTACAGGAACTCTGCCGAGCCTGGGCCCAAATGCTAGTGTCAGTGGTGCCGTGTTCAACCTCTCTTATAATCTCTTATATGGAAATCTGACTTTTCCTCTTGGGAAATTTGGTTCAATCGATTTGTCTACTAACTATTTGCAAGGCAAGGTACTAGAAGATAGTCAAAGCAATGGTACTCTTGCTAGAAATTGCCTTCAGATGGTACCAAATCAAAGGAGTTTGCAGGATTGTAGGCAGTTTTATGAACGGAAGAGATTAATGTTCGATGATTTTGGGGCCCTAGAACCAACTCAGCCACCTTTCCTTCAACCTGACTCGAACAAGAAGCGATTAATATTTATACTGGTCGGGATATTTGGCGGACTTGGCTTCATTGGGATTTTGGTACTAGTTCTGGTAGCGCTCCTGAAAATGTGCAATAAAAACACAAATCAACAAGAAAGTGCAAATGCCGGGCCTGTTCCGGATGGAGATGGCCCTTCAATCCCCAAAGATCTCATCTATGTATCAGGCCGAGGAGATTCATTTACATATGAGCAGATTCTCCAATTCACTAAAGATTTTAGTGAAGCAAATCTTATAGAGCATGGACACTCTGGAGACATATACCTGGGGTCCTTGGTGAGTGGAACACCTGTAGTAATCAAAAGGGTAGATTTGCATTGCGTCAAGAAAGAATCCTATGTGCTAGAAATGGATTTATTCAACAAGGTTTCACATACAAGATTGGTGCCACTTTTGGGGTACTGCTTGGAGCACGAGAGCGAGAAGTTTCTGGTTTACAAATACATGCCAAATCAAGACTTGGCTAGTTCCTTGCACAGAGTTACCAATTCAGAAGATGGCAATTTAAAATCCCTGGATTGGATTACAAGGTTAAAAATTGCAATTGGAGCAGCTGAAGTCCTAGCTTACCTACATCATGAGTTTAGCCCACCCCTTGTTCACAGGTATTTCTGAACTTGCTTTCAGCTATTCTTGTTCTCTGTTCATTCTATGTCAACCGTTGCTGCTTTCCTTTTGATCTGACATCTTATAGTCCTTAATCATAGTGATTTGGAGTCCTTACAGCCAATAAAAACATTTCACCTCAAGTTATTAATAGCTAAATAAAGATTTTGTGATTCTGGTTTATGATTACAACTACAACTATTGCTGAAACTGAAGGCAAATTATGCCTTGTGGTTGATTGTAAGCCATGTTATGCCCCCTCGGTACCCCTCATTCAAGACTTTAGTTCACATACTTACTCTAGCTTGTAGTTCATATTTAATTTTTCTGTATTTGCAAATTTCAGTTTAGTTTATTTAGTTGAATAAGTAATTAAAAAGTTATCTTTGGTGGTTGAAGGGATGTTCAAGCAAGCAGTATACTTCTTGATGATAAATTTGAGGTCCGACTTGGAAGCTTGAGTGAGGTCCGTGTTCAAGGGGATGCTAACCAAAATGTGATCACGAGGTTGTTGCGGAAACAACAGTAAGTGCTCATTCATTTATGAGTTGCCCTGCATTCATACGATCTTTGGCATTTTTCATCAAATTATAGTTCAGTCAGGGATATTTTTATCTGTTTTGTTTCTCATTCCTTTCTGTCTTGTCTGTCTTGTGCAGAACTTCTGAACAAACCCCTTCTGGTATCTACTCGAAACTTTTTTCTGCAAGTTTTCATTCCTTCTATTTTCTTCCCCCTCCCCATCTGAAGCAAGGCTAGATTGTTCTTTTTTAGTAGATTAACTTGTTTCGTTTCTTTGTTTGTGGACAGCCTCATCATCGGTGGCTTGCGCTTACGATGTCTACTGTTTTGGGAAGGTTTTGCTTGAGCTTGTGACGGGTAAACTTGGCATCAGCAAATCAGATGATGCCTCAACAAGAGAGTGGCTGGATCATACAGTGCGTTACATCAGCATATATGACAAGGAACTGATTAATAAGATTCTTGACCCATCTCTGATAGTAGATGATGATCTACTGGAAGAGGTATGGGCCATGGCAATCGTGGCCAGGTCCTGCCTTAACCCCAAGCCTTCCAAGCGTCCCCTGATGAGATATATCCTTAAAGCATTGGAAAACCCTCTGAAAGTGGTGAGGGAAGATAGTTCGAGCTCTGCAAGACTGCGGACAACTTCATCTAGAAGATCCTGGAGCGCTGCTTTCTTCGGTAGCTGGCGGCACAGCTCATCGGAGAGTGCCACTGTTCCTGGCCATGCAAACAGAGAGAGCATCAGTAGCTTAAAACAGCCGGGGCTAGTAGGTGGAAATGAGTCTTCCGCTTCCCGTAAAAGGTTATCAAATGAAATTTTCCCTGAGCCGATTGAAATGCAAGATCTCGAGAGGCAAGAAGAACATTAATCGAAAGAGTGCTGAACCACCAGTTTCATTGCTTGGCAACTGGGTTTATGAGGCATCTGGTTTGATGTTCATCTGGCGGAAATGTAAATGCAAAATCAAGTTGAGACAGATTCTTATTCATATTAGAGCTTGTTAATTGTAGAAAACAGGCTGCAAATTCTCTGTGATAGATGCTTTTTAAAAAATATCCCAAGAGTGGAGTATACAAATTGTTAAAGATCTTGGGAAATTCTTCATGGGACAATTTTCCTGACCAGAATTCAAATTTCAGTCGTCAAAATTTGAAAAAAAAAAAAAAAGGTCATTAATCATTAATCAACGATACATCATCTGGAAATAATATAAAATATTCCAAGTGAAATTGATATTTAGTTGTAAAACGCAAGAATCTAGGCATCCATAGCAATCACCACCTTAACGGAAAATAGTCTCTAACTTTGTACCACTTTAGGGGCAATGAAATGCTTAAGCACCTGGTTTACAGTTATTCTATTGAAGCAAATCATTTATGGGGGGAAATAAGCTTTGTACAAGCTCTGTTTTGATGCTTCCCAAAGCCGAACAACTAACTATGCTCCTCCCTAAAATGCTTGCCTCTTCTTCTTCTTCTTCTCAAAATGTTTCACAAGGGAATAATATCGAATTCATGGGGCATGTAGTCTTCACTGGGTCTGTAGTATTTGTCTGGGGAGTAGAGGCTCAAGTTGGAAACTTGGCTAGTATAAAGGCAGGCAAATCTCTCGACCTGCATTACGAAAAGCAAAGATTGAGAGCAATATTCCAAAAATGAAATCCAATTGATGAGAAGGGATGAAGGTTAAAAAGAATTTATCTATTTTTAAAAAGTCAATGTTCATCGATTTTTATTTCGCATAATGCAAAGGCAAGGTTACACCTCACCTGATGAGCAAAGCGAGAGTTCTGATAACCAGTCTTCATGAGTTGTCCCCAAATCTTGTGAAACTGCAGTTATAGGCAAGCAAACTAAAAATTCAAAATTCTTGATACAAAATTCAATGGAATTTACATGACACCGGACTAAAGCCCAGGAACTAGGAAGCACGGTTCGTGTTGTATAAGAGAATCACTACCATTTTGTGACATTCTCGTTGTGCATCTTGATGAGTGATCCGAACTCGATCTCTTTCAGACTATAAAATTAAACCATTAAGGAATAATTAATACAAAATCCACAACAGTTAAGCACATACTACAGTGGCTGAAATAAATTTAGCTTCACAGGTTAACAGCCTAACCTCCAAAGCATTGTATTCAGAAGATAGTTTTTGCTTCTCGTCGGCACTGGTGTCTTCAAATCTGAACAAAGCAACCTCACTTCTGTGTAAATATTTCCCCAAACAGGAAAAAAAGGAAAAAGAAAAGCAATATGGCCATCTAGATAGATACTGACTTCAGAGACCACTTTAAATGATGTATTTTGTCTTCAATGAGATCGCGTTCATTCCTCAACTTTCGAAGTTGCTGTATGAAACCATTGCATGCAAGTTACATTCTACTAACGCTTGTTGATTATGAAACCTCCCATAATTAAAGCAGTTTAACAAGAAGTTTAAAAAAGACCTTGCGTGTATCTCTCAATTCCCATAGGAGTTCGACCTCCCTCTCTAGCTCTGGAACAACAAGCATTGTTCTCCACCCTGCTCATAAAGACAAAAAAAAAAAAGAGGGCAAAGACAATCACATTAGGAGAAAGAAAATAAAAGAAAGAGAAAATATACATTGTCTAAAAAGTTGACACATAAGATAACTGAATATCAAAAAGAAGGGAAATTAGAAGATTTAATACCAAGAACCTTTTTGCTGCGCAAAATATCTCCATATATATGATCACCAACATAAAGAACCTACTAAAAATGTGCAAGGTATTAGACCCAAGCATCCAACTTCAAAATGGGACGACACAGCATTGATCTCAATAATCAAAGCAAAAGAAAACGTCAACCAACTATCTAGAATGAAATTCACTACAGCTTCAGGAAAGAATAGTTCACCTGTGAACTTGACTCAATTGAAAGCAGTTTATGAAGATGACCAACACTGCCTCCCTGAACCAACGCCAAAGGCATTTTTACTCAGATTAAAAAAAACTAAAGTAACATAGTAATTAATCAGCAAAAAATAAAATAAAAGGGAATACTTGTATATAGAAGACAAGGATGGTAGTGAATTCATTCAAAGCAATTCAGATAAAGCTCTTAATATGGTTCTATGATGCACGAGATATATTTAGAAGAGTACCTGAAAAACTCTACAAGCCTTAACTCCCTTCAGTGATAATCTAGGTGAAGAACTTCCAACCTTTTTATAAAAATATAAATTAATTATTAAAACTAGATAAAACAAGGGAATACATAATGTGCTAGACATGAACTAACAAAACTAGCATACCAACCTGAGCCATAGGAGAACCATTATCAGTATTAAGTAGCATCCCAGACTCATGATCAACCTCAAACAGATTAGCACGATTACCTTCATGGAAGAAGCTTGGCTTTGCACTGTATAGGCAACAGCTTTCAATGGTTGGTATAAAGACAGTAACTATGATACAGATGCTAAACTGTACATAGTAACTTATATCAGTGTGGATGTGAAAAATTAAATGGCCTAGGATAGGACGAAGTGGAGGACCATGATTTAAATGATTATGAACACGAGTATAAACAACATAAATAAAAAAAGCTATAGCATGTCAAAGGGTATGGCAATTGAAATCTACAATAGCATTCTTCAATTGAATGGTAATATAGTGCTAAAGAACAATAACAAAGTAAGATTTGAGGAAAAGGAAAAAACATGACCTGCCAGTGATGACAACATCAAAGTATTGAAGCCAGTCGAAATTGCATTTTCTACTACCATCCAATGTGCGTGACCCACAGAGGAAATTCATTACTATGTTTGTGTAGTCCCATAAACTGTAAGAAGTAATTTAAAAAATAAATAAATAAATAAGTGTGATTATCAGCAATAATATATGAAATATTTTCAAATTAAATTAAACAAAATTGAAACTTTTTCTTTTAAAAATAGTGCACAAAATTGAAACTTAAAAGAAGCAAAAATACCTGTTTGTCACCAAGAATGTAGCACGGCCAGAATCTCTCAGCATTTTGAGCATGGGAACTATGGTTGTATCTTCATTAATATACCTTGTATCAATAAGTATACAGACCAAGTAAGATTGTTTTACTTTCCATTATGGATAGATTTGTATTATGTGAAACTAATATACAACGTTTATCCTTACCTTTTAGGGTCTTTTGCTACCATTTGCTTTAAAGTTCCATCACGGTGGCACAAATCAACTGCAGCTCGAACATCCTTATACATAACAGAGTAACTGAAAAGGAAAAGAACTGAATAAATATTGATATCGCAGAAGTTTGTATCTCCATATAGCAAGTCATATTCTTACTCGGCACCCTTCGGAATTTTTTCCAGATTTTTGTCTTTGAAGTCTACCAATTGAGCAAATAGGTAAGCTTCAGCTAAAGAAAAGAGGGTATCAATGAGAGCATAATCAGGCTCATCAAAGGAATCCCGTATTAATGTATTTCCATAGGTGCCAACTTTATCTTCCTTAGACAACTCTTTGAATCCATGGTAGGCAACTTTCACATACTTATGCCGATCCATCTGCACAACCATAATTACAAGTATTTCACGCATAGATTCATGTAAGTAAGAAAGAACAGAAATCCAACCTAAATTGGACTGACAAAAGACAAACATCAAAACACATAATCTGCAAACAAAAAAAATTAAATCAACCGGATTACCTTCAAGATGTTTCCTCTCTTCTTATCCAGAACCAAGCCTCTGACCATATATGTCCAATCAAAGGACCAATCCAGCAACTACATCAGGTAATTATTATTAATCAGCATACTAGGTATTGCTCATTCTACAAAGATAGTAAAAATGTTTGCTAAGTGTTTAAAAAAATTGCACATAACAAAGAAAACATTACTGGGTTATTTGAAATATGAAACCAAAATGATTGAATATGTTAAATGTCAGCAACATCAATTTCTTCCTGAAACGGAAGGAACATATGATAAAACAGACAAACCTCACGTGGGTATCCTAAATCATACACCAATTTCCGGATAGTTCCATCATATGCAAGAGACTCAAAGGTTTCTGGCTTGTATTGTGCCAATGTGTAATCCATATCAAACCCTACTGCAAGAATACTCTTCATATTCAACGATCTGTTGCAGAAGATCTGCTTTCTTATGTCAATTTTACATCCTCCTTGGGGAGATGACCATACACATGGCTGTTGACCACCATCACTGGAACCCAAATGTGAAAAACGTGAAGAGTCGTCACCTCCTACAGCAGTCTCGTAGCCTTTTTCCATTGAATAGCTGGCATGCAATTGATTACGGCCTGACAGAGTTTAGCAGTAGAGCAAAATTTAGAGCTTCTAATGGTGACTGAGAATGATCATATTTGCATTTAACTAAATGAGGTACTACTATATTATAGATTATGACTAAATACTGTACTTATTTAGAAGGCGTCATGCATAGAACATCATAGACATGCAAACACTGTGAATGAAAGGGGCAGTTGCGATATTTCACAAAGCTGTTGTGTGTTCAAGAATCAAAGTAAAGGTAAGTCCCCATTATCCCTCGTTCTTTACTTGACCATTTTTGAAAACTTCCCAAACTAAAAGTCGTTTTCTTTCTTACAGAAAATGAAGATAAAGAAGAAAAAGAATAGACCCTATTTCCTATAATCAAAGAACCCAGACATCGTACCTGAAGTGCCAAACAAAAGAGCAGCACAGTGCACCAGGCTAAGTTCCAACTCTAAGAATCCTCCAAGCTACGCTCCAAGAGACACCTAAAAATCCAATTTCTCAATTAAAGAAAAGCTCTGTGCTCTCAGTACATACCCCCCACACAACACAACCCAGTACTTATAACCCTATCTACCTACTACTAACTCCCAAAAAGTTTCACGTCGACAACTAAGAAGCAAAAAACAACAATCAACCAAGAGCTTAACCACACCTCAAATTCACACTTATCAGTTACACAACTGGTTCAGCTCAAAACGATACCAGAAAGAAAAAGGAAACACGAACCTACGGTATGAATGCCTTTTCTTTTTCCGGGAGAGTGGGAGCGATCTGATTTCCTGAGAATGGCGGAAGTGAAGCGAAAGGGGGGAGAGAGAGAGGAAGGGGACGTGGAGAGGTCAGGTGAAAACAAAGCGAGGCAGAAGGAAGCGGGTTTCTTGGGAATTCGCATGATTGATTTAAATAGGCATTTGGGGAGAGGATGAGGAGGGAGTGAGACAGAATCGGATTCGGGAATATTAGGGGAGATGCCAATGGCGATGGGATTAGGAAATTGCAGTGGAAGTGTTGGAGCAAGGAACATATGGAAGTTGGGATTATTATTCGCCCACTACATTGGGAAGTGAAGAAGAAAGAAGGGAATTAAATTCCTTGCGACGGGACGATGTTGAGTGAGAGAGCTGATGAGTTGGTTGTTTCCGTTTCAGTGATGTGAAACGGCGGTGGTGGGAGTGGTGGGAAATTGTTCATGGATTGAGATGCTGTGCCACGTAATATTGGGGTAGAGAGAGAGAGAGAGAGAGAGAGAGAGAGAGATAGAAACTGAAACTGTTCTATTATTTTAATCTTTTTTATTTTTGTTTTTCTTCGCGCATATACTGTCAAGTTATTTGGTGACCAAATTCCGTGACAATAAAATTAGAAGGAAAAAATGAGACATAATAGTTTAGGCAATTATTTTGCCCAAGAAGGGAGTAAGGCCCCGTTTGGGATTGCTTTTTTTTGCCAAAAATCTGCTTAACTTTAAAGTTAAGTAGTTTAAGGTGTTTGGTAAAAATAAAATATCCTGATTATTTTAAAAGCAGTGGCCTTTTGACAGCAGCTTTTATTAAAAGCAGACTCTGGGTTGCTTTTCAAAGCTGCTTTCAAAAGAAGTAGAGATGAACATTTAATGAATTTTTTTAATTCCCAAAATATCATCATTCATTTTAAAAAATTACACCACCCCCACTTTCACATCCAACTCCACCACTTGCACCACCATATTCACTACCTCCACAACCACCGCCACCACCACCACCACAACCACCACATCCTCCTCCTCCTCCTCCTCATCCTCCGCCACCACCACCACCACCACCACCTCCACCATCACCTCCTCCACCTCCACCTCCTCCTCCACCACCACAACCACCACCACCACCACTACCTCCTCCAAAACCTCCACATCCACCACCACCACCACCATGCTGCCATTACCACCACCACCACCACATCCACAACCGCCATCCCCACTACCACAACTACCATAATCACCAACCTCGCCTTCATCTCCACCACCAACTCCACTCCATCACTACCACTACCACCACATGATTAGTGCATATATAACACTTTTAACATCATATCTATTTTAGTCATTATTCACAGTTACAATAATTTTATATTAAAATTTACAAAACAGTTTTAACACTGTTTTTTGTGTTAACAGCACTTTAAAAATAGTGTTTACCAAACATAGAGCTGCTTTACTTTACAGTTAATTATTTTTAAAGCACAGCGGAAGCAACTTTTTTTTAAAATGACAGCAATCCCAAACTAGGCCTAATAAGGATATATCGGTCCAAGTATTTCTCAAACTACAACCAATTTGTTTAACATTCATAAACTATAAATATTACCTCTTTGAAGACGACTTCTTTGCTCATGATAATTTTCTTATTTTAAGCATCCGAAAATTTATAATTGTGTTTATCGTCATCGTAACTTATAATTTTCCATATTCGAAGTTTAGGATTCATCATATTCTTTGCTTGTTGGGGAGTTGACAATCCACACGGTTACCCAAGCAAGCAATAATGTCATTCGCATTAGCCTAGAACATGTTTGGAAATCATCACGCTCCTTCAATGCTTCTTTCACATGCCAAACATAATTTATCAATGCCATGTCTTCCGCGCTGAGTCCTAGTATTGTCCCATTAGGAATGTAAAGACCATAACACGTCTTTTGTCGATGATGAAAGACCCCCCCTGACGAAGCCATAACACCAAAATCAACAAAAGTATCGAGGAAATGCTAAATAATACGATGGAGATTAGAGAATCCATGAGAGTTGGAGGCTTGATAAATCAAATAAAGAGGTTGGGATGAGAAATTTGGACTAAAATAAGATAGATGTGAGTGAAGCACATGAAAATGGAGATGTTAAGATGCACACCGTGATATGCGTTGATTTTATAAATTGGGTGGAGGAGGCGACCACACAAGAGAAAAGGAGAGTAAAATAAGAATTTAGTGTTTGAAGGTGATCTAAGAAATGGATTTAATTTACCATAAATTTAGAAGAAAATAATAAGAGTATTTGTGCCAAGTTAAAATGAAATGAAATACTATTATATATAAATGAATTTTTTTCTTCAATTTAGGCAAGTTATAAAGTCCACAAACCGGTACTTGTGCCGGTTATAAACTAATCACTTAATGAAATTTTATAGCATACTGAGTCAAAATTTCATTCATGTACATTGATGAGAATAATATATAAAAAGGAGAATTTACATAAATACCACATAAATTTTTAGGCATCATACATAGTTACTATGTGAACTTTTAATTTATACTATTAACCACCTTAACTTTATAACGTGTTGTAATTTACCACTTACGTTTAACTCCGTTAACATTTCTTTTAAGTCAAGTCACATGTGTACTATAATTTAAAAACAAACCAACCGAATTATCCAACGACCCCTTTTCACCTTTCTCCCCCATTGTCCAGCAGCCAGTGACAGACCTGTTAAGGCGCAGGGAGGTGCAACTGTACCTTATTTCACTAGAAAATTCAATATAGGTGCTGCATATTGCACCTCAACTCAACCTGAGAGGTGCACTCTAGGTGTTTGAAGAAAAGCTTAAATGAGGTCCATTTACTGCTCCACTGCGTTGTGTTGTTATGCAGCGCGCTTGTTTTTTTATATTTAAATCTTGGCCAAAATTACACATTGGCTGACAAATTCCTAGGTTCACCAGCCCTTACCCTCTGCATAGATAACTCATATATATATATATATATACATATATAATCCCCTTCTATAGAGGGATCATTCAAATAATTTTATTTGAGGGACACCCTTTAAGGTCCCCTATGAAGAAAAAATTCAACAATCCAAACCATCTATTTTTTAAGTCTATATTCATAGATCATTCTTGCAAAAAATTAGACAAAGCAGAAACCGTTTCGACATCCAATTGTATCCTACAAAATTAATGAACAAGGTGCTTCAAGAAATTACTAAAATTTCAATAACTCAATTGAGTGGTCAAATGATATCGGATTTAAGTTATTTTTTATAGAAATGATATTTGAATGATTATCTAAAAAATAGACGGTTTGGATTAGTAAAATACAATGTATAGTAGGCCCTACAAGAGTGTCCCTCAAATAAACTTATTTGAGAGATTCCTCAATAAAAGCTATATATATATATATATATTCCAAAGAGAGGAAATAATGGTGAATTGAAAAAGAATATGAGTTTATGTAATTCTCTGTTTGTGTACAGGTGCAATTTTCCCCATAAATAAACTACGGTTTTTTTTATCTCCATATTTGGTGTGTCAAATTCATAAGATCAAATCATTACCATATTGATGAACAACTTGGCGGCTCTCTCAAGGGATAAATATGTTGGTTGTACGATAGTGTTTGGTTGTGATTAATAATCTTACATACTAATTATTGAAGTCTTTGGGGATATAATAAAATTTTCAAGAAAGAAACTCATGCATGCATAACCATGTTAACATTGAATTCGGTGGAGAGAGAGATATATGGGTTATGGAGGGGAGTTATCTATGCATAGGGTGGGGATGAGGTTGCTGGGCAGTGGGGGAGAAAGGTGTTGGAACTTAGAAGGGATTGTGGAGGTCCCCGAATAATTTGTTTTGTTTTGTTTTTTTAATTTATAATTTAGTTATAGTGAATTGACGAAATTACTTTTAAAAAAATATCACATACGACTTGATTTAACAATGCTTATTTGAGCATTTCATTGAATTTGTCACTCGTGAACCTATATGAATACATAACAAGGGAAATGGATCAAAGAGGTTTTGTTGCCCTCTATTTCCTATTACCGTTTCACTGCTTGTTTTTCCCCTTCGCTTGAGAATAATAAATTACCTTCGATGGAAGCTTACTAAAAGTTTTAACGGAGTTAAATATAGGTAGTTAATTGTAACACTTTACAAAGTTCATATTCGGTCTAGTAACACCTAATCCTCCAGTTATTGAAATAAATTATGAATTCAAATATTAAGGGGCACAATATTTTAAAAAAACGAATTTTGGTGAATTTTTTAGAGTATCTCCAAGACTAGCTAAACCCACTTTTTTAATGACCCAATCTTATTAAAAAAATAATTAAATATGTAAAGTTACTCAACATGCTGGATGGGTTTTACTAGAAATCCGGTGGCATCGCATAAAAAATGCACTCCACATCCACATGCGTCCAAAACTAAACAATTGATTGATGCGTCATCTCAGCTGTGGCTCCCATTGCAATATCTCTCTTTCTCTCGCTCTCGATCTCGAGTAATTTTCACAAACAACCTGCACAGCGAGTCCACGTAGGACGACGCACATCCACGAAACCGTAACAAGGAAAACGTGCACGCCTTCTCCCAAAATACAAACAAATTCAAGCCCAACAGCGAACGCCTAAAATTATCTTTTATTTATTTATTCTGTTCACTATCACACTCAATGTGCATCAACGAACAGTCGTACTCGTACGTTCGAGACTTATATAAATTTTTAAAAAAAAAATTAGGATATCATTTTATCTATATCTATATATATAAAGCAAAAGGCACAAAATAGTAAAATATTTAAAATACCAAAAAAATATCCTTAATTAATGTAAATATTAACAATTAAAATTATTAATTAAATGAGGATAATATGGTAAATTCACATTTTTTCATATAAAAAAATTAAAATTAAAAGAAAAATAAGATAATTGATCATATTTTTATAAAACACAACTACCAATTATTATTTTTAATTCTAAAATAAATTAAAATTTAAAAAAAAAATCATCTCGCAGGTGCGAAGCCTTGCAAAGATGCTAGTGAGAATAATTGAGCTGAAAAATTATTTTTTGTATTTATTTATAAAATTTACATAGGGTACGAAAAGCCCAAGACCAGCTAAGCCTAAATGTTTCTAGCCCAGTAAACTTAAAAACTCCCCTTGAAGCCCATTTACAATACAAATAAAGTGGATTATTTTTAATTAATTTGTTCTGGCTAATAGTATCCCGCCACGTCAGAAGTGCAAAACGTCTAGTTGTATAGCGCGCTGACTCACCCCCGCCATACGTCGTCACAAAAGTAAGAAACTGAAACGCAAGAACTATGGCACTTGCTGGGCACCGCCTTATCTCAAGCTCCTCATCATCTACTGTAACTGCCATTTCATTGTTCCCTCCAAAACCAAAACCCCCAATTTCAAATCACAACTTCTCCAACCATGAAATTCCAAACTTCTTGCACAGTCGCAGAGACGTTGCTTTGCTCTCCTTCATCGCTCTAATTCCTTCTCTTTCGCGACCCGACCCGGCATTCGGACTCTCCTTCGGCATTTGTGAGCACGCATCATTGTGATTTCTTCATTTACTTTTCTAGTCATTTGCTGTCGAAACCCTAATTTGTCCATCTTTGCGCAGCAGGACCAAAGGATTGGCTTCGAGAACAAAAGAAGAAGGCCTCCAGGTTCCTCTTGGCCCCAATTGATGCCTCTAGAGAGAGCCTCCTCACTGCTCATCGAATACTCAGTCTCTCTCTCTATCAATATATATAAATCTATACACAAATATGTAAGTGTATTTTTTCATATATCCCTCATTGGTGCTAATTTGGTTGTTTTTTACAGCGGCTACCGATTCTAATAGTACAAATGAAGAGATAGAGGAGGTTCAGAGACTTTTTAAATCTGCTGCGAGGGATTGCGTTCCAGAAGACAGGAATTCATTTGTTGCATTTCAAGCCAATACAGGGGTTGAGGTTCGGCATTTCGCACCCTTCTCATTGTCTTTTATTTAATCTGAGTGATTAAGCCGCTCTTAATTTCTAATTAGTGCATACGGTAAACTGTTTAGCTTGTTACGATAAAAACTGTACTCATGGTGAGGCTTCTTAGGACGTGTTCGAAAAATGGGCCTAGGCGGCGGGTCCTATATTTTTTATAATTTTTTTTCCTGACTTTAAAGAAAACCTACCTCACGCTGCCTCTCATTTCAAGTATTTTTCTTTGTAGTACTATTATTTGCTTTATGCTTAACTTTTTCCCTGTGTTTTATATCAATTATGGTACTTTATAATTTATATATCCTTTTATTTTGCATGATTTTGGTATAAATTTATAATTTGTAGTACAAAATATTTTTTTTAAAAGAAAAGCCTAGGCGCCCGCCTAGGCCCTGATTACTCCTCTAGGTGCTAGGCCCCTGCCTGCTGCCGGCCCTCTAGCGATTTGTCGAACATTGTAAGCAGCATATGATGCTAATTTGAAGGAATTTTTAAGACTATTTTGCATGACATTGAAAGCATCTTGTTGTAGGATAATGGAGCTCTTGAACTTTTGCTAATTGACCTCATATTAGCTATAGCTTTATTGTCCAAATTCATTTACTTCACAGGTTTGCACATTCCGTCTGGTTGTAAAGAATGCGGCGTCGTTGCTTGGTGATAAGGATCCTGTAAAATTGGAAGCTGAATCCATGCTAAATGATCTTATAAGGTAGCAAAGCCAGTGTTCCTTGCCTGTATTCTCCAGGCTGGTGTACATGTTATGTCTGACATATTTTCACGGTCAGGATTACTAAAAAAAAAACATGTATTTTTTTTTTTTTTGGCATATATGTTTGGTTGTCCATACCCTGGTTTTTTTTTCTCCTCTGGCAAAAAGATTATTGGATAAAGCATTCTTCATTTCATCAAATATCATACCCTGGTTATCGAAATTTACTGTTTCTCTATAGAATTGTTGTATTATTTCTAACATTTTCATTTTTGTTTCTGTTTTCCATTGCTTATTGTATTGCAGCTCATTCACTTCTCTTAATGTTCTGGTAAATGAGACTGACGTTCAATTTTCCTCTGAAAGGTATGTCTCTTTTGTCAAGATAAACATGGGCAAGGGAGAATTTTCTTGAAAACATGCTCTAGGAATTGCATGTAGAAGTTTATTTACTTTCAGCTTTGTCTCACTCTTTACCCTTAGATGGAATTTTGTGAGTAACCTGTTTGGGTTAATAGGCACCAAGTTGTAGTAGTAACCATTCATTTTTCTATCTGACTAATTTTTTTGTTGGGCTGCAGAAAGAAAGTTGCAGATTCTCTCATGGATACCATATCATCCCTAGACAAATTTGAGCAGGGAATTAAGGACTGCCTTGAAGCTTGACCAATATGTATTTTGTTTTCCTTGGAGAACAAAACTATCTTGTGGATGACATGTTTGAAATTCTGCAGACGCATGTTTATTCCAGATTCAGAAATCTCCCTTTGCTCTTTCTGTTCAGTGTCTTGATTTTTCCTGTCATGTTCTTTGACCTTATTTTGGTGCGTTCTTTTTCCTATAAGATAGATCCTTATAATTTAGTATCGTTATTGAAGTAAGTAAATGCTAGTTTTGTTGCGAAGTCTTCGTGTTGCAGTCTCAGTTTCTAATTGTAGAAATATCATTCTGGTCGTTGTTATCAGAATGGGATGCAAGTAGCTCTGTAGAAATGTACATTTCGTCACATCTTAAGTCATTCTAGTCATTCAGTTAATCTAATGGTGAAAACCAATCCACAAACTAACTGTCTGGCTTGAAATGAAGCAAAATGCACACTTATAAATTTTTACTTTGCATACTGAAGGTTACCAATTGTCGGTGAGCATTGTTGATAATTTGCCTAACATAATTGAACAACTGAATATGTATATATTTGTTTGCTAATGAATTTGTCAGACATCTCAAATTCATTTGAGTTCTCATTCCAATGGAATATATTTTCCTTCGACAGTACTACAAATATTGATGCCTACTCCTATGCTGCTTTAATTTTGAGTTGACACTTGTGGTATCAAATTATAAATGATCTGTTGGTCCCTGTGGAGTGGTCTAATAGGTAATCAGATGTTGCTACACCAACTGGCAGCGAAGTGTTCCATCATCTGGCTGTGTTTGTACTGACCTAGACAAGCTGTGCAGCTAGTTGGGGATATTTAGTGAACATCAGCTGGCCATCTATGGAATAGTTTGCTTTGGTGAACCAGAAGCCTCAACCAAATACAAGCGACAACATGGTGTTCCATCATCTGGGTGGGTATATACTGACCTAGGCAAGCTGCGGAGCTTGTTGAACAGATTTAAGGGATCGTGCATGAGCCCAAAATGAGCATCTGGATCACCAATTTGTGAAAGTTTAACATAAGAAAAGCCAAGAGATGGCAGGAGATGATCAGGCCAATCGCTGTAGAAATGGAAGATGGAACTGGAGAGACTGGTTGATGGTTTGTTCATAAAATCTGCCAAGAGCACTGTGTTAGTAAGCGAGCACTTGTCTGCTATGATTTCAAGTACTTGTGTGGCCTCAGAGTGGGATAAGTAGTAGAGGATGCCTTCCAGAACCCACACTGTGTTCTTCTCTGGCACAAACCCTGATATTTGAAGTTTTTCAAGCCAGTCATTGCTTCTGATATCAGCTGCCACTCTGGTTATGGATTTTGCTGTCATCGTTAAATACTGGTGATCGTTTGTAGAATCCATCGCTGCTTGCAGAAGAGTGGCTTTAATTTGCAGGACTTCAGGAAAATCAACTTCGAACACATTGCTTTCCTTCAAGCAACTCAATCGGTAAGCCCTTGCATCCATTCCTACAAAAAGAAGTGCATATTTCATTTTAGGCTGAATTTTTACTTTCTATACATGTGAGATTTGAGAAATTTTCGTTCCATATACATGCTATTAATAATTCAATATTCACTACAATTAGTATCTCGATGGGGCATGGTCCAAAAGTTTGTCCTGGTTTCCTAAAGCTAGCACACATAAATGACCAATAATTCCTGACCTGCATAAGGGGATCAGTTTTGCTAGAAATGGTCAGAGCTCTACAAGGATTCTCCCAGTAGATTGTGATAAAGCAATGTAAATGAACAACTAATCCAGTGTTGGGATTATCTAGTACCCAGAACTCATATGCTTTGAAATCTACTTTACAGCAAAAAATTCCCCAACATCATGCATCGTAGGCACGAAGTTCACCTTGATGCATGCCGCATTGGTTCAATAAATGCTGTTAACAAAAAAAATTTGTGGTAGAGTAGTTACTAACCTGCCCCAAGAAGAACTACTTGTGCTTCTCTGTCATTGAAGGAATGAAGTGCTGCTTCAAGTTTTGAATCAAACCAGAGGGTTCGAACTGCAAGAATGACTCCAGAGATTTCTCGTGCTTTGTTGACACAGTCTTTCTTTATCTTCTCATGAAGATTTTTTAGGTACGTCTCTCCAGCAAGTATGTCTGCCATGGGGTCATGAATCACATGCTTCCACAAGGCTCTACCAGCTGCAGTTTGGCATGCAGACCGCTGAAGGGGATCCCATTCATTCTCAATTGTTGCATGGACTTGTCGAACAGTGTCCGTAGACAACAAGTCAGGAAGCTTGAACTCCGGCCATGTTGGGTGTTCAGGTGAGCCATTTTCTTGACTTGACATGGTCTTTAGATTGCAAGGAAAGGTCTTTAGAGTGCAGGGAAACTGAGAAACTAATAGAAAGGAATGAAGAACATATGGCATGCTATGTGTAGGGATCAAAGGTTGCAGGTGATATAAGGGATAAGAAAAGAGAGCCACACACAAAAACCAAGGGTTTGAGGAGAATGGGTTATAAGTCGCATCCAGCCTTTTTTTTTTTTTAAATGATTTTTTCCTGGATGAAAAAGGGAGGTACCAATGTAGTCCACGACTACCATAATTCACGTGCCTTCCGTTTGTTAACTTTGTTTTGCTGTATAGGCTTTATTACTAGCAGGCTAAGTACTTTTTATTGATAATTGACGACCGACGAGGAAGAGCTCCACAGAAAAAGACATTATCTGATGCGAGTGGCTCCCAGGTAAAGGAAGCCCCAGTACGTGCTCATATAACAAGTACCGTTGTTTGTTTGGTTTTTTTGCACGCGACAAGAAGGCATCATCTTTGGAGCTTTTGGTGGTACAACTTTTACTTTGCGTTGCAACAAAGGCAAATTGGCGTGAGGCTGTTCGCGGTTCCAAACAAATCCCCGCAATTGATTGGCTAATTGGGTTGCTGCGATTGCAAATTTGCACCACACAAAGATCTTCAGCCGTGCTGGTTAATTTCTCTAGGTTCTTAGAAATAATCCCATTTTAACATGACATGTTATAAATAAAAAATTGCATATAGAGCTTATTTGGGGAGAAAAACCCGAAACTAGAAAATGACAATGACAATGACAAGAAGTGGCTAGTTTTGGGTTTCTCTCTAAATAGACTCTAAGGATTTTTGTATAATATGTCATGTTAGAATGAACTTATTAATGAAAAGCCATGACCCTCTATTTGGATGAAGGAAAATAACTCGAAATTTAGCTAAAAGTCGGGAATTTAAGGGGAGAACTTTGTTTGGCAACTTAAATGCGGAATTTATTAAATGACGCATAAAAAAATCATAGAAATTGGGGCTTCAAATTTTCTAGTTTAATTTCCATCAAAATAAGCATTATTTCACAATTTTCAAAGTACCATTTATAAAATTATGTTATTTACAAAAGATATACATAAATCAAAATACTGAAATATTCAATTGCCAAAAATTCAAGTGATAGAAATCTAAATTCCATTATTTTAGAATTTTGTGTAATTTTTAATTTAATCAGAGTTATTTTATTAGCAAGCCGCTTGGGGACCATACAGTGAAATCGAGAGCCATATTACATGAGAGCGACGCGAATCTGTTTCACAGTCGGGTAAATCCAACTGTAAAAGTCAATGCTCAAAGTCAAAGGTCTCAAACTTGTTTTAACAAAATAGAGAACATCTGCGGAAAAAAGAAAATAAAAGAAATGTGGGTTTGGCGCCCTTTTTTTTAAGATAGAGTTTTTAGTATTTTTAATAGAATTTGAGATAAAAATGGTAAGGACAACATAACCAGAAAAAAAAAGCTTTCTGGTTCTATTTTGTGTTTTAGTAGGGCCAGGATGAGTAAAGTTACAAATGGCTGGGTCCACAGCCAGCGAAGCATTGGCGCGTATAAGTAGAAATGGCCGGAAATGGGAGGCAGTCGTGGCATAGAGAGCACCGTTTGTTAGCAGCCTGCAGTAGACAAACAAGGTAATAATGTAATATTATCTACAACTATACCTAACATTTCGAATCCACGGCTGACGAGGTTATTCTTATTCCCGAATTAAATTATCATCGCTCAAATGACAAATGACAGCGCCAAGTGGGTCACACAGCAGCAAGATTTTTTCATTCTCAACTAGCGCGCTGGTAAAAAAAAGAAAAGTGGTCAAAATGGGTCGTGATAAAATCGAGGGAATGGAACCGGCAAAAAAGTTATCCAAGACAATCATACGGTCCTAAGAGAGACAAAACCCACACGCACCGCTACAAATTTCGGTCTTCCGTCTACGGTCTCCAGCAACCCAACGAGCAAGCGACAGAGATGGCTGTGGAGGTGATCTGTTGTGGGACGAAGTTCTGGCTGTATGTGCTTATCATCATAGGGCTGGTGTGCTTTGCCGGAATGATGGCTGGGCTGACGCTGGGCCTCATGTCTCTCGGCCTCGTCGACCTCGAGGTCCTCATGAAGTCCGGTCGTCCTCAGGATCGCAAGCACGCCGGTAAACTCATACTCACTCTTAATTTCATTGTTTTTACTTTATTGTTTTTTGCTTGCCTTTTCGAGCTCATCTCTCAAGTTTTAAGACGAAGTAACTCATAGAATTTCGCATTTTAATACTTGTTACTTTGGGCCTTCTATGATCATCTGGGTTCTGAGCTAATCGGTTATGACGACTATTTCTTTATAGAATCCATTCAAAGGATAGTTGGTGTTAATATTCGCTGCAATTAGCTCAGTTGGGCTTATTGTGGTTCTGTGGAGGTTTTAGTTGGAAGGTGTAAATGATCAAGTAACAGATGTAGCTTGTTCAGCAGTTTTGCCTGGCTTTAAGAACGGTTTGTGGATTGAAAATGATATAATTGGTTTTTCAAGATGTCGGACACTAGGCAAAAATACTAGATGACTGAGTTGATTGTAGACCAAGTCAAACCAATAGATGACTGTATGAATCTGCAAAAACTAGTTTATGTTTAGAGGTCTAAAACTAGTCTGATTTTGGCAGCTAAGATTTATCCAGTGGTAAAGAATCAGCATCTGCTACTTTGTACACTTTTAATTGGCAACGCCTTGGCGATGGAGGTAACGTGATTTTGTGTCCTTATATTGGCATTCAGTTCTGTTTTCTTACTAATCAATTAACGGTTCTTCTGATATTAGGCTCTTCCTGTATTCTTAGACAGTCTTGTGCCCCCTTGGGCAGCCATTGTGATATCAGTCACTCTCATCCTCGTGTTTGGGGAGGTGGGTTGTTATAATAGATTATTATTAATTTGAGAAGGTATATACATACAAAAGATATTCACTTCTATTTCTTTGTACACATTACTTCAGATATTGCCACAAGCAGTCTGTACTCGCTATGGATTGACAGTTGGGGCAACAATGGCCCCGTTCGTGCGTGTTCTTCTTATTCTTTTCCTCCCAATTTCTTATCCAATTAGTAAGGTGATCTTAATATGTGAACTCACGTAATGATTACCACGACTCTAGATGTATGTCAAGTTGTGTTATGCAGCTTAGCTGAATATATGCTAGCCTATCATCTTATTTTCTCTATTCTAAATATGTTCTGTCAGCAGGTTCTGGATTGGATGTTAGGTAAGGGGCATGCCGCCCTTTTAAGGAGAGCAGAGCTAAAGACTTTTGTGGATTTTCATGGTAATGAGGTATATAACTCAACGAAGCTCTGGCTTGTAGTAAGTTCACTTTAGGCACTATATTGTTAGGAACTATACTAGTAGTCTAGTGGTATATGTTAGGAAATTTTATGTTCGGACCTATGTTTTAACTCTCTGAAAGTCCTCCTGTTTCCCATGTTCTCTGATTAAATATTGGATATGCATATGATTTATTATTTAGGCTGGGAAAGGCGGGGATTTAACACATGATGAAACTACCATCATCGCTGGGGCACTTCAGTTGACTGAAAAGACTGCAAAAGATGCCATGACTCTCATATCAAGCGCATTTTCCCTTGATCTGGATGCACCTCTTACTTTGTGGGTTTGTGGATTCCAGTTTGTTCTCTCTATCATATCTTATGCATTCTTCCATGCTTCTAAACCTTGCTCTCTCTCTCTCTCTCTCTCTCTCTCTCTCTCTCTCTCTCTCTCTCTCCAGGGAAACACTGAATGCAATAATGACAAAGGGTCATAGTAGAGTTCCAGTTTATGCTGGGAATCCCAAAAATATTATTGGACTTGTTCTGGTAATGTCATTTTGCCTTGATTATATACTTTTGTCAAAGTTGAAGTGATGCTTCATGTCTGACCCAGAAAAAAAAAAAAAGGTGAGGCTGTGCGAAAACTTATCAGTTCAATCTCGTCTACGTTCAGGTTAAGAATCTCTTGATGATTGATCCAGAAGATGCAGTTACTTTGAGAAAAATGATGATAAGAAGAATACCTCGGTATGATAGTACCACATTATCTTTTTCTCTTTTGTCATCTGATAGAAGACATGAGTTCCTGTGATTTTGAGGGGTTCACACACCTGAGATAGTTCATTTCACCATCCGTGTATTATTTCTTGTTTGGCCGGAGCTGGATTATTCTTGACTGAGCTTTTCATTTGTTCCACAGGGTTTCAGAAGACATACCTCTGTATGATATTCTAAATGAATTTCAGAAGGGTCACAGCCACATTGCTGTTGTATATAAGGATCTAAATGGGAGAAAGGAAGCATTAAAGAATGGCAAAGAGGGTGAAACATCCGTGTTTAAGGATGACTGTAAGATGCAAGGAGGCCAATCTGAGGCTCCATTGAAGAAAGGTGTGTGCATACGTTGTATTTTTTTTCCCTCAACATCCTCAAGCGGTATTCCTGATAAATTATGGCTATATCACTGCAACTTCTTTTACGTGCTTTCTTCCTTAACACCCTCAAGAGATGTGTTCTCCAACGACTTAAATCCGATAATTTATGGATGACCCACTGCCACTTCTTATTATGTCTGTCATTTCAACTACGTAATTTGTGTTTTTGGGAAATTACCAGATGGAAAAGTGGGTTCAAACAATGCTCAGATAGCAATGGACAATGGTGACGGAGGTCAACAAAATAAAAAAAGCCCACCAGCTACTCCGGCTTTTAAGAAACGACACAGAGGTTGTTCGCATTGTATTCTGGACATTGAGAATACTCCTATCCCAGTTTCCCCAGACAATGAAGAGGTTGTAGGAGTAATAACCATGGAGGATGTCATTGAAGAACTTCTTCAGGTAATGGTGGTGTTTGAACATGTTAGATTTATATATTATAGGAATAAGTATCTGAATCTGCTTCTGCAGAATTTTACTAAAGTTGCAAGTATTATATGGATACTGGATTTTTGTATTCATAATTGTTGCATATGTTGATGCAAATTGTAAATTTTTCCTTATGCCAGGAAGAGATATTGGATGAAACGGATGAGTATGTCAATATCCACAACAGGTAAGATTTAAGTGATTTTCACCTGCACATTTAGCACCATGCATTTCCTGTTAAATCATCGGTGCCCTGTCATGGTTTGGGTTTGTCCGTCATTCTGCTTAGAGAGCAGGACAACAAAAGTGCTGAAACTTCCCTGCTTGGCAAATGAAGGAAGAATACATTCCCCTTTGATAATACCTGCTACTTTGGGAAGTTAACACTATTAAAGCTTGGACAGAAAGATGATAATAATTCTTGGACATGCAGGATTAAGGTCAATATGCATGCATCTCAGGAAAAGGATTTTCACTTGAATTCACCCGAACTCCCAGAAGGGTCATCTGCCACTCCAATGATAACATCATCAGTGCCTGCAGATTCAGGTTCTACTCAACATCAAGACTCTGCTAAGGTGGCTACTATCGGTCCCATGCCAACAAGCTCACATACCCCAACACATCAAGGTTCTGAAGGTGACATGTCGAGGGATCGGTGAGATTTGTCATTGTTTTGTTCCTCGAATGAGCCAAATTTAGATGCAGAAAAGCCAAATTTTAGTTAAAAGCTCCCGTAAAATTAACCAAGACTACATACAAGTATGGTACTCTAATTATGTAGAAAGAGATACTCCACTCCATGTTTGATCAAACCCACCGCTAAGACAGCTCTCTCCTTGTTTTTATTTTTTGAATGTAAATTCTACTTGAAGTGTTACCAAAAGGGAAATTAATGACAGGCGCGGAACATTTTTTAGATCTATGCATTTTGGGAAATGGATTAGGGTTCTAACAGCAAGCCTGTGATCCAAGAGGCCCTCTCTCACAAGAATGTTTTTTCAAAGATAATAAAACTTCAAAAACATTTTCCCGACAATCGTATTTCATGTTCACGTGTTTGCTTTCTGCAAAAGATAATAGGGAGTTTCACTAAAACACCCAAAATGGGTGTTGAAATTATAAAAAAACCCAAGCACTATTTAAACATATAAACACACCCAAAACCCATCATTACACACACTCAAAACCCATTTATAAACACACCCAAAAAGTTAACTTTGGACTTGATTTTGGGTGTGTTTCTATGTTTAAATAGTGCTTGGGATTGAGTTTATTTATAAATTTGTAAAGATAATAATCATTATATCTTATATTAATTTCAGCAACGGAAAAAAGAAGGAAGATAAATAGTACAAAGCAAAGCATTCCAAAATCTACCGTTAGTTGGTATGTAAGCGATTTTCGTTTTATTTATTTCTAAATTTGATAACTACTTAAAATATCTTTTGAGAGTTATATCAAGAAGAAAAAGGAAAGCAAACGACTTTTCAAAAATTAAAAGAAGCTCATTTTTCTTTATTTTGCTAAACTTTTAACGACTACAGTATAACAAACAGTCGAGAGCATACCCATTGCTCAAACCCAAAGGAACCATGAATTTGATTGATTGAAGATCCAACTATGAGTAAAAATTGATTTGGCAACTAAAACTTAAAAATACCCAAAAAATTAGACTTTTATTTTTTATTTTTTGAAGCAATCTTAGAGCACAACGCACCATAGCGAAACTTGACAGAAACCCAAAACTTGTGAAGCTGGTCCTTCCCCTTGATGGCGTTCGCTGCCAAACGCAAATATATCTGAGTTCTTCCACATGTGACATGCTTTCTTTGCTACTCTTGACTTCGAGCCTCCAAACCTTTAGCAGCAGAAATGGCCAGACAATATAATTCTGTCAATCCGACATAAATCTATGATTTTTAAAATTTCAAAAGTTTATTACTTTATACTTGATTATGCTTATTTCCCCAGTTAACTCGTTCTTTCACTTTTCTTTTTTCTTTTTGTTTTCTGGGCGACGGATAAATTTCTCCTGCGTTCTGTGTTTTGGATGATATACCCAAGTGAAGCTCTTCTTTAATTTCTTTCCTGAAAGAAAAAAACAAAATGAAGCTAATCTATCCGTGTGCTTCAGATTATAAATTCTTTCAGGGGTGATCTTGATGTGGTTTTTGTTCTGATTTGATCCAGACAGTGACTTTCCCATTGGGTTCCCTCAGTTTCAGTTTCAGCTTCTCTTGCTTTTCTTTTCTTTTTTTAGAAATACACCATAGATCTATCTTACCTCCTACTCCAGATTTTTGTCAAGTTCCCGTTTTTAGTAAGTTTTTATACTGCTATCTTTCTTATTTGATATTCTATCTCATTTTGGCGGGGTTTTTCATTGGGGTTCAGATTTCATTGTTTAGTTAGAGTGATGGCCGTAGCTCGGTTTGGCCGCCAAGTAAAACGCCCAGGTGGGTTCTGTATAAAAATGACTGCGGTGGCCATCTTAGGCCTCTGCTTTATATTCGTCTGGTCTATGTTTTCTTCTTCTTCCTCCTCTGTGACTACTCGAATAGAAAGCTTTGACAACATAGGCGCGCCTCCTGGATCAAGGAACACAAGGGTAAACATTCCTGCTGCACAATCTTCTATTAAGGGTGAGGATGAGAAAAAGTTCAATGGGTCTGTGACTTTGTCTGCCCATGAGCATAAATCTAAGAAGAAGGACCAGAAAGAAGTAGCAAATGTGAAAAAAGAGAAAGGTAAGAAAAAGTTACCAGAGAAGGTGTCGAAGGAAAAACATGGCTCTGAGGAATCTGAGAGTGAGGATTCAGAGAAGGAAAAAGAAGATGAAGATGAAGAACGAGAAGTAGTGGATGGAAAGGAAGAAGCTTTGAATGATGAAGGTGAAGTAAATGGGGAGGAAACAGGAGGGGAAGGTGCTTTGATTGTGTCACTGGATCAGGAATCTGAGGAGAAGCTGGAAGATGACGGTGGTGAATCGGAAGAAAGGGGGAAGAAGAGATATAAGATTAAGGGTCCGTTGTTTGATCCCAAAGCACATTATCATTGGAAGTTATGTAGCACAAGGAGCAAGCATAATTACATTCCTTGTATTGACATGGAAATTACCACTGGAAGGCTGCAATATAGGCATACAGAGAGGAGTTGCCCGAGAACAGAACCAATGTGTCTTGTACCTCTTCCTCGTGATGGTTATGGTCGCCCAGTCCCCTGGCCTGATAGCAAAGTAAAGGTATATGCTTGGGGTTTCGATATGTTTTTCTCTTGTTCTATTGTAGTGCGTTGAGAGTTTAAAATATTTTCTGATATTTTCTTTTTGTAACTTCTCATATTTTGCAGATATTGTATAAGAATGTGCAACATCCAAAACTTGCTGCATTCATCAAGGAGCATAGTTGGGTGATGGAGTCTGGAGAATATCTTACTTTTCCTCAAAACCAGTCCGAATTAAGGGGTGGAATTCTTCACTATCTTGAGTCCATTGAAGAGGTGACCTTTCCTCGTTGTCGTGAATTTGAGTTGTGCTGAATCTTTATGATCCTTCTTTTATTCCAACCTGAAATAAAATGATATAAATTGGACAGGATTGTTTGGGTAGGTAGACAATTTCTCTTTCAGACATGTGTTTTTATATATGAAATAGCACCTTTGAAAATCTTATATTTCTAGAATAAGGAGTCTAATTGCTTTATGTCTACAATTTTCTTGCATCCTAGTATTGTGAGAGATGGGAATTTTTGAACGCAGCGGCTATTTACAGATAGAAATTAAACTCCACCATACACATATACTGATATGCATATATATGCTTTTTACCTCCTAATAGTAATTTAATGCTGTCAGTCCTACCATAAATAGCAGTTTGAATTTCATTTCATTTGATAGATGGTACCAGACATCGAATGGGGAAAGAATATCCGCGTAGTGCTGGATATTGGTTGTACAGATTCTGCCTTTGGGGCTTCTCTCCTTGATAAGGATGTCTTAGCATTGGCATTGGGCTTGAAAGATGACCTAGTTGACCTAGCTCAAGTTGCCATTGAGCGTGGTTTTCCTGCTTTAGTTAGCCCTTTTGGAAATAGAAGGCTACCTTTTCCTAGTGGTGTTTTTGATGCCATTCACTGTGGAGGGTGCACCATACCTTGGCATTCAAATGGTTTGAGTTTACCCCTTTTTTTGTCCCTGCCTTTCAATTTTTTTTAAATCTTTTCTTAAATTTTCGAATCCTACTTCAAGTTGCATTTGTGTGGTTTTCTTTCATTTGCAGGGGGTAAGCATCTTCTAGAAATGAATAGGATTTTAAGGCCTGGTGGATACTTTGTCTTGTCAACTAAACATGACAGCTTTGAGGATGAAGAAGGTTTGCCCTGTGCTGCTATTTATTTACTTTTTTGATATATTTACTTTTTTGATATGCTTGAAAGCTGGAACAGTAGACTGTTTGCTTGGAAAATCTTACTGTTTATACTATTCTTGCGAGGAGTGATTTCCTTAGTTAGTGCATCTAGATCTGTTTGCTTGCCGGTATTCATATATTTTTACCCTGAATGCACCTGTGCTAAAAAATTGAAAGTTTCATTTCTATGGAACTGCAACTTGTTTTATTCCATAGTTATGGTCCACTTGTACGGATTGACTGGAAGACCTGTCTCTAATTACTCTGAAGTTATGTGCAGATCTATGCATTGTATTGTAAGATAGCTTTGAAGCTTTTATAGACTCAGATCCTCTATTAATTTGTTTACACTTTTCTAGAGTCGTTCATATGAAGTTAACCCGAGACTAGTATTTACACTTGCTATCTAACAAGGTTTCTTAGGCTCTTTGATTTTGAATAACATGCTGCATTTTTTTTTTCTTTTCCAGTCATGAGTAAATTGGCAGCATCTATCTGTTGGAATATTTTGGCACATAAAACTGACGAAGTCAGTGATGTGGGTGTCAAAATATACCAGAAACCGGACTCAAATGATATATATGATTTGAGGAGGAAGAAATATCCGCCTCTATGCAAGGAAAATGACAACCCAGATGCAGCGTGGTAAGCTTAAACAAACTTGCTTTACAATGTTCATTTTCGTGGTTTTAACATTATGTCTGTATTCATTTTGGGTTCGGTAATTTGGTATATGGAATTAATACGTTCATTGTTTTTACATGGAAGACTACTTTTCAATTTATTTGATTTGGAAAGCAATTGTTGTATCTATATATAGAAGGAACACTTGACCTTATGTGCTCCTCAACAGGTATGTTCCTGTGAAGACTTGCTTGCACGCCATTCCATCTGCTATTGAACAGCACGGGACAGAGTGGCCAGAGGAATGGCCCAAGAGGCTCGAAAGGTATCCCGACTGGTTGAGTGATAAAGATAAGTTGGTTGCAGACACCAAGCACTGGAAAGCCATTGTTGAAAAATCCTATCTCACTGGACTGGGTATTGACTGGTCAAATATTCGAAATGTGATGGACATGAAAGCCATCTATGGAGGGTATGTAAAGAAAAACAACTAAACGGTGTCTTTCTCTCTCTTTTCCATAAAAAGTACATCAAACTTTGGTCATTGAATCAAATTGTAATGTTCTGTATGCAGATTTGCTGCAGCCCTCTCGCAACAAAAAGTGTGGGTGATGAATGTGGTCCCTGTCCATACACCTGATACACTTCCTTTCATATTTGAACGCGGGCTTGTTGGCACCTACCATGACTGGTGTGAGTCTTTTGGTACTTATCCCCGATCATATGACCTTTTGCATGTCGATCATCTGTTTTCACGGCTTAAGAACCGGTGAGAGTCAACTTCTCCGCTTAGAGTTCTTTCATCTTGCTTATGCCACTAATACATCCCATCATAACAACCAACAAGTTGAATTTGGAAGGTAGCTGCAGCTAGTTTTTCAGTTAGGCCTATATCCTTTACATCTTGAATACTACTATCTGTAGGTGTAAGCAGCCGGTATCGATTGTTGTTGAGATGGATCGCTTGTTACGGCCTGGAGGCTGGACAATTATACGTGAGAAAGTTGAGATACTGGAACCCTTGGAGGGCATATTGAAGAGTTTGCATTGGGAGATCCGGATGACTTATGCTCAGGGAAAGGAGGGCATATTATGCGCACAGAAAACCATGTGGCGGCCTTAAACTGATCCTGCGGAGCCTTAGTCATAACACTATGAAAACCGGTGGCAAAGCCATGCTTACTGCCGGATGCTTCATTTTTCGAGCGAAATATACAACCTGCAACCGGTGGTTATTGTAAACACAGACACTAATTTTGATACACACCACTTGTTAGATTTTATGGGTTCGTGCACTTTGTGTAGAGGATGAGGCTGAGTGTGAATGAGTTCATCACAAGAGATGACATTATTTACGTTTTTGTAACCATTTTCAGTGATGGTTTTTTCTCTGTATAGATTTATGTTTCCCGTAATGAGATCCTAATCTAATGCATAATTTCCTTTTAGTCAAAAAAATAGGAGAAGCTATACGAAAGAAGACATTTAATTTTGAACTGTTACAAATATACGGGAATGTGGATGATCGCCATAACACTCATTATTTCTACCTTTTCATGTTTGTAAACTATGCTCTTATTGTTGTATAGTAACTATAATTTGTGGGTAAAATGCCTAAAGTTGCAAGTCACAAAGATGAATATAACAAGTTTTAGCGAATAATTTTGCTGTCTTCCTCTATTTTTCATTTCAATTTCCCTTAATTATATAACAGGTTATCAGCATAACACGTTATTAGCACGAGGAATAAGGAGAAGAAATAGACCCCCCAAAATTCGAATCATATTTTTGGGCCGAATAAGTTTGCGTACCCAAATTCCAATCGCCGTCTTCTGCTTCCTCTCTCACTCTTCGCGGCTCTGAAATTGAATCACTCTCACGGTCGCGGGCATGACTCTTATTCGCGCCTCCTCCACAACACTCAGGTGAATTTCCTGAAAGGACAAAAACAGAAATTTCATTTCCCGCCATGTCCCTATCCTCAGTCCCAGCACGGCTCACTCTCCTAGCCCTCCTCTCAGCCACCACCTTCTACTGTTTCTACAAATCACGCCGCCTCAAGCAACTCAAACTCTCCCTAAACCCTAACCCTAGCTCTTCTCCTCGCAAAGGCAAGCTCTTCTTCATCTCCCAAACGGGTACCTCCAAAGCCCTAGCTCATCGTCTGCTCGATCTTCTCACCTCCAACGGCCTCGCTTTCGACCTCGTCGACCCCAACCACTACGAGCCCGAAGACCTCCCTAAAGAGACCCTCGTCCTAATCATCGCTTCGACCTGGGACGATGGGAAGCCGCCGGCGAACGCCAAGTTCTTCTCCAATTGGCTCGCTGAGAGCGCGGAGGACTTCAGAGTGGGATCACTGTTGCTCTCTAATTGCAAATTCGCGGTCTTCGGCGTCGGAAGCCGAGCCTATGGCGCTACGTTCAATGCGGTGGGAAAGGACGTAGCAAAAAGGATGAGGGCGTTGGGCGCTTCTGAGATATTTTCAATTTGGGAAGGTGATGTGGATGGTGGTGATATAGACGAGGTCTTTGAGGCTTGGAGTGGGAAGGTGCTGAGGTTTCTGAAGGGTGGTGTGGCTGAAAATGGTGGGGTTTTGAGTAATGGGGTTGGTGCTGAATGCGAAGCTGAGAGTTTTGATGGGTCAGACGAGGATGATGAGGAGGAAGATGATTTGGAGTCGGAGGTTGTTGATCTCGAGGATATTGCAGGTAAAGGACCTTCAAGAAGGAGGACAGCGACGGTGACTAAAACTAATGGGACAGTGAATGGTCAAAAAGAGATGGTCACTCCAGTGATTCGGGCAAGCTTAGTAAAACAGGTAAGCTTGTTTAGTCAAACTCTTTCTGGAAGATTTTCAGTTGTGTAATTGCCTTTTAGGATTTGTATCCTGATGTTTGGCTTTGATTTTATTTGTGATAAAAATCCAGGGGTATAAAATTATTGGTTCACATAGCGGTGTCAAAATCTGTAGATGGACAAAGTCACAGCTTAGAGGTAGAGGAGGTTGCTACAAGCACTCATTTTATGGCATAGAAAGTCACAGGTAACTGAAATTGTTCTAGATTCGGAGCAGATTTTGCACCATCCTTTCGCATATGTGCATGTCTGTGTGACTGTGAATACATGTCTTATGTGCAGATTTTTTGCTTATTATTTAACTGTTATATATCAGTTTTCATAATGTATAGGTTTGTTGTTGTATCTGTATTACACAAGCTTTATGTAATGAGCGTGAATTGCCAGTCTTTTTATAGCTTATAAATTCAAATTGCTTTATATTACATAGTTTCATGTACTTTTATATTTGCAGTCTTTTTATGTGTTTCACATTGCCTCAACTAGCAGTTTAAATTTGTCAACTTTTGAATGGAACAGGTGCATGGAGACAACCCCTAGTTTGGCATGCGCGAACAAATGTGTTTTCTGTTGGAGGCATCACACTAATCCTGTTGGAAAGAGTTGGCAGTGGAAGATGGATGATCCATTAGAGATTGTCAATTCTGCCATAGACCTGCACACAAAAATGATCAAACAAATGAAAGGAGTTCCTGGTAAATCTTCGTGTGTGTGTTTTTGGGAAGAAATACTTCCTTGGATAATGGACTAGGTGTTTTGAGTTCCACAAGCCTGCCTGACTCAGTGATGAATTAAAGAAATTTTAGGCAGACATGATTTTGTTGGGTTCCCAAACTATTTGGTTATACTATCATCAACTATCCAGTAATTGACTGAAAGCAGTTAACTGTGATTCATAGTTGGTATCATCAACCTTGAATTTCTCCTTAGTAATTCTTTTAAAGTCGTTGATGTCCAACTGCTGAACTAATTAAATCTTGAGTTCTAGATTTGTGATTTCTACTTTGGATCTCTTAATAAATCCTTAGGAAATTTAATACTGTCTAGATCCACTAAGTTTATTGTTGAGAGATATCTTCTCCTGCAGGTGTTACATTGGAGCGATTAACAGAGGGTCTCTCTCCCAGGCATTGTGCCTTATCACTTGTTGGTGAACCTATCATGTATCCAGAGATTAATGCACTTGTAGATGAGCTGCATCGGAGACGGATTTCTACGTTTCTGGTCACAAATGCTCAGTTTCCTGAAAAGATTAAAATGCTGAAACCCATTACACAGGTTTGTGTGCCCCTGTTTTATTGTCTTACATCACAGTATTTGTGTATTTTTTGGGAATTGTTTGTTGACTTCTTCGATGCATTCAGTTATATGTAAGTGTGGATGCTGCAACTAAAGAGAGTTTGAAGGCAATTGACAGGCCACTTTTTGGGGATTTTTGGGAGCGATTCATTGTAAGTATCTGATCCACTTGTAACTTTGAATTCCCAATTTTTTATGCCTTTCTTAGTTTTTTGTATGCCCTGAAGTACCAAATGTTTTTACGGGGGGTATTTTGGTACATAATATTTTACTAATATAACTGGTTCAGAATTTTGATCCTCATGGAGCTCGTTCTTGGACAAAAAAAATATGTTCCAACCTATTGTCAGATTCTAAATTCTGTATGAGTTTCAATAGTCAATCAATGAAACAGTATCTAAAAAATCTTATTAGCACCATTCAGTTTCCTCTGGTATGATTTAGTATTTTTGGTGTTACTTATGTGCATGCTTGAATTTTGTTGCCAGGATTCCTTGAAATCTCTTAAGGAAAAACAGCAACGAACTGTTTATCGCTTAACTCTGGTGAAAGGGTGGAATACGGAAGATATTGATGCTTATTATAACATCTTTAGCATTGGAAATCCGGATTTTGTTGAAATCAAAGGAGTTACATATTGTGGATCGTAAGTTTTCCTTTCTTTGGTTTCTAAGTAGTCTTATCATTTAAAATGGTCGAGTTCTATAATCAGAATGATCTATTGACAGGTCTGCTACATCAAAGTTGACCATGGAGAATGTGCCATGGCATGCTGATGTTAAGGCTTTTTCAGAGGCCTTAGCTTTGAAAAGTAACGGGGAATATGAGGTAGCATGTGAGCATGTCCACTCATGTTGTGTTCTCCTGGCAAAAACTGACAAGTTCAAGATCAATGGCCAGTGGTTCACATGGATAGACTATGAAAAGTTTCATGATCTGGTGTGTGCCTCTAACAATTATATACTCTTAAGAGTGCCTTTTGGGTGATAATATTTGTTCATTCATCCGTTCTTATGGAAAATTCAGGTGTCCTCTGGAAGACCTTTTGACAGTAAGGATTACATGGCTGCCACACCTTCATGGGCTGTTTATGGTGCAGAGGAAGGTGGATTTGATCCGTATCAGTCTCGATACAAGAAGGAGCGTCATCACAGATCAAACCAGTGACGATCAGGTTTGGATCAGTATGGAGTTTTAGGAAACAGTTTTGCTTGTAGTTTTACTTCTTTGAAACAGTTTTGCACAACATGAATAGAGTCTACTGATATAGGCACAAGTTATTGTTTAAATGTTGAAATAGTTTATCCTCCTTGTATTCTAGTTATCCTCTGCTTGTTTTTGGGAAAATTTTACTCTGTGATGCTTTATGTTTCAGCTAAGTCTTAAGTTTTTCTTTACACCCTTCCAGTCGAGTCGATGAACATGTTTTTCCTGTGCCCCTACTGTGTCGTCCCCTACTGTGTCGTCAGCTCAGCATCCAATTTGGCTCTATTATCCTTTGGACCTAGTAGTAATATTTGGCGATGTATCCTGCCTCAGTGGCCCCTGTATTATTATTGCTGAGGGTTTTTTTTTACTAATTATGTCATTTTTGTTCGCTGGGTCATTCTATAAATGGAAAATTGTCATCTTCGGACCCCTCCAAATATCGTACACGTCTTTGACAAAATAAATATCGTACACATCTTTACACATCACCCACCTCGTTTATGATTGCTACAAGGCAAAGGAAATTATGTCATATCAGTGAATTCATTTAACGAGCATGGTACAGTCAATTGTAGATATTCCCATTCATGAGAATTTTCAGTTCATTTTCTATCGATCAGACCGCCCAAAAATTGAAAGAGAAAAAAAATATTAAAAAAACGTCTTTCAAAAGATTGGCCCGACAAAATGAAAGGCCCATAAATGAAATATTTTGATATTAGCCGTATGATCATTAAATTTAAGTGAAATTACTATTCAGATAAATTATATAGTTAATATGGAGGTTTTCATTTATAATTCATATGACACATTCACCATAAAATAACTCATGTCTCCATCTCTCTCCAATCCTGCTCTTGTGCGTATAATAATTTTCTTGTACACAAAACCAAGATGGGAAAAAGAGGTTTTAGCAAGTTCAGTAGATCACACGTTTGCCGGTTTGAAAGCCGTCTGGTTTAAACTGTTGATGCCGATTTGAAACAGCCATTAATTTTAGATTTAATTATTATTTTACCCCTTGAAATGAGCATTTAGTCTCACTTTATCCATAAAATTGAAATTCTCTCACTTAACTCTTAGAATCTCCAAATATTGACAAAATTTTCTCGCTTTACCACTGCTGTTCATTTAACCCCACAAAACCATTAAATGATTTTCGACCAAAAAAATAAATAAATGGGCTGACATAGCATGTGCATATAAATAATTTTAGCTATTAAAAGACTTTAATTAAGCCTTAATGAGATAGAAGATCTCCATATGCATCAACAATCAGAAATCGGAATGTCTACGGACCATCGAACTTACCACAAATCTAATCCTATTCAAGCTCTATCATCCTAATATGTTTTTTTTCAAAAAAAAAAAGTTACTTAGAAATAGATGATGAAAAAAAAAGGCCCACGATGACATTGCGCAATTTAATTTGCTTTTGTAGAAAGTGTCATACAACCCATCGCGCTTCAATCAAACAGTGGCTGGTTTGAGTTTATATTCAGGTGGGCACAACAAGTTGACGAGTGGAAGCAGGAACCATGGACCCCACCCCAAAAAAAATAAAAACCACGTACAGACGCCCATCCTTCTCCCTCATCTTCCTCGAACAAAGTTTCTGAAACAATAAAAGAAAATTACTTTGTATTATAAATTGGACTTTTCTTCTTTTTTTGTTGCCCACAGGAAAATAAGAAGCTGCTTTGTAATTAAACACGTCCTGCTGTAAGCTTATGACCTTTACTTCCACAGTTTCATCCTTCTTTGACTTTGTCATCATTAAGACTCAACGGACGAGACAGTAAGCTAAGGCACCTAACGCGCCCATGTAACCCCTAACTGCCACGTCCTCCCTATCAAAACCACTTATTGGGTTCCTGAGGCGGCTATAGCTATATTTATAAAAGCAGCTTTTTCTGGTAGCTTGGATTAGTGTTTTTCTTTTGCTTCTTAGTATTGGAACGTGAGTATCACGTGCCGGATACAGCGACTTGGAACTTGGCATCTACTGGGAATTACTCAGAGCTGGCACTGGCAGTAGCTAACTCAGCAGGAATACGATTTCTGTTTCGATCTTCCCCACCTCCAGATTGCAATCTTCTTCTTTCTGAGAAAACCCCAAACGCTTTCCCACTCCACATTCATTGCCCCCTATTCCCCTTGTACTTATTTCATTTTCATTTCTATTGTTTTTCTTTCTTTCCCCTTTCAACCTATAAGTAAAATAACACACAAACTTCCATTATCCTCCAATCCTCAAATATACACATGTGACAGAAAAATAATAATAATAACTTTGATGATAGGAAGCTGAACAAATATATTTTCATCAACCAAACAAGACACAACAAACCCAGTTGCTCAATCTCAATACATCAGCAACTAATCAATATAAAAGTATCAAATCCATGTCTTTTTAATCTTTAACTACTTGGAAAGTTTTTTGCATACAGAAAAGAAGATGATTATGATAAAAGCCAAGTCCACCTCTTTCTCTTCTCACGTGTTGTATTATCAATCAATTATGCAAAAGAGAAAGAAAGTGAAATAATAATCAAACCCAGAAGCTGCTAAACGAAGGGAACATCTCAAAGATCAAAACTTTTTTTTTTGGTTGCAGACATAACGTAGAAAGAGGGAAGAACAAGAACAACAAATTTTACCATGAAAGTAACTAATTTAGCTACTCTTTCTGGGTTTGCTTTTCCGCCTAGCTCTACTTCTTGAAGGCTGCCTAGCTTGTCCCTCTTCCTTTTTAGCACCTCCTCTCACAGAAACCGATGAGGGTTCTTCTTCTTTTATCTTTGGCTGCTCTTGTTCTTCTTCTTCTTGTTGATCTTCATCCTCAGTGGCTTTTGCTTTTTTAGACTGTTCTTCAACATCTTCAGCTGCAGCAGCAGCTTCTTCTGTCTGTGGTGTGGATTGTTCTTCAGTGCTTTCAGTTTTCTCAATGATCTTACGAGGTCTTCCTCTCTTTCTTGGGGTATGAGGCTGAGGCTGTGATTGCTGCTGCCCTTCATCTCCAGTTGATGGAGCTTCAGCTATAGCTACTGAAAGCTCCTTCGTTTTCTGAGGCTTCTTCTTACCCATAATAGATTTTTTTTCTTTCTCTATCAAATAAATAATAACAATAAAGCTTTTGATAATTGTAATTCCAAGACAACAACTTTTCTCTTAATCTGAATTCTCAAGAGAAAATTAAACCCCACACCGCCAAAAAAATCCAATCTTGAATAAACCCTTAGCTTCTCTCTGTGTGTGTCTCTCTCTCTCTCCCTGAGGTCTCAATGGGGAGAGCAACTAGACTCGTATCTTTGACCTGCACCTAAATTCTGGAACTCCCATTAAAATAATTTCTTTGAGTCATATCCAAGACCCAATAAAAATCGACCTCCTCCTACTATCTACTGAATAAAATAACCAAATAATCTTTAAAAGCTCAAAGGCCAATGAAATAATTATATTTCCCTTTTTTCCCTTTGTCCATTTTTCTATCTAAATAGAGAAGCTAGAAAAGACAAGGAGGAGGAAATGAGGTCGAAAGGCAGTGAGAGAAAATAAGAGCCTCCATCCATCCATCAGCCTCTTATGAAAATATATGGGGGTGGCTGAGCCTCAGGGTAACCATATATTTACCATGGTTGGCGTCTTCTTTCTTTTTGTATTTTATTTTGTTTTTGGGTTCGATTATTAACTAGCTACAGCCTACACAGCTAGGACTTCAGGGTTGGACCAAAGGGCGACTGGGTTGTTTTGTTTTTGTTTTTTATTATTAATATTAATAATATTATTAGTATTATGTTAATGAAATTTGAAAAGAGGGGGAGGGGCATGTGCTTTGTATTTTTACGTGGGTAAAAATGGATGCACCTGTACTGTACAATTCAGACTCAGTGTTGCAGTCTGACCACCTGTGTCGCTTCCCCGGGTTTCGCGCCTTTTGAGCTTTGATACCCTACTTCTACTTCTTTAGTTGTAACCCTACAGACTACCTCTTGACCTTTGACGTTTGATCTTTCATCTTTGATGGATTGATTGATGGATGGATGGATGGATGGAAATCGATCATCATCATCAATATTCGTTAGCGCGAGAGAGAGAGAGAGTGCCCCACTTTATCAGCCTTCATCATTGATGCGCGTTTGGCTCCAGTCCCTTTGTTCTTATTTCTATTCCTACGAAATTATTTAATTAAAGGAAGAAAAAGAAACACACAAAATCCACTACAAAATTAATATATGACTATTTGAGCAAGCCTGATTATCCAATTAGTGAGTTGTTTTTTTCACTCTCTATTTGTTCACTTATCTACTTCTTCTTTTTTTAAGAGTAGCCGTGACAATGATATTAACAATTCCAACTAATAATATGGTTTGTCACTCATTAATCATGAACCATCATTTGGGTTTTCTTATATAATAAAATCAGAATTTATCCACACACACAAAAAAAAAAACAAAAAAAAAAGGAAAGGCGGGTGAGGAGTTCATGATCTAGCAAAGCTCAAAATGTTTTGTGGGCCTGGCTGCCATGCGCGCTCTTGATAAAAGAAGGAATTAAATTGAGTTTTCCATACTAGTGAATGGCAACATAACAAAAGTACTAATAAACATTTTGCCTCTTTTATGATAAAAACAGTACTCAAAAAACATTTCATTTATACCTATAAGGTCGGGTTGCCGAAAGTTTATGATTTATTTGACCGACCAACAAGGTCAAAGTTCGTAAATAGTCCTCGTAAGTTCGTAACTCGCACGCGACTCATGGAAGACGCGTCATCCGACTTGTCCTGTAAGCATTTGAGAGCTGCCGACGGCAAATATGTGATGGCGGGTGGGTCCAACAACAGATAAATCAACTTTTACAATTTTAATCCTATAATTTTTCCAAACTGATTTTAATTTATTTTCGTCTAGAAACAAATGGGACTTCACAGATGATTTGTTATCGTGATGTGGCATTATGAAGCTGCCACATGTTGTCAAGGTCAAATGGTCAACGAGAGGTTGAGCAGCTGCCACATTTCTTCTTCCTTAAAGGAGGCTAATCAACAATATAATATTAATAATAATGTATGACATTCTAATACAACATATGTTATATAAACCAAGCAGGTTGTATTAAACATATGTTACCAAATTCAATAAGGTCAGATTGGGTTTGTTCTTCACCTACACAAACCTGCAATGGGCTATTTCTGGGCCCTATATATGAACGCTTTGAATTTCATTACAATTTTACTTCAAGCCCAAAGCATTTGGACTAGAAATAGCCATTACGATCCTTAGTTTTTGTGTTATCAGGCTTGTTTAAATTGCACCCACGAAAGAAAAGATAAATACAAAGAAAAGAAGGTGCTTCCATTCATCGAATCATTGCAGGCTTAGTGCCAGTTTGGCATTGCTTATTTAGAGTAATAAGTGATTTTTAAAAAATTTTGAGAAGCACAACCTGTTTGGTAAACTGTGAGAAAATCACTTATTATTAAAAATTGCTGTGAGAGAAAGCTATAAGGGAAAGCAGCTAATGAGGTGCTTTCATTTTCTGATTATGTAGGAATTAGTTTCTAAGAGGCGTTGAGTTTAATGATTATAAGGCAATCATTTTCTGATTATGCGTAAAATCAATACCAACAATACTTTTAACAAAAATTTTACCAAACGCCAAACTGCTTTATCTTACAGCTGATTTCTCTCACAGTAAATCTGACAACGATTATTTTCACAGCACAGCAATGCCAAACTGGCCCTTAGTCAAGTTGACTAAAGCGAGTGTTCTTCCTATTTTATATCTGACTTTGTAAAAGTTTTGGTGTATTCAATTCAAATTTCAATTTACTTTAAAAAAAATACATTGAAATCTATGTGTATTTAATTATGACTTTTTAGAAGTTAAAAAAAGTTTAGATATATTCAAAAAGTCATTTATTTTGAAGGAATTAATGAGTTGCCTCGTTAGAATTTAAAGTGGTAAGAGCATCCACAATGGGCTCCCTAAACCACCTCCTTAGATAAATTTTAGGGATGGATTGTAAAAATACAACTCCAACCACACTCCCTATCCACCTCCTAAAATAAGGAGTCCTCTAGGAGCTCCTAAATCTGAGGAGAGAGAAAGGATTCCTAGTGGCTCCCTATAATTTAATGTTGCTTTATTTAATGAGTATTTCAAACCTTTATTTAATGCTAACTATTTGTTATTTTTTATTTTTATAGAGATGGACCAATCAAAAAATAGTTATAGCATTTATGACTCTCCAAATTAGGGAGTATGGTTGGAGTTGAAAAATTTGGCTAAGAATATAAGAAAGCTATTTTAAGAGCTCTCTAAAAAATTTCAACTCCAATTATACTCCCTAATTTGGAGAGTCATAAATGCTATAACTCTTTTTTGATTGGTCTATCTCTATTATAAAATAAAATAAAAAATAGTTAGCATTAAATAAAGGTTTGAAATACTCATTAAATAAAGCAGCATTAAATTATAGGGAGCCACTAGGAGTCATTTCTCTCTCCTCAGATTTAGGAGCTCCTAGAGGACTCCTTATTTTAGGAGGTGGGTAGGGAGCGTGGTTGGAGTTGCATTTTTACGATCCCTCCCTAAAATTTGTCTAAGGAGGTGGTTTAGGGAGCCCATTGTGGATGCTCTTATATTCTTAGCCAAATTTTAGCTAAGAAATAGAGAGCATCATTGTGGATGCTCTAAGAGCATCCACAATGGGCTCCCTAAACCACCTCCTTAGATAAATTTTAGGGAGGGATTGTAAAAATACAACTCCAACCACACTCCCTATCCACCTCCTAAAATAGGGAGTCCTCTAGGAGCTCCTAAATCTGAGGAGAGAAAAATGATTCCTAGTGGCTCCCTATAATTTAATGTTGCTTTATTTAATGAGTATTTCAAACCTTTATTTAATGCTAACTATTTTTTATTTTATTTTTTAATAGAGATGGACCAATCAAAAAAGAGTTATAGCATTTATGACTCTCCAAATTAGGGAGTATGATTGGAGTTGAAATTTTTTAGAGAGCTCTTAAAATAGCTTTCTTATATTCTTAGCCAAATTTTTCAACTCCAATCATACTCCCTAATTTGGAGAGTCATAAATGCTATAACTCTTTTTTGATTGGTCCATATCTATTAAAAATAAAATAAAAAATAGTTAGCATTAAATAAAGGTTTGAAATACTCATTAAATAGCATTAAATTTTAGAGAGTCACTAGGAGTCCTTTCTCTCTCCTCAGATTTAGGAGCTCGTAGAGGACTCCATATTTTATGAGGTGGATAGGGAGCGTGGTTGGAGTTGCATTTTTACGATCCCTCCTTAAAATTTATCTAAGGAGGTGGTTTAGGGAGCCCATTGTGGATGTGATGCTCTCTATTTCTTAACTAAAATTTGGCTAAAAATATAAAAAAATTATTTTAGGAGCTCTCTAAAAAATTTTAACTCCAACTATACTCCCTAATTTAGAGAGTCATAAATGCTATAACTCTTTTTTGATTGGTCAATCTCTATTAAAAAAATAAAAATAAATAGTTAACATTAAATAAAGGTTTGAAATACTTATTAAATAAAGTAGCATTAAATTATAGGGAGTTACTAGAAGTCATTTCTCTCTCATAATGGGAAAGTTTGGAAAAATGAGCCAACATTAAATGAACATTTTTCATGACCATTTTGTCCCCATTGACAATTTTGAATTACAATATATAATTAAATACATTCTTTTTTTATTTGATTTAATATATGTATAATTGAAAAATTATACAAACTTCGTTTTCCATTCATACTCTAAACAAACATGGGAAAATAAATAAAGCGATATCTTCTGATTACTTTCCCGCATTACCAAATGTGAAAAGGAATCTTCTATTTCCCATCTCTTGGGAAATGACATCAGAAGTTATTTCCCCTCAAATCCATTCCGTGAAGCAAACAGGGCTTATAAACTTTGAACATGCTCTACACTTTCCATTCTTTGAACATGTGTGCTTGTCAAGTAGAGGTAAAAAATCTCTTCTCCTTTTCTATTACACCTTCATATATGTATGATCTCTTATCGATAATCTTCCTAATCATTATTGTTGTTGTACATTCCTTTTCTTTTAGACATTCTCCATTGTTTCATTCTCTTTGAATAGTTGCTGTTGTTGTACATCATATATCAATGTACAATAGCATCCCAACTATTCCTTCTTCTTTTTTATTTTTTATTTTGGTGCTGTTATTTTTTATTTGTTTATGTACATCATTAGTTTACATTCATTTAAAGTAGATTATCGTATATATATATAACAACAACAAAAATACATTGAATCCTTAGTTTTATCCTACAAAGAAGGAGAATAAATAAATTTAAAGCCATTAATTTCTCACTAAGCTTTTGGCCATGCCTATCCCTTTCAGAGACAGCAGCCTCGTGAGTGCAAATTCTTTGCCTCCCAATCGGATAAGATGATGAAAATGAGTTAAGGTCAGAGGAGGCCCATATCACCATCCTCCTACAAAACCCATCACCGCATTTCAGACATTTCTTTGGAGACTTTCAGAATACACACACTTCAACATACTTTCAACCCAAAAACAGGAAATAGACTTTGCTTTTTTATTTTGTTTGATTTTTTTGACGACTTGGGTCACTAATATTGGCAGCCACGAATTCTGGGCGAGTATCAAAAGATTAAACCTTGGAGTTGGAGGTGGACACCGGAAAGCGATTTTGTTTTTTTGAGAAGTCAATCTCTTTTGCTGAGATTGTGGATGGAATTGAAACAATTACTTGGTAAGTTTGGTTTATTTCAAATTTCATTTCATAGCCATTTATTTGTTTGTGGCTCTGTATGGTTTGAGAGCGAGAGACATTTGGCTGCTTGCGTGACGTGTGCTTTGATGGCTAATTGCGGCGGTTTTGCAGCATATATGTTTTGTGTGTTTTTTTTTCTTTTCAATACTTTGTAATATTTTCTTGAAAATAATTGCCGAGTTGTATATATTGAGTTTCAGTTCGTTTGCCTTCTTTTGAAACTGCACGAAATTGAATTTGAAGACAGAGATGTGAATTGTTCAGTTCTTGTTTAATTCCAGGAGCTGCTGGTGGGTCTCCCTGTTTCAATCCCCTGAACAAAAAATATATATATCTTCTTTGTATTTTTCGGTTGAAGTTTCTTTTTCGTGGAAGATTATGTTAGTGCAGTGTTAAGCTCTAAACTTCAATCTGTAAAACAAGTGTTTTTCCTATTTTCTCAGCTTGTTCAGTCAGTTTTTGTGGATATTTGATTCGAATTGGATTGATTTGCTATATTTTTTGGCTAACTTTCTCTGCTAATCCTATTTCTCTACATATCTTTAGCTTTCATGAAGTTAGATTTCTGTTTATCTTTCACAAGGAGAGTGAGAATGTATATTTTTCTTTTCAGATTCTATTTATGAGCCTGTATAGCTGGATTTTGTGAGTTTGACTTTTTTTTTTTCCTCATTCCAAGGGTTTCTGTTCCTAAATTTAGATTTCTATTTTTCTTTTTCCCCTTAAAATACGTTTTTGCTTGGAAAGCCAATCTTTTCTTCATTATGTTCTGGTTTCATGGATTGGAGTTGACCATCCGGATTTCTGGGGTTTATTTTTTGGTGTGATTATCTGAACATAGAAAATATTCTTGTCTTTTGTTAACAGGTTTCTTATTTCAGTCTGAGTTCACCTTGTATAGTTCATACTACAATGACATCGCCATTTTAGTCAATATTGAGGGATTTAAGTAAGGAACACCCTCCTTAACAATGGATGGTTTGAATGGAAGAGCGAACAATGGGGAAGTTGCCAATCCTGACCTCCAGATTATTAGATACTCTCCTTACCAGCCCTGCAGTAAATTAGCTTCATCCTGGTTTGATCTGAGAGTCTTCTATGTGAGGGTTAGCAACTTTAAGGTCGATGATTCGACCCCAAAGCATCTTACTCTCAACCACATTCCTCTATTCCCAGATACCCTTTTGGAAATCAATGGTGATAAAAGTAGCATTTTTTCTGAAGGTGTCTCTTCACATCTTAGAAGGGATCGGGTCGATAAGAAATCTGAAGAAGCCACATTTGTGAATACATACAGCATAAGGTTGACGGGAAGTGCGAAATTTGAAGTGTTTGACAAAGAAGATCTCATCCTGTCTGGGGTGTTAGATATGTCCAATAGCAATGGTTTCACTGGTGAATCAAAAAGCAATGCCAAGCGATGGAGCATGAATTGTGAATCAGAGATTACCGCTGGCACTGGATTTTTGAAGGGGAAACAACTTGGTGGCGCTGAATTACCTGCACCAACCATTGAGGTTTACATCACAGGCTGCTTCTCTGGGACACCAATCATCTTAACCAAGACCCTGCAGCTTAATTTCCGGAAGAAACATAATAGGATGAGCACGCTGGATGCGATCCCCGAGTACGAGACAACTGAATGCCAGAAAGATGTCTCTCCTGGGCTTGATATGGAGGTACATACTGAAATTTGTGTGATAATATGATCTCAGTTTTTTGCCTTAGTTGCGTTCATATGGTGTCTTAGGGTAGTGTTGGCGTATGCTAGGTTCTGATTCTCCAAAAATGTTTCCTGTGTTCATCTAGTGTTTCAGTCTAGGCTCAGTATTTGTTTGTTATCATGGAGAAATTCGTCTGAAGTTTTGTTCTCCAGTCCTTATAGTCATATGGGTAAATCTATTGAACAATCTCTTCATGTGAGAGGCAGGACTCCGTGATCTGAAACTATATAGCGGTATGGCGAAATTGTTGCTCTTTGTTACCTTTTTGTTGCGGGTCTTAAGACTGCCTGTGCTTCCTGCTCAGAAACATGTTTCTTGTTACTGAAATCCTTCTTATACAAGCAATTGAAAACAGAATCTTATCTTAATGGTTTGTCATGGCACATGGGTCTCATGGGCAGGGCACAGTTTTCAAGTGATGGGGTTATACTCAATTGCTCATTTTGTTTTCTGTTGCATTGTTTTTCACATCCTTGTTTTTCTGGAGTCAGACATGGATTGGCCTCATCCAAAGACACGTGCCGATGGCCTGTTGATATGGGGACCACATTCTGCTGGGTAGTTGTAGACAGTGCGCTGAGGTTGGAATGGCCTTTTATTATCTTGGATTGTTCATAAGTTGTGTCCTGTGTCCATTAACAAATCGGACTGAGCTTGTTAACTTTGATCCATAGTTTGTACCCTAACTCTCCCTCTTCTCCCTTTAGATCGGATTGGTAATGAGGGATAGAAGTTAGTAGTTGAGAGCTTTAATTACCCTGGTTAAGATGGCATCCATGAAATTTTTTCAGCTGGTTTCCCTCTTTCTTAAAGAGGGTAAGGAAGGGGTAAATAATTAGATAAGTCTTCATTTGTTGGATATCATTCTTTGTAATCCTTATCTGATGTTTTTAACTGTTTCTGTCTCTTTTATTTTCTTTATTTATTCTTTGCTTGGGGTGTTGGATTCCCTAATCTTTCTTGAATTACAGGTAGCAGAATACGGAAACTACAAGCCAGAGAATGAGGAAGAGTACAGCAACCTGTACTGGAGGAGGACAGAATATATGGATGGGGAAGATGGCGAGCTCTCATGGTTCAATGCTGGTGTGAGAGTTGGTGTCGGTATTGGACTCGGCGTTTGTCTTGGAATTGGTATCGGGGTCGGTTTGCTGGTCCGTACTTACCAAACGACCACTCGAACTTTCAAGAGGCGACTGGTGTGAGTCCTTTAATCTCGGCATACTCAAATTCCAAAGGCAGCTAACTTTGTCTATGTCTGACATGCATCTTGATCTACAGATTTTGACTTAGCACTGTTTGTGTAGCTGACAGTTATCTGTTTTTGTATTTTCTCTGTAATTTTCTCCATAAACTCTTGATGAGAGGTTTGTTTAGAAGGGAAGGGTATGATAGATATCTAGTTCCTGTGTAATGGAAAGGGATAACAGTCTTTTATTTGGCCGCCATAGTATATACCTTGTCTAAAGATTGTATTTCGTTGTAAATAAGATCTCTTTCTTCAAAGCTAGTAAAGGCAAAGCTATATTGTTTCAATGTTACTTCCGCTTATACTTTCAAGAGATTACATTCACATGAATATCCCGCAGACTTGCTTTAATGTCAAGGAAACTTCATTGGGCAGGGTAGAGATGGCGTAATGGTGGGGGATTACGAAAAATTGATTATGTTGGGATCTGATGAGACATAAAAATGTATTTCAAGATCTGCTTTAATTTCTCAGTTGAAGTCAAATGATCCTATCACTTTGGCATAGGACTTGAGAGGTATATATATCAGATAAGGAACAATATCCATATAATGTAATAAAATAAAATCAGATTGCTACTTTGTTTTTTAAATGGTAATGTAGTAACTAAACATGTCTAGTTGTAATGTAGTCTCTCTCGCCAAGGCACTCAGATACCTCTCCTGCAAGAGAAAAGGTCCCCAAGGAACTAATAAAATTCCTGCCGGATTGTTGCTTGCAGGCTCTAAGCTCATGTTAGCTTACCAGCTCACCCAGTTAGTCCAACTCACTTATTCTCATATACTTATGAGCTCCTGCTATGGAGGTTTCCGGTGATGATTCAGCTGGCTACCGGTGCAAGGCACACCGGTTCAGGAGCCACCTCGGCTCCAGAATGCCCATTACCATAATGTGGTAGCTTGTCATCACGACCCCAAAAGGCAGCTGATCTCGCATCATCTTGAGTCATTAATTTCGAGAACTCCTCATGGTCATAGTTTAGTATGGCATGCCCTCCAAACTCAGTAGGGAGATTTTTCTCATCAAAATATTGCTTCATAAGCTCCACGCTGTCTTTATTCTTGGGGTAAACAAACTTGACCTTGTGGAATGTCTTGTTGTCCAAGAAGTACTTGACAATCTGCACCAACAGAATAGGGCAACACAGCAATTATTATAATAGAAAACTCAAATAACATGAACACAAAAGCAGAACAAAAGTTACTGGGAAAATAGGAATCTCAGATTCTCAATTGAATTATCTCTCATGAATTTGAATGATTCCAAAATCATAACAGTAATTCAATTTCATATTGTTGACGGAAAAAAACCAAGCGGGAAGCAACTCATAAAATTTAAAACATGTTAACTTGGAACAGCTGCTAAAAGATCATAAGTTAATGGAGACATCTGCTTCATATCAACAACAAACACATAGGCCTAGTAGTTTGTGTCTTAATTTGTTCTGTCTGGGAGCATGTGAAGGGAAGGACCACAGCGTTAGCATGAACCAAGAAGACTATTGATCCTTGTGGCAGAGGAGGTGATATTAATGAAGCCGTGAGAAGCAACTAGGAAGAATAAAACTCAAACCTTCCAAAATGCTTCAAAAATCCGCGGGGGGTTGTAGAGAAATGCTACGGCTAATCTCTCAGGGTAGTGGTTCTGTAAAATATTGATGGTGTCTCGTGCAGATTTGACAGGCACAGTAGTACTTAGCGTCCACCCGGTGAAGTCTATCAACCACGCCATCTGTTCTTGGCCCTCAGGAAGGTTGAAGACAGCATTCTCTATGAGATAGACTAGATGACGCATTTGATTGTCTATTGATACCGTGTTCTGCGACATTTCTAGCAGCATTAAACTTCAGCCTAATGAAGAAAGCTGAAGGAATTAACTATATGAATTGACAACGCTTAATACCTGCATTCCTGGTCTCAGTATAAGAACAGTCCTCCCGCTACGATCACGAAAACTTGCTCTGTAAACTTTTCCAGTCTCACCCTCATTTGCAACTTCGCGCTGACAATATAACCCATGTAAATAAGTCAGCAGAAATTTAAAGCATGAAACAGAGACCATTGTAATATGGAAAGCGATTTACCCAGCAGATTTCCTCAGGCTTGTAGGTTGATCTCCACTTAAGTGTTTCTTCCAACATTTTCTTGGCTTTGTCTACGTTCCAATTCCTTGCCTCCAAATATCTCCTGAAGCACGCATCAGTGCAGAACTGTAAACTACGCCCAGATAGCGGTCCAATTGCAGCCTTCAGCTCGTTGATCTGCACTTAATTGCAGTATGAAGTCAACTAAGAAAGATTTCTTGGCAAGGTGAAAAGTATTTTCCCTTCAAAACTTTTAAATTTCAAACTTGTCATTACCTTCACTTCATGCTGCAATGGATCATTGTCTTGGTGATGGGAACTGCCCCAGAGGCGAAACATGCTCACAGATTATTTGAAACAAAAATCGTTTGGAAATTGAGTTCAAATTCACCTAGAACATCAAACATCACAGACGATAAGAAAGTACCATGCGTAATTAAGCAACAGAAAAGATTGAAATCGCATCACAAAGAGAGGCCAGATTGAACATTCAAGTTTGTTAAACAAAACACGAAGCATAACTTTGCTGAAAACCGCAAAATAAAAAGGAGTAATTCTGCATTTAGCAGTGAACCTCACCAGCCAACAAGTAATTTAGCCACAAGGCCATAAACTTGACGACGAGGTAACATATTGTAGGATGTTTGGTTTCATGTGATCAAAATTACCTAGTTTCCACGGTGAGACTTTGACATCTAAATAGGTTTTAGTATATAATATAATACTGTAAATCAGAAACTAACCAGAGTGGTTCCAACTTCCAGTATCTCAAGAGGTGCAGATAAAATGATAAATAAATGAAGAGCAATCACGCAAATTGCGCTATACATCAACTAATGAAACGTGATTCAACCAACCCCATCTTCCAAGAAAGAAAAAACAGACAAGACCCAGAAGTCAACAATGAAATAACCCAATGCTCCACAAAAAACTGAACCTGAATGAAAAAATTAATGACCCGAAAGAAAATTAAATGAACAATATTGATTGTTGACCGTTCAGCAGGAGATATTTCCACATATGGGCCCCGGAAACGGGTAGTCTCTGTTTATATGCTTGTCTGCCTATAATAATCAATCCTTGGTAGTCAAAAGGTGAGCGTTCCATTTTCCAAGCTCAATTCTTTTGACTTTTATTAAGGCAATCCGGAAGAATCACAAAAACCCAGAAATCAGAATTGCTACTATGCATTATAAAAGAAAACAATTATAATTATTATAAAAAAATCCCATCTTATGCATCAAACAATTTTCAAGTGAAATATGCAACAACAAAAAACAGAACAAAAGACATGAACAAATTGTTAGAAGGCATACACATGAACAGAAAAACGACCTCCAAAGAAAGATTTAAACAGAGAAAACTTACCTCTACCTGCAGCTCCAAGGAGAGAGAGAAGGGGGGTTGTTTTGTTCACGACAATGTCATGACTTATACAAGAGGAGAGCCGGTGACGAAAAATGAAGAAGAAAAAGGGGGAAGACTGAACCTTTTGGGAGTGGCTTGTGTCCTGTTATGACAGGTCCAGATATTTTGGCGCTCCAGAGTGGGAGAGAGTGGACTCACTCTCGTCTATGCTGCTTGCTGCTTCTCTCTTTTTCTTTCCTTTTTTTTTTTGGTCAAGCTTTTTCTTTCCTTTAGTTGGCGGCAATGTTAAAGCCACTGTCCGGTGTCGTTTCAAGCAATGACAGGCGGCCAAAGCCACCCCCACGTGTTATGTGGAACAGCTCAAGACAAGACGCGACAGGCAAGTGGCCAAGTGAGGGCGGGTAAGTACGTACGCCTGTCAGTTTTTCAACCTCTTTAGTTGCACGTCTGGCCTGTGCGAGAGGATTAACGGTCCTGGTTTGCTGCCATGCAACGTGGCAAAACCTGAGTGGAGGATTTAACGATATTCTTGGAACTCTCTGTTGGGTAAGTTGAAAAAGTGGAGCATATTTACCAAAAAAATAAGTGCAGCATGAATTTTTATGAGAACACCGACCCCAAAAAAAAAAAAGTTTGTGGTTGTGGAAAAACAAAAAAGATGTGGGATTTTCAAATAAAAATGGATTCTAGAAGGTGTATTATTAATGAAAAGGAGATGACTTTAGAGCATCCCCATTGCAAAGGTATAAAGAGAAATGTAAATTTACAACTACAGTGTCGAAAGTTGGTCCAATAATGAGGTGTAAATGAATATAAATATAGTAGTTGGCCGAAAAATGTAAAAAAAATTTGACATTTACATATGAGTTAAGGTCATCTCCAGGTCTAAAAATTTAGCCTTCAAAATATTAATTTTTTAAAGAATGGTGCAGAGCTAAATTTTTCCATCTCTGGTCATGAATGACTATATTTTAGGGCATTTCATATTTTATTATTTTGAGAAAAACTATGGTACAACACTCATATTCCACAACTATGTATTATTTAATTTAATTAAACTACGATTTAGAGACAATATTTTTTAAATTTATATGTATTTTTTAAAACAAAATGAATTTAAAACATTTTAAAAAGTTCTTTTTAAAAAAAAAAAAGAACTTTTCAATCAATGGTTCTGACCTCCAACGATCAGAAACCAATTATATATCTATATATATAAAGCAAAAGGCAGAGAATGGTGAAACATTCAAAATACCATAAAATGCCCTTAGTTAATGCAAACATTAAGAATTGAAATTATTAATTAAATGAGGATAATATGGTAAATTCACACCTTTTTATATTTAAAAAAAATTAAAATTAAAAGAAAAAACAGATAATGGATCTTATTTTTATGGAACACAACTACCCATTATCTTTTTTAATTCTAAAATAAATTTCAATTTTTTAAAAAAAAAGCCTCTCGCATGCGCGGAAGCGCGTGCGAAGAGGCTAGTATATATTAAAAACAAAACGAATTTAAAAATATTTAAAAAGGCTATTAAAAATAAAAATAAAAACCTAATGGCTAACTGACTTCATCGATGATGTCAACATGCCTTTAATATTGACTGTTGAATCTGCAATTACACAAGATGTTTCGTGCTCTTACCCACACGTGATACTCTCTTCTCTTAAAAAAACACATGCACTGGGCTCACAAAAATATTTGGCATTGGTCCAAGCTGGGCTACATTTGGCCTAGTTGGAGGGCTAAATAGCCAAATGTGGCCCTCCAAATTTGGCCAAATTTTTTTTTAGCCCATAGTTGGAGATTAGTTCTGCATTATTTAGGACTATATTTGACTTATGGCTCATGACTAGAGATGGTGTTACATCCCCATTTGCTGAGCCCCACAGGCTAAAAAGGAGGAGAAATAATGCAAAAGTGGTGGTTCCACCAAACGTATAAAAGGAAATAGCTAACAAAATACAAGAAATATCATTTTTCTTCAACTTGATATAAAATCATTTCCTTTCATGTTATTTTTATATCTCCAATTTATTTCTATCTCATTGGAGAAAAAACAATATCTACATTTCCCGAAAGTGTAAAGGATTGCAATGGGGATGAGTTTTAAGGGTTTTACAATCAGAAAAGGCTTGTTTGTCACGTAGCAGGAGCCCCATTCCCCATTGGTTGTGGGTTAGGCCATTTTCAGCAGCCCCCTCGGGCTTGGGCTGGGGGGGAGAGCCCAAATGCAAGTTCCAGCAACAAAGGCTGGCCTGGGCAGTGTGGGGTCCACTTGCCTAGGCTGGCCCGAAGGCAGGGGTAGCCTGAGCTCCAGCCCGAAGGCAGCTGACGTCAGCAGGTGCAATTATATTTTTTTTCTTTCCGTTGCCACGTGGCGCAACCTGATCCTTTCGATTTCCGATTTTTCATCCAATCTAACGGCTTGGAATTTTTCAAGGCAAAAAATTATGAAAACAAATCGTAAAAAAATTTTAAAAAACCCCAAAAAATACTAATTTTTTTTCTTCTATAAATACCAATCCATACTCTTCACTTTTAACAACAAATTCACTTTCTACTCAATAATTTTTTCACTTTCAACTCTAAATTTTTTTTCACTTTCAATTTTAATTATATGAAATTTGAAACAAAAAATCTTATCTGAAAATCTTATCCGAATATTTTATCAGAAAATCTCATCCGAATATATTGTCCAAATTAATTGTTTAGGTAAACAAATTTGTGGAAAAAACAAAAAATTAAATAGTACCCCCCCTCGCCATAGCAACTGCTGGAAGTGGAACTTACTTTCTGCAAGGGCATATACTATTCCTGTGAATAGTATCAACCCTAGCCCCCCTTGCCATGGCAAGATTTCAACTGCTGGAAGTGCCCTTAAGAGGAAAGGAGGAAAAGTAAAACCTGTGACTCGTCCTCGTTTGTTTGTTTGTTTGTGTGGGCGTATTCGATACGTGGTGGATTCTCTGCGTCTTGTTGGCAAATGGCAAGTCAATATCTGCCAACTTCAAACTAGAAATATTTTTATGGAAAAACATCACGTTAGTGCCTGGAGGTTTAGTGCCAGTACCGAAATGGGCCCCAATGTTTTAATTTCATCAATTTGGTACCCAACATTTCGGAATATTACCAATTGACACCAGCCGTTACATTGACCGTCAAAGTCAGCCGTTAAATGCTGACGTGGCAGTCGTGGGACCCACCTCATAACCAAACAGCAGTTAGAAAGTGACGAGACGATGGGCAATTTCGGAAAAAAAAAAAAAAACCAAACAAACACGCGTTCCAAGGCTTCGATTACCAGGTTTTGAAAAATCGAACAAAATCAGATTTATTGGATTCGTGTTTTCGGGAGCAAAGGAGCGAGGAACAAATTGGAGGGAAACTGACGAAGAGGATCCGATTGGCTGGGCGAAATGAATGAAGAGGCGCCGATGTGTTGGTGCGGAAAGGCTGCTACAATTCGAACCTCTTGGACAGATTCGAATCCTGGGAGGCGATTTTCCATGTGTGCAGCAAAGGTACGGGAGACTAAGAAGGGTTTTAAGGGCTGTCAATTCTGGGCATGGTTTGATCCGGCCATGTGTGAACGGTCGAAGGCAGTGATTCCTGGGCTTCTAAAATCGCGGAATAAGCTGGAGAAGTCAGTGGCAAAGGCAAGACAAAGAGAAAAGGTCGTTTGGGTGTTGTTGGTGGCTTCGTGGGTTCTATTTGCAAGCATCATTTTGGGAGGGATGTCTGGATGTGGAGTGAACAAAATTAGGAGCTTGGAATTAGCTTCTGCCATTGAATGAATGTATTGCTTATGGGTTGGTTAGGGTATTTTCTGTGATTTAGTAAGTGTTGGGTTGGTAGTAGCATTTTGTAATGGTTTAATTGTTATGTAAGGGCTTAGGGTTATAAGGTTATAGGGTTTTAGGGTTTTAGGGTTTTAGAGGTAAGGCTTAAGGGCTTAATTGCTGACTTTTTGTAAGTTGATGAAGTGAATGGAATGGCAAAATTTGTAGAAAATGGTTTAGGGAAGTTGTAAGTTGTAAGTTGTAGAAAATGGTTTAAGGAAGTTGTAAGTGAATGAAATGACTTTTTGTAAGTTGTAAGATGAAGTGAATGGGAAGTTATAAAATGGCTTAGAAAATGGTCCCAAAATGGAATAGCCTGCTTGAATGATCAAAATAATGAAGCAAAGTGGCAACCCAAAAACTCAAAAAATTATGCATTCAAAATGTGCTCAAAATAGCCAGATAATAACATTGCATATCGTACATATTTCATGTCCATTCAAAACATCATCTTCAGTGGATGTATTTGCATTCACAGTGGTTGAGGCTTATGTGAATGCCATTACATCCATACAAAAAAGTCAGCACTTAAGTTATACAGGACCTATTTATAAAAAAACAAAAACCTCCTAATCACAAACTGCCAGTCTAACAAATCAAACCAAAATCATCAAATAGCTCTTTCAGTCAGCTTCAATGCACAACATTTGATCCTGCAGTTGAAACAGAAGTTGATGCATGAGGACATGAAGGAAAGGCTGGTTGTGCTGCAGAAGTGGCATGTCTTTTCTTACTTGGCTTCCCTTTTTGCACACGCCTTGGAGGCTTGGATCTTTGCTTTAGGGTGCTTGGACCACCAGCTAGAGTGGATGTGTCAGATGGAGTAGTCTACATCATAAAAACTACATCAGTTTGCAACAAAAGCTTAAGGTTATTAAGGGATAGAATTGAACAAGATTGAGTTGCTATACCTGGGTATTTTCAGTACCCCTCTTCCTCTTAGTTGCAGGTTTGGCTTTTGGAGGAAGATTCCTATGACAAGTCCTCTTATTGTGCCCTTTTTTACCACATTGGCCACATTTGAGAGAGTCCTGTGTGTTGGGAATGCTAGACAATGTAGTTTCAGATTGGTTGCTTGATGCTCTCATCTTCATCTTGCCCTTGTACTCTTCATGTTCTTTGTTTCTACATTTTCTTGGCCTTCCAGGCTGTTTAGAGTAAGAAGGAGGAAGACATGGAGGAAAGTCACTCCTATCCCACATATCCATCCCATTCATAGGCAATATGAGATTCTCATATGTCTTCAAGTAAGTTGTTTTCAAATAGCAGTCATCCACAAAATCCATGACATTAAGACCCCCCTTATAATTTATGGCTGCAATACCATGAACACAAGGCCATCCCTGCAAATCCCAAGCTCTACAAGAACAAGTTCTCAATTCCAAGTCCACAATATATTGTGCATGGCCACCAGCTGACACTTGGAATTTATCTCCACCTGACCACATTGCCAAACAAGCACCTGCCTTGGCTTTAGTTCCCTCCACCTTCTTAAATATCCTTGGGCAGATAGGCTTGTTCCATTTCAGCATTTTGTCCCTTCTTCCTTGTATTCTCCTCATCAACTTACATCTAATATGCTCAAACATTGACAAAATTGGTCTATCCCTACATTCCAATATGGTAGCATTGAAAGACTCACAAAGATTATTCAACAACATGTCACACTTCAAATGAGTGTTGAAGTGTGACTTGGACCAATGCCTTGGAGGTTTATCAGGACTGGTTAGCCATTCATATGCATCCTTTGACAGTTTTTTCAGGTCTTCCATGGCCCTTGTAAAGTGGGGGACAGTGGTTGCATATGATGCTTCCCAAAACTTGTCTCTGAGGCTTTTTGCTTTGAAAAGCAGACTATAGTTTAAAAACAGGTGTCTTGCACAGAACCGGTGGTCACAATTAGGGACCACTTGCTCAAAAGCAGGCAGTAAACCTTTTTGTTTGTCGGATATAAAGGTGAACCCAAATTGATTCACAATCTCACAGTCCTTAACCAATAGCTCCAGAAACCAAATCCAAGATTCCTTGCACTCTGATTCCACAACTGCACAAGCAATTACCCAGGTTTCATTATTGGCATCTATGCCCACAGCAGTTAACAGTTGCCCTGCATAAACACTCTTCAAAAAGCAGCCATCTAAACCTATAATAGGCCTGCACCCAGCTTTGAAGCCTTCCTTAGCAGCTCCTAAACAAACATACAACCTTTGAAACTTTGGTTGACCCAGCTGTTGTTGGAAATCACACTTAACCATTGCTGTGGTTCCTGGGTTACTCTTCCTTAATTCCTCACAGTAATCCCAAATTCTTGAATATTGGTCATTGAAACTGCCCTCAATCAGCTTTAGTGCCTTCTGTTTTGCCCTATACACTTGTTGTCTTGACACCCCTGTATTATAATCCTTCTCAATAGCCTGCTTGAATGACCTGACTGGCCACTGGGGATTGGACTTCAAACTATCAACATATTTCTTGCTTATCCATGTTGACTTCACAGTAGGGTTCTCCCATACCTGTGTACATGTGTGCTCACCTACATATGTCTTCACTTGCAATGTGTTGTCATGTTGCATTTTTGAAGCATATATCATCCACCCACAATCTGGGTCCCCACAAACTGCCTTCAGCTTCAAAGCCGCATTCCTAATAAACACTACATCTCTATTATGCAATATGGAGTATTCTCTGACAGCTGCCCTAAACACCTTACAATCACTAAACAACATCCCAATCTCAAACTTTGGATTTACCATGTCAGTTGCAGCATTGAATTCTGGCCAATTCTTATCAACTTCCTCGTCAGAATTATACTTGGCATAATCCCTGCACTCAGAATCTTCATAATCCAATTCAACATCTGTAGGCCAATCAGGAGCAGCCTCCTTCCCAGTTTCTTTAACCCCTGTCCATTCAGTTTGGTCATCCACCCATTCATCAAAACAAACATCATCTTGATATTGATCTTCATTGAAGTTTTTGGGAATCATATAATCTGAGTCCTCACTATCACTATCACAAGCATAATCATCTTCATCTTCAAAGTCTGCAGCATTTGCCATTCTTCTTCCACTTCTCAACATCATGGAATGTCTTTGAACCTCGGTCCTGACACCATCAACCCTTCCTTCCACAACTTTGTCTTTATGGTGAACAATCTTTGTCCTCCTCAAACTGGCGCATCTTTTTTTACCAAATGCACGCTTCATCCTATGTGACATCTCTTTATCCTTGCCTTTGCCTTTATCAAAACAACCTTGACTTGGCTTTTCTTGGCCCTTGTCAGAATTCTCCTCATTATTCACAGTGGCAGTTTCTTTGCCTTGTTTAGAAGCTTCATCAATCAACCCATCTTCATTCAGCCCTTCTTCATTCAACCTTTCTTCATTCAACCCTTCTTCATTCAACCTTTCTTCATTCAGCCCTTCTTCATTCAACTCTTTGCCTTCTCCACCTGCTTCTTCATTCAACTCTTTGCCTTCTTTATTGTGCCCTTCATTCAACTCTTTGCCTTCTCCACCTGCTTCGTCATTCAACTCTTCTATTACAACACTTGTTTTTTTCACCTTTTGCACCTTACCAACTCCCCCACCCACTGGAACAATGGCACCATAATTGTCATCAAGCTCTTGTAAAACTACCCCAGTATTGGTCCCAAAATCATCATCCAGATTTATAAATATGTTTGAACCCACTTGACTGTAAAACTGCTCTTGACTGCATGCCAAGACATGTTCTAGGAATATATTTATCACCCTAGTGTCTGGCACAAATACTAGCATGTCTAAGACATCTGTATCCTCACTCAGCTTAACTAAGCCACCATCAAAACTATCACCTGGAATACTGTACCAGTAGTTAATCAAACCTTCGTGCCCTAACTCCTCCACCATGGCATCTATCTCAGTCATTGACATTCTATCCTTATCACAATAATCAAACCAATCCACAGACCCATTCACATAATAGTTACCTCTTATTTCACCTTTGTGGTACATTTGAATAGAAAATCCTGCCTCATCCCCTGCAGGTCGAAAGCCACACATGAATTTTACCAATTTTACCCAAAAATAATACATGTACTCCTGTTTATAAATACACACATACAAATACAAATACATATACATATACATATATACAAATGCAGATATACTAACAGATAAATACAAACACACATATACAAATGTAGGTTTCTATGTCAGTCCACACAGAAACAAAAGGTAAGATTCACAGTGGTTGTAGGACCACATACAAAAGGCAAAATTGACTTCCGCATACCACCTACCATTCACACCATTCCATCCACCAATTAAATAGACAAACTGATACCGACACAAACTCACAATCCATTATAAAACCCAAACTTTCAGTCGACACAAAAACTCGAAACTGACTCTTGAACAGTAAGCCATACGTACCGTAGAAAGGTTCTCCATATCCTTCCGGACGAAGTCCCCAACTCATATTCTTCAGATCTTTCGGAAACCTCCGATTTAGTATGTTTTTTTGCAGTCTATTTCAAATTTTTGCACTCCAAAACACGAACAAACCATCAAACCCTTAAACCCTCTCCTCTATGTCTGTCTGTCTCCCTACACAAACACAACTCAGAAACTGAGTTTGTTCGATTTTTCCAATCCTGGTAATGGAAGCACGCCTTGGAACGCGTGTTTGTTTTGTTTTGTTTTTTTTCTGAAATTGCCCATCGTCTCGTCACTTTCTAACTGCTGTTTGGTTATGAGGTGGGTCCCACGACTACCACGTCAGCATTTAACAGCTGACTTTGACGGTCAATGTAACGGCTGGTGTCAATTGGTAATATTCCGAAATGTTGGGTACCAAATTGATGAAATTAAAACATTGGGGCCCATTTCGGTACTGGCACTAAACCTCCAGGCACTAACGTGATGTTTTTCCTATTTTTATTTTCTGTGGTTCATATGTTGTGTTGTGCTGCATAACTTGTTGAGGACGACAAGCAATTTGGTGTTGGCTTTTTGCACTGATGGCAAGAATACGATTCCCATTCCCAACAAAGAAGCTACCATACTGGAACATAAATCACAAGTAAATAGCAAAGGAATTTTCTTCGATCTAAATACTTCCCAGATAATTGACAAGGCGCAAACCAAATTTCCAAAAACAACGAGTTATGCTGTCTTCGCCTTTTGCTGTTCACCAAATACCGAGCACAAAAGAACCGAGCATATCCATTATGTTGTTTTGCCTCTGATGATCACCAAATTACAAAGGAGCAAGAGCACAGCACGAGAATAGCAGAGATCAACAAATTACATCTCCATCATGTGCTCCATCCATGAATAGCCGAACAGCTACAGACAAAAGCAGATGCCCTAAAATTTAGTTAAGATCAATGACTGGTCAGGAAATTAGTCCGTATATATGAATGCCGGTCATCAAACAGGAAAATTAAGTAAGGGGTAGCATTTCACTTACCAATTATGCATTCGGCCTCAAAACTGTGTTATTCCAATGCGTCAACCAGCAGGACAGCCTCTGCACTCTTCCACACGAGAAGTTTGTCGCAAACCCTCAAATCAGAACTGCATTCTTCCACATGATAGTTCATAAAACTGGCTGGCGCTCTTCCCCATGAGAAGTCCATGGTGGAATATATTGTTTTAGGATTCGTGAACCATACGATTTATATTATGCTTAGAGAGACGACGACGCTCCAAGCTGGTAGGAGAGTAAAGTTTTTATAGGTACGTATGTAACAGACTACTCACAGACCATCCCCAATTACAGCCCCAAGGATCATGTCTATCACTATCCATCCCCATGCCATTACACAAACAAACCAAACTAATGATACATTTTGCCTTGAATACTGGGATAACATCTCACGTCCACAAATTGACAAAATAATCACACTATCAAATATAGCATACGAATCAGGAGAAAATCAAATTAATAGCATAAAAAACAGTCGGCTCCAAGAGGCTGAGAATTCTCATAAAAACTTCGATTTAATTTAGTGAGACATTCTCCTGGTTGTTATGTAAAACTCAAATGGGGCATAGGTGCACAGTAGAAGTGTTTCTTTATATTGTTATCCACCAGGAAACATGAATACCGTAAATAAATGCGCCCTGAGCATGCAAATTAAATGGAGATCCACACTAGATGATCGTAATTTGAAGGCCTTGCAAAAAATGCTACATCTTCGTAATTTATATAACACAATGTTGGAATGTTTTTTGTTACAACTATCGTATATGTGTGGGAACAATTCCATTTTGTAGATTTCCCCGATTGCTATGATAGACAGAAAAGGAGCTTCCAACAGAGCTTCAGTACCTCATTTCTATCTTTAGCCATTAGTAAACATAAATATGACAAATAAATAGCAAATGCTTTCTTGATGAAATATTTGCTGTTAACCTAACTATATAGTGATAGTGTATGAGAACAGGCGGACCACCAACTGAACCACTGGTGAGAATGTTTCCCTTGATCGTTGTTAAACTAACTATGTTATGATAAGTGTGTGAAACAGGGCGATCATCATCAAATGTACCCTTGCAAGAATGATTTTGTTTTCTGTAGATTTTCTGCACATTGTTTTTGAAATTAAAGAATCAATAAGTGGGTCGAGAGCTGTTAATTACCTTCTTTGTGAAGCCAGATTGAGATTGGTATCCTTGTTGGCCTTATCTGTGCCACCAAATTATGATTGGCGTGCAAATGTAGATATGCAAGCATAGACCAGACAGAATAAACGAGAGAGGAGAGAGAGAGAGAGCGCGCGCACGCAGAAGGGGGAAGAGCCGGGCGGGTAAAGAAAAGAAAAACCCGTGCCTCTTCCCCCCAAAACCCAAAAAAATAAATTTATTAGGGCTTTTTTGACCTGCCATGCAAGCGCACCTGCAATGGCAAAGGTCTGAGAACAAACACTCATAATATTAACATATCATATACCTTAGATCTCACTCTTTCCTAGCTTCCCTCGGTCAGCCTAGATCCATTGTCTTCATGATGAAATTATTATAACAACTTACAAAGAGAGTATCAGTTTCATGATTATGTGGATCATCCATCGTCTTCATCACAATCCAAGCAACTTAAGCAGAGAATCGTACGAACAAAATTAAGCAATTGCTCCGTTGACAATTAGCGACGGTTTATCGTCTGAAAAATAATAATAAAAGAACAAAGTATGTTAGGAAACAGGCATGCTCAAGAAGCATAAAATTAAATTTAATCGGATCCAATATACACCTTGACGGATTGATGAGGGAGAATATTCCGATCTTTCCCGATCTGAAATGGAAACGAGATTGTTACGTTTCGGTATGAACAGATCCAGAGCCACGACCGGTAAAATTCATGACGGAAAATTTCCGGTCTTTCCCGATCGGATAAGAAATTGAGATTGAGCTGATGTTATGTGAACAGAACAAGAACCAAGATCGGAAACGAAACTGGATTCAGGAGGAACGATTTCCGATTTGCGTATCGGATCGCTCAAACTTATCCGATCCGAAACGAAAACGAGAATCTGAACATGTGACATAGACGACAAGTTCATAGCCAATATTGGCCACGAAACTTTAAGCGGGAAAAGAAACGAGTTACCGAAACGTAGATCAAGAAACGGTACGGTCGAAATTTGTTTGAGAAAAATCAAGAAGAAAACATCAACAAGTGAAAAAGAGATCCATGATAAAGGATGCGAGAGGCCGAAAGAAAACAAATGATCTGTCGGCGACGGTATATTAATTGATGAAAAAGGACCTGGGGTCCTAGCTTTATATTGGAATGTATGCACAATCCAACGGCTGTGGTGATTGTCTTAAAATATCAACCGTCGGATTCACATTGTTAAGAAAACACCGGAGAATTTGGCGATTTAAGCCCGTAGATTTGGGCAAGGAATCGACGGCTCTTATGCGAAGAAGGTTCTCGATGGTGAGATATTTTTTTCTTGCCTGGTGGATGGTTGGAAATACGAGACGAACTTGGGTTCGGATTCGGAAAACCAGTTGTGGGCTGGGCTTTCCAGAAAAGACAGCTACCTTGCACATAGGGTTGGGAAAACCAGTCATGGGCTGGGCTTTCTCTAAAAGATAACTACCTTCCACATAGGCTCAACTATAAATTCTTTGTATTTGTTAACTAAAAGCAAGTTTTTTTTTGTGTGTGAAAATAATAAGGGCCCTTTAATTCGAATGGAAATCAAATTAAGACTATTAATTCCTTAACAGTGGTCTTAATTAGGGGTGGGTATCAATCCGGTTGAATCGATGAAATCAGCCTTATTAAACTGTAATTATCTGCATGGTTTGGTTCTGACAAAAAAAAAAAGTCAAACGGTTTAAAAACCAAATCATATTGTATATGGCTTGATTTGGTTTGGTTTTGAGCTTTTGTAAACTGGCCTAAACCAAATTAGACCGTTTATGTGTATATTTATTATCTATATTATATTTTACTTGTGTAATACTCTAATTAGGTAATAATCATTTATGAATATTTGAATTGAGCTATATTAATAATTGAAATTTGAAGTTTTATGACATGTTAGGCTTTAGGATGGCTTCGTTCTCTAGAAAATGATTTAATTATGGAGCAAGTTGTTAATTTTGTTGTTGTAATTGGGCTAACAATATTTAAAAAAGATGCAAAAGAAAAGAGAATTGGGCTTAGGCCCTAACTGGCCAAACCAAACCGAACGAAACTATCTTGATCAGTTTGGTTTGATCGGTTTTCTTTAAGACTTTTATCAAAATTGAATCAAATCAAACCATTATATTGTAATTGATTTGACCGTGATTTTGAGATAAAACATATCCAATATGGACCGTGCCCACCCCTAATCTTAATCAACTATCACATGAAAGTAGGAGTAATGTGATGAAAATGAAGTATAATGAGGAAATCTAAGGAATGTGAGATAATTAAGAGTGAATTGGGTTTCTCTTTCAATTAGAAGAGTGTTTGCTTTAAGAGTAAATATTAGTCGGATAATATAAGAAGTAAAATTAGACACTAAATAGGAAGGGTATAAGTTTTTTGTTTTGTTATTATTATAAAGAATCGAATTATAAACTTGTTTCAACATTGGAAAGAGAAGGATGGTTAGTCACTTGAGCATGCGAAGGTTATGTGTGAGAGGAGGCAGTCGGATCTGCTGTCTCCATCTTTGCTTTATTTTACTAATGTTATGAGGTTAAATTTGTTTTTATTTATTTATTTGTTATAGAAAGCAAAGCATAGAAAACTCGGTGAATGGAGATGACAACACAAACGATGCTTTCCATGAGTCACCACGGAGAAAAACTAGAAGACACTCAACCAAACGTAGATACCATATTCATTCATGGAATCATGCACTTAATAATAGTCTCAATATTTTTGTTTTTGTTTTTGTTTTTTTTGGAAAGTCGTCTCATCCGAACTCAAGATGTTAATTGCTTATTTAGTTGTCAATTTCAACCCTTCATAATTGATCATCCTTTGTCGTGAGTTATACGTTTCCCATTTTCCACTTTCTTCCGAATCATCATGAAGAGTAAAAGTTTCAGAGACTCTTCCCATGGAGAGAGAAGCAGAAGCAGAAGCAGATACTCATACCCATTTTAAGACCAAGCGAAACAGGAAAAAGTTGCTGAAAAAGAAAGCTTGGAAGAGAAGCTTCTTGAAATCTCACCCATTGCTTAGATTGGAATATAAGTCAGGCACACGAATGTCACACAGATAGAGAGAGAGCTGACGTTCACTCAAACCTTTCTATGCTATTATGATCAAAACAATTTCTATTAATATTATGTTCATTTTTATTTTAGCTGGGACTAGACTTCCCACCTAAACCAAACTTTGAAAGGATCCTGCCACCCACAAATTAAAGTAACAGACCATCCCTTATCATTTCTGTATTTGTAAATGAAATCTACCAATTTGTAGCTGGATGATATTGGAGAGAGCTGAAACAGAGTTGCTGCACTGCAAGTCTGTAAGCACAACATGGCGAAGCGATCGGATTTTGCGCAGAAGCTGTTGGATGATCTGCGCGTCCGGAAGGAAAAAATGGCTGCACCCCAGAGCTCCAACCGTTCTAACTCAATGGCCATAGGTAAAGTATTTATGAATTCCATATTTAATTGTTCATCATTAGCAAAGAGCATGAATTAAGGCTGCAGTTTAAGCTATACAACTTAGCAGAAAGAAATACTTCTTGAAGATAAGCTAAAACACAAACACAATTACCTTGTTTGTACTTCGTTTGTGAGAGCTAGAAGTGATCAGGTGATGGGCCAATGAACATCCTTTTACCAGGGCTACAAGTAATCATAAATTCATTGTTGTTGTAGAAGTAGACATGTTTGGTGTGTTTGTGTTCTCAAATTAAAATAGGTATAAAAAATCAAATATTTAGGCACTGCAACAAATTTGACAAGCTTAGATTTCAAAGCAAGCTACAACTCAGTACTTTTGAAATTTGTTAAGGGGTCGGGGGTGAGTTGTATTGGATAGTGATTTTACCAGACAAAGTTTTATCTAAACAAACAGCAAAGCAAAAGAAGGATAAATTGGCAAAAATACTCTGTTTTCTTTTGCTATTTTCTACTTCTGAGCCAAAGAAGGTTCAACAGGGCAGATATCTACATGGAGAAATGAATGATTGTGCTTACTCCCATTTCACTCTGTCAACTTTCATGTCTTGATACAGATGCATATGCTTATTCCAAGCAAACTCATAGAGGAAGAGGGGATATGAGGACAAATGGAACAGTAAGGAATCATTACCTGAAATTGTTCTGATCTGATTATTTGTTAAGCAGACAAAATGAACTTCATTTAGTCGAAGTGTTTTTTTTTTCCCAACTTATGCAGATTGGCTCAAGAACTGGGAACCCCCAAAACAGTTATAGAGGAAGTGGTAGAACACCTATCATTCAAGAGGCTTCAAATCAGATTGTTGCTTATGGGAGAGATAGGAGCTCAGGACAAGTAGGAGATCTGTCCATGGCCTTGGCTTTTGCACTCGAGAATGGAGGAAAACTCGGCAGAACAGATTCATCTAGCAGAAGTACAATGCTGGGATTTTTGAATCAATTTGGAAGGGGATCCATAGACTTCAGAAAGCTGGAAAGAAAAGGAAGTGTAAATAGTTACTGGGGTTCAACTAACCAGTTTCCAAACCTTTCTAATATCCATATTGAAGAAATATCAAGAGGGGCACAGAAATTAAACCAAATCCTAAGAGCATGCTCTAATGGCATTAATGCTGATAAATTTTCAATAGAAATTGGGAAGGAACTCATGAAAGGAGCCATGGATTTGGAAGAGTCCTTGAGAATGCTTGTAAACCTGCAGGAAGCTTCAGAATACATGGTCAATTCACAGAGGAAAAATCGAATCACATTACTAGATGAAGATGATGAGGATGATGAAGACAACACTGTCAAACCAGCTGAGCAAATGCAACTGGATCTACCAAGGTTCTCCTTCGACAAGTCCTCAAGACACGCTCATAAAATCCAAGAAGTTGGAAGGACGGGCCTCAAGCAGAAGGTGACCGCAGCTCTCACTTACTCTACTGAAGGTAGTAGCTTCAACCATGAAAAGCAAGGCAAAATAACCTCCACATCAGTTTCTCAGAGGAAATCAGTCAGCTATAGCCCTGGTGTCAAGAACCAATCAATATCTTCAAACCAGAAAGAGTCTAAACAAGAAAAGGAAAGGATTCCTAACGTAATTGCAAAACTAATGGGGCTGAATGAGCTTCCAGAAAATGAGAACTTGAAGCACACCGCACAGAAAGTCTCCAGTTCCAAACCAAAAAGAGAAAGCCGGGCGATAGGGCAAACAATACAGGAAACCGGTAAGATTTCTGGAGTTAGGACTAAGGATATTGAGAATCTGGCATCTACAAATAGACAAAAAGTTGTAGAAGGCAATAAGTATCCTTTGTTGCAGAATACTAGTTTTGTTTTGCAAGCAGAAAAAGGCAAGATTGCCAACAATGTTAGCCTTGAGGTGGTTATTCATGATGGGAAACCACCCTGGAAGGACTTGGAAGGACCAAAACCTGTGAAAGGACCAGGAAAGACAACCACCAAAGCAGATAAGCAGCAGAAATCCCCTCAAATCATCAAACCAGATAAACCTATGGGACATAACAGTTTTGAAGCTGAACTTATAATGCAAGGAAAAACAGGGTTCAAGGTTCTCCCAAGCAATCAGCACAAGTCGCAGAACAATCATGAATTTCAGCAGCCATCCATGCTTTGGAGATCAGAGTCACCAGAAGAAAAGCGTAGAGGAGAGGTGAAGGAGCAGCAGAGTGCACAACAAAAGCTGCAGTCGAGAAAACGAGGAAGTGAAACAATATCCAAGAGTACATCAAAAGGAGCAGTAGATTTGCAAAAAAAGCAGCTACATACGGACCAAGCTAGGGTAAATAAGAAAAGTATGAGAGAAGCAGTTGCTGCAGTGCAATCCAAAGGAGCTCCAAATGGCACCTACAATGGAAATCTGGCCAGAAGAAAAAGTTCTGCTGAGTTGAATTTGAGTATGAAAGATTTTTCTCCAAATGACCAAGGCCCTGAACCAGCAAAAGAAAATTTTGGCATTTCACCAGTTGTGGAGGAGAGACCTGTTCATGCAGCACCCTTACACAAAGCAAAATCTAGAAGAGTGAATAAAAGCGAAATCCCTGGAAGGATCGATGAAGTAGTGACCAGAAGAAATGGAACGCTGACTAACTTGACAAGGCCACTAAAACGTCAGACTTCCATTTTGCAAGAAGTTGCACACAGAAGCCACGAAAAACTCGGTGGCCATAATGTAGCAGAAAAAGTCAAAACCAGCAGGTTGAAGCAAGCAGAGCCACGCATCATCAAATCCAACAAATCAACATCAAGCATTCAACCATCAGCTTTGGCACAAAACATACAAAAGGAAGCTGAGCAGGCTTCTACTTTGTATGATTTCAATGAACTTGAATGCCGAAGCCTTAAAGAACCACAAAATCTCGTTCCAAATGACATTGTAAGTTCATCTTTACTCCAGCACACATCCAGAACTGCAAATAAAGTGTACTTTTTCATTTACTTTACTTTCGCTCAATCCAAAATTGATGGGGAACTCAACTAAGCTTTGTTGGATGCTATGCAGTGTCAAAACTCAGTCTTAGTAACTGATAATCAGCAAGATCAAGCACCTGTTTTTGGAGATGACGAGTGCACAACTGGACCAAATACACTTAATGGTAAGTAGAACCTCTGCTTTCAATTCAACTTCCCATCTTAGTATCTTTCAGAATGAAAAATTGTTACTTTCCTGAAAGTTGCAGGAACCCATGAAGACAGCTTAGACATTTCTCATCCAGTGCAATTGGAGCACCAGAAAACTTTCAACTGGAGAACACAAGAGCCACTCACAGAAAGTGAAAACCGCCTGAAGCAGATAGTGATAAAGAGTCAACTGTTTCTAAACACAGCAGAGGCACTTTTCAAACTTGACATCCCATTTGGCATTCTTCATGACAGTGGTCGTAATTGCAGCCAAGATGAAGATAGCAAGCTCACATTAGACTGTGGCTATGAAGTAATGAAAAGAAAAGGGAGAAGGCAAGAGCTCAATGTTCATCCTAATTGTGTGAAGATATCAATAAGTTTCATCCAGACACAGTCCTTGGATGAGTTGGTTAAACAATTGCATAAAGATTTCGAAAAGCTCAAATTATATGGTAGAAATGGGAAACTGGAATGTGAAGCTGAAGAGTATGTGCCGAAAATGCTCGAAAGCGATATGCACAACTTGGAGCCTGACATAAGTTGTATGTGGGACATGGGTTGGGATGAGACCATATTTGCAATTCTTGAAGTAGATGAAGTTATAAAGGATTTGGAGAGGCTTGTGCTCAGCGGACTTGTAGACGAGCTTACCAGAGACCTCTTTCATGCGTGACACTCTTTTCATTGCTGCAACAAGTTGAGAAAAGTTTGTTTCATTATTCAACTGGTTTACTTGGTTTTGTAAGAGATAAATTATAATGCAATCCTTTATTGCAGGATTTCTCGTTCATACGTTGAACTTGTAATGAGTGCACTCTTTTGTTTTGTTACAAGGAATTATTACAGCAATCAAAATGTTCATCACATTTTCATATTTGGTTTTTGAAGTCCTGAGTACGTTAGCTTCATGCGTTCATCTGTTTCTTCATTAAGTTTGGGTTTTTCCTTCATATATAGGGTTCAGCTTTTTGTTTCATTGGTTCGATTTTCCCTTCAAATCATTCAACTTTTTACTCCATTCAGTTCGAGTTTTGGGTTTTTTTTTTCTTCAGAGTTATGTTTTGGCTTCACAGAGTTCATTTTTTGGCTTTAGGACTCAAGATCTCACATTGGTAAAATAACATATCATATAGTGGCTTAAGAGTTCATGGCCACCCTTCCTTTACAAGCCGAGTTCTATTGCCGAGTTGTGTTGGCGAGTCCTTACTTAATTAGCATATATGAGCATATTTGAATATCTTCCCTATTTTGTTTGACTAGTTCTACCCATGGTTGTTAACATAAAGTTCGTACTTTCACTTGATTGGACCTTTCAAAGCCGAACAAACCAAACACAATAATGCAAAAAATGGAACTCTATGAAGCAAAACACCAAACCCAGTAAAGCAGAAATTAAACCCTATTAAAGAAAAAGTCGAACCCTATGAAGCAAAAACCAAACTCAATAAAACAAAAGACAGAACTTTGTTAAGCAAAAAATCGAACACTGTGAATAAAAAACCGAACACATAAGATTACTTGTGCACCAATTATACCCAACTTCTTAAAGTTGGCTTACCTTTACGTGTTTGTTCTTGAAGTAAGCAATTCATATTCTACTATTATATAAGAAGCTTTATTTTCTGTGCTCTTTAATTGGCAAATGCCTTACTTTTCTATGTTGCTCAAAGTTCTTTTAAGCTGGAAATGTCGTCACGTTCTAAAAAGGAATGCTATTGCTTACTGAGTAAGTAAAATATGGTAGATCATAGATCAATAACAAAAGAGGTTTTTTGCTTTAGATATTTTTGTCTTCTTTTGATTAACATATTGAACTGGCTTATAAATCAAATGCTTAACTTGATCCGACAAGTCTTCTTCTTACGTTGGATTGGATCCGTACCACATGTCTGATAACCCAAGTGTATTTTCGATTTTAGTTCCACAGTGGAGAGAGACTAGCGGTGGTGCCATTTTTGCTTTTGTAAAGTCGAAGCCCACCGAAAGATCACTTTACGATTTTGCCCCAAGTCCTGTTGCTGCCTGCCATCTATTAATTCCTTTGCACATTGCTTCACTCTGCTTCACCTTCAGAGAAACAGAGCACTCTGTTTACCATGCGAAACAGAGACCTTTCTACAGCCATGGCGATTATGCTTCTTCGTACTCTAGCATTTTTCACTCTGGCTGTTAACCTCGCAAGTAAGCTCTTAATTCTTGTTCCCGTATGATAAAATTCTTTTAAAGAAGAAAAAGTGTATCTTTGTTTGAGGAATTAAATTACAGAAACAAATGCTCTGTTTGGCAGAGCCGCAGAGCTATAAAGGTGTGATCCTTTTTCTTTTTAATTGCAGCCTGCCAATCATTTATCGGTGTAAACTACGGCCAAGTCGCCGACAACCTCCCACCACCTTCAGCCACCGCAAAGCTACTACAGTCCACCTCAATCCAAAAGGTCCGGCTGTACGGATCCGACCCGGCCATAATCAAAGCTCTAGCGAACACCGGCGTCGGAATTGTTATCGGAGCGGCGAACGGCGACATCCCGGGTCTTGCATCCGACCAGAATTTCGCCAAGAGCTGGGTCGACACCAACGTGGCCCCGTTCTATCCGGCAAGCAACATCATTCTCATCACCGTCGGCAACGAAGTCTTGACCTCCGGCGACCAGGGCTTGATTTCTCAGTTGGTTCCGGCGATTCAGAATGTCCAAAACGCCCTCGATTCCGCATCTTTGGGCGGGAAGATTAAGGTCTCCACCGTCCATTCCATGGCGGTGCTTAAGCAATCTGAACCGCCGTCTTCTGGAAGCTTCGACCCCGGTTTTGACGACGTCATGAAGTGGTTGCTCGAGTTTAACTCTGCCACCGGTTCGCCTTTCGCAATCAACCCGTACCCCTTCTTCGCGTACCGAAGCGACCCGAGACCGGAGACGCTAGCTTTTTGTCTGTTCCAACCAAACGGGGGCCGGTTCGACTCGAAAACAAATATTAAATATATGAATATGTTCGATGCTCAGGTGAGTGAACCAGTTTTACTCGGTTAAGTAAATTGTCTGGGCCGGTCGGTCCGGTCCAAGACCGTTTAATTGTCAAGTAAAAGTGGCCAATTCTGTGCAGGTGGATGCAATAAGATCTGCATTGGACTCAATGGGAGCCAAGAATGTGGAAATTGTAGTGGCTGAGACTGGTTGGCCCTACAAAGGGGACAGCAATGAGGTGGGGCCCAGTGTTGAGAACGCCAAAGCTTATAACGGTAACTTGATTGCACACCTTCGATCAATGGCTGGGACTCCATTGATGCCAGGGAAGTCAGTTGACACTTACCTCTTTGCACTGTACGATGAGAACTTGAAGCCTGGCCCTGGTTCTGAGAGAGCTTTTGGTCTCTTCAAGCCTGACCTCACCATGACTTATGATGTTGGCCTCTCCAAGACTGGACAGGTGAAAAACTGAAAATCATCATGACCGAGTATCAAATTTTCTATCTTTAATGTGTACATTTTAGATATGGTGTAGATTTTTTTGTTAATATCAATTATATCATGTCATTAACGGCGCTTGATAAGAACAATGAACAAGAAAAACTTACCAATCTTAAGGTCCCAATTCATGGATTATGAGCTACTTATATGTTTAAGTAGTTTTTGATCATTGTCATTGGTGTTTTTGTTGTAGCCATTGAATTTGACTTGATTTATTTTGCTTCAGACCCCTTCCACGCCGTCAACGCCTTCCACCACGCCTTCCTCCACGCCGTCAACGCCTTCCACCACGCCCTCCACGCCCTCTGCAGTACCCAAAACGCCAGTTAATCCATCGGCGCCAAAGCCAAAGAAGGCAGCGTGGTGTTTGCCGAAGGCCGGAGTATCAGATTCCCAGTTGCAGGCAAATATAGATTATGTCTGTGGACATGGTTTTGATTGCAGCCCAATTCAACAAGGCGGGGCTTGTTTTGAACCCAACACAGTACAATCCCATGCTGCTTATGCCATGAATCTCCTCTATCAAACTGCTGGTGGGGATCCTTTGAATTGCGATTTCTCACAAACAGCTACACTCTCATCCAACAACCCCAGTAAGTGTTTCTCTGAATCCCAACTCCTTTTGTGTGTCTTCAAGCATTGATCTTGATCTTTTTTTCTTTTTTTATTATTTAAAAAAACTTGTTTTGTTTTCTGTTTTGTAGGCTATGATGGCTGCCACTACCCAGGTGGAAGTACCTAAAGATAAAGCGACAGAGGGGCTTATATGTCACCAGAATTACCAAATAAAGGTTGGCAATGGCATGCAGGTGCTAAACCTGCAGGAACTTAGAAGAATTTTCAGTGTTGTGGCTCTCCTTTTATGTATGCACAGGAATTAGGATTCTTTGTGAAGAAATGTTTTTACATTATTTAGCTCAAGTTAGAAACTTCCCCCCGTCATGTAAATTATTTGTGATTTTTCTGAGAGTGACAGTGAGAGCTTCAGAGTTTTATCTTTTATGTTTATAAGACTGAACTCTGTATCTGAATGCTTCCTTGATTGTGATTATAATATTTCTTCCAATATATTATAAGATATGCTATTTGAAACATGGTTTTTCCTATATGCATTGGCTTGGTGTATTTCTATTGACAGACTTTGAGGAAAAAATGCAATGAAAAAATAAATAAATTTATTATAGAACCGGTTCAACCCGGGAGGGATTTAGAAGTAACAGGTGAGGAGCTATGATTGGTTAAATTTGATTTTCAGTTATAGTGGTCCTAATATTTCTGCCAAACTCAAAGGGAGGCAGAAGAGAGAGAGAGGGAGAGACAACCAAAACACCCAAACAGCAAAACAATGGCAACGAGAGAGAGAGAAAGGGAGAGGGATCTAGAGCTCCTCATCCCAGTTGCACCAAGTAACGAAAATGCAGATTCCAAATCCTCCTCCCCAGCCAACTCACCACCTCCTACCACATCCCATCCCCATCACACCACTGGCCGCGAGGTGATTCACTTTCTTCCTTTCTTTGCCTTTTCTTCAATATTAATTTGGATATATTAAATGATCACAAATATGCATGAAATGTATATATACATGGCATAGATTTTATGTTGAATTTGGTTTGATCGATCTTAGCCCTAGCCTGCAATATCGTGATCTCTTTGTCTATGTTCTTGTTACTTGTCTTATGATATGTTGGATGAAATGTTTTCTTCTTGACCCAGAAAGAACAACAACAAAAAAAGATCAAATATTTTCTTGGGAAAGTTACATGAATTCCATGCTTATTACTTTTGTATAGGCATTTTCAAAAGTCATCCGCAGCTGGGCTTCCAAGAAGTTTATGACAGGATGGTAACTTCTTATCTCTTCCAATTCCAGTTTTGCTTGACTTAACAATGTTTAGTTCCTTTCGTGGCATTCTGCAAGAGTTAGGATACAAATCAATTGTCCGAAAAATTGATGCGGTATTAACACTGTAATTTCCCATGTTTATGGAGCCATTTCCAACTACTTGGTACTTGCCATCAAGGCTTTGTTAACTAGTGTTGCAGTAAAATTTAATATTTAAAGCTATTTGGTTCATATTTACCATTGCATTCTCTTGAAATGCATACACTGCAGTGAAAAAATATCGATCTTTCCTGATATGTTTCCTGATTTTTTTTTTCTTTACAGTGTCATTCTTCTTCCAATAGCTATTACATTCTACATCACATGGCATTTCATTAAATTTGTGGATGGTTTCTTCTCCCCAATCTACAATCGCCTAGGGATCAATATTTTTGGTAAGTAGAATTACTTCATTTGTGGGAGGTAGCTTACAAAACAAACACATGCCTGTAGTTGCCAGGAACTTTTCTGTATGGTCGGGGATAGTGGAATAGATTGTTGTTACATGTGATTTAATAGTTTCTTCTTGTCTGAACTCTGAACCATCTTATTATTTTTCCATGTGACTTGTTTGAATCTGCAGGTCTTGGATTTGCCACCTCCCTCACATTCATCTTTTTCGTCGGTGTTTTCATGCAATCGTGGTTGGGAACGTCTGTTCTTACTCTTTGGGAGTGGTTTATTAAGAAAATGCCACTTATAAGCTATATCTATGCTGCCTCAAAGCAAATTAGTATAGCAATATCACCAGGTATATGCTGCTAACCAACCATATATTGTAGTCTGAGCTTCCGGATTCTGAAATTTTGAGCCATTTGACCTCACTTTACAGATCAGAGCTCTAATGCTTTCAAGGAAGTGGCTATAATAAGGCATCCAAGAGTTGGGGAGTATGCATTAGGATTTATCACTTCAACAGTTGTTCTTGATCAAAGGAGTGTAGGAGAAGAACTCTGTTGTGTTTATGTACCTACCAACCATCTTTATCTCGGAGATATTTTTCTGATTAGTCCCAAGGATATTCTGAGACCCAACCTGTCCGTTCGAGAGGGGATTGGTATTAATTTTTCGTACAGAAAAGATTTGCAAGATAATGTACTATCTGATTACGAATATTGACTTCTTAAACTAGTTTGGCTTCTGCTGTTCATGTGCTGCAGAAATTGTAATCTCTGGAGGTCTGTCAATACCGCAACTGTTAACGACGGTGGATGCACAAGTTCTTACACCAAGAAGAGTTCCTCACTTTGAAGAGCCAAAAGTATGATGATGTTTCGACGATGGTAAGAAATTGAGAATCTACTTCACTGCATTTTCCTCATAGATTAATTGTCCTTTAGGTTGATGTAATGATACTTAAACTAGTGTTTCATGTTGCTACAGAAGTTCTCAAACTCAAACAAAGTTTTGCAGCCGAAGCTTAGAGGCTTGAATCTAGATCAGGCCTGGAAAGTGAAGAAACCGTAGCAGAATCCTGAAAAGCAGTGAAGACCCTTTAGAAACAAACTTATATACAGCCACAACTGATGCTAGCTTACATGCTATATTTGTTTACAAGGGAAATACCCCTCTTAAGTACACCATTTTAATTTGTAAATGTTTTCCTTTTATCCCGTCAATTTATTTTCGGTCCTAAATATAAGCGATACTGAGAAACGGGAGACTTCGAGTACTTAGTTATTCGATTTCATCAAGTCAGCACAGTCACAACTTCACTAAACAATGATTCAAAATGGAAAGTAAGATTGACTAGCAATTGAAATGATAAAATGACCAAATATAAGCATGAAATGGGGGAATTCGTATTACACATGCTACTGTTTTGAGTGCATGAAAAGCATGGACAACAATTGCAACTTTCTTACATTCACCGATATTACGATGGAAGGGTTAAATAATATTTTTTTCATTAAAAAAATAAAAACAATATAGAATGGCAAGGTTACATTCTTGTCTCACATTGTTAACGTAACTATTTAAAAAAGTTTTATGTTGTAATCATAACATCAATCCGTTGTCGTCCAGCGGTTAGGATATCTGGCTTTCACCCAGGAGACCCGGGTTCGATTCCCGGCAACGGAACTTTTTAAAATTTTCTTTTTTAGTGTGCTACGTGGCATAGGCATTTTATAAAATTTAAACTTTAACTCCAAATTATATATAAAATACAGATTTTATATATTTTACAGTACAAAATAATTATAAAAAATCCCTTTTTCCCTTCTTCCTCTACCTGTCATCCCACCAGACCCCCAAGACACCCCCCGCCCCAAATCTCCAACCCACTCATCCCTCTGTTCCTTTCTCTCCCCCTTGCACTCATAGAACATCGAAGCCAACCTCACGCTCCCATCTTCTCTCTCTTTCTGGCTCCTCTCTCTCTTGTTCTCTGTTCTCTGTTCTCTCTCTCCTTTTCGAACTCTCTCGGAAAAGTAATTAAGCCTTAATACAATCGGGCTTGCCACGTGTCAAAACATCTGAAAAGTACCCCCGATTTCACGTGACGACAGACACGTCACCGGGTCACCGAGTCACCGAGTCACCGAAAGTGACAGTTGGAGCCCGAAGCTTCTCTTTTCCCTAGCGTAATTCCAAAGCCTATTTCCATCTACAAATCTATCTTCTTCTACACCAAGGAATTTTGACATTCTCAAAATCTCAGGTACACTGACATCATCTTTATCCTATAGTTTAATCATCTCAATTCTGTTATCGCAATTTCTTTATTTTCACTCGGATTTGATTTCCTTATTTCCTTCGTTTTCTTGTTTTGCATCGTTTTTTTCACGCCACCTTTTTTGGTCGAAATTTTGTTATACCATCGAGTACGATGTGCTGTTCTTGTTACGGTCTTAGATGACACGCAGTCAGTAAAAATGTCGATTTTGTCTGTTGTTAGCAAAGAAAGGATCAGCTAAACGAAACAAAAAATGAATGAGAGAAACATGGCAGGTTGATTATATGTTCTGTTTGGTTCGAGAAACGCTGGGAAAAAATATAGAAATATTGTTCTATAGCTTAGATTATCCGAGTTTTCTTCGGAAACCGGGTATTTAAATACAGTTTGATCGGTTTTTTGCATTATTATCAATCTCTGTCTCAAGAAATAAGTCCAAGCTCTGCTGCTGGCTCCTACTCTAGATTGGACATGAAAAAATTGATTCAGGGAATCAGTGCTGATGTGCCCTTTCACTTTGTCACTTTGAGCTTGCTAGAGAGGGGGAGAAAACGTTGTTCCAAAAATTTAAAGAAAGAAAATCTCTTATTTCTTCCATAGTCAATGATTTGCTAGATGGCTTAATTGTCTTGAATTTATCTGTTCCAAACAGTGTGTGAGAGTAATTTGCACCTGTTTGCATTTTGTTACTATGAAAATGGGGCAATGGTTTATTAGTTATTACGCATTTCAATGCAGGAATTTGGTTGTGAAGTGTTTCAGCATCATGGCTTCATCTGTTCTGATCTCTGATACTGAGCCTTGGAAGGATTTGAAGGTAATTGAGACAGTACCTCTTTGCAATGTGCAGTATGAAAGTTTTCAGATCTCTGTTCTAAATGTGGATAGTTTTCATTGTTCAGGCCCATGTTGCGGACATAAACAAGACCCATTTGCGTGATTTGATGAATGATGTTAAGCGGTCCCAGTTAATGACGAAGTAAGGCGTCTGCTGGAACTTTTTGAAAGCTTTAATCTTACTTCATCTCATCCTTGTTTTATATGATACATGAAGTGTATGACATGAATATTGTTGTAGGCTGTATCAACTATTATATGTGAAGTCATGAATAACTTGATAATGTGTGTGTATATTCTAATAGTGAGTTTGATGGGATACTATTGGACTACTCACGGCAATGTGCCACACCTGAAACTTTGGAGAAGCTTTTCAAATTAGCAGAGGTGGGGTTGGCCCATTCATAACTAGTCTGTCCTGGGGGCCAAGGGATTTGGTGAATATGTTTTCTAAGTAATGTTGTCTGTGCCACAATGCAGGCTGCGTCCCTCAAAGAAAAGATTAACCGAATGTTTGGTGGAGAGCATGTAAGTTCAAGTTTATCTTCCTTTGGTAGAGTGCGGATAAATATGGAATTAAAATGCTAATTTGGGCACTTTTTATCTGCAATTGGCGAGAAACTTTTTTGTGAGCACAACAATAGACCAGCTTATTTCTGAAACCATCATGTGATTCTTTTGCATTCTATTTATTTTTCTTTTTTTTCTTCTGGGTGGTGCCTTCAGATAAACAGCACAGAAAATAGATCAGTGCTTCATGTAGCTCTACGTGCTCCAAGGGATGCAGTTATACAAAGTGATGGGAAAAATGTGGTCCCAGATGTTTGGGAAGTTCTGGACAAGATCCAAAAGTTCTCTGAGAGTATTCGAAGTGGATCTTGGGTAATCAACCACAATTTTTTTAGTATCCATTTTGGGTCCATATTGCCTGAATTCTGAAGTAATTGACAATTGTGGTAGGTTGGAGCCACAGGAAAAGCCCTGAAGGATGTCATTGCTGTTGGTATTGGTGGCAGCTTCTTAGGTCCTCTGTTTGTGCACACAGCTCTTCAAACAGGTTCAGATGATGCATTCCATTTTATCCATTTATAACTCTATTTTGCAGTCTTATTTACTATTTAGTGTGAGTTTCCTTGTGAAAAATGATTAAGCTTGCTTTGGAATAAAGTTTGGGCACTGTTCATTGGTTTGATTACGTCTTACAGATCCAGAGGCTATTGAAACAGCAAGGGGAAGGCAGCTGCATTTGTAAGTACTTACTATTGATTTTTTAATTGATTAATATCCAGTTCTCTATATCAATGAATTAAAAGCTGGTATGATGCTAATAGTAAGAATCCATGTCTTGAGGCTTTTGAAGTGATTTCCCACTACTGTTGTCAAACATTGTGGATCATCTTTTACCTGATTGGTTTGTTTGTGTTCATGAGTTTATTTCTGTGGCATAGTTTTTGAAGGAAGGATGCATTCATCTGTTAAAGACATGTAGAGAAGCATTTTGTATTTGATACGGCACATAGGATTTTAGGACATCACATGCTTTTGCTTTTGTTTTCAAACTTTCTTTTGTTTTAATTTTGAAAGCAATCTGTATTCTGTGTGTTTGGTTGTAGTTGTGGTGGTTGAAGAAGCATAGCCCGTACTCAAGGACTATGTTAGATGCATTATCTGTGTAAATATTTGGTTGTAGTTTTGGTGGTTGGGTTAAAAGATTAGATGCATTCTGTAAAAGCCAGTAACATGGCCCAGAACGAGTGGCAGTATTCCACTTCTGATAATTATGTGTGGCATATTTTTTTTATCCAAGGGTCGATGATTCCGGTCTAAGGGTACTAATGTTTTGTTTTCCTATGTGTGCAGTCTTGCAAATGTTGATCCTATTGATGTTGCCAGAAATATTGCAGGGTTAAACCCAGAAACTACCCTCGGTAAGCATAAGTTTACTTATATCAGTAAATATTGACTTTTGTAAACTAAGCTCTATGTTGGGTATCTTATCGTTTGTATTCTTTTGATATTTGCAGTTGTGGTAGTTTCGAAGACTTTTACAACAGCTGAAACTATGTTGAATGCTCGAACCCTTAGGGAATGGATTTCATCTTCTCTTGGGTTAGTACACTGCTAACACTTCTTCAAGTATATGAACAGTTATTTCAGATTAAAGATTTGCTTCATATTTGATGATTGAATTTAGACTTAGTAAATAATCTTTGGGAGTGGGCAGAATGAATCATATTTAGAATAGCTTAGTAATGCTATAATTGAATAATTTAGTACTCAAGATAGTAATGATGGAGTGAAGGTTTATTATGTCTTTTTGTAGTTTAATTATTGATTTTATCAGATAAAATGTGAGTTTTGAAGATCTGCCTGCCCTCTCTCTCTCTCTCTCTCTCTCATGATTGAGCGTAACATTTTCAGGCCTGATGCAGTTGCAAAGCATATGGTAGCAGTCAGCACTAATCTTACAGTATGAGTTTTTCCTTTGTCCTCATGCCTTTAGTTGATTAAAACATTCAGATTAATTTTAACTAACTATTTTTCATTATTCGTTGGTCATTCTAAATTTCTGTGCTTTTTTTCTTTTCGGTTTTGTTGCTGATGCTATTTATTGAGTTCATCAGGACTAAGGTTGTTTTTTAAGATGGAAATACTGGCAGATTTAGGTGCTCTATTGAAAACCTGTGAAAAGTGTGCATTCCATCTTCATGTGTTCCTTAATTGTTATATAAATTTGATCTTAGTCCCTCACATAGTTTTATACAAACAGATCTTAGTGCCTTTTATTTGTGATGGATTATCAAAGATTCTCTAATACAACCCTTTAATTTACAGTATGCGTATTTTTTTTTAAAGTGGTTATAAAAACAGATATGATTTTTTTTCCATCTACAATCTTCGTAGACATTGAAGTTTGGTCTATTTGCAAGAAAGCTATCCTGTGTATTATCTTTGTGTGTTTCTGTTTCAGCTTGTAGAGAAGTTTGGGATTGACCCAAATAATGCTTTTGCATTTTGGGACTGGGTTGGTGGCCGGTATAGTGGTAAGTTCTTTGCCCTCTTGCGTATATATTTTCAGCTACCTTGATGTTTAATTATTATTTTTGAATTTCTGGTTGCAGTTTGCAGTGCTGTTGGAGTGTTGCCTTTATCTCTTCAATATGGGTTCTCAGTTGTTGAGAAGTACGCTACTCATGGTTGTTTCAATTGTATTTGAATCATTTCTGAAGTTTGTGATACATAGATTCGATTTCTACTCCATTAGTCAATGCAGATTAGGTTTAAATTGTTTATCCTGTTTTCTCTATGTAGAAGAAAATAAATTTGTTGCTTTCTCCAGTAAATATATGTACATGAGAAACAATTTTGAGCCTGCACTTTGAATCAAAATGACAAACATAGAATGCATTACTCTTTCCAGAAAAAATAAAAAACTGAAGATAATAATTCAGATAGGGTGCGGCATGATGTTTTAAAGATATTTTATGTTATTTGTTAACAGTAGCTTTGAAAACAATATCTACATAAACACTGATGCTGATGTAACTCGGTGATCTGATTCCCAAAAGGCATTTTCCAGTTCTCTATCAATGCCTTTTTTTCTGAGGAAAAAAGGCTCTTGTTTCGTTTCAATGGTTGGTGAAATGATCTTTGTATATACTAACTAGGATGTTATATTTCCTACTCAAAGGTTCTTAAAGGGAGCTTCAAGCATTGATCAACACTTCTACTCAACACCATTTGAGAAAAATATCCCTGTAAGTGCCTAAGGTTGTTATCGTCATGATTATTGCTAGAGTGATTGTCTTGCATTTCCTACTGGGAATGGCAGGGATGGTACCTGTAACACTGGTGAGTTATAAAAATACCTGTAACACCGGTGGGTTACAGAAATATCGGTGCACAATGAATCTCATCAGAGTTTCAGTTCATTCATATAATGATTTTGTTTCACCTCTTAGTGTGATTCTTCTCTAGGTGAGTGACACCTTAGCCACCTCTATATTCAAGTTTGGGGTAGATTGTTGTGGTTACCTATTTAGATAGGTAGCTTAGCTGTAAAGCTTTATGAGATAATTATTGGTGTGTTATATACCGTTTCATCCCTGCTTCAGGTTCTCTTGGGTCTGTTGAGCGTATGGAATGTTTCATTCCTTGGATACCCTGCAAGAGTGAGTGTTACTTTATCCTTTCTAGACTTCAAATTTGTTAGTCTCAATCAATTTTGTCTTTTAACTTCTTTCTGCTTATTTTTTAGGCTATCTTACCTTACTCCCAAGCACTGGAGAAGTTTGCTCCGCACATTCAACAGGCAAGTTTATACTAGTCATCTATCTGCATTTTTATATTAAATGCTCTTATACCTTCCTTTTTTTTTTCTGCAATGTAGGTTAGCATGGAAAGTAACGGCAAGGGTGTATCAATTGAGGGCGTAATACTTCCCTTTGAGACCGGAGAAATTGACTTTGGTGAACCTGGAACAAACGGTCAGCACAGCTTTTACCAACTAATTCACCAGGTGATCAACATTCTATTATTTGTTTAATTCTAACAATTTTCAGTGATCTCATTTATGAAAACTGATTTTACATTCAAAAGTGTTACCAAACCTTCAGCTTTTCAGTCTTATGTGAAGGAACACTGAGCACATTTCTGAGCTTCAGATAATTATTCTTGGTACTTTGATTTATGTTGTGATGTACTTTGATAATTAATTTTTTCCTTCTTGCATGTTCAGGGCCGTGTTATTCCTTGTGATTTTATTGGTGTTGTGAAGAGTCAACAACCTGTTTACCTGAAAGGTACCTAATTTAAAACTCTTATGTCTTGCTCGAAGTTTTTATTTTGATGTTTGGTTTGTGGGGTATGCAATATAGAATTCCTCACGTGTTTGCTGCAGGTGAAGTGGTGAGCAACCATGATGAGCTCATGTCTAACTTTTTTGCACAGCCAGATGCCCTTGCATATGGGAAGGTATGTTTTATGCTTACTCCTGGACACTGGAAGACTGGGTTTACATTTGAACCAAACACCGCCTAGTATACTAAAAGCTTTATATGTTAAAACGACAACATTTTATACCCTTGCTTTTGAGGTAATTGAGTTTGCACTATGATTCTAGAAACAAAAACAGAAAAATGATAAAACCAAGATTGGCGAAGAAATTTCGCCATTTCTCTCACGAATATGAGAGCACATATTACTACTACCTTGGATTTTTTTCCATGTCTAACCAGAATTAAGTTTCTTGTAGCACCCAGAACAGCTGCAGAAAGAGAATGTTCCAGAGCATCTTATCCCGCATAAGGTGAGTTCCTATTGGCTTCAGTCATTGGCTTATAAGTGAATAAGTGGCACTAATTATAAGATATCTCTCACAGACTTTCTCTGGAAACCGGCCCTCTCTCAGCATTCTTTTTCCATCACTGAATGCTTACAATATTGGCCAGGTTTGCTATTTGATTTCATTTTCTACCTTTTGTTATGCGTTTTGGTCATGCCTAATTGTTTGATATTTCAATTTCAAATGGTTTTTCTGCTTCTGTGTTGGCATATGCATAGTCAAACAGTAAATTGCTTGATGAATTGTCATTTACTACATATTTGCTAACTTCTCAATTTTAAAACATAACATTCTAGGCCTGCATGTTTAGTCCGAGTGCTTGTTCATGTGCTATGTGAAGTCTTCATTTACTGCTCCTGTATTCTTTCTAATACCTACTTGCCTGTATCCAGTTGTTGGCAATCTACGAACACAGAGTTGCAGTCCAAGGTTTCCTATGGGGGATCAATTCTTTTGACCAGTGGGGAGTAGAATTGGGGAAGGTACAGCGGAACCTTATCAGTGTTGTTCTCGTACTAGACCAAGATGAATATAAGAAAGAATTGCATCAACTTTCATCTGTCCGCTGAATTGCTGATCCAATTTGAAGTTTATTTTGGTTTGCCCCCTTCATATATTTTAACATATCCATTTCATGTTTGTTAACGCAGTCATTGGCTACTCAAGTTAGAAAGCAACTCAATGCATCTCGCACGAAAGGACAACCGATTGAAGGCTTTAATTACAGTACAACAACATTGTTAAAAAAATACTTGGAGGTACGTACAGCCAAAATTAAAATAAATAAAAAAATGCTTGGGAGGTATCATTTCAAGTCACATTTTCATTTGGAAACACACACACACAACTAAAATGCAATTAATTGAAAATACATTTTGATATTTACTACTTATAGGATCTTCCTGACACTAGATTACTGTATCAATTTGGCAGGCAAGTTCAGATATTCCAGCTGATCTTCCTACGCTTCTGCCGCGGATATAGTTACCTTCTTCTGGAAATATTCAACTTTAAAGTCAGTCGAACGAATAAAGTTTTAACAAGCCGCGGATATAGTTACCTTCTTCTGGAAATATTCAACTTTAAAGTCAGTCGAACGAATAAAGTTTTAACCTCGTGTATATGAACCCAGTATATGGCGATCTGGATCTTGGTTACGCTTGCAGTTTTTCTAATGTTTAACTTTACATTGAGCATCATTATAATTAAATTGAGGCTACTTCAGGGTACGAAGCAATGCTGCCCAAACAACTCAGTGGTAATCCATTTTAGTGACAACTTTCATGTTGCAATTTTTCTACTTTCATGAATCCATTTTGGTCTGTCTGAAAGCATGTTATGAATGTGCAAAACAAAACCAGTTAGCCATTGACTGAAAATATTTGCATTACAAGAGCAGACCAGTCACCTACGACTTGCAACAAAATTAACCCTAACTGGTTTGATTCGCCAGTCCCCGATCCCAAAAACACAGTTAAGCCCAGGAAGACATCTCTAGTGGCTGATAAACAGGCGGCCTAGACACCGGTGGATCCGAACCCGCAGGTGCCCCTGGCGGTCAAGTCCAGATCCTCAACCTCCATCACATCAGGGGTGATGATCTTCTCAATGATCAGCTGTGCAATCCTATCACCCTCCCTGATTTCAAAATCAACATCAGAATGGTTGAACAATATCACCCCAACTGAGCCCCTGTAGTCAGCATCTATGACTCCCGCTCCCACATCGATCGAGTGCTTCCAGGCCAACCCTGACCGCGGCGCTGCACACCCAAGAGAATGTTAGTGAAACACATTTCTTTAAAAATCTAAAAAAAATCAAAGTTTCCTTTTCTTTCTTTTAAAAAAAAAAAATTTAACAGGAAAATTGGGGATCTGGGTTTTACCAATTCTTGCATAGGTTCCTTCAGGGACAGCAATGCTCAGATCAGTTGGGACCAGGGCTTTTCCTCTGGCCGGTACCTTCGTCTCCGTTGCACTACACAAAATCAAAGAAACAAAGAAAAACCCACATGAGATTACAATAATTTTTCTCGTAAAAATCGACCATGGGAAAAAAGGGGGGTTTCTGGGTTTACCTTGAGAGGTCATAGCCTGCAGAGAGAGGTGAGCCTCTCGAGGGCAAGACGGCCTTCTCAGATAGCTTCTTCACCATGAAAAAAGAGGTGGGGCTTCCCGAAACGTCGCTGTTTTCGTGAAGCTTGGCGATCTTAGGAGTTGGCTCCTTGACTTCGTGGCTTCCGTTCTGCACGTCTTGCTGGCCCATTCTGAGAAGTTGAGAAAGAGGACGACGGTGATTTGGGTATTTGCAAATACCTGGTTTTAGGGGCAGGTAGGAAGACGGGGTTCGCTTAAATAGAGAAAGTACCGCCAATAATGGTGTTTCCCGCGTGATGAAACCAAGTTTTCCCGCCATTTTGATGTAGGTACGAATTACGCGCGTTGTGCGCAGACATGTAAACGGTCTCTTCTCTCCACACCTTTCTCCTGCATCACTTCCAGCATAATTTCACTTCTTATTTTCGGGGATCTTGGGCTGAGATTTAATTGGGCTCATGTGATAGGCAATGGAGGCCCTCCTACGTTCACAGCTGGACCATAAATTTCAGCCCAATGGTCAAACAAGAAAGATCGAAAGCCTGGTCAAGTTGTATTCACTTTCATTTTCAGTCCAACCAAATTTATTTTAAGGTAACGATGCCTTGAAGTTCACGTGGCAATCTTCTAAGGTTCATGTGGATGTGGCTATGAAGTATGAAGTCATTCTATATTAAGAGCTTTATATATGACCCTTAAGTGATGTTTTATTTCTTAATTATTGGATTAAATTAGTTAGCCTGATCCAATAATGAAAAGATAAAGCCTCATCTAAAAGCCATATATAAGGCACTCACTATGGAATTCATGATGAAAGAAGAAGCATTTTGACAAACAAATTTGAATACAATTTCTATAGCAAAGGAGCATTTTATTGAAGGTTCATGTGACGATATCTTGAAGTTTACCTGACAATTTTCTAATATTCAAGCAATTATTTAACGTTCACACAATTACATATAGGATTCACGCGATAGAATATGACCTTTAATTTATTAGAAGCATGAATCATTTTATATTCATATAACTATGCAAAAATAAAACTAGAGACAAATGATCGATTCTCCACGTAGAATGGAGAGTAAAACTTATCCATGTTATTGTTTTCATTTCATACCACAACGCCACATATTATTATAATTTGCATTTCATTTTATTTTTTGCAAAAGGCCATACAAAGAAATTCAATAAAATCCTTTATTTATGTTCCCAAAATGTATAACCATATATCTTCTTTTCAATTATTTAATTTACAGATCCAAACGGAACAAAGAGAAAAACATAATAATAATATTTTTATTTTTTGTTGGAGAGAAAAACATAATTGAAAATTTCAAATTAACCTAAAAAAGACACGGTGAAAATCGACCCACCTCCTAATTTGTACAGAAATCCTATTTTTATTTTTTTAAAATATATTAAATTAATCATGAGTTCGAGTTGGGCATGACCATGTCCCAATAATTTAGATCGGTCCGCTTACCCCTTCGTTGATGAACCAAGCCGTTGGATCAGCTCCACGTAATGTACAGCAACTCAACTGCAAAACGGTTAGGAACTGAGGTCGTTTAGTCCCCCATAACATGCGCGGCTTACGGCACAGTACGCACCCCTCATATGTAAAACCCAAACAAAATGCGAGGGAAAAACGAAAAAGTCACCTGGCATTAGCATTTTGTCACCTTGGTAAACTTCTGCGTAAGCGTGTTTTACACGGCATTATTCAGACGCGTGTGGATAATATCTCATGAAGTAAAAAGCAAAATACGCATTCGTTCAACACCAAAGTAGGGTGAGGTGGGAGACAATAAAAGGACATCACGCTAACGTGCGCCTGTAGGTTAATTGTTTTAACCTACCCCTCTCACATTTTATCTTTTTCTAGTTTTTTGCCCTTAAAACTTATATTCCCACCCTTCGCCTTCTCTCTGTCTCACCTCACTCAAAGCGCAAAAGGGTTTCTTTGCTCGCTCGCTCTCTGCAACTTAACCGATCATCAATGGCCGACCTTACCAACTCCGATTCCCGCCACCACCTCTCCGTCACCACTCCTCCCCAGATCTCCAAAGGTATTTATTCCATTTCCTTCTTCGGTTTTTCACATTCGCCTCCATCATCTAATTTTCCACCAAAACCCTAGATTGTCACAGAGACTCTTATTCTTCTCGCACATTTATAGTTTTCGTTGCCGTTTGTGTTGGTGTTGTCGTTTTAGGTAGCTGAGTTTAGGGTTTTGATAAATATTTCGTACTTAGGGTTTTGATAAATATTTTGCGCTCAGGATTTTGATTAATCTTAGTAAATTCAATTACTTTTCTTTGGATTTTGTAAACGCGATTTTATATTTTTCCCGTTTATTGGCTGGGGCAAATAATATTATGCATTCGGTTTTTTTTAAGTTCTTTTATTATTTTTTCACTTAAACTGGTTTTTGGTGGAATGTGATAGTGATTGTATCCTATGCCACTGTTCGTGTATTCCAATTTTCGATTAAACCCTTTTTTTTGTTTGTTAATCGCTGCATTTTATGTGGCGTAATTGGGACGCAGGGCTTATTTAGTTCTTGTAAAGCTATTTAAGCCATTTTGTGGTAGAATGCCTTTTGCCACTCAATTACAACGGGTATGCTGGAGTTAAATTTTCGCTGAAAGTGTGTCAATATATGATTTGAATTCCTGGGGATTTTAGGGGACATGGTGCTACAATATGTTAAAGGAACCTTGGGTTCATGTAAAGTCTATGAAGAATGTCTTTAGTATTCCTGTAAAAAAAAGTGAGTCTCATTCTAGGAATATTCTTGAATCATAAAATTTATCATAGTTCGAAGTTCTGAAAAAATATTTTCTCAATTCATATTTTGATTGATTTCGATAAGTAATATTATAATGTTTTTCAGTCAATCATGCTTGGGTGTTTAGGTTTCCCCTCATCTCTGAAATAATGTATTCTCACCAGATCCACGGTGGTGCTAGTTGGATTTGTTTGGTGGCAGTAATGCAATGTCTTTGCATTATATGTGTATATGACATATTTAATCCAATGCTTATTTCTGATGTACGCAGCTGGATCAGGTTCTGAGAATCCTATTCCACTGTCACCGCAATGGCTTCTACCAAAGCCGGGGGAGAGTAAACCTGGAATGTTAACTGGGGTGTGTTATTGTAACTTTCATGATTTTATATTAATCTGCTTACCTCTGTTGCTGCGTAGTTGCAGAGGAGAAGTTTCTTAAATTGTTTCCAGTTAGCATGCGCTTCTATCTTAGCTCTCATTATTAGTTTAGAATATTGATTCAGAGTTTCTTTGTTATTTATTTCTTAACAAAAAATGCAGGAAAAACCTCCCAGCCCAAATCCATCCTTTGGAAGTCGCTTGGATACCATGAAATCATCAGGTAATGGTGAGGAGATTCATGATACCCAGAAGAAGAAGGATGTTTTCAGGCCATCATTGATGGATATGGAAACAGGTGGTCGTCGTGAACGCTGGCGCGATGAAGAAAGAGACACCAACTCCTCCGGACGCAAAGATCGGTGGAGGGATGGAGATAAAGAGCTTGGTGACCCTCGCAGGATGGATCGACGAACAGAAAATTCATCTGCCAAACACTTTGGAGAAGCACGCCGTGCTCCACCCGAGCGGTGGACTGACTCTAGTAACAGGGAATCCAATTATGACCAACGGCGAGAGAGCAAATGGAACACACGCTGGGGGCCTGATGACAAAGAGGCGGAAGGTTTGTATGACAAGTGGGCAGAGTCTGGTAGAGATGGCAGCATGCATCTGGATAAAGGTTTGCCTCATGTTGGAAATCATGTCAAGGATGAGAAGGATGGGGATCTCTACCGGCCTTGGAGATCAAACTCCTCCCAAGCCCGAGGAAGGGGAGATCCTTCCCATAATCAGACTCTAGCAGCAAGCAAACATGTTCCTGCACATTCATCTAGTTGGGGACGTGGGGAAAATACACCACCAACTTTTTCTCTTGGTCGTGGAAGGGCTAGCTCTGGTGGAGGGTTTATGAACAGTAGTCCTACTATTCCCCAGTCTATAGGAACTGTGTTGGACAAAGTTGAAAGTGAACATGGAGAGCCTTCCCCTTTAAGGTATAGTAGGACAAAGCTGCTTGATGTATACAGGAAGGTTGATATGAGATCATATCGAAAATCAGTTGATGGGTTTATAGAAGCAAGTTCTCTTACAGTGGATGAGCCGTTGGAGCCTTTGGCGCTTTGTGTACCGAATACTGAGGAACTGGTAATGCATATTCGTTCATTAAATAATTTTGTGAACATTTCTTATACTTTCATTAGTTCATTTCATTTGAATGGTTTTCTGCTTGAGCAGGCTCTTTTGAAGGGAATTGACAAAGGAGATATAGTAAGTAGTGGTGCTCCTCAAGTCTCTAAAGATGGAAGGAACCCGATAGATTTTACTCAATCAAGAAGACCGAAGCTTGGTAGTTTACTTGTTAAGAATTTTAAAACTATGTATGCATGTTTTTTTTTTTTTCAAATGGGGATTGACTTGTGTTGGAACTGTTTTGTTTGAGCAGGCAGTAGGGAAGATTTACCCCTCGCACTTAATGATTCTAAAGATGAAAGCACTGGTAGTTCAAAAGGTGCTATTCCAAATTATTTAGAGGGCTCTTCTCATGAAAGGCAAGTTTTCCATCATGGATCCAGCCTAAAAGCAGAAATAATGCAGGATCAGAAGTTGTACTCAGAGAACAATTTCAGAGCAGAAGGTATGTTAATTGAAGATAGGAAAAGGATTTTGAAACAACATTTCTTGTGATTGAATTGCGATGTGCATGTTGGTGTTGGTTACTATTGTGTGGGCTGTGGGAAAAATAATCTGGATAATATAAATTCTACCATGTTATGTTGACTCAAATGGAATGGGAAAATGGTATCCTCTGGGTCAGTGCTCATGGGGAACTGGTTTATTTGATTCTTAATAAACGTTTTTCCTTTTGTTTTCAAATTTTGTATCAAAGTTCCTCTTGCATGTGTTTCTATTTCTATATATGAATCTGGGTGTAAGGATGATGATATATTTTTCCTTTAGATTTTCTTTTAAGAAAAAGAAAGTGAAGAAGACTGGTACTTTAATCGCTACATGCGTTACTAACATGAGATAGCTCTCCCCATTTAAACATTTTACTCAATGTAATTTCTGTTTGCAGCTCTTAGAGAAGACAGTGGTCCTTTCAGAAGGGCCGAGGAGGCACCCGTTAATACAGATTTGACCATGAAGGGAAGTATTACTCCCCATTCTGGCACTCCATGGAGATCTCCATCACAGGGAGAGCGTTCGCATGCAGGCTTGCATGATTGGAAAGAGATTCCGGGTGATATCAAGTCAAGAACCCCTGATATGGGCTGGTCACAAAGACAGAAAGATCTTAATAATGAATGGGAAAGTAGAGATGAGGCAAAATGGAAAACCAGTGAGGACCATATAATTAGAAGGCAGCCATCTGGAGTTCTAGATAGGGAACAGGATGTGAGAAAACCTCAGCAGCTTTCTCCTGAGGATCTACAGCTTTATTATAAAGATCCTCAGGGTATAATTCAAGGCCCTTTTGCTGGGGCTGATATTATTGGCTGGTTTGAGGCTGGATATTTTGGCATAGATTTGCTAGTTCGCGTGGCAAATGCATCAACAGATACACCGTTTTTGGCACTTGGTGATGTTATGCCTCATTTAAGAGCTAAAGCTAGACCACCACCTGGATTTAGTGCCCCTAAACAAAATGAAGTTACAGATACGTCAAGTAGGCCAAACTTTGGTAATGTGGGGAAGATTCATGCTGGTTTAAGTGAGACAGATTTAGCAAGAAATGAACCAAGGCATAAACAGGGTTCGACAACAGAAGCTGAGAATAGGTTTTTGGAGTCGCTGATGTCTGGTAATACAAGTGGCTCTCCTCTGCAGAAGTTTCCTTTTTCTGAAGGTTGGTTTTATTAATAAGTCTTTTTACATTTTGAGTTATAAAATGAGGGAGTTTATCAATAAGCTTATTCATATTATCTTTTTATTTGTACTACTTATCGCATGATGCCTTCTTGTGAATCTCTGTGTTTTATTTTTAGGTTTGCAAGGACTTATTGGAAACAATTCTCATGGTTTGCCTCATTCTGGATTGGATAATCTATTGGCCAAGAGAATGGCGCTTGAGCGACAGAGGTCTTTTCCTAATCCTTATCAATATTGGCCTGGGAGAGATGCTTCATCTGTAATACCCAAGTCGGAGGTTGTCCCAGATCCAAACCTCCTCTCTTCAGTGGCTGAAAATCAGCCTCCTCAAACCCAAAATGCTGAAATTATGTCCATTCTTCAAGGATTAACTGACCGGTCGTCATCTGGAATTAATAATAGTGCTGCTGGTTGGTCAACTTTTCCTGTCCAAGGTGGGTCAGACCCAACCCAGAGTAAGATGGACTTGTATGATCAGAATTTTCCTCCCCAGGTTCCACTTGGATTCCAAAAGCAGAGGCTGCAACCTCAGAATCAACCGTCTTTTCCAAATCTACTTTCTCAAGCGATTGATAGTTCTAGTATTGCAACACAAGAGAAATTACTCTCTTCTGGTTTATTACAAGATCCGCAACTGATGAATATGTTGCAACAGCAGTATTTATTGCAGTTGCATTCCCAGGCGCCTGTTCCAGCGCAACAAATGTCATTGTTGGATAAGATCATGTTACTCAAGCAGCAACAGAAACAGGAGGAGCAGCAAATGCTGATAAGGCAACAACAGCAACTGCTTTCGCAGGTTCTGTCAGAGCATCAATCTCGCCAGCATTTTACTGAGCCATCTTTTGGCCAGATGCAGGCTTCTGCAATTCCGAAAGGGAATGCATCTATAGATCCTCCCCGGCTTCAGCCATCACAAGAAATGTTTCCAAGTGGTACAAATGTTCCAGTTCCTAATATGCAAAATGAACTTGCTAATAACTTCATGACTTTGCCTCCACAAGGTACCCAAGATATCTCTCAAAATGTAAGTGAGGGAGCCGCCTCATTACCTTTACTGCATCAAATGTTTGGGAATATTACCCATCAAAGAACTCGGGATGTTACTCCTGTGGTACCCATTGCTATCCATCAGGAGTCGTTGCCAGTGTCGACAAATGTTGAGAGCTCAACTTTGCTTGATGTGATGACCAAATCTAGAAAAGAGCCCCTTGTGCAGAAATCCATACCTGATTCTGACTTTCATGCTTCTAAAACTATGGAGCAGGCATCTGAAAACACTTTCAGAGCTAACGAATCTGGTTTGGTTGCAATCTCTGAGGGTGTTGCAGATTCTATTCCACCTGTAGGTGCTTCTGAGGGAGATATGCCCGAGCATGTCAATGATGTGTTAGTTCAATCAGATAGTCAGGTTGAAGAACAGCAGTTTCAAGGGGAAAAGTGCAATGATGAGGTTCCTGCAGTATCTGACGTGAAGAATGTTGAAGCACGTGGGCAAAGAAAGACTTCTGAGAAGAAGTCCAAGAAGCAAAAATCTTCCAAGGCACAGTCCTTGAGTGACCAACCAAAAGGAGTATCCAAATCTGTCTCTTCACAGCAAATAAAGCAGTCTGAAACTGAGAAGCCTGTTGTTGGTGACACAAAATTGGAGACAAGAGGCAACCGAGGCAGTAAATCTGAAATTGTTACTGTAGAGGTTTCAGAGTCACGACAAGCTGAAAGATTAGAGCCACTTTCTGGAGGTGATACTGAACCTTTTGAAGTGAAGGGTGATTCTAAGCTTGTTGAGTCTGGGCAAAGTTCCCAAATACAGATTGGGCAGAGAGCTTGGAAACCTGCTCCTGGTTTTAAGGCCAAATCTTTACTAGAAATTCAGCAGGAAGAACAGAGGAAGGCACAAACAGAAGTGATAGTACCTGAGGTTATCAGTTCTATCAATTCCTCAAGTCTGCCAACTCCTTGGGCTGGGGTTGTAGCCAATTCAGAACCAAAAGTATCTAGAGAAACTCCAAATGATGCAGGTATTAATGAGTTAAATGTTGGGAAACCCAAAACTTCCCAAAATTCAAAGAGCAAGAAGAGCCCATTACATGATCTATTAGCAGAGGAGGTTTTGGCCAAGTCTAGTGAAAAAGATGTTGAGATTCCTAATGGTGTATCAACTCAGCCTTCTCCACAAGTTATGCCCACCCATACAGAATCTGTAGATGACGATAACTTCATTGAGGCAAAAGACACCAAAAAGAGTCGCAAAAAGTCAGCAAAATCAAAGGGTACTGGAACTAAGGTCTCAGTGTCAGTTACCCCAGTAGATGTGCCTATTAGTTCAAGCCCCACTGAGAAAGTCAAGAGCTTCCGTTCTGTACAGCAAGAAAAGGAAGTGTTGCCCGCAATCCCGTCAGGGCCTTCATTGGGAGATTTTGTTCTTTGGAAAGGAGAAACGCCTAATCCGGCTCCTTCTCCAGCATGGTCTACTGACTCTGGGAAGCTTCTTAAACCCACATCTTTAAGAGACATCCAAAAGGAGCAGGAGAAGAGGGTTTCTTCTGCTCAGCAACAAAATCAGATTCCAACACCTCAGAAATCCCAGCCAACTCCAGCCACCCACAATAATGTTCCTTCATGGTCACTTTCGGCATCATCTCCGTCTAAGACTGCATCTCCCATCATGATTAATTCCCATGCTTCTCAGTCGAAACACAAGGTAGAAGATGACTTATTCTGGGGCCCAATTGACCAATCAAAGCAAGCAAATAAGCAGTAAGATATTTACTCTTTTACTCAATTTGATATTAATTCATTGAGTTAGGTTGTGTAGGCTGCATGTCGCTCTGAGATAGAAACCTTAATTTGCCTCTCATAATTGTATTGTGGGATGCATGTGGGAGTTTGCTCACATCTTTTATGTTGCTAGGGGACTAATTTGAGCTGAGCTTGTCTTTTTGTTTGTTTATTTCTCTGTGAGCAGGGCAGATTTTCCTCATCTTGCAAGCCAGGGCAGTTGGGGAGTGAAAAATACTCCTGTAAAAGGAACTTCAGCTGGTTCATCAAGCCGGCAGAAATCAGTGGGTGGTAAACCAACTGAGCGATTACTTTCATCCTCACCTGCGTCTTCTCAGTCATCTGTAAAAGGAAAAAGAGATGCCATGACCAAGCAATCAGGTGTGCTATCATGATACTGTTAATTATTCTCTCAAAGATATTAATTGAGGCCTATTTACCCCGTCATATTTTTCTTTGCAGAAGCCATGGACTTCCGAGATTGGTGCCAGAGCGAGTGTGTTAGGCTTATTGGGACAAAAGGTATGTTGACCTTCCAGCCTGCTTAATAATTTGTATGCAAGTGCCTTAATTAAATTATGCGTGAAATCCATAGCATAAGGTTGATTTTCCTTGTAGCTTAAAAAGTGAATTTATAGTAATCTTTGCACCCCAAGAAATGAAAACCGGCACACAGCACACACAATTGAGGCATGTGGCTTCCTTGATCAGAGGTGTAATAATCTTTGCACCCCAAGAAATGAAAACCGGCACACAGCACACACAATTGAGGCATGTGGCTTCCTTGATCAGAGGTGTAATACTAATATAGGCTTCTTTTTTTGTTGGTCCAAATGCATTCTTCTTGCGATATTAATTGTCATAATTAATTGTATCACTGATTTAAATTAAAAAATTTGCTAGATACGAGTTTCCTTGAGTTTTGCTTGAAGCAATCCAGATCAGAGGCTGAGTTGCTTCTAATAGAGAACCTTGGGTCGTACGATCCTGATCATGAGTTTATCGAGAAGTTTCTCAACTACAAGGAGTTGCTATCAGCTGATGTCCTTGAAATTGCGTTTCAAAGTCGTAATGATCAAAAGCTCACTGGGTTTGGTGGTGGAGATCTGAATTCGTACGGTGCAGACGCTGGGGATGTTGACCAAGATGGGTCCTCCAAGGGGGGTGGCAAGAAGAAGGGGAAGAAAGGGAAGAAGGTTAGCCCTGCTGTTTTGGGATTTAATGTGGTGAGTAACCGCATCATGATGGGTGAGATCCAGACAGTGGAGGATTAGGGAGTGGTTTTAAGAGGCAGGCAGGCAGGAAGGCAGTTGTAAATAGATTTTGGCTTTTGGACTGTATATGGCTTTTTTACCTTTTCGCCCTTAGAATTTTTTGTTTTTCCCTTTTGTAGTGCCACAGCAGCAGTGTTAATTTTATCTGCTCGAGCGATTTTGTGTAATGTTCCTTCCAGTGATAAGAGTACTTCTGTTATTTTTATTCGCTTTACTTTAGTTGAGAGATCATCCTGCGGGAGACGTTGAATCTTCTTCAATCGAGGTACCCTTTCCCTTTGTTTCATTCATTTGCTTGCTTCCCATCTTTCTGTCATCTGCTATCTTTTATGTTGCAGTTTAGTGATCGATTTGTGTTTTTAACTCTTTTTATTTTCATCATGCTATCGTGGATTTTACTGCAAAAAAGAAAAAATAAATGTTATTTCAAGTGCAGTCCTTATATATCACCCAAGTATAGATGTTTTTCGGTTAATTTTAATTCCTTTTTTTTTTCCGTCAAATTTTATTTATATTGGACCAGACAAAAATAAATAAATAAATAAATAAAATCCAAATACATTCAAAATTGTCATTAAAAATCAACATTGATCTTTTTTATTACTGCTTTGTTCACCATGAAAAGGAAAATAAGTACGGGGTTTTTTCTGATCCAATAAAGAAGATGCGTAACGGGTCCCGCGGATTTAGTGGTCATTGCCTCTCGCTGTTACTTCTGCAGCGGCGTGGGGGCAGTGGCATCGTCTGAAGTTTACGTGGAGTGGGACCCACTGGAAGACAACTTTTGACTGACATTTCTCTTCTCTATTATTTGAAGCTCAGACTTTTCCTTCTTTCTTATATACTGGCCTCATGTACTTTGAGAGGCCTTTTTTTTTTTTTTTTTAAAATTTATTTTAGAATTAAAAATAATAATATTATTTGTGTTTCATAAAAATAATATTTATTATCTGATTTTTCTTTTAATTTTAATTTTTTAAATATAAAAAATACAAATTTACCATATTATTTTTATTTAATTAATAATTTTGAATATTTGCAACATTCTCTACTTTTTGCTATATATATATAGTCAAACTCGAAACAGATATCTTTTTTTATTTTTTTGTGAGAGTGAATTGGGGGGAAACCCCCAAACAACACTACTGTATAAAATCAACACAAACAAGGGACAAGACATCCCAATCAAGTTGTCAATAACTAAAGAATTTATCCAACTTAACACATGCCGAGACCCATGTTATACCTCCAGTTAGCTAATCCATCCAGATATCTTTCGATACAGTGCAAAATTTAAAGAAAATAATTATTAATCCTGTGATGCAGGATCGGTTTCACGCTTCCTCTCTTTCTAGCAGTTCAACGCCTAATTTAGTTTAGTTTATTTTAGCAGAATCATACCACAACTTGATTGGGGAATTCAAATAAAACAAAAAATACTTGGTACGTACATGTCTGACTATTTTGTAAAACTCTCCGATAACACTAAAATATAAACAAACAGTTGAATTCACCGCAATCCTCCTTGATATAAAACTTGGTGCATGCATGGGTTAAGATAGTAATACAGATCAGATGGGTCTTCGTCTTCCTCTGATGGGTAAAATTATATATATATATATTGTGTGTATAGTCCAGGTGGACGGACATCTTCTTCCTCCAAATTTTGAGCAGGAGTTGAATGAGTAAGTAGCAAAATGGAAGGCAGGCTTCTAGTTTTCAGCTACTTGCTACTGCTGTAGCTAGCTTGTTGCTTTCCTCTTCTTTCTTGGATGTCTTTTTCAATTCTCTATTGCTCTGGAAATAAATAATTAAACAACAGAGGTCAAAATTGGAACACTAGTGAATTTTTATACGGGACTGATTGAATTTTCTTTGTGATTATGAAATGCCTATTCTGATTCTAGGATCAAACAGAAGACAACAAAACAAAACAGAAGATGACAAAACAAAAGCAGAGGACCCCTTGACTCGATGTATCAAAAAGCAGAGAGTAAAGTTTTGAGAGATCACACCACCAAATTTATCTGAAATTTAACTTGATGTACATGAACTTAAGGAAGATGGACTGACCGCTGAATGAAGTTGAAGGGGAAAGGGGTCGAGTATGATGGAGCGGATGGACATCTTGGCAATCTCCAAAACGGCAGCGTCTCGAACAGGGGCAACATCACTGCTCAAATGCTCGTAAGCAGCTTCAAAAGCCTCCTGCCAAAACCGAGGCAATCGATTGCTGCTACTTCTGCTGCTCTGGGTGTACAAATCCCACATGTGCCTCACCACCTTCTCTCTCTCCTCCACCTCCTGTGTTTATATACACAAATTAATTTCTACTAAGGAGTACAGTAATTTATTTAATTTGATTAAACCATGAAATTGAACAACATATGTAAATATATTAGTACCAGAATATCGAGATCGTCGAAGGATGGAAGGTCCCAGTCGTCGGAGAGGCGGGTTAAGTTGCCGGCGGACCACCTGAGGGTAACGGATCCGGTGAACATGGACCAGAAAGCCAGCAGGAGAATCGCAGCTAAAACCCAGAACTTGTAGCGAGTCTTGTCCAAAAAGCTTCTGCCTCTGGATGATGGAGAAGAAGAAGAAGGTGAGGCGTCCTTCCTGAAGACCGTTGGTGTGGCGGTGGTTGATGGGATTGTTATGAGTGTCGGTGGATCGTTCTCTTTCATTTTAGAAGATGGAGGAGTTAATAATCTTCAACAGTGCAGGCTAAAGGCTGAAGAGCGGAGGAGACATAGAGACAGAGAGACAGAGACTGAGGAGAGAAACTATTTTTTGGTGTGGGAGGTTCTGTGGACTTTTTGGTACACTAGTGGTGTGGGTGTGGTGTGGCCCTGCCTGTGGACTTGTTGGGTGGGGGTGAGTAAATGTTTGGGTGTAGAATAGTAAATTAATTAATGGGTGGCATGGAATGGGGTGGGTGAGGTGAGCCATCAATGTATCAAATTCGTTCGTCATGCATGGTATTATCTATCACACTGACGAAACGGCCATGGATGATGGATGGGAGAGCATGGAGTGTATGTAGTGTTTGGCCATCTACCATGCCCAATTTTGCCAGCTGAATTATGGAGATGTGGGGTCCAGTTAGACGCGGGCGGGAGGGAGGGAGCATATAGCACTTGCCGACTAGCTTTGACTCTTGGTTTTAAACTAACGTCACCTTCCTCTCACCGTCACGAGTCACGACCCACTCTGTTTAGCTTTTGGTTCTTTCGTTCCAGCATTTAGCTTTTTAAACTTTGACTAACTTTTCCTCCTTTAGAAATTTGTGCTGCTAAATTAGAATTACTCAGCGAAGTAGCTCTCGTACTGGAAATTGACAAATCTTAAAGCCTCTCATTTTCCCACCGTCCCATCATCGTCGATATTTAAAACCTCAAATCAATCCGAAAGCAGCAGGAAGGTGGATGGAGGACGGATGATGGTGATTGCGTAAGTTAAAGTTAAACACCTTTTTCAATATTATCCCTCCCGTTTAATCAGACAACCAAAACACTGCAAAATATGATGGGCAAAACGCAACGGCTAGGCAACTTTCGGAGGCCCAATGGGCTTCCCCGGCCTCCGCAACTTTAGAACATACTCAAGCCCTAACGCTTTTCTGCCCATTTCTGATTGGCGATTGTTCAACACATCGACCTAACCCACACTTGATTATAAAAGCTAAACCAAGTTCGTTAAAGTGGATACGCTCCCCCTCAACTTCAATGTAGTTTAAATTAGGGTTAATTGGTGATTTGTCTCCTGAATTTGTATCTAACTTTTGATTTACCCCTTATCTTTTTTTAATAGAAAATTAAGGACATGAACTTTTTTTAGCCAATTCCCACCCTCCCCTCCTCCCCTTTAAATTAAATTAAAATAGATGATTATTTGAATTTTAAGAAAAAGTACTAAACTAAACCAAATTTATTGATGAATATATGATTTTACAGACAAAATATCCATTCGAATTCCATTACTTCATAACCATAATAGAAAATTACATAATTTATCCTTGAATTATAAATTAAGTGCAAATTTATAACGTGTAATTTCCCACATACTAGGTTACAAAAATGTTGTATTTCAAATACATTTGGGTCAGGATTAAAATACAAATGAAACAAGCTTATGAATCCTCCTCAAGAAACAACTGCGTGTAGCAAAGAGGTTCTGTCCTTGGGCAAATTCACTGCGACTGAATTAAGCTCAAGTATAATATAATTACTTATTCAAGAAAAGAATCATATCATAAAATCAGAAGAATTACCAATGCAACCTCAACCAACTTCAAATGAACACAAATGTATATAGCGCTCAGAATGGGTGCATATCATATCATGGATTATCTCATATGTCCAGACATAAATTAGAGCAACCTCATCATAGCAGCCGCCAGTCTCCCACTGCACATATCTAGAAACCCTAATGCAAACACATCTCAAGAAAAACAAGGCAAACAGGTAGAATTATACCAAATTCAAACATCCTCAGAGCCATTCCACAAGTGGAAGTTGCAGACAATCTACATAGCATCAGATTCTGTCCGCCCGTCTGCTTTTCCTCATCATTGAACATTTTCTTCAAAACTCAAAATCAACGCCAACAGAAAACAAAAACAGGGCAATGCTTCAGATAATAAGCGGAGTAATTTTGTCCACATTTATTTCGGTGTGTAGTATAAGTGAATGTTGTTTGTAACATCATATGCGTTGCCCTATATGATATGAAATATCACCCAGAAATCAAATAAACAGATAGTAATTTACAAATAAATAAATAAAATTTTGAAAATGGCATCAGATAATAAGCGGAGTTTATGTCAACACAAACAATCAGTATATCAATAAGCGGAAAAGATTATTCATCACTTGCCATTTGACTCCACCAACATAAACACAAAATCGAAAATCGAAAATAAAAAATCAATCTGCAAAGAAGAAGAAAGTGAGTTTCGGTAGGTCCATTTGACCCCAAAGCAATCCTATATATGCAATGGGCTGGTAAGCCAACCTCTCGCTCTCTGCATCCGTTATAGCTCCTCCAGCATTGATTTTTCGCATGGAAGGAGCGGGTAAACAGATGCACACACAATCAAAACCTAACTACCCAAACAGACGCTCAATACCTAGATCCAGCAAGAAGGAAGGCAGGCAAGCAGAAACCAAACAACGAAATTTGATTCGGATTTGTATTGAAAGCAGGAGAGTGATTGAGAACTGAGAAGAATGAGAGGCGTCAAGCAGAACTTAAATAGGGGTCTGCGAATTAGGGTTTTTTTCCGTTTTGGGCTTTGAAATCTGAGAAGTTTTATGGGCTTTTACAAAGCAAGCCCAAGCCCAAACCAGCTTTCAGGCCTGGTTAGTAATTTGAGAGACACAAAAAAAAATTAATTAATTTCTCATTGGAGGAGACCAAAATTAGATTAATCTTGTCGTCTAATTGATCAAAAACCACAGGCTTTCAAAGCAAAACCGATTGCGTTTTACCTATATGTACATGCAGTTCTTTCTTTCTATTTTATACTTTGCTTCTATAAAATAAATTGAACAAAACGCAATGCCGTACGTACTAGCTCACTCCCATTCCTTGTTGATCTCCACCGTCTTCTCTCTTCAGATCCGCAGGAGGCAGAAAGCACTCCATGGACAACCCACAAATATTGAAATCAACCTCTTCAATCTTCCACGTCTCCTCAATCCTTCTCTTCTGGTTAAATGCATGCCCGTACCTGTACAGCAAGGCAGACGTCTTGCCGCCGTGTGCTATGTTGATCCCGTCCACGTATCTATAGTCTCCGATCACCGTCTCCATCGTCGTTTCCCAAAACACATTGTCGTATCTTGACTTCATCTTGACCAACTTGGTGTCGTCGAATTGGATGAGCAGCCCCGTCCGTTGGCTGAAGTAGCCCCATATTGTGTGGTGAACAATTTCCGTCTGGGGTGTGCTTTGGGATTGTAGGATCTCTGTGGGGGTCTCAAGCTTGAGTATGAAAGATTCCTCTTTGTTAATGGTTTTCTCCCCTATGCATACTGCGTCTAGGAACAGGTTTGCTATGCTCCGAGGGTCCAATCCCTAAGAATTTAATCATTAGTTATCTTTATATCTTCATATTAATAATGCTAGAAACATAACATAATATATGTAACATGTTCAATGTGAGCCAAATATGTTAATATTATCCATATGTGATCAATACCTGAAAGAAGCGACGGAGGGGTCTTGGGGGGCCTTTATTGGCATGGCAAGGTTGAGAGCCGGATTGATTCCATGCAACCTTGCCGTCGCTTCCCGCGCTGACCTTGAGGCCGGAAACAACCAATTCCAAGTACCACAAGTCGGGATTCTTTTGCCATAGAACAAACCCTCCAACCTCACTATTGCCTTTGGTTTGCACATGCACAGAGTCATCACCTTGACGCATTTCCGATCCCACCATCTTCATCTCGCCCACGGCGCACATACTATTCACCGAGTTCAATACCGCCAGTCCCCCAGTCGCCGCTACATATTGCTGCACTATATATTTTGCCGTAGAAGCCTCCTGCATGCATGCAAATTTCAATTATATTTCCGTAATATAATAATAATGAAAAATGCACATAAATTGATATTGTTAATGTAGTTAGGTTACGTACGATGGAACAATCTTTAATAGGGCGGGTGAGGGCATTGTCGCAGTGAACCTGGAGGGGGATGAGAGGAGAGCCCACGAGCTTTAGCAAGGCCATGAACTCATTGTTCGATCGTGATGAGAAATGGGATTTACCATTTGAAGACCTGTCGACGTGGGACTGAGCTTTCATGAAAGAGCGTAGGTTTGCCCAACGCAACATGGCGTTGCTGCCCATGCTGTTGAACATTTCCTCAGGAATTGGCACCTCAAGGACGGTGTCGAGGCCATCTTCTTTGTCAAGGTTAGGGCACAGCTTCCTCATAGAAATTAGGTTATTAATTAATGAAGGATTGTGGAAACAAGTTAATTAGTAATTTATTGAGAAACATATGCATGTGGGAGGGGTAGAGGAGGAGGAGAGATTAAGTTAGAGAGAAAGAGGAAAAGGGAAACTTTCCCCTTTCTCACCCTAAAGGGGCTTTAGGGTGTTTGAAACTTTGAATGGATAATGGGGTGTTTCTATTTTCTGTCGAAATTTCAATTTTTAATTAGTAGGAGATTAAGTGGGTATTTGGAAATGAGAAGGGAGAGAGGGAGGGAGAGAGGTTTACTTTGTTGCCTAGGGTGGTGCTTGCGCGTAGGTGTCGCATATGGCTTTGGTATGATAATTTTAAGGGCACATATATAGTAACCTTATTTTAGGAACCCACCACCCCTACCACAGCTAAATTCAACAATATGCATAGCAGGACGTCGAGATTATATTATGTTATGTTGACTTTAACTTATGTGTATCGAAATCATTGAGATTATGTATACAAATTCATTCATTCATTGTAATATATTCATGTGTAAATTTATTTTATCTACCAACTTACAAATATAAAGTTGTAAGCATGCACATGTGATTTCACAGCCTAAGCTTTGAACAAGTCCTACATCAAAAAAGAATTTGAAGAGAGAAAACAGAAGGGTAACGAAAGTGAACTCATTCTTTATGCTTTTGTTGCCTCCTCCGGCTCGATCCACAGTGCAAAGTCAAGAAGTCAAACGCGTGTGAATAGTAGTAAAAATTTATTTATTTTGTAAGCATTATTTTGTTTCTACACGTGTAACAAAATTGTATCTTTCTGGTTGTTTGGTCCTCAACCATATAGTGTAGGTTGTCCTTGTTTTCTTTTATTTTTTTCCGTGGGAAGTATAGGTTGTCTTTTTAATATAATATATGAAGATGCAAGAATGAGTTAGTTGGGCCATGACAATGACTCCATGAGTGATCGAGTCTTTGATGCGTGCTGCATGGAACTCGTCAAACCTATATCACTGGATACAACCACATCCTCTACCTCCTGAAGAGGAAATGAAATTCCTTAATTTGATACGCAGCTTTCAACCCTCATTTGATTATTATAAACCCAGCCATATATCTAACACACATTTTCGAACCAAACAATCACTAATTAAACTCCATGCATCCTTAATCTCTCTTGATTAACCATCCGATCACTTGGATTTAGCATCATAATCCTACTTTCTGTGATTCTATGGCCGGCCTCAACATACTATATATATGCAGACCCCAAATCATCATTCTAATATCGCAATTCACAATTCCCAAGCTCTGCTTAGTTTAAAGGTAATTAATGGCTAAACACTACTTCAAGCTCAAATTCCCTCGGGTTATTCCTCTAATCCAATTCTGTCGTCCCAAACACCATGCCACTTTACCGGCAATTCACCGGCTGTCTCCCGTCAACTCCAAAGCCTTGGACATCGGCTACCCCAACCTCCTCCCCGCCCCACCACCGTCCACACCCGAATACCCCTCCATCAAGCGCCGCGAGTCAACCAAGACGACGACCAAATCCTCCCGCACCGGCTGCGGATCATGCAGGTCCAGGTCATGCGCGCGATATATCTCTGACTGCAACGTCGAGATCAAATCATCTGCAGATTACGAGCGCAACAACAATTATATGTCGCCGATTTCGGAGACCGAAAAGTACTACAAAAAGAAACGCAAGGAGAAGAAGAAGAGAGCCAAAGCGAAAGCCGAGCTTCCTTTTATAACTACTTCTCCGGGAAACTACGGTAACTGGTTCAGCGGCGAATTCGAAGGAGACGAAGAAAACAACGAACAAAGCGAAACCCCAGTTTACTCTTCCAGAAGCTTCTCGAACGAATTCTCGCTAGTGTTAGAGAGCATAGCAGAGAAAATGTCAGACAAACAGAACAGCCTGCAAAAGAAGAACACGAAAACTTATAATGTTGGTTATAATAACAGCAACACAAAGAAGGCTCGGAGAGCCAATTCAGATTCGGATTTGAAGAAATTGACGAGTGGTGAGATTGGGAGGATAAAGACGGTGTTGCGGCCGATGAGGGCGTGCAGGGGAAAAGCAGGGAAGGTGAGAGAGAGCATGGCAGTGGTGAAGAAGTCGGAGGATCCGCACGAGGACTTTAAGAGGTCGATGATGGAGATGATCATGGAGAAGCAGATTTTCGAGGCTAAAGAATTGGAGGAGCTTCTTCACTGTTTCTTGACTTTGAACTCCCGCCACTATCAGGGGGTTATCGTGGAGGCCTTTTCTGAGATTTGGGAGCTCTTGTTTTCTGATCCTCATCCTTCAGACCAATTGGGAAAGTTGAAGAACTGAATATAAATATATATAAGATGCTATATGTTATGAACTTATGATGCTATATCGGAAATCAGAATCATCCATTTTCAATTTATACAAAGTAATGAATGTTCCACGGAAACAGAATTGAGATGAACCTTGCCGGAACTACAAGCACTCTATAATATTAAATTGTGCAGCCTCAATCATGCAGAAAATAAAATATACATGTACAACAAGCAAGCAAGCTTTTCAAGTTATTTAAGCAGAAATTCCTGCCCTTGATCGCCATCAATTCCCGGAAATGATGCCATGTCATTCTCAAAAAATTTGACATGACAGAGCTTTTCCCCAGCTTCATCAGCAAAAGTAATCTTCTTTTCCTTGTTTGCAACGTTCTCAGAAGCATTAGAACCATTGTCAGCCAATTTCTGCAATTGATGAACGGAAATTATCAAAATGATGCCACGGACCAAGGAAAAATTATACAAAATAAATCAGGATGAGGAGCAAACCATGATTTTACAAAACCGGTTACAGTCCCTCGACATCATGGAAAGCAATCTTCTAGCAGATGCTTCAACTCTTGTTACATTCTTAATTGCCATCCTCGCCTGCCACCATTCAAAACTCATAGATGAGCATAAAGAATTCATGCGCATTTGCAAAATAAAAGGGTGCAGCAGCAAACGTATGTGAAGAAAAAAGAATATTGGCGTACCTCATTTGCATTGTATCTCAAGGATGTGGCAGGATAGGCTTCACGCTGTAATCTTTCTTCCGCAATTTCCTTCATGGTCTTTAACTCATTTGACAGTTTTGTTGCAAGACATTCAATGTCATGCATCTGGCGTTGTGAGAATGCAATGGCACTCTCTGAACAGGCTCGGATAGAAGTGCATCCTGTGCTAAAACGCGGTGCTGCAGCAGAAACATTAGAACCTTTAGGATGGGAATGAATCTTCTCATATTTGGGATTCCTATTGTTTTGCGTTTTGATAGCTCTCCTGATCTGATCAAGGCCTCCAGCTCCACCAATTGTATTCTCGGCTTGTTTTCCAAAACATAGATTCCCCTTGCAAGCTGAAATAATCGGAAACACATGAAAGTCAAATACATGGAGAATGAAAGAGAAATAACAGCATGAGGAGGGATTTGATATACATTTCAAACCATGTGATAAATGGAGTAATGATCAGAAAACCAAATAAAATTTCAAAGTACCCAAAAAATTTATCGGCATCTCGAAATGAATTTATTCAGAAAGGAAAAAAGAATTGAAAGGAAGTTTAAACATTAAGAGGCTTTAATAAAATTGTGTTTCTTTGAAAAAAATAACAGAAATGAGTAGAAACGGAATCTACACAAAGTTGTAGAGGACAAGGTGTCGTTTGACAAACTAAACCTAACAGCTACCGAAGAAGGCATATAAGTTGCACTGCAATTAACAGCCATGAGCATGTATGAATTGCAACACAATAAACAGCTTTTAAATAACAAAGTTTAATCCCTGCACCTTCTTCCCCAATGTTATCAAAAGTCCCATTCCTTTCCAGCCACAATATCAGAAACACACACTAACTAACCACATCTCCCTGAATCAAATTGAAAAGAAAAAATACACAGCCCCCAATCTGGACACCAAAACTTTTTTTAATTTAATTAAAACGGATGGAAAGAATTCTGGACGATCATAGAATACACCCTTTTGTCTACTTGGCCACATGTCAACAGACTACAAAACCACAGTAGAGAATCTGAAATCACAGGTGGAGATCCCAATCAACCCATCAACTGGCTTTCTTCTAACCAAAAAATATATATATTCCATGCTAAAGCCTCAATTTTGTTAATAAAGTCAAATATCTAATATACTTTTAAAATTATACTTCAACTTTACTGTATACTTGTAGCATCCTAGCTCACAGAATATGTTATGATCGTAAGCATTCGATAGGCACAACATGCTTTGTACTTACTGCGATGTATCTTTGAGATATCTTCATCCTGTAACTCAATTGACTTCATAGCCTTACACAATTTTTCTTGGGAAGCTGGTGAAATGATCTGAACATGAAAACAGTTCATAAGAAACAACCTCCACACTACAATAAAGCTATATAGACAGCCAATAGATATTATGTACCTTTCTGGTCTGAAAGAGCCTTTGAGGAGGACGTTGCTGCTTTAAATCAGGACTCCCACCATTCACCAGTGTTGTAAGCTCGTCATTAGCATCAGAAGAAAAGATCCCCGGAGACAAGTTTCTTTCTGCAACAGCACAGGGAAACGTTTGGGATTGCTTCTCCTCCTCAGCCATGGGAGAATCAGCAGCAGTAGAAACCAAACAGCTACCAGAGCCCAAGCCACAGTCACTAATGGAGCTAGCGCTGGCTTCAACATTAGACGTTACATCAGCTCTGTTGTCAGCCTCAGGCAGGCATCCATCAGTTCCATTAATAGGTCCCCTGCACTGAAAGGAATCATCAACAGCCATATTGGACATTTGGACCTGGGTCTCGCTGTTAGTCTGGTATAACCTTTCACCCTCGGAGGAAAGAGTGTCATGTGTATCAAAATTACGATCTTGCGATGAAGATATTGCTTCAATGAAGATGTCAGGGTGAACCGAATCCGTGATATATCCTTCTATGTTATATTCTAATAAAGGAAAATCGAAGCACTGGTAACTGGTTATCTCTGGATCATCCGCCTTAATAATATCCCAACCTGAGGTAGTTAGAATCTGAATTGGCGTGGGATTATCATATTCCAAATCTTCGTACCAGTCTTCATCAACACCACAAATCTGACTTTCTTTTGTTAATGAAATTGGTAACCCAGTCCTGGAAACACAATCAGCAGCTGTCTCAGGTAATTCATTAGGCATCACTTCACAAGAACCCACCTGATTGTCACAAGCCAAAGAGGTATTACCAAGAAAACAGGTTGTGTTTTGGAAATCTGAAGAATCAGTTTCAGGAACCTCTACTTTAATGTCAAGAACAGGTGTAGGCACATCTCGACTGAATTGGAGTGTCTCCGGCTCACTTGGGATGTGTTCCAATTTGGCAGTCAATATGGCACTTTGAGACATAGTAGAGACACAATTTTTCACACGCTTGCTCTTAGTCTTGGCATTTGCCTTCTTTGAGAGTTTAACTTTCCAATTACTAAGAGGCTCTATGAGATCACAATCCTCTTCATCAGTTTGCAACTCAGAATACTCTTGCTTTATAGGGTAGCACATTTCAAGTTTTTTGTTCAAATCAACAGATTTTGAACGTTTTCTTTTCTTGCTCTTGCATGTCTCTTTGATCTGCTTCAGTGTCATATTACCAAAGCCATCCAAATAATCTCTTCCATCATTGTTGTCGCTACTATTAAAACCAGAATCTTCACGTTCAGTTTTGATTGTTATATTTCGCACAGTACAGTTCCTTGTACTTTCGCCCATGACCCAATCCCTGTCCATAAACAAGCCCCTGAACTCATCTTTTGGTGGAATTGCTGGAAACGAATCATCATTTTTGGCATCTAATGTTTCACATATGTCTATCAACTTCTTGAATTTGAGAACTGGCCTTCCACGAGCCACATTCAGAGTTTTTACCGGCAAACCACCTTTCAGAGCTTGGATGAAGTGCAAATGAGTGCAACTTCTTAACTCCATCAGAGTTTTTACCCGTAAAACTCAATTCTTCTTGTTAGTACTGGAATGATCGTTACAATGCATGAGACGCTTTTCCTGCAACAAAGGCCAACTTTACTGATGATAGTTTCAATAATGGTAACCATCGATTTCATCACATACAAGGTAATGCAAATGTAACGCCCAAAGAAAAATAAACAATAAACGATATGAACATGCAGTGAAATTCATATATAGTATAACCATAGGATATCATGAAATACTAAATAAATTGTTCTCAGAGATAAAACAAATTTTGCAGAATTTGATTACATAAGTGGGTCATTATGGGTAATTACAAATTGATCAAGTACGCTTTACATTTTTCAACTAATTCTTAGTTCTCAAACTAGTACTGCAAAATGCACAACAGCCTGAAAACACAGATACCCACTAAGTGGAAAAGCAAAACAAATCTAATTTCAGGAAAGAAGATCATGTGTCAAGCTTAGAAGCAAGGCCCATACCTTAAAAACTTCATATACAATCCACACACCAAATCACACTAGTGATAAATAAAAAATTCCGAGTATTGAATATTCCAAAACGATTAAATCAAACTATTATTTCAACACGAAAAAACATAAAAGTGACCAGTAACTATTCTAATTTAGCAGCACGTAACAGTAATTTAACGAAAACCAAACCCTAAGCCCCAAAAAGATGATGATTAAAAAAACTGAAAGACAAAAAATTTACCAGATTCCTCCACGAGGAGCACCACTGCTGCTAGGTCTTTGCTCCAGCCAATTGAATCGGAGACGCCTGTAGGGAAACAAACACTTTCAGACGACCCCCATATTACACAGACGAATTTAACTTTAAATAAATCGTGGATCCAGAATATTAAAAATGAAAACCTTAATTGAAGCCCTAATCAATTAGTGGGCTTCAACTGTAAACAAATCAAAATCAAAACTTCAAAGTGGAAATTAAAATTAGAAACTTAGGTTAGCTAGAGAGAGATTACCTTCTATAAGATCCCTCTGTTTGGGGATTCCACACCAGTTGGCAATAAGAATAAGGGATAGAAAGAGGTAGGTGAGAGGGAAATGGCGCAAACGGAACCACAGAGAGAGAAGCTGATGAGCTGAACACGCTGGGCTTGTTTGGAGTTCCAGTGAGAGCGAAAGGAGGAGAAAGTTGAGATCTGAGAGGTAGAGGGGCCTGCAAGGGCTTTAGCTCGGGGAAAGAGGGTATTTAGACAAAAGAAAGCGCGCCAAATTCTGTTTGGCGGGAACTCAAACGTTCTCTCCATTTAATATTCGGGTGGGAAAGGGGATAATAGGGTACAAAATCAAGTACAGGATTGATGATACGCTGTTCATATCTAGCCGTTGATCTTTCCCTCTCTCTCTCTCTCTCTCTCTCTCTCTCTCTTTCGTTCTTTTTAAACAAAAATTCGTATTTTGCAAATAGTAGTAGGTAGGGGCAGGATGGGAAATGGAAACATACTTTTTTAAGAAACAAAATCACCTTTTCTACTTACGACATGTTAAATGTTAAATCCTTAAAATAAAATTAAAATATAGTAAGTTCCAGTTTGGCATTGATTATTTGGGATGATAAGTGATTTTTAAAAAAATTTGAGAAGCCCAACCCGTTTGGTAAACTGTGAGAAAATCACTTATTGTTAAAAATTGATGTGAGAGAAAGCTATAAAAGAAAGCAGCTAATGAAGTACTTTCATTTTCTAATTATTTAGGAATCAGTTTCGAAGAGGCGCTAGGTTTAATGATTATACGGCAATCATTTTTTTATTATACGTAAAATCAATACCAACAATATTTTTAACAAAAATTTTACCAAACGCCAAACTGCTTTATCTCACAGCAAATCTGACAGCGATTATTTTCACAGCACAGCAATGCCAAATTGGCCCTTAGTGTATTAACAAACAAATATGATAAAATTTGAAACAAAACATCATAGCATTTACAATGGTGAAAGTCATTTCAATTTTATTTTAATAAATTGAATTTTTAACTTGCAATTGTAAAGTTCAGTTAATTTTAAAGATCAATATTTCATTTTAAGGATCAATAGTTCATTTCAAAGGTTAATAAAATAAACTCTGAAATCAAATTCATTTCAATAAGCTAGCCCACCATAATAACTTTACACCTTTTTTTTTTCTTTTTCTTTTTTTTGTAAATACCAAGAGGTGTCCCCACATCTAAAGGGTGAGATTAATCTCCGCATGGAGTTCGGCTTATCTCTGGCCACAAAGTGCTTCCAATGAGTTTCGAACCCCTGCCATTGAGGCACTAGGTGGCTCGCCAGTTGGAGGTGGCAGTACATGGTAGCCCTGCCATTAAAGCCTCTCTCTTATTAATACATGGATAACATTACTTTTTACTTTTTCTATTACATTTCGACCTCGCACTTACATATGCTAAACTACCAACAGCTCGTGCACTTGCGAGTATCACAAGTTGAGGATGCAGCTGAATCTATTTTGGTGCAGCTGAATCGACGCAATAGTAATTAACCCTAATAAGGTGCATGCCTTAATCCTCTTTCATTTTATTGTTTTAAACTAAATTTACAATCATTTATGAGATTTAATTGCAAATCTTAAATTTTCATATATACACAATTCATTCATTTATTTCATAGTTGTCGTTCATCTTTCGTCATCATTATTATTCGTCGTTCATTATAGTTGTAATATTTTTTTTTAAATGTTTACATAACATATATACGAAAATTTAGTTAGTCATTGTAGAAATGTGAATGTCACCGTACATTACATGTGTATTGTCTCTTTGATAGAGTAGATACAGTGTTGTTGACCATTTCTTTTTTGTTTTTGGTTTCATATTGTTTTTTATCGAAGGCTTTTTTTCATGAGTTATAATTATTTTGTTTTCAATTAGGAGCATAAAAGCTCGCCCACACATTCCTTGAACCTCTCACACCCCAAGTCAATGCAAAATAAATCTCTGACAAAACAAGACTCAAAGTTTCAACACTACAGTTATTGCAATCCTTTAGCAATAAAATTAGACTGTAATTAAAATTGGGGCAATAATTAGGCTGTAAATTAATTACAGTCCAATTTTATTGCTAAGGAATTGATTTTATCGAAGATTTATTTCGAGCCACAATAGAAAGTTGAAAGTAAGGAGGCGTTTCTCCTTATGGGTAAGAAGGGAAGTATTGTCATTAAATTTCACTTCTTTTTTTCATCTTGTTTATTATCGAAAATTATAGATAAATAGAAATGAAAGTTTATAGGTGAAAAACCCGAAAAGGACACGAAGACGCGCCACCAACCAAAACTGACATGCCCAAAGTTAATCGGGAATAACACCAAATAAAACATACATTTGTGTTCACAAAAAAAACCATTTGAAACCCTCAACAACATCCGTCCTCACCTTCCCACCTTGTTAACGATGAAGGCATCTCTGAAGGGCAAGTACGAGACAGACAAGAGCAGCGCGGCTGCAAACATCTCCGTTTTCGCCAGCGATGTCAAGTTCCGAGCTTCACTTACCGACGCCACCTTCGCCGCCGGACCCAGCTTAAACGGCTTGGTTCTAGCCGTAGAAAAACCCGGCTCCTTCATCGTCGATTACAACGTTCCCAAAAAGGTAAACAGATTTTGACAACTGGGTAGTGTAGGAATTGGGTGCACTGAGTGATTTTAACTGTGACTGTGGTGTCCTTGGGTGTGCAGGACTTTAGGTTTCAGTTCTTGAACTCAGTTAGGGTTGCTGGTAAGCCGTTGAATTTGAATTACATTCACAGCAGAGGTGACAATAGAACTATTTTGGACGGAACCCTGGTGCTCGATTCGGCCAACAAGGTCTCGGCTAATCACGTGCTTGGCTCGAGGAATGGCAAGTTCAAGTACTCTTATCTGCACGGCGGCGTGACCACGTTTGAGCCCTCCTACGATTTGGCTAAGAACTCGTGGGATTTTGCGGTTTCTCGGAGGGTTTATGGTGATGATGTGTTCAGGGCTTCGTACCAGACGTCGAGCAAGCTGTTGGGGTTGGAATGGTCGAGGAATTCAAAAATTAATGGCTCTTTCAGGGTAATTGACTTTTATTGTTGAGATTTCTTGGTTCTTTGTTTGGTTTTTTCTGTGCTTTATCTACTTGCGTTAGAAATTTGAATTATCAACCAAGCATGCGCTTTGAATTTTGAGCTGTCTGTTGCGTGTTGCTTGCTTTCTGATTCTGGTATGAGCTTTTGTTCTGTAATTTAGTGTGTAATAGCTCAATTGTGCTTCAATCTCTGAACGTATATATCTATGTATGTATTTTGTCATGTGGTAAAATTGTTTCCATTGAAGGCTTCCTTGAGTTTTCACTTGAGATCCCATGAGACAGGGAGGTAATGGGGAATAGGATATGCTTTTATCACTTCGAACAGTTAGTTGATGGCGTGTAGTATGCATGTTTTTGAATCGTTGAGGTTCATTTCAAGTATACATTCAACTTGATTATACCCTCACCTACTGAGGTGACAGGCTAGTTTCGAGGGAAATCTAAATCTGTCAAGGAATTGAGCTAACCTTAATTTGGGGACACTAGGTGACCTTGTCCTTTCCTGATGAGGGTGCTAGAGGAGTTGATGATTGTGAAATTGGGAGTGATTTGTGACACTCTGGAAAGGGCGCTGTTGAAAGGGCTGCAGTTTGGAACATGAAGGTGAAGTTTTGGGGATTTTATATCCTTTGGTATGTCAGTCAGCCCAAGTACATAGTGTAGGCATATAGATTTCTTGCAACAGTATCCCGTGAATTTACGAGGAATTAGGATCAACAGGTCTCAACTCAAGTCTGTTGTAGAGGCAAGGGATCCAACTTTATTCTCTCTGTTGCCACCTATTATGAATTCTTTTAATCTTGTATATTGCCAATGGGGGTTTAGAGGTGTTGAGGTTGTGGTAGTGACGAGGGCTATGTTAGTGGTTTTTCTTTTACTAGTGGTGAGTTGGATTTAGTTGTTGGCGGTGGCAGCATCAAAGGTGAAAGATCGATAGTGTCTATAGTGTCATTGCAGTGGAGGAGTTCAATTGTTTTGAGTCTAAATACGCGACCATCCAATTCTTGGGAATGTTAAGAAATGCTGTTAACTGGGACAAACTGGCTTGTGATTTTTCTTATGATGGGACTGTATTGAGAATTCAACATGTATGTTTGTGCTTAACTTGTAGCTGTGTGGACTCTGGTGTGAAACTATTTTTAGGTTTTAACTTTTTGCTTTTTATTGTTTTTGAACGATACTGGACTCAAGCTTTTGCTAATAATGGTGTGCTTGCATTTTTTCCAGGTTTTAGCATCCGTCAATTTGGCTGAGGAACAAAAAATCCCAAAATTAACTGCTGAAAGTACCTGGGATTTCGAGATGTGATTGTTATAGCAATTATCTTGTTTCATTTGTCATTAAAATTTCGTAGTCTGATAAACTGCTTTCGATTATCTCCTGATGGCTGTAAACATCATTTTGTCATTGATTAGTGTGTTTTCATCATTGGGCTGATTCACCTGATATCTCCAAAATATGAATTGTGGATCTCTCATGTTGTGAGTAACCATAAATCTTCATTCGATATCTGAAATAATTCTCTCTTGGAAGAACCGCAGGTTATTTAGGACTTTTTATTCTGAAATTATACATCTTTATTGGCTTGAGAATGGTCTTCAGAACTTTTCTAAGGAAGTTAATATTGTGATTCAAAATCCCTAAATAAGACAAATTGGATTATCTCCGATTAGAGAGGTTAGAATGAAGGGTCCTTAATAGCCGTTTGACCCAGTGCAAAGTTATTATTGGACTGTTAAATTGAACTCCATCATTGTAACCCCTCAACATAATCTCCCGTTACAGAAGCTTCCATCTTCATTTGGTTTAAAAAAAAAAAAGAAGCTATTTTTCTATAGCAAAGCAATGAACTGCTGCGGCCAAACCTGTGGACTGCTAATCGAAAGGGGGCCTTAAAGCCCATTATCTGCTTAAGTGGAGCCCAAAATCAAACCTATCATACTTCGGTATTATAGGGCACGATCTCGCCCTTTAATCACAACCGTTTACCAAAACCTAAAGAATCTGACGGTCCAGATGTTTCGTCATGAAAACAGGTAATTTTGGCGGTACTAGCTTCACGAAAAGAATTTTGAACCATTTGGCGCTTAAATTAAATCCGAGAAATTCCTACTACCACTAGGCTTACAACTGGACAATAGAAAGAAATCACACTGCGGTTATTTTTCTCAGGAATTAGAGTAGATCCGCCTTAAAGTTCCATTGTCTGATAAACCCTAATTTTTTTTCCTTCAACTATTACGCTGAGAAATTCATTGCAGAGATGGACAGCGACGAAGATTTTGAGCTCTTTTGCGAGGAGGCTGCCCCTCCAGTCCGTGAAACGAAGCTGAAGCGCTTAAAGAAAGCAATTAGGAGGGTTTCCATTTCTGAAGAGCCTCTCCTCGATAAATCTGAAAGTGACCGAGTGAATTCCTCCGAATTTGAAGCCCTTAGTTTGGAGGAATCGAATGAGCCATCGAGGTCAAGGATCGGATCGGAGAGTCTGCGTGGTGAGAGTGAAATAAATCCCGGTTTCGATGGTTTTGGTGGCGAAGCTGAAACGAATTCCGGTTTTGATGGTTTGGGCGGCGAAGGTAATTCTGGTTTAGATGGGTTGGGCGGTGAAGGTGAAGCTAATTCTGGCTCTGATGGTTTGGGCTGTGAAGGTGAAATGAATTCGAGTTTCGATGGATTGGGTGGTGGGGAAGATGGATCAGGAGCTAAGAGGGTCTTGGATTTTGGGTCTGTAGTTGAGGAATTCCGCAAAGAGGGTGAAGATAGAAACCAAGAGATGCCAGAAGAAAGTGGGGATATGAGGATGAATGAACCGGAGAAGAAACGGCGTAGTTCTGATTGCTTCGAGGAAAACAAAGACAAGAAGAAGAGTAAGAGGGGCAAGAGTGAAATCACCGCTGCCAAGGGCAAGAGGAGAACCGAAAAGGTATTCAGTTTTTTCACATTGTATCCATAAATTGCACTGCAATTAGTTTATCTTCTTCTGATTATGTCGTATTGTTCTGATCTTATAGGAAAGACGAGATCACCTAAAGCAACTCCATGCTGAATCTCAGAGACTTTTGCGAGGTATAAACCTTGTCTGGAGCTTATTTTATATAAATTAATACATGTGTATCTTCAAGTAATGCCAATTATATTAGTACTCATTTATAAATTATTGTATTTATTTGTGTCTATCTACTCACTTTGCACATCTTCCTCCTTGTTAGAAACCAGAGATGCGGCATTTAAACCTATACCACTTGTTCAGAAGCCGATATCTTCAGTTCTGGAGAAGATTCGGAAAAGAAAACTGGAGGTTTTGCAAAAGTTAGTATTTTACTAAAGCATCTAGAAATGATCTTAGGCTTGCTGTTTATTCAAATAATAAATATCATAGTAATATGTTATTGAATATATATTTTTTTGGGAGTGTTGCAGATGCAGTGGTACAGTAATGGGCAGCCAATTGCATGCCATTGAGGAGCCAATTGCATCCCGGACTGAAATGGGTAGTATTGCAAATGGGGTGAGCATGGATCGGTCTAATGATGATGAAGAGCAGTCAAGCAGTGAAAATGTTTCTTCCCAGATGGTAATTGAAGACATGTTTCTTGATCAATTTTGTTTTTGCATATCTAAGAGTACACTAATAGGGTGTTTCTTCTAACCACAAATAGTGGGATTGAGAGAATGTTGCAGTTTTACGAATGAGCTATGCTTATGTGATACCTGAATTATGCTTCTAATATTATGTTAATTGCTGTCAAAATGTTTCATGGAATCCTTTTGATACTTCTTATTATTATGGGAGAGTTTTCTGCATTAGGTTGAGACAGATTTTCCATTCATTATATGGTTGTATTTGTTGAACTGCAGGATGTTGATAAGGATTCCAAGCAAGCATTTCGAGCACCTATTGATGATACTCAGGTTCTTTTCACATTACAACCAGTGTTATCAGTCTTCCAACAGATTGTGTATTTAAACACGACTATTTCACCTTTTGCACTGTTGTAGGAGCTGTTTTCGGATTCCCAGACTACTGATTCCAAAGATGATCTGCCAAATGATGCTCCCCGCAGCCCTCTGGAAGAGGTTTTTGCACCGTCCATACTTGCAATGAACTTAAAGCTTGACTCTGCGCCTCCTTATGATGTGTAAGTGTTATTAATATGTCTTCATATCTTGGAAAGGGGAAGCACTCAAGTAGTTTGTTTCGTTTTGCATTCCAAATTATCTCTATAATGAAGTAAGTTGGATCACTTCTTTGAGTTTTTCTGATGAATGGGCAATGACACTGTTCTCTTTATAGTTCTTCTGACGAGGAGGACGACAATGACAAAGAGAATGTTAATCCCCATCCTACTGGAGTGTCTGACTTGCCTTCATCTCCAATTGGTGATCCTGTCAAAGCTTTTGTGGATGATGAAGCCGAGGAAGAAGATGACAGTGATCATGACCTGTTTCGGTTCCAAGATAGTGAAGAAGATGAGGAGGATGGTGATGCTGCAGAGCTTAATGATATGATAGCAACTGGATATGAAGAAAGGCCGATGGATAGTGAAAGACGGAATGAACTCCATCAAAAGTGGCTTGAGCAACAGGATGCTTCTGGAACAGAAAAACTTATGCAGAAACTGAAGTTTGGTTCCAAGCTAAAAGAAACAACGTTACTTGAAGAGAAGGATGCAGATGGAGAGAAAGATGCAGACAGAGAGGAATATGCAGATGGAGAGGAGGATGCAGATGGAGAGGATGATGAATATGGAGAGGAAGATACAAATGCTGTGCAAATGAGCTTAAGACAAATTAAGCAAATGATTCCTCTAATGTTTACCGATAATGATGATGCGTACTTGTCATCTGATGATGATGAAACAGAAAAGAGACTAGCTAAACAGTGCCTGTCTGAGAAAGCTGTGAGTCCTTAGCGGTTTATTGGATGCGACTTTTAAACTTTAGGTCCATTATACCATATGATGGTGGAAATTCTTTTTACTGTTTCAATCATGGATCCACTCCATTATATTTGTATAACTGCATGTCATGCTATTTTTTCTGGAAATATTCTTTTAATTTACAAGAATATTTTGATTCGAAACAGGAAGAGCAGGCTACTTTCTTGTCACCAGCAGAGGATGAAAGTTGTAGGGAAGTTTTTGGTTTTATAAAGAAGCTGAATGTTGTGCCTGATACTAAGAAGGCCAAAACACCTTGTAAGATCTGTCATTTGTCATATAATTTATGAGTGTAAAATTTTGCTTTGTACTCTGCTGATTTCGTTGTTTTCCTATTTTGCAGCCTTTTCTAGTGTGCCGCTCATGGGAGGAGACAGGGACATATCATCAAAGGTAACTTGTGGTTCTGGATGTTTAATGCACATATATTCTCTGCATGGTCTCCCTTTTGTGTTCAAACAAGCTTGAACCTAGGACACCTTGTGCATACAATCATTTCAGTCATTTTCATTCCAATCTTTATATAGAAATTGATGGAACATCAAGGATGATAAATCATGGCTGATTTTAGCAAGGTTTTTGTACGATGATATTGATCATAAGCTCTGCCATTGGTAAATGTTGCAGTCATCCTTCTTAGGCCGGGGATCTAATCATTCTCTGCCCTCATCCCGCAAGCATGGGTTGGGCACAGTTCGCTCTATAATTTTTGGACGAGGTGGCAGCAACAGTAGGAGCACAAGTTCAGTGTTGGAGGATTCTTCAGATACGGTAGGGTCTATATCCGGAATTGAAGTGCATCTAGTTCTTAATTCTTTCCATATGGTTTTTCTGAAAGTTGCACTAGGTTCTTTAGCAATTTAATTTTCTTCTGGTTGTCAAATCATCAATGGCAAATGGAAATAGGAATAACTTCTTGTTGTTATGCCTTGACTCTTCAGTCAGTGCTCAGTATTAGATAGAAACCAAAACCATAAATTTTTACCAAATGCTGAAAATGTCTATTGGTTATGGGATGAAATGCAGATTCAGAGAGAGAATCCACCAACCAGGACTACTTCAGCCAGGCTTAGCAATTCCAAAGTAACGACTAGTTCTCAGAAATCGTCACCTGAAGCTGTTGTGCAGAGAGACTCATCAGCTGAAGCTGTTCCCAAGGCAAACACATCTGCTGAAGCTGTTGCGCAGACAGACGCATCAGCTGAAGCTGGTGGGAAGAATACAGGCACTTCACCTTCGTTACTCAAAATATTAAGGCAGTCTTCCTTGCATGCAAAGCGCTGTACTGGGGAGACTATGATTGGCCAAATCCAAATTGAATCCGTCTTAGCTTCGTTCAAGGTGGGCAGGAAACCAGTGCAGACAAAGAGAAGAACTTGATTGTCAAACATTCATGAATGATGGTGACGTGGACAAACTTTTTAATTGTAGCTCTTTGTAATCCTTGTCCCTTTGATCCGTTAAAAAATGCATTAACTAAAGCATAGCTGACATTTTACCATTAGTTGTATACCACCTGCCGGTATTACGATACCACACTGTAATTACTGGTGAGGAGGCCATTGCGTTTCGAAGGGACAATTTGTTATTGTTTTGGGGTTTTGGTAAAGGGAAAGAAAATGATGTGCATCCATAATTCCATGCGAGGAGCGAGGGCCAAACTTGTACCCGTGGCCCAAAGCAAAAAGCTTAGGAACCATTTGCGTGTCACCTTGTTAGAGGTCAATGAGCTGGTAACATCTGGTATATGGATAAGTCTGTTGCCACCGAATCTTTCCTATCTATTACATAATAATTACGCCGAAAACTGAAATTGTTGCCCTAAAATCGAAAATCTAAAATCCAGAGTCTGAAATCCAATCTAGCTCCGTACTAAAAAGAGACCCAAGTCAAAAGCTCATAGGTCCCTCAGCTGACCCGCACACGACCGCACCGCGGATTCCTCGAAATCTAACACAAAACTTGATCCAAATCCTTCAAATCGCAGATCCAAACACGTCGCAGATCCGCAGCTCAAGCTCTGCTCCAATGGCGGAACTCAAACACTAGCGAAGCAAAATGATTTCCGAGCTGTAAGCTTCTTCTGCTCCAATGGCGGTTAGTTCCATCAAAGGCAAGCTCATTTTGCTCTACTTCCTTTTCATTTTTTCTTCTCCCTCCTCTGTTTCTAAGCTTTTCGTGAAATCTAACTCCCACGATCAAGATCCTTACCATGAACCCGAACCCGAACCCGATCAACAACAGCTCGTATTGCAAAGGCTCGAAGAAGTGGTGAAAAACCTGACCGAAATAGTTGCTAGATTAGAACATAAATTATCGGACCCTCCGAAAAGCTTAGCACCTGCCGATGAGGGTTTGACTTTGGCTCTTCAAAAGAAGGAAAGATACGATGGTCACAAATTGATCAAGCAAGTTCCAGAAGAGGGCTCTGATCAGCGTAAAATTGGAGAGAGGGCGAGGTCAGTTTCGGTAACCAAGTACAGTCCATTCTGGTCGGACAGGTTTCAGTTTGTTTCGGCTGTGAAATTGGATTCGCAGGCGACTTGTATTCATGTCCTGCCGTTTCGGGATTTCGAGGGGGTTACTAAGTACGTTGCGGTTGGAGATGAGAGAGGGAGGGTTTATGTGTTTCTCAGAAACGGGGACGTTTTGGTTGAGTTTGATACGTTGTTGGGGTCACCCATCATGGCCATGGCTTCCTTCTTGTCGGTTTACAAGAACGAGAGTTTTGTGGTGACAGGGCATCAGAATGGTGCAATTTTGATGCACAGAGTGTGGGAGGGAGTGAGTGGAGAAGAGTGGAGCTCGCTTGTAATGGAAACTGTGAGCAAGTTTGATACTGGGGAAGATGGATTGACCATTGCTATTTTGGACGTGCACCATGTTGGGAGGGTGAGTTATATATTGGCCAGTGATGTTAGTGGGAAAATTACAGTGTTTCGAGAAAATGGTTCGGTTCATGGTTCCACCATGCCCTCCAGTAGGCCACTTGCCTTCTTGAAGCAGCGCCTTTTGTTTTTGACGGAGACCGGTGCAGGGTCTTTAGACCTGAGGAACATGAAAGTCAGGGAGTCTGAATGTGAAGGGTTGAACCGTTCCCTTTCTCGGTACTATGTTTTTGATGCAACAGAGCGGTCTAAAGCATACGGATTTACATCAGAAGGTGATCTGATTCATGTGTTGTTGTTAGGGGATATAATGAACTTCAAATGCAGGGTTAGGTCTAAGAGAAAGTTTGAGATTGACGAGCCTCTTGCTTTTCAAGCAATAAAGGGGTGTTTGCTTATTGTAAGTGGGGAGAAAGTTTTCGTGTATAATGTTTCTACCCAGCATTATGTTAGGGTAGGTGCACCTCGGATTATTTTCTCTGCCGGTCTCGATGAGATTAGGTCATCTTTTCTTAATTATCAGACCGTGGATGTTGATGCTGAGAAAAGAAATGTGATGCCCTTAATAGCCAGTGACCGGGAAAAGCTTGTTGTTCTTGGTCTTGGTGGAGGGTACGTGGGAATGTATCGTTCCAACCTTCCGGTATTTAAGGGTGAATTTAACACAATGCTATGGACCAGTCCTGTATTCTTCTTTGTGCTTTTCCTGTTTGGAGCATGGCAATTTTTTGCTAAGAAGAAGGAAGCACTCACTTCATGGGGACCAGATGATCCTTTTAGCTCAACCTCGGCTACAACAGGAGCTCCATTGGGGGAAAGCAGCACTGGAGATAGGTCTTTTGTGGACTCCTCATCAAGAAATAGTGACATGATGGAGCGTAGAGTTAGTGGTCTCAGAGGTCCATCAAGGAGGTATGCCTCTCCTCCACGGTATACAGGGGCAGCAACCAGTTCATTTAGGCCAGGTACTGCCGATCATAACCCTAGACCATCGTCTGTTGATCCTAATTTTAGAACAGCTTCAGAACTAAAATTTAGAGGTTCCGGGTTAGATTCTTCGGGTTTTCCAAAAAGGAGAGAGAGTTTGTTTGTAAACACCCAAGTGATGGATGATAGCGGTTAGACCTTTATAATAAATTTCATCAACTTTAACTTCAGAGGTTTGTTCAAGGCTTAGTTCCTAGACCATTCATTTGGCAAGTCAGGGCCATTTGAACTTGCACTAGCAGTATTTTGTAACACTACTACAAAGTTTTCAATCAAAAATAAAATTATAGAACACTAAATATATTTATAATTAAGAATGTTGTCACTGTATGTTATGCTTTCGCTTTTCCAATATATGGCATTGCTTCCTGTAATTTGGTACTGCTGAATTATGTTTGTGTTTTTGTTTTATTTATTTAAATATATTTAATGTATTTAACTGTTTGTTTATAAGAAAAATTGGCATTTTCCCTACTGAATATAAGTTGCAATCTGCAGCAATAAACAGCGTCCTCATCAACAATTTAATTTAAATTCTGTCTTAATTGCACTCGCGAAATACCAAATTAAAAAGCAATGATAAAATTCATTTCAAGTTGGCCTTGCAAATTAAATAGGTGTAGGAAGTTGTGCATAATGGTCACTAGGAAATCTATCAAAAGATCTCCAGGTCCGATTATCAGGAGGGATCTGGTCAGGCGCTTTCCGTTCAACTATTAAAGCGACCATAGCTATATATCAGCAAAACCAAGTGTTTGAGAAACCTATACTTCCACATAAAAGCCCTGATTTTCTTGACGAAGAGTTCAGGACCAGATAGATAACTAGATTTGGAGGTCGGAAGAACAAGCAGCAACGGGTTCGATGTTTTTTAGCCGTTGAACATTCGAAGCTTCATTTATGGCCGTTAAATTTTGCGCATCAACCAAACAACGGAGCGAAATAACTAAGCTATAAAGTTACAACTATATTTAATATGCTCTACTTGAAATGACGGGGCAATGTGACCTCCCTCCTATGGGGGCTGCAAAACAGTGCTTGCCATTAACAGCCATAAACAAGTTATGCACAAATCACCTTCCAGGGGATATTTACGTCTTTTTCACAATATATGAAATTTACGTCTGCAGCTAATCTAAACAATTAATTCTCATAACAAGTAATTCTCAAGAAATTGGAATTGCTACAATATGTAATGGGAAAGGGACAGCTATCAAAATGTATAGAGGTGAAATCAAATTCACTGTTCAATTTCTGAATCAACGTCAAGAAAGATCAGACAGGAATTGGCAAGCCCTTCTTTGCCATGCTGTCCAAGACGTCATTGAGCGCTTGACACAGGCCAACAATCTGCAAATATAGCCAGCAAATAAGAAGAAAATTTGAGCATTTAGATGATACATGTGGTGCTTAAAAACTACCTTACAAAAATGACAAGGCAGACACATTGGCATCAGTATCAGTTTGTGAAATTTGAAATTGGACACTACCATATCTGATGCTAATTAACGCAGACAAATTTACCTGCTGATCCCATTGTTGCAGCTCTTCAGTGTCGTCCTCAAAATGTATGACAGCTTCCACCTGTTATAAACTTATCAGATACATGCTAAGATGTGCGCTAGAATAAAAGATTGTCACAAAAAGCCACATATTTAGAATGGATTACAAAACCAAACATTAATCTGAATCTCATCCCAATAAAAAATTTCCCTAGCATCAAATATTGGAGTTTTTAAGTTCCTCACAGTGGAAGCAGCATTCATGAAAACAAAATGAAACTCTGGGTCATACAGTGGATTGATGAACACTTAACATTCTTCCATATAATGAAACTGGAAGAGGTTCTCACAACTAAGGAGGCCTGATTTCTATGTCATAAGCACTGATGATTTAAAGTCCTCGGTTGGCATACACAACAATTTGTAATTCATACCTGATCAATAGATCCCCTCATTCTGTCCTCATAGATCATTTTTGATGCAATCTTCTCAGCCTGCAAGCCAGATATATAATCCATTTGAGAAACATGAATGGTAATATAGGGAGAGACAGAGAGGGCAGCAAAGTGCCCAACTCGACAGAAGAAAACGGTACCTTATGAGGTTCAATTCCCAGCAAAGTGCCCAACTCATCAAAACTGCCACATAACTCGGGATAATTAGACCAAGTTGTCCCCCTAGAATAACATAAATCGAAAAAAAAAATCAACAGCAACATATCTCCAACCTTATATTTGTATAAAGTTTGCTGGCACTGAGAAGATTATGTTCAATCATTGCACGATCTAACACTGTAAAGTTGTCCGGCAGAAGTGCTTTCTGTTCAGATAAATAAGACAACTGTTATGGCCAACGAAAAGTAGTTTGCAGATACGATATCTGAAATAGAGGAGAAGAAAGTTTATAACCTGATGCGGCTTTAACTCTTCAGAAAATGCATCAATTTCTGGTTTCCTCAAAATTCTCTCCAAATACACCTAAATATATATCCATTAAAGCAACAGTTAAGGTGTAATATACAGTCAGGAGAAAAAAAGAAAAAAAAAAAGAAAAATATAAAATATATATATGAACCAGCGAGCGGGCACCTTTTGTAGTATTGGATAAATTTTTAATTTTGAGCATCTCTCATCCTGAACCAAAACCCGAAGGTATCAGAATAATGTGAAATGAAGAACCGCATTCATATATATATATATATATATATCCAGGTAAAGAAATTTACTTTGTACAAAGTGGCAAGAACACGAGAACGTTGGGGTCCTGCTGCGGCCAAAATTGTACACGTAACTGCAGCAGACAAAGCTTGCTCCAGTGCTTCCTCATCAATCTCTCTGAAACAAAATGAATGAACTTCTATGATCCATCATTCAAATGTTACGGCCAACAAGAATGAAAAAGTGGGGAGGATAATGGGGAGGGGAAAAGCAAACCACAACTATTAACGAGTCTACCAGATAAATTATTCATACACAATATGCTCAATTTGCACTAGTCTAGATCAGTTTAACTTGGCATACTCATGTCCTAATGGCCTCTTTCAGAAACCACAGCTATCAAGTCAACCAGATAAACTATTGATACTCACATACAAATCAAAAGAAAATTTGCACAAGACTAATCAATTCAACTTCACATACTCATCTCCTATTTGCCTCTTTTCAATCTGAGAAAATTCATAATAACGTAATGCTGCCTCCAAGAACCTCCTCTTTAAATCTAAAACCCTCGCGTAACAAACCTGATAAGAGGGAAACAGGGGGGGAAAAGCAATTAAAAAGTGCTTTTAGCATGTAGACTTTGATGCAAATGTTTTCACTAACTACCCAACAATGTCAAACCTTATACTGTAAATTCAAAACTTCATGCTGAATAGTGGTAATCAAGAATGAAGCTTTATGAATAAAAGCTTCTGCATTGACGGCATCATCATCCTGCAAAACAAACATACAAAAACGTCAATTACAATTACACTATCACCTATGTTATTGGCATCCTATAGACAAATTTTTTGATTAGACAGCAGTAGGAAAGAAATTAGGAAAATCTCTTCCAACATCAATAGCAGAAAATGTGCAAAAAAAAATAGTCATAGTGGATACTAAGCATATTTCTCCAATGAGAAAGCAACCATCTAGATAAAACAACTCTTAACAATCAGAACATGGGAATGTTACAGTCATCAACTTGTCAAAAGTTTCTATATGCAGACACTCATGGTCCAGTCTGGTATCTTATCAATTGAGGATCACAACCACCATTCCAAATCACAACATTTGTATCAATGAAGAAAAATAAGCCAATACCTCAAGATATAGGCGAGCAATTTGGACACACTTTGATAACTTGAATGTATCATCAACCACTCTGAAGGAATACCATGAAAACATATAGATTGTTAATTCCAGAGTCCATTATGAGAAAAAATACACACTAAAAGCAAAAGTATCTTACTATCAGACCTCATTCCAGAGTCTAGATTAATGCCACTAAGCATCTGAGCTGCTTTTGACCATTGTTGCTCAGACTCGTACAATTCTGCGAGTTTCTCTCTTATGATTAGCACCTGCAACACATGAAACCATATGGTATTTTCTAAATCAAAATAACCCCAAAGTTCTAAAATTAAAATAAAAAATATTTCCTTGAATGAATGGATTGGTCACCACCAGCAATCCCTACATTCTATACATGGGAGAATGACATCTACATCATTCCTAACAATGCGGGTAAAGTGAAATCCAATCTCAAAGAATTTGAAGAAAATAAATACAAAGGACTGATTCTCAATGTTAATATATAGATGGGGACTCATAGAAGTTCCAAACGAACCTGCTCTTCAAATGAAACGGCTCGAATCTGAGAAAGGGCATAATGGGCAATCTCCTTCTGGGTCTCCGGCTCCCACCGCCCTAACTCTTGAGCAAAATTCTGCAAAAGTTGCCGCGAAACCACCAAAGGAACATCCTCCGACAACACTGGAGAGTAAAGTAAGATATATAAGGCTCAACAAGCTGCTGAACGGAAAAAACAAAGTCTGCAAAAGTGTAGAGAGAGAGAGTGAGAGTGAAGGAATATAACTGTGATCGATGAACTTCTTGGCCTGAACGACGTCGCTTGAGGAAATCACGGTGGAGAGAATGTGCTTGTACTGCTCGATCTTTTGCCTCTGGTCAGAGATCGCAGAGGCGCTCGCGAAGGCACTCTCCATGGTTCTTCGGCCTTGGCTTCGTCACTGGGGGTTTGGTTATGGTGCAAACCCTAAACCCTATGAGAAAATTATCGTTCGGTCCACTTCTTTCTACAAGGCTACGGTGGCGTTGGTTCCGTAACCTCTTTTGACGGTAAGTTTCAGGGGCTTATGGAACAAGGAGCAGTAGTTGGGCTATTTGCATCCAAGTGCAGTGTCGTGTTATTTTCGAGCTAATCCAGAAACGGCACGTCGTGAGTACCAAAGGGTAATTTTATCACTAGATTATTTGTCCATTGTATCGGGCCCGGCCCGGTCCTTTTGGGTGGAATATTCCTATTTTTTATTATTTTAGAGGAGTGCCATAATAATTTTCAGATAAAAAACCATAATGGTTAATTAGTAAAAAAAAAAAAAAGACTACAAAATAAGAAAAATATAAAACTTCATCTGTTTCGACTTTCGGTGCTATTTTATTTTTTTATGCAACAACTCCTCACAGGGGAAAAAAATAAATAAATGAAGAGGCGCAAACCGCCATCAATTATTTGTTTAATTTCTTTTTAGACACAAGAAGTGCATTTAAGAAAGAAAAAAAAAACTGGAATACTTGCGGAAACAAAAAGAAACGGAAATTTCTGGTATAGTTGTATCATTTGGCTTTCTGCAACGGGATCGTTTCTCTCAGGCTCAGGCGACCCTTTGCTTCTTTACCAGAAACGTGAAAACGGAGAACGGAGGAAGAGACATCTCGATCTTCTGTGAATTGCAAATTGTAATTGCCGGAAATGGATGACTCAGGTTAGTGCAGGCGATTGTTTTACCTTTCTCTCTTCGCTTTCTAGAGTTAGTTTAATATTTCCTTCAAGTCGGTGCTGTTTAATTTTTACCGTTATCTAGACGAATTACTCTGTTTCTCGATTCCTCAATGCACTGTTTGGTTCCTGAGAAAAATGGCGGAATGAGTTAGAAATTATAAGAACTTAAACTTGAAATCTTACGATCAACGGTTATAGTTCGACATCAAATGACGTTTAAAACATTTCTTTATTTCACTTGTAATCACCAGGAAATTGAAAATTTTCTTCTTTCTGCTTTTTAATTTTTTGGTTTTTGCTTCTAATCGTGTAGGGCCTTTTGCATTTGCGTTACTGTTTTACTTTTTGCTTAGACGATCGACAATGGTTATTTACTTGAAAGCTGTTAGAAACTTCCAATTTTGTTTTGTAGGGTTTACAATTTGATTTTTCTGATTGGATACAGATTACAGAGTGCCTTTAATTTGAATTTACCTTCAAATTGAGTAAATACTTTTGAATGTAGAGATGCTTATGTAATTATTTCATATGAACTGATTTGCTTTATTCTTTGAATGTTGATACACCTACCAGGGAATCATCAGGACGTCAGTGTGCCACCAGTTGAAGGTGTTGCTGGAGGAGGGACGGCATATGGATGGACTGATGGCGGCTTACAAGGTTCAAATCCACACAAGGGATCAGTTGACCCTACAGAGGTTCCAACTGCTGATTTAGTGCATGTGTGGTGCATGCCAAGTACAGCAAATGTTGGGCCACAAGAAATGCCTAGGAATTTGGAGCCAGTATGTATCGTTCTATGATTTAAATGGTGTCTTGCTAACTAATGTAACTTGGATTGCAATCCTTCAGCAAATGGTGTCTTGCGGATTTATTGTATCAATTTGCATTTGCACATCAACATTTTCTTTCCTGGCCATATGCATATTCACTTGAGACTTACTTTTGTTTGTTCCATTTAGTTTCTGTTAAAATATTTTGGAGATATCATACATTGTAAACACCAACATATTGGTTACTTATTTACTTACTAGAAAAGGGTAAAGCACATATCCTTCTGTTTTTTGAGGTATTCTAGTCTTCTGGCTTCTAAGGTGGGCTTATTTGAAGGTTAATCTTCTGGCTGCTAGAAACGAGAGAGAAAGTATTCAAATTGCAGTACGTCCAAAAGTTTCCTGGGGTGGTCCTGGAAATGCAGGGGTTGTGCAGGTCCAGTGTAGTGACTTATGCTCCACATCTGGTGATCGGTTAGTTTTTTGAAGTCATATTTTTCTTGCTTCAGGTTTACAATTAATTTTCCGATTCCTTATTTTTTGATATTGGCTGCATGCAGCTTGGTTGTTGGACAATCAATAAAGTTGCGGCGTGTGGTGCCCATATTGGGTGTCCCAGATGCTCTTGTGCCTCTTGATCTTCCAGTTAGTCAAATAAGCCTATTACCAGGGTACTGACCACATTAGTAAGCTTTGTATTTGGCATGAAATAATGCTATAAGACAAGTTATTGCAAGAGACTGACACAATCTGTTTTGTCTCTGCACTGGTGCCTCCAGAGAGACAACTGCAGTTTGGGTTTCCATTGATGTTTCTAGTGCGCAACCCCCAGGACAGTATGAGGGGGAGATCATCATTACTGCTACAAAGGCAGATGCAGAGTGAGTCTATTCACATTTTTTATTTCAGTTGTTTTGAGTGCTGTGCTTTTGTTTTTACTCAATAAGTTATTACTCTCTTAGCTCTCTAGCCATTTAGTAGTTTTGAATTCCTTTCCATATACGTTGATAAATGAACACGGGATTTTCTACAATTATTGATCCTGACTTGGACTAGGATCCCTTCACAATGTTTGGGCAAATCCGAGAAGCATCAGATTTATAGGGATCTTCGAAGCTGTCTTGAAATGGTGGAGCCCATTGACGGAAAACCGGTGGATGAAGTGGTTGGTTTCCGAATTGAACTTCGTACATAATTGTATTATTCTATTTAATTTTGGCGGTGTTATTAACTGTTCATTTTACCATTTTTCCATTTTAGGTAGAAAGACTGAAATCTGCAACAACATCTTTAAGAAGAGTTCTCTTGTCGCCATTATTTTCAGAATTTGTTTCATATAATGGGCCAGTTGATATGATGGAGGAAGATGCTATTTCGAGCCTTTCAGTACGCGTGAAGATTCATATGACAGTTTGGGACTTCATTCTTCCTGAAACTCCATCACTTCCTGCTGTATTTGGCGTATCCTGTGTCTTAATTAAAAAAACTTTCTTTCTAAAGTTGGAGATTTGTTATTTAACTTCTGACGTATTTAGTGGTAGTTTGCTCATACAAGCAGAGGTCTAGTCAATATGGAATTTAAAGGAAATAGAGGCAAATGTGCACTAGTTGTTTTAGTATAAGCTCACTAGATTTGTAATCTATACGTGGCATGAGCTTAAGAGGGAAGTTCTGAACTATATACTATATTAATTCAAGTAACTGGGAAGCATAAAAACTTATTAGTAAGTGTAGAATTTGGAAGTGGAAACTTGAGAATTTCTGTCTGCAAGATAATACCCACATGTGAAGATGTAGATGTGCTATTCTTATGACAAAGACCAAAGCTCTTTAGAAAATAATATAATGTTCCATGTTCTACCAATGTATGATCCTAATCATGTAATTGCATCTTTAACGATATGTTAGATATCTGATACTGTAATTGAGGATCGTTTTGGTGTTGAACATGGGAGTGATGAGTGGTATGAGGCATTGGATCAGCATTTTAAGTGGCTTCTTCAATACAGAATCAGTCCATACTTTTGCAGATGGGGTGATAGTATGCGTGTCTTGACATATACCTGCCCCTGGCCAGGTACTTTTGAGCAAGCCATAAGTTACTCTTCTATTATCAATTACTTATGCTGTTAGCTCTGATTGCTTAAACTTTCTCATTTTGTTGCCTTTAATAAATGCCTCCTAAGAAAAATGCATTAATTGCTTTACTGAATCTGATGCATTTTGGATCCCTTTATTTCTTTCTGTTGTAGCTGATCATCCAAAATCAGATGAATATTTTTCAAACCCACGATTAGCAGCCTATGCTTTGCCATATAGTCGATCTGTCTCTGGGTATACAGCTAGTCATCCAAGTTCACTTCTATCTGGTATATGTGTGATGAAAACTGATGAGGTTGTACCCATTTGCTGATGTGCCACAGCGGTGATGCAGCGAAGGATTACATGCAGAAACAAATTGAGATATTGAGGACAAAGTCTCACTGGAAGAAAGCATATTTTTACTTGTGGGATGAGGTATGAACACTATTTTGCAAACTGATAGGAAAGTGGGCTTTTTTGGATTATGTTGATGATTCCCCCATTTCCCTTAATTCTGCTTAAGTTTTTCAATTTAGAATTATTACTTTTTCCAAATGGACAATTAAATTGTAGTAAGTTAATGTGCATGCAATAATATATGCCAGCCACTGAATTTGGAGCAATACGAGTCCCTTCGCAGCATAGCCAGTGAGATCCATGCCTACGCTCCTGATGCTCGTGTTTTAACTACTTACTACTGTGGTATGAATTCATCCGTTCCTTACAATTGAATGTTTTTAATTATTGTATAAAGTTCCATGGGTGGTAGTATGACTCTGACTGTTTGTTTTGTTATGGTGAATGTGGTGTATATTTTACTATATTTTGGCCCCTTCTACTTGGCTAGTCTTTTATATTTGAAGATGTTCTTATGTTGCTCTTTTCTGCCATGTAGGACCAAGCGATGCACCTCTTGCACCCACTGCGTTTGAGGCTTTTGTAAAAGTTCCAAAGTTTTTACGCCCACATACTCAAATTTATTGTACAAGGTAGTGTTTTCCATTTGTTTTGTATGTGTTCACTAAGGAACCTTTTATATATGAAAAGTTGAAATTAAAATATCTGTGGTATTTGACTTCTGTTGCTTTCTAATTTTTGTCAATGCCAATGTCTGAATAAATACAATTTGGTTTGAAATTTGCAGTGAATGGGTGCTTGGTAATCGAGAAGATTTGGTCAAGGATATTATTGCTGAAATACAACCAGAAAATGGCGAGGTGATATGACATAAATTTTGCTTGACTCATCTGATTTCTCTGGGGAACTTTCTTAAAATCTGGGCTCCCTTTATTTTATGATTGTGGTCTTTGTTTTGTGGTTTGAATTTGTTCTTCCTTAATGATTGCAATTAGGAAAACATGGTCACTGTACATTTTCTAAGAATTATGTTTTGATGCCTAGTTATAATCCTTGCATCTCATTTGTTACCCACTGAAGAATGTGAACTTGTCAATGTTGTAGGAATGGTGGACTTATGTGTGCATGGGACCGTCTGACCCCCATCCCAATTGGCACCTTGGGATGCGAGGTACTCAGCACCGGGCTGTAATGTGGCGTGTATGGAAAGAAGGTGGAACAGGTTTCTTATATTGGGGTGCCAATTGCTATGAGAAGGCAAATGTTCCAAGTGCAGAGGTACTTTCCTGGCATCCAGATGATTTATGACATTAATTAACAATTATAAAAAGCTACTTCCTTACAATTTGCTGATAAATGTGCCTTTGAGCAGATAAGATTTAGGCGTGGTCTTCCCCCTGGAGACGGGGTTTTGTTCTACCCTGGCAAAGTGTTCTCATCATCAAATGAACCAGTGGCTTCAGTCAGACTTGAGCGCATTCTCAGTGGCTTGCAAGTAAGCGAAGCTTAATGTGATAATTAGTTTATCCCAAACCGGTTTGTTTTTTCTTCCTTTTCTTCTTCTTTAACGCATATAAAACAATCTTGCACAGCAATCCATGCATAGTTCCTTGAAAATGTTGTTTGGTAATATATTTAAATCATTGATCAGAATTACTGAAACTTTTACCCAAAGAAAATTCATGCTTTTAACCATCAAATTCATTTTCATTATAATTAACCATTAAATTAGTCTTCCCTAAAATTTTACCCAACGTTTATGGATCTGGAACTCTAAATCCTGATTATTTTCCTGCTCCAAAAGTTTTGAATTTTAAACTAGTGTGGTGTTTCTTTCGTATAATTCCTGTTTCATGCTGATTAGACATTTGTGTGGGTTATCAGGACATTGAATACCTCAGACTCTACTCTTCAAGGTATGGTAGAGACGAAGGGTTGGCTCTCCTTGAAAAGACTGGTCTGTACCAGGGTCCGGAGCGCTACACGCTTGAGCATATGCCAATTGATGCGATGCGGGGTGAGATATTCAATGCATGCCGGTCATGAGAAAATGCTGTATGCATAAGGGATGTGGTAGAGTTGTTCAGGTCAGGCAAGATTAGGTCTTGATGGTCGGCACACACTTCCAGACATGCCTAGACTCGAGATCAACATTTTTGCAGCCAAGCCTGCACACGATCATAGATGTTTTTGTCTTCCACAACTACCAGTTTTGCATTTTCTAACTTTCAGTCATTTCATGTTAATGTACAGAGATCATCTAGTCGGATCTTTTTTTTTCTTCCTAAATTTGATTGATTGACTGTATAGATGAGAAACATGAAAAAAGAAAAAATGTTTAGAATCTAGAATCTTCTTGCTACTTTTTTTTGGGTACACCCCCATGTGAAAAATATTATGCAAGCTTTCGTCCATAAATATGAGACGGCCTATTTTCGGCCAAACATCATCTCACTGATGGATCTTGCTGGTTCTATGCATTTAGCAAAAACCCAGAAAACAAGAGAGATATGGGATCTTGATCCCGTAAGGGTCAAATAATTCAAAAGGTCGACATATTCACAAATCACAAATGACAAATCACCCACCCTCCCTCCATAGCCATTTTTAACCTTCAAGAATTAGTAGGCCATTGACTCGTGCATTCACAAAGCAAAGTATTGTGGACCCCGCACACAGTGCAACAGATCATTATATAACGAAGGGGAAAAAAAGGCAAGGGAAGGGAAGGGGGCCATGTCAAAATCAAGATTCAAGGTGGACCTTTTGTATCATATTGGAATCAGAAAAGGGAGGAAAAGCAACAAGAAGATAATCAAACTAGTGATGATTGCCGCTTGCTGTGTGTAACTGTGCAATCTCATTTAATCTTTTTGATATAATGCCAAGCCTTACAACCTTACAGCTGTGTATTTGTACAATCATTTTTATCTCACTAGTCATAGTAAAGAATGAATGCATATATAATAAAGGAAAATACTAGGGAGACCAATTTTATATACCAATTTATGTATAATCTCTCTAATAGAGCGTGGAACTCATAGTATTGGTGGGCTCCACTTCTATTAAAAATATGGTATACAAGTTGGTATCTGAAGTTGGTCTCCCTAGCATAACCCATAAAGTCTCTTATCTATTAATAAGAGATGATCAGCCTTTCCTTTCGTTCACCTTAATAAAACTTGACAAAAAATAAAAGATTGCTTTGAATTTGAACAACATGTTTTAAAATTTCAGCTTTCTATTTGCTTTGAGCCCATAATCATTTCGAATTTTAAACCAAGTCTTTGTTGCAGCACCCTTTGTGGACTCTCGTTTCCTGTCACATCCTTGGTGTTTATTCTGAATTTAGTCTATGAAGAAATTTGAAACTCCTATCCAACCACTCTTTCCCTTCCCAAAGTGAAAGTTCCACGTCCCTGGTCTTGGATTGGCTGAACCTTAAGAAATGTACTTATCTGAATATGCGTAATAGGATAGGACATAATTAAACAGATGCGTAAGCCGCAGTGGCCTTTTTATAGGAAATGTTTCTCTTTCCAAGTCAAATTTACAAGGATAAGTTGTAAGTTTTCTTTGAACATAATCATTCGAATTTTGATCCCATTGGGCATTGAATTATGATCTGAGCAGAAATTAATTCGTTTTTAATCATGACATTGATTAACATTTTTCTTTATTCGGTAAGCTTTCATCAATCCCACTTGTCTTTTTCTCCATGGATTATATACATGTTTTTATAATTGATTCATTATAAAAACAGCGGAAAGCTCTGCTCGTTTTTGAGGTCAGAAGTCTCTCAACGCTATGAAACAAAAAGAAAGAACCAAACGAAACAAAAATAAAATATAAAGATCTATGTCTCGGCTGAGCCAAAAGCCCCCAAAACAAAACAAAGCAAGCAAACCAACTTTGTTTTGACTCATTCAGTTTGGGAACAAGTTTTGCTTTTGCACAACCCAGGTTGTGGCTGCACTGTTTTCTTCCTAAATTGGCAGAGCATAAATGATGAGCTTTAATGTTAGGTGGGATATAAAATATAAAATATAAAAAACAAAGGTTCATAATTTTAATTAAATAATTATTTGGGGCTAAGATGTTAGATTAGATGGAAATCTGTGTAGTGTGTTCATACTAAGTACAAACAAATAGCAGATCAGATGCAACTTTCTTCACTTGCTTTTCTTGCTTTTGTTCATAAAAATAATGTCCATGGTTCTAATTATTTGAGTATAATGACCATCAGAGATAAAACAATAGCATAAAGTACCTGTCAACGATTTTAAACAAATACTAGGGCTGTGTGGCTGAATGCATCTGGGCCGTCCATCTCAGCATCTGAAAGCTCTCAGTTTGTGGGGCCCCAAGTTCAACGGACCGTAGACGGCCTGCAACCAGTCCACTGTGTCTATTTCTGATTAGTATATACTGTGCAGCAAAAAGTCCAAATTGCCACTGGGACTTGGTCTCCTGATCAGACTTTTGAAAAAGATGGTGGCCTTTGCGTAGCTGTCCATTTCGGGATTCAGGGTCTACTCGGAAAGACAAAAGGGTATTTGCCTTTTTAGGAAACAGTATATTTTTCCATGCATCGCATTACCACCCTCGCTTTGCATCTGCCCCATCTAACGTCCACAACACCAGCAAGTCCATTATATTATAATGGGCTTTGAAGCAGGGGATTGAACCTCTTTAGTGGCAGACTCAAGCACGTGCTAATGACTCACGAGGGCTTCAGTGACATTTGACCTCCATTTGGTCCTGTAGCGTACTGTTTGACTGTGAAGCACAGTTAAGCCCAAACCCCCAAAGGCAGTAATTTTGATGAGGAATATGCCCTATGAAAAAAAAAGCAACAAGAATTCAGACAAGGTTTTCACGAGAATCACAAGAAAGCCACTGAGGATCGGAGTGTGGGCAAAACGTTTAAATTGTCTTGTCCAATTCACTTGCTCGTCCTTATCTGCTCAGTGGCATTACTGGTAATTCAAGCATAACGCAACTCACTGGAAAGACCGAAACATCCTGGGTTGCAGAAGCAAGACGGATGGTTCAGTAGGGTTGTAAATGTCTTTTTTAGGCAATGAGAATTAGGCAAAGTTTATGTCTTTATATAAAAAAGGTTTAGCAATAGGATAGAAAAATAGTTGGGTTTAGCCTTTTGTGCTAAAAGACAAGCACCGCCTAGTCCGACTTCCTCCGACAAATGACATCTGCCAGCTTATTGTGACACGTGGACGGCCAGATCGAAACTATCAGCGACGGGATCAGACTTGGCTCATTGGGCTCAGGTATATTCTCTAACCACGGTTAAAAATGCACTGCTTCAAACCTTAACCATGGTTAACTGCCGCCGCTTCAACCCATTTTTCAATATATTTAATTTTTTTCCACTCCGTTCAAATCTCTCTCTCTCTCTCTCTCTCTCTCTCTCTGTCAGCTTCCTTCATTTAAATTCCAGCTATGGAGCCGCCGCCTAATGGGACTTTGGTTCTCCGTCCATGACCTCGATGACTGAGTTGAATCGGAGTTTTCGTTGGTTTTCGTTGAACGAGCAAAGAGTCTAGTAATTCAGCTCGAGCAATTTGGTCGGTTTTTCTCGGGAATAATTTTCTGTTTTCCCGGGAAACAATCAGAAAGTGTTTGCTTATTTTAAACAATCAGAACTAAAACCCTAAGTAGTTAGCTTGTTCTAAGGCTTTGAGCTCAGAGATTGAAGTGAAGGGAACAAAAATGGGGGACCTGGACAATTCCTCATCCCCGTTACTGACAGTTTCAACAGCTTCAGGGGAAGCTAGTTTATCTTCCTCTGCTCACGAAACTATGACTATTCCAGAGCCACCTCCGAAGAAAAAGCGAAACCTTCCCGGAATGCCAGGTATACAAGATCGGAACTCGATGAGCCTTTAAGTTTTGCTAATTGACGCTAAAATAACATCTAATATCTTGTTAATTTCAAAATTTTCAGATCCCGAAGCGGAGGTGATCGCTCTGTCGCCGACAACGCTTCTCGCAACGAACCGTTTCGTGTGCGAGATCTGCAACAAAGGGTTCCAGCGTGATCAGAACTTGCAGCTCCATCGGCGAGGCCACAACTTGCCGTGGAAGCTGAGGCAAAGAACAACCAAAGAAGTCCGGAAGCGGGTCTATGTGTGCCCTGAGACCTCCTGCGTGCACCACAACCCGACCCGAGCCCTCGGCGATTTGACGGGAATAAAAAAGCACTTCTGTAGAAAGCACGGCGAGAAGAAGTGGAAGTGCGAGCGGTGCTCCAAGAAATACGCCGTGCAGTCCGATTGGAAGGCGCACATGAAGACCTGTGGTACCCGAGAGTACAGATGCGATTGCGGAACTTTATTCTCTAGGTGTGTGTTTGGTTCCCGATAAACTAAACGAAAAAAATTTCCTCTTTTTTCTAGTATTATTTTCTCGGAAACCGCCGATTATTAACATGTTGTCGTTTTGTTTGGGTTTTGAAGGAGGGATAGCTTTATAACGCATAGGGCTTTCTGCGATGCGTTGGCGGAGGAGAGCGCGAAGGCTCAAACCCTAGCGGTTGACGGCTCAGATGGAAATCAGAATCTCAATAATCACAGTCCGAATCCGAATGCGAAGGGTGTGGTGGCTTCACCGCCTCCACCGCCTCTGACGCCGTCAAACACTGTGGTGTCTCCGGCTTTGTCCATTCAGAGCTCAGGTAACAATAAATAAAATAAATAATTGTGGTCCATATGATCATATGCCACATCGCCGCCTTAATATCGTATGTACGTCAATGCTAAGCTTGGTAGTCTTTGGTACGTAAAATGAGTTTTGGGTGCATTAATTTTTTTCAACAACATTCTTAGTGTGACTTAATTTGAGGAGTAATTAGTTCTTGAACATCACCAGATTAATTATGAACGTTGAAGTTTCAGTTCAGATCATGTTTTGAAATGCTTTGCCTGGTGATTCAATTCAAGTTTCAACTGCGGCATTTTTAAGCCACTTTTTTATATGTTGTATGTGGCTTGTTTTCAAAGAAAAACAATTATTGTAGTTTAAGAAATAATGAAGGCCGAGCTTGTATTTTATGGCTGTGTTTTGTCTCTTCTTTGATGTCGTTCTCGCGTGGCTGAGTAGGCTTGGAAAAATGCGACTTTCACATTAGGTATGGATGTAGGGATAGAGAGAGAGAGAGGGAGAGAGAGAGAGAGTAGTTGTCCCACGGCGACAGGCAATGGATGGATGCACGATTGATAAGGGAGCTCTAGAATCGAGGGTTAAAAACATAAAAAAAAGAGAAAAAGGTTGAGGGAAAGGACGCCATTATTGCCTGAGCCTCTCCTTTCTTCTTTCTCCTTTTGCTTATAAAGCAGGGAGTTTTAGCTTTCAAGTTTTAAGTTGTTTCCAATGAGGACTTGGCAAAAAATTTCAATGAATTATGCGGCCCTATTCATGTCTGCGCCTTGCTTTCACTTTGCTTTTTATAATTTGGATTGCAACATTGCCCGTGTATCTTCCCATGCCTGCTTTTGTACAATTAAGTTTTGTTTAGTTCTTCTTCATTATATATAAATACATATTTTATATTCATAATTATTTAATTATCTTCTGTTTGTTGACAGAATTGCCGGAAAACCCAATAGGCCTCTCACCGCCAACGCCAGCCACAACGTGCTTAACCACCACAGCAATTAGCACCACCACTACCACCACCACCACCACCACCACCACCTCAACAGGAAACTGCAACAACGGCAGCAGTGTATTTGCAAGTATATTTGCACCTTCCACAGCCTCAGTATTGATTTCACAGCCACCTCAAACATCATCACCATCCTCATTCTCCAATCAAGTCTCCACCTTGGGACGCCCCGATGGCTCCACCAGAGTCCCAACCGTTTCCTCCATTAATGAACCCACATCCCTCTCTCTCTCCACCTCTCTTTACCTCTCCAGCAACGGCTCCTCCCTCTTCCCAACACCTGAACCACAAGACCATCGCCACTACGCTCAGCCCGCTGTCATGTCCGCCACCGCATTGCTCCAAAAGGCAGCCCAAATGGGCGCTGCCGCATCAAACGCGTCATTGCTTCGTGGGTTTGGCTTGGCCACGTCATCCTCGTCCCCATCACAAGAAAATAGCACGGCGCTGCAGTGGAACAAGCCAGAGAGTGGTGGTGGTACTACCCAGATGGCAGCTGGGGTTGGGCTCGAACTTCTCTCAACTGCAAATGCAGCCCATTTGACTGATCTAATGATGGGGCCACCTTCCCAATTTGGGGGCCAGCCGATGACGCGTGACCTTCTTGGGCTCAGCATAGGTGTTGGCAGCAGCGGCAGCGGTGCTTCCACAGGCGGGCTTTCTGCGTTGCTAAATTCCTTTGGTGGTGGGGGCAGTGGCTTCGACGTTGCAGCTGCAGCAGCTGCTGCGTATGGAGGAGGGGCTGGGAGTTCTCAGAGGAGTCATGGGAAGGTGCACAAGATAGATAGTCCAATGGGCCTGCCTTGCTCTAGAACAGCCCATTTGCCTTCCTGTGATTGATTTTGTTGGCATAGGTAAAAGAGCGACTCTGGGCAACTCGCTGGCGCTCCTGCTTTTGAAGATTCTCCAAGCGAAGTGGCCTTGTGTGTTTTGTGCTGCTGATTATAAATATATTGCTTAAATTTTGTCTTTTGAATCTTAGCTGTTTTGAGTATTAGCTCATTTAAGTTGTAGTCTGTAGGGATGTGAATGGGAAAAAAAGCCGTGTACAGGAGCTTAATTTTCTAGTTACTAGCTAGCGTAGCAAAGTGCACAGCACAAAATTAAGGGAAAACATGGTCTGTACTACGTAAAAAGTGAGAGTGATTCAGTTGTCTTTCAAGTTCCTTCTTGTGCGATTGTTGGAATAGTTTTGTGGGTGTGTTTTAGTTCAACTTACACCGTCAGATTCATCTTTTGCATCTAGAAATCTAAAAACAACAAACTTGTGCACGAAACACTGCCGCTTCCGGAATTAAAGATCCACATGGACTGTGGATGGCGGTGTACACGTACGGTGGTCAAATCCGAGAGCCAAAGGTTGGACCAGATATTAATTTGACAGAGAGTGAATGATGTGGAGATGGAGATGTATTTAATTCGTGAGCTGGCGGATGCATTTGTTTCCTCCCGCCTGACTCGCTCTGAATGAATCTGATCACGAGTGGGTCCGCTGGGTTTGATGGTGTGGTGGGGTTAGCTCCTGCCGGATGGTCTCTGTTTGCTATCTGCATTTGCTAATGCCACCCAGCTGCCTGTACAGTGTACGGCACGTGCTATTCTTCCCGTCAAAACTGTCACGGCGGATAAACTACTAGATTAGTAGATTAGTAGATTAAAGACAAACTTAATCTCGAGTGTGTGTGAGTTTTATCTTATGATTAAGAATAAGATAACCCCATTAATGATAGACATCTATTTACAAAACCTCCACGTGTAACTGAGAAGATCCAAGAAATACGTAAATAACATAATCAAGGGTCAAGAGTCAAGACCAAACAAAAAGGTTCTCTGTTAGATTTTCCAATTGATTTGTTGTCAGTAATGCTATATAATACGATATGCCAAGACTTTCCCTTACTTCAAAACCAGTGGGAAATCAAAGAAAATGTTTCATTCGCAACATGAGGACAATTGCACATTTGCCTAATCCGAGGAAATGAATGAGATCAAAGATTGACATTTAATTAAGTCTCTGGATTTGGTTTGTGTATGATACCAAACCAGGGAAGAAATTGGTTTCGTGGTTGCAGAGAATTTGAATGAGCATAAGATTGTAAGTTCAGTATTTCAGTTTCTTCCTATGCAAGTATTTCAATGAGTTAAATATACAGTCACTTTTGCCTAATTTGACATTAATCTAGACGGAAATAAGCAAAAATAGGTATTTAACCTTATTTGAATTATCGATGCTCACATGTTTTTCGTTGCAACTCAACCATCAGAGAAGGTTAAGCTTGGGAACCTTTGACATCCCTGCTGGCACAATAGGATCTATTTGGCATTGTAGGTTGTCCGTCACTTAAATTGAGAAATATAAGAAAACTTGGCAATCTTGTAGAATTGCTTAATATTATTTTGAATTTTATAATCTTTTGTGTTTTCAAAGATACTTTTGTCTACGTCATGCATGATGTATATGTAGCAATCAGGAAGTGTAGCTCACTCTCTCACTAAAAGTAATAAATCTTACCCTCTTCTCAAATCTCCATTTCTTTCGCTCTCTTCTGTCTCTGGGATTTCAAGATGCATTTTTTTCTTCTCCTTGTTTTGCTTGTCCCTCTTATCCTCCTCTTCAAATTTGTGTGCTCAACCATATGGGTCCAACTGAGGACACAAAGGCACTTCCAAAAGCAAGGCATAAGGGGCCCGCCCTACCGTCCGATCTTCGGGAACTCGGCCGAGATCCGCCGTCTGTTTGCAGAAGCTCAGTCAAAGCGAGGCGCATTTGACCACGACATCCTTCAACGCGCGTCCCCATTTTACCACCGGTGGTCCCGCATGTACGGGAAGAATTTCCTGTACTGGTTTGGGCCGAAGCCCAGGCTGGCAATAGCAGACCCGGACATGATCAAAGAAGTGCTTATGAATACGAGTGGGTCGTTTCAAAAGATACCCTTTACCCCATTAACCAAGATTCTATTTGGAGAGGGCCTTGTTGGGCTCGAAGGCGACCAATGGGCTTTTCACAGAAGGGTTGTGAATCAGGCCTTCAAAATGGAGAAAGTCAAGGTAACCTCATACTCAAATACCCCTCTTTTTCTTCGTAAATTAAATTAAGTTAGAGTAGTTTCTCGCTTGTATTGTATTAATAGTCATTCTAATAGAAGTGAAATTCCGAAAATGGGTATTAATTTCTGATACTGTAAGTTGTACTAGGTGTAATATAGTCAAATTTGATATGCATAATAAGTTGTACATCCCAAGTGCTTTCTATTTGATGGTTATTTTTCTTTTCTTTAATGCAGGGTTGGGTGGCAGAGATTGTGGCCAGTACCATGAAGATGTTGGAGAAATGGGAGGGTGTAAGAGGAGGGAGAGATGAGTTTGAGATGGATGTGCACAAGGAACTTCATGAGCTCTCAGCAGATGTTATATCCAGGACAGCTTTTGGAAGCAGTTTCGAGGAGGGAAAGCGAGTTTTCAACTTACAAGAACAACAAATGCATCTTTTCTCCAAGGCAGTCAGGAGCATCTACATCCCTGGCTTCAGGTGACTTTACTTCTCAAATTTAAAGGCAAACTATGACTGGTTTAGGCCTCATATATATGTAAGGTTGACTGAACTATGAAGCATGCTTTCTTTGTTGTTATACTTTTGAACTGCTATGATGTATCTTAATGTGGTAAATGACATGAAATTTAGGGTGTTGGGTTGTTACTTTGAATATTTGTATATGCATATGTCAGGTGGTTTTCTTTCAATAATTGAAAAAGGGATTCAATATCCATCGTGTTTTCTCATCAAATTCATTTACAAACAGGTTTTTGCCTACCAAGAATAACAGAGAGAGATGGAGACTAGATAAGGAAACTCGCGAATCAATACAGATGTTGATTGTGAATAACCGCAGAACAAGAGAAGATTCAAGAAATCTGCTTAGTCTGTTAATGTCTTCTTACAAGAATCAGGATGGCGAAGAGGAGAAATTAGAGATACAAGAAGTTATTGATGAATGCAAGACCTTCTACTTTGCAGGAAAGGAAACAACTGCTAATCTTTTGACTTGGGCACTTCTCCTTCTTGCGCTGCATCCGGAATGGCAAAGCAAGGCTCGAGAAGAAGTCAATTGCGCTTGTGGAAGCAATAAGCTTCCGGTTGCAGAGAATTTGAATGACCTTAAGTTTGTAAGTTCAGTATCTCAGTTTCTTATAAGTTCCAAGACATTGGCAGGGAAATAAGTTATTTTTGTGCTTTGAATTAAAAGTAGTACTTAAATTATACAAATTTGTTGCTGCTTCCTCACACATGTTGTTTATTGATGTCCCCTTTTGAACAGGTAAGTATGATTGTTAACGAAACACTTAGACTCTACCCTCCGGCTGTGATGCTAATGAGGCAAACATCAAACAAGGTCAAGCTTGGGAGCCTGGACATTCCTGCTAACACACAACTTTACTTGGCCTTGACTGCTGTCCATCACGACACTGAGATATGGGGAGAAGATGCCAATGAATTCAACCCGATGAGGTTTTCGGAGTCTCAAAGGCATTTAGCATCATATTTTCCGTTTGGTCTGGGGCCTAGAATCTGTGCAGGTCAAAATTTAGCTTTGGTTGAAGCAAAACTGGTCTTAGCAATCATCATCCGGCACTATTCTGTCACGGTGTCGCCTACATATGTTCATACCCCAATGTTGTTTATAAGTTTACAGCCCCAGTATGGCGCTCAAATCCTCTTCCGGAAGATTCCAAACTGAATTTTTTTGGGGTTTATATGTCTTCTTGTACATTAAAGCTCCTTGGATGAAATTATGAAATGAGAAATAATTGAAAGAACGTTTGTTTATTATGTACATTATCTTAAGGCTCGTAACTTTAGCTAGTAATTCCAACAACACGAACGCTCTTTGGGCAGGGCCTTGTTGGGCTGGTCAGTGATAAATGGGCTCTTCACATGTGGATTGCCAACCAGGCCTTCACTATGGAGCAAGTCCATAGCCACCATAATCATATTTCTTATTGATTTCCTTAGTTCAAGCCAATCCACAGGACTCTCTGCCTCTTAAGTTGGAATAGGCACAAGCATCTTCAAGAAAGACGAAGCCACCACCTTCATTCTGCCAAAATGTGTAGAGGAGAAGAAGCAAGAAAATACAAAAGGAACTGGTAGAATCCACTTAAATTATTTTGCATAGTTTTAACAATATATTGAAATCCAATGATAATTGATAGGCATATATGCCAATTTAACTAAATATAAAATATACAAAATTCATCAACATCCCACTTCCAACTATTTTATACTTTTATTCTCATTTTGCTTATGATATATCTTACATTATCTCATTCTATTTTAATTCTCATTGTACTACACGTGTAAGATCATTATGGGCAAACGCCCAGTAAGAACACTAAGGAACAATTGGTATAAGTAAAGAAACTCTACACAAATCATTAAAAATCAACTTGTTCTCAGCTGGAGGGGCGACATCCCAAATTTGAAGACCCAAAGGCTTGGTGACTCCTATACTAATAGCAAGCATATCAGCAACATAATTACTTTATCTAAAAACATGTTGAATTTAACACACACCACCAGTCATTATAGCTTTGTAACTAGAAATACGGCTGAATAAACGGTGAAAATGGTCACATTAAGACGCATTCACAAGCTCCACAGCTAATTAAGAGTTGGACTCCACAATCAAAGGAAAACAATTAAGTTGGTTAGCAATACGCAAGGCATAGCCAAGAAACAACCAATCCAGTCCCATTGACCATTATGGTTTATTTTATCTTAAACTGTTTTATTTTATAAAATGATCACTATAGTTAAAAGATTAAATTTGATTAAGGTCTGGGGTTATTTTGTCATAAGGATAAAGTACGGGGTTGGTTTGTAAGCATATGGAGGTCATTTTGCAAATATAAGTAAAATCCGACGGCGGATGTATTTTCCCAAACATAGAGTATATTCGCAGCGCACCAAAGCGTACGAAGACCACCAGCTTATCTTCCTACTATATTGGACAAAATCATGAAAATATGGTAAAAGCTTATAATAAAAAAGTCTTCACGTGCCGGTCCAATCTGGTTGTTTAGTTGTCCACATAATTACCAAATCCCCCTCGTTTCAGATCACAAACGAGCAGACGTGTTCCGTAAATATCAGTACGACCAGTGGTGAAATAGTCACAAAACAATCCGAAGTAAAAACCCTAGCATAAAACCCGTACCATAAGAAACTTCTGGACTCTTACCTTTTTTTAACCGTTGAAGGCGATCGTGAAATTTGTTGGAGTTTGAAGGGGAAGAGAGTTGGATATGGGGGCTCGTGGTGCCACCTAACTCCAAGATTGACATCTAGCCCGAGCTCTGTTTCGTATAATATAAATGGAGATTTGGGATTCGAAGAACTCGTAGTGGTTTTTGGGTCTGCTTCTTGCTTTTTAGGGCTGGAGTTTCGATTCCGATCGATAAGCTTGGTGAGATTTCCATTTTTTTAATTTTTCGGCTATTTTCCATTATTTTAACTATGGCTTTTGGGTTTTTTGGTTAATTGTATTTTCATTTTACTGTTTTTCCGGGAATTTTGTTATATCTTGATGTTGATAGATACTTGTTAGCTTGCTACTGTATTTTTTTTTCTTTTCAAATTTTCTGATTTGTGTGTGTGATTATATATATTTGTCTGTGGCTATGTGCAGATACGAATTGTGCACCATCTTTGTTTATTTCTCAGGTTTCTGAATTGTTGTGATATATTGGTGGGAGAAGGGGGATCACGTATTGAATTAATTTAAGAATAGATGTGCAGATAGTTATGAGATTTAATTTTGCGCACAGTGGAAACCTTTGTCTTCTCTGCACTAGGGGGGTTGAAGCTAAGCTCTTTTGTTTAAGAGGGTAAGATGCCATCTTCTCATTTGTCAAAGCTTAGGACTGCATTACAGAGATCGATTGCAGGGCAGGAAGGTGGGCTTCAGGACTCACTAGATGGGCTAATTGGGCAAGGAAAATTGTTGTTTGGCAATTCTAAGTTGTTCCAATCCAGACCATTTTCAACTATCTCAGATCTCCATGCGTTTCTTTCACCAGGCACTGTTTTCACTGCAAGGTCGGATTCGCAGTTAGTTAACCAAAGAAAGAACATATCTGTTGTTGGAGAGATTTCACGTATTATTTCAACCCCATCTGTGTCAGGGCCTACACTTCAGGTTTGCGGCTATCATATTGATTGTGCGCTTTCTGAGCCCTGTCAGTTTATAACCAGAAGCAAGTTTCAGAATAAACCTATGGCTGCCTGTGGTTCTAGAACTGTAGTTGGGGGATGCTACCCAGATAATTTTTCTTCAAGGCGTGGGCTTCTTTCAATGGTACCCGAAAGTTCATGTGCATTTTATAACAACAGGAAAGGTTCTGACTGTTTTCAAGCAGCTAGCATGAGTTTGAAAAAAAGAGGGCTATCCAACACTAATGCAATTTATGGATATTTCATATATGAAGTTGGAAAGAGATGGTCTAATTCCTCCCCAACTAAAGGATCAGGGTCAAGAGAATTTCATAGTTCGTCTACATGCTTATCTGCTGGGACTGCCCATGACGTGTCTTTTGATAATTCTGCTCCTGAGGAGCAACTTTCAAGTTCTGCAGATTCATCTGATCAGTGAGTAGCATTCTCTGTTTTTCCATCTTTGTTTCTTAGATTCTATTTATTTGTTGTTTTATGTACTTGTACTGGCATTTAAGTAGTGCAATGAGTCTCAGCATTTGTTAAAAGCATGTTACAATGATTACAGGAAGATTACAGATGGAAAGTCCCTAAAACTAACTTCCGGATCATATTACCTGCCACATCCTGATAAAGAGGAAACTGGCGGGGAGGATGCTCACTTCATTTGTGTGAATGAACAAGCAATAGGGGTGGCAGATGGTGTTGGTGGCTGGGCAGATCTTGGTGTTAATTCTGGATTGTATTCCAGAGAACTGATGTCTAATTCTGTAGCTGCTGTTCAGGAGGAGCCCAAGGGTTCAGTTGACCCTGCTAGGGTATTGGAGAAAGCTCACTCAAGCACAAAGGCCAAGGGTTCCTCAACAGCATGTATCATAGCACTCACAGAACAGGTATGGAACTTCCCTTCATTTTAGCCATTTCTGTCAAAGTGATACTCTTGCTTCATGCTAGTCAAGGGAACACATATCCTTTTTTTCTGAGGCCATTTAAAAAATGGCTTATGTTGAACTAATTAACTCTTTATGTAGCCGGATGTAGTAAAACTAACTTCGGAAGTCTAAACTCTTCATTGTTTTCTTGTAAGAGCAGTTTGTGTTGATGTTTATTATATATTCAAGAATCTTGAAATATTTCTATCTTATCATACTGACTATTTAGAAACTTAAATTAACTGTTTTGCAATTTCACTGCAGGGTATTCATGCAATTAATTTAGGTGACAGTGGGTTCATAGTGGTTCGAGATGGGTGCACCGTCTTTAGATCCCCTGTGCAACAGCATGATTTTAACTTTACCTATCAACTGGAGAGTGGAAGCAACGGTGATCTACCTAGCTCTGGCCAGGTCAGCAACATATTTTCTTTAGGACTGTTACCTAATGGCTTATGTATTATTCTTCATTACGTTCTTGGTTTGTATTATATCTTCCACTTGTGAGTTTCATTCTTGCTTTCTTTGCAATACTTGCTGTCTGATATCTGGTTTTTGTTTCTCGAACTTTTTTACGATGGTTGATTAGTATCTTGAAATAGATCTTTTTGAGTTTGTAGCAGAAACAAGGAGAATGTAATTTCATGATTTTTCAGCAATGTGTCAAATGAGACCTGGAATGATTGTGGTACATATCACAAGCTAAGTTTCCTTTGTTTGATTCAGGTTTTTACAGTTCCTGTTGCACCTGGGGATGTTATAATTGCCGGAACTGATGGCCTGTTTGACAACTTGTATAACAATGAGATTACTGCGGTGGTAGTTCATGCCATAAGAGCGGGCTTGGGGCCTCAGGTGACAGCACAAAAGATAGCGGCATTGGCACGCCAACGAGCTCAGGATAGAGACCGGCAGACACCTTTCTCGACTGCTGCTCAAGATGCCGGGTTCCGTTATTATGGTGGCAAGCTCGATGATATAACTGTTGTAGTTTCATATGTAACCAGTTCGAGTGATGCATGACACAAAATAGGACTCTCTCTCTCTCTCTCTCATTTGTATATGCTACATTTCACTCTTTTTTTGTAAATTGTTTTTATTTAGTTTCATTTCTCTCATGTGTGGATAAAATCCATACGCACTCTTCTTGGTTCCGAGTCCATTGACTTCCTGTGCGAATGGTATCAAATGAATATAGAGCATATGGTGGCCTCTTTTTGGAAATATATCTGGGTCTGTCCTTGTCTTATCTCCCATGTACACGGTTTTTTATTTCTTTCAGAAAATGTAGATGAGACAAGTAGGGAATATTCCCTTCTAAGTTGATAGCCTTGCTATTACTGCATTTCCTTCTGCTTTTTTCTTTTTTAGGTAAAGCATTTCCTTTTGCTTTTTTCTTTTGGCGTAACATTTAACTTTTTCTTTATCATATTCTTCTTTTTAGTTTTTATTTATTTGTTAACTGTTTGAAAGGTAAAAGAGTATTATGCTAAGCATTTAGACGGTAATTGGAAAATTGAAAAATACCACCTTCACTTCAAGCACCGAATTTAAAAATTGCGCGGGCCTGAAGTCTGAGGCCCACTGGGCCCGGGCCCGTCTGCATTACTACCTTCCGTCTGTCGAATTTTTTTTAATTTATTTTCCGGGTTGTCGGATTTCAAAGTCAAACTACAGCAGCATAAAAAAAACACCGAGTCTTATCCTTGCCCGGTCGATCCAGCTCGTCTTTCTGTCAGACTCTCTTGGACAGAGACTCTCTTGGAGAGGAGAGAGTAAGCAACGACAAATCCTTCCTCGTATCTCCGCTTGCATTTTCGATAATTTATAAAAGGAGAGAAAGCAGCTCTCCCTTCGCTTCCCTGACTTTCAGTTCAAGCACCAGCACTAGAACCCTAATCAGCGACTGTGATATTCCATCTCTCTCTCTTACTCTCTCAAGAACGACTGTGTACGGCTCGAGGGAAAGGGAAGGAGGGCATGGCGGGTCGTAGAGACGGGTCGTTGATGCGGGATAAGACCCAGTCATTTCGTGGATCTCGAATAGTGACAGCCATTGTCGTCGGAGTCCTTCTTGGCTCTGTCTGCGCCTTCTTCTTTCCGCGCGGATTCTTCAGCTCGGATCCGCCTATCCAAAGCCGTCGATTCGGGAAAATTGGATCTCCAGGTTCGGATCTCGGTTCCAAATTGACTGACTTTTTGCTCCTTTAATTTTAATTTTAATTTAATTTCTTTAACTTTAAATTTGGCGCTTATACAATCTTAATCGTGTCATTGAGTAATTTGGTTATGCCAGTTTGCATTTGCTGGGATTTCTTTTCTTTACTTAGATTTATTGTGATTGGCTTTCAATCTTCAACGGCATTAAGCTGACGGTTGAACTTTTATATGTAGAGTTAAACTTATATATAGAGCTTACGTTGTGAGCATTTGGGTTTAATTCACCGATCAATTCTAGTCCGCAAAACAATAAGGAACTACATTATATATACAGGCTTGTTTCATGATTGGTGTTTTAAAAAGAAAGTATTATAAAGCTGATCTCTTTAACTTTCGATATAGTATAGCTTATGTTGTGGGGCCTTACTTGCCCACCTGCATTTGCAGACTAGCTCATCCCAATGTGAATCAACAGAACGGATAAACATGCTGAGGTCTGACATTGGATCACTGTCGGACAAGAATGATGAGCTGAAGAAACAGGTTAAAGATCTAACTGAAAAGCTACGGCTAGCTGAACAAGGAAAGGATCACGCACATGAGCAGTTTTCAGTATTAGGTAAACCGCATAAGGCTGGCCCTCTTGGTACCGTCAAGGGCTTGAGAACTAACCCGACTGTCATTCCCGATGAATCTGTGAATCCGAGGTTGGCAAAGATCTTGGAGGACGTTGCAGTTCAGAAAGAGCTTGTAGTTGCACTTGCAAATTCAAATGTGAAAGCCATGTTGGAGATATGGTTTACTAGCATCAAGAGGGTTGGTATAACCAATTATCTAGTTGTAGGATTAGACGACGAGATTGAAGAATTTTGCATAGCTAATGATGTTCCTGTATACAAGAGAGATCCAGATGAGGGTATTGATTCAATTGCAAAGACAGGAGGTAACCATGCCGTCTCTGGGTTGAAATTTCGTATCTTGAGGGAGTTTCTGCAACTAGGTTACAGTGTTCTTCTCTCAGATGTTGATATAGTATATTTGCAGAATCCCTTCAATCATCTTTATCGGGATTCTGATGTAGAGTCTATGAGTGATGGTCACAATAACATGACAGCTTATGGATTTAATGATGTATTTGATGAACCTTCTATGGGTTGGGCTCGCTATGCTCATACAATGAGGATATGGGTATATAACTCTGGTTTCTTTTACATAAGACCTACACTTCCTTCAATTGAGCTTTTGGATCGTGTGGCTGGACGGCTCTCTAAGGAAAAAGCATGGGACCAAGCAGTGTTCAATGAGGAACTCTTTTTCCCTTCACATCCAGGGTACGATGGGCTTCATGCTTCCAAGAGAACTATGGATTTCTATCTCTTTATGAACAGCAAGGTCCTCTTCAAGACAGTCAGGAAAGATGCTAATTTGAAAAAATTGAAACCAGTAATCCTTCATGTAAATTACCACCCAGATAAACTTCCAAGGATGAAGGCAATTATGGAGTTCTATGTTAACGGCAAGCAAGATGCGCTGGAACCTTTCCCTGAGGGTTCTCAATGGTAGTGATAGTTCTACAGACCCATGGATGGGCTAAACAGTACACACGCTCTGTAATTCAACTGATACAGGTAGAGGCGAAATCGATTGCATCTTCTGAGGCCAATTCAAAGTCTCTTTTTTTCTTCTTCTTTTTCCCCCTGAGTTTCCTTTCAAATTTTTGTTTTGTATGGATAGTAACTTTCTGAGTTTCACTATAGTATCTCCTGAGATGACATTTGTTCTGTATCATATATATATATACCAAGAAATGTCACATAAGGGTTTGCCATCTTTGGCGATTGACAATTTGACAGCTTTGTCATCTGTATGTTTACTTGTTTGAATTTCTTCTAAAGTGGATTTTGTGTATACAACCTCGTTGGGTTGGAATTATCATCGTAACAGTGAATTTGCTCATGATCAACTTGCATGATTCATGAAGAGACTTTGCTAATGACGTTTCAGAGTAATCAATTTAATCAACACAATACAACATTTGAGCATGAAGCCCATGTAATACACACCATTTCTTACCTTTTCAAGAACGTTTATCCTATTTTTGATCACCACAAAAGATATCACCAAGAGATCTGGTCTCTTTGTAATCAGGATTTCTCAGCATGTATGGGCAATCGTCGCAATTGCTGCCTTTGCTTGAATGGGATAACCAAGTTCGTTAGAGTCACAAAAAAATATCTGAATAATGGTCACCATGAGATGCACAGCAAATAACAGATTTTCCAGTGCATACCAAAATAAAATCCTAATATCCTAATTGCCCAATAAGGCAATACCTTCCCCTCTAGTCTTTTGGACTCTTCCACTTATCCAAAAAAACTCATATCCACTGTCTTTGTGTTGTGTGGCTTCAAATCCCACTAAAACATTCTTAACCTTGAAGCCCACTCTGTCTCCATCTGAATTTTCCGACACAATATCCTCTGCAACTGTTTCAATGAACTTTTACGGCCGAACCCATTAATTGCCATTCTTTACTTCAGCAGAGAGATTTCAAGAACAGCTGCCCGCCAAATTTTCTCGTTCAAATTGTCTTCTGGTTGCATGCTTTGTTTCGGTGAACAGCTAGTGGGTACTAGGTAGGGACCAAGATGGAGAGATTTTCACGAAGGGAGGGCCTTCTTCTGGGCTACAGTCCTCAAAGTTCCTTCATGAACTCTGCTTCTTCTTCGCCCAGTACTTCCAACAAAAACTCAGATGTTGATTTTCATGACGTGTTTGGTGGGCCACCTAGGAGGTCATCCATTCACGAAACGAGGTACAGCTTCAGCATAGTTACAGATAACAATGCATTGAAAAGGGTTGTTGATGATGACGACGACGAAGACAATGAAGCTTGGTCTGGTTCCAATGAGAAACCAGTGTTTGGGGATGAGTCTATGAACAGAAGGAGGACCCAGAGCGATAACTTCTTTGATGACATATTTAGAGGCAATAGCTCGGTCAGCTCCAGTCCCAGGAGGCTTCAGCGGGACCCTTTTTCTTCAGCACCAGGTTCCAGGGTTTTAAGCCCTGCCCGGCCCCTGCCCCCTAAAGCCGAGCTCTCTGCGGCTTCTTCACTGTCCAGACAATTCAGGTACCATAGAATCTTGAGGGAGAAGAAATACTGTATGTTTGAGTGGCAGCTAGTAATTGGTTTAATCTTTGGTTTTAGGTCCTTTTTTCTTAATTGATTCTTGTGGCTGCAATTTTTGTTCATTGTAATTTGGTATACTTGGCTACTTTCACTCTTCTACCAAATCTGTTCTGGCTATGAACACACTTCCATGTTTTGTGTTCTGATTTGCACATGATGTTTTTGGGCGTTGTACATGATGTTTTGATGACCTCAATTGCTCTAAATTTCTCAGCCTGCCTACCGGATTAACCAAAGGGGTGGTGGACCTGCCAACAATTGGTTCCACTAGTCGTACTACTTCCCTTTCTAGATTTTCAAGCCAATCAATCCAAAGTCCTGAGGATTTGAAAAATGATATCCGATCCCGGGAGTTTTCTGGTAGTGATGAGGGGTGCTCAGACTTGGCCACATCTGATAAAGCAGACACAGGAGGCAATTTGGAGCAGGATTCAAAGAGTAAAGAAAGTCCAACCTCAAGCAGTCCGTTTCAATTTCATTTCTCAATATACAAGTGGGCAAGCAAAGGAGTGCCAATTGCGATGCCTCTTAGGCGACGGACTGGTTCAAGAGGGCAGAAAACGACTAACAATGAGGAACCCTCAAATACTAATGAATGCGCTGCTAATGAGAGTACGGCAAGGCAATCACCCAAATCCACTCTGCCTAATATTGATTTTCGCTCCGATGACCATCCACTCGCGGATGCGGATGCAGATGCTAGGTCTCCCACCTTGGAACCAAACAAACAAGAAAATGACTTGCTTCTTGATGAAAGCGGTCCTGCTAAAGTAGAATCATGCCAATTTTTTGAGGAAGCAATTCTTCCAGTAGCTGAATCAGAACCCTTCAGCAGACTTCATAAAACTGTTGAAGATGTTTCTGGTAATACACTCTCATGCCGTAGAAGTGAAGATATAGAGCCTTATCCTTTACTTGAAACAGTTTCTGGCAAAGCCCCACAAAAAGAAAGTCCTGTGCTTTTGGAACAAGTTAGCGAGCCTGATTTAAAACCTAATAGTTCTTTGTTTTTTGATGATGATTTTCAACAAGGTATGTTGTATTATGTATTTACTGTTACGGGGTTCATGATATACTGCCTCTGACACCACATTTGTATTTTCTTATGCAGGCAATGATGAGATATTTAAAGTGGGTGGTAGAAAGGAAAGTGTGGTCAAAGGCACCAAAAAACCATCTGTAGATGATGGAAAAAGGAGTTCCTTGACGAATGTTGATGTTGATAAAGCTAGTTTCCAAGGTTCGCCAAGGAACTCAAGAGATAATCTTGGAAGAAGCAAAGTTAAGGGTAAGGTCAAGGACTTTGTTAAAATGTTCAACCAAGAAGTTTTGTGCAAACCCGCATATGATGGTGATCTTGGAAGTCAGAGATATAAAACGAAGGAGAAAGGAGCTTTCAGAGCAGAGAATGAAGCGAGTATTAGTGTAGCAAGAATGTCTGAGGACTTGCAAAAGTCCAATGTGAAAAGCCCATTTCCAAATGCCTCCATCATGGTAATCAAGTTAGAATGGTTTGAGTTCACATACCCAAAAACTAACAATACGTTTTCTTCAACATTTTGCCAAGTATCTTATTCTGTTTTCTACTCTTTTCAGATGAATGAAGATCTCAAACAGTTAGAGAAAGAATATTGTGAAGCAAAGACTGCTAGCTATGTACTTAGTAATGCTCCTGGGCAGGACGTCTCAGCATCAAGTACTGGTTAGTTCTTTAATCCTATATAAGTAATGTGGCTTAGCTAAACACTAAAGTAGAGGAAGTGGTAGACAACAACACTAGAAATCGCCAGTCATTATGGGGATATTTCTGAGCTAAGCCTGAACGGATTGCTAGCCTATGCAAACAAAACAACATACATCTTATTCATTAAGTGTTGACAGGATCAGTTCCTCACGACCCCGTGGCTATTGCTGGAGATGCAGATGAGTGCTTCCTGGTATGTGGTTCTTCCGTAAAACAACTGTTTTCATCTTTTCTTGTATTCTTATAACGTGCACTCATTTGCCGTGAATGAAGTTTCGTTCAGTCCATTCTGTATTTTTGATTGAAGTAAACAAACTCGGAATTCCCGTGCCAATTATGTTTATGCATACTATGCCTAACAATAATATTAAGGAACTAAAATTTGAATTTGAGCAATGTTATACTTTTTGTGAAAGTCATAGTTCCTACCAGATTTTCTGATAAGCTATTACATTGTTGGCAGGTCAAAGAATTGACTCAAGATGAGAAGAAACAGCCACAAGCTGGCGAAAATCATGAAGAAATCCAGGTAAAATACAAAGCAAACAAACACAGCATGCTGCTACAATTCTGTCTTTTATCCTGCTAGTAGTAATGTACTAGTTCATAAAATGCAGGCAATTGATGCGAAAATACGACAGTGGTCAAGAGGAAAGGAAGGAAACATACGCTCGTTATTGACTACTATGCAATATGTGAGAGCATTGATTTGTCAAACTCTCGTATTGTCATTTTTCTGTTTTCTTTGATCAGCCTCTAATACTGCATAATAATAGTATGCTTCAAGGCAAAAAAACTTGGTTGCCACTCTAAGAATGGAACTGACTAAATATTTATCTTATGCATGGCAGGTTCTTTGGCCTGAGAGCGGGTGGAAGACTGTACCGCTTGTTGATGTAATTGAAGGAAACTCTGTGAAAAGAGCATACCAAAGGGCTCTGCTCTGTTTACACCCAGATAAGCTGCAGCAGAAAGGTGCTGCTTCACATCACAAATACATTGCAGCCAAAGTTTTTGATATCTTGCAGGTACCTAATTTACTAGGAATCACATCATAAACACTTGTGGGGCATTGCCAATTCATACTTTTTCTTTTGTTTCTCATTTATTTTTTGTCTTTCTGGGCATACAGGAAGCCTGGATTCATTTCAATTCACTTGGCGCACTTTGACAATTTGAAGTTGAATCCGCCCGTCAGAAAAGACACACTGGTTCAGTTCTTGTTAATTTGAAATGCACATAAATGTTTATATCATTTTGATTGCAGATAAGCTATAGCTATATATGATGGGCCGCATGCTGAGCCCATTAACAATTTGAAGAAAGAAAGAAACCACCACACCGCACCACTATTGGATTAAAACGACAGTACACTGTGCCCAAAAATGGAAAATTATAAAAGAAAGACAGTCGACACTCTGACCGGCTGGGTCCCATCCTAATTTTAAAAGTCATTTGGCTTACCAGCTGTACCACTCGACTCGACTCGACTCGACTCCACAGCTTTATTCACATGAATACAATACGCCTGTCGTTTCTAGCGTTTCAATTTTTAATTACATTTGTCGTCTCGCGCTAAAACGACACTGCAATCTGGTGAATACGCAATACTAACACCTTATTGTTTAGATGATCGATACGATACGATTGATTGATGCCACCAACTGTCGCGGGACCCACATACAATGAAAGTTTTTACATGTAATAAATTTCTATTAAAATTTATTTTTTGACAATAACGATGATCATAATTCTAATGCGCGGAGAAGATGTTCAAACTCGGTTGAAATGTGACAGACACACTAACTAAATCAACTGACATAACTTGACATTTGCAATTTAATATTAGATGACTTCAGTCGATTTGTTAGGGATTTCATTTTCAATTTCCCCCTAAAAAGCTATGAAGAATCTGGTGGTGGATCATATTATAAATGAGAAGGATAGTTCAGAGTCTTCAAACAATGCAAGTGGGACATATATATTTCACTTGACTCATAATTTAGCGATCGCTGTCTAAGTGTCTACTAATTAATTAATTAATTAAATTATGATTATAGATATTTTTCAGGGCTGGCTGATATTAAATGAGTGGTGTTGAATGTTCATAGGAGGAGGAAATTAGAAAGTAGACGAAGGCAAGCAGCACAAACAAGATGTCCGTGGAGGCCTTAAAAGATCATCAGCTGCCAATACTGTTGCTCACCCACACATTTGTCAATACTCACTTCCTTGCTATAATCAAAAGACATATTAATAGGAAATTTGTTTGAATCGGTAAAAATCGTTTTCTTCGCTATTAATGTTTAGGTTCGAGTCTTCTTGTGGACAATCTCTTTGCAGGTAATTTGTAAAAACTAAAAAATGAGTTAAGACTCCCTTTGTAAGTTCTCAAAGAGGCTTTAGTATGTTTTGATCATGGTATGGGTAGTCACCTCTCCTTCTAAATTTGTTTTCAATTAAAAAAAAAGACATACTAGTAGTAATAATTCAAATTTTAATACCAAAATATATGGTTTATTTTTATTAAGCAATTATTGAATTATAGAATTGGGTTTTAAAGTCATTAATGATCTACTTATTGTTAGCTTAAAACCATTAGTCTTTTCACAAAAAGAAGCATCTTCTTTTGAAAAGAACACTATGATTTTTCTAATCACGTTTAAGTATAGACTTTATGGCAATTCCTGTTTTCACATGTGTTTAAATCTGTAAATTGTCCTTGTGCTGCTGTTTCTTTTCTACTTCTGTTTTCTTTGAAATTTATTACCCACAAGTCAAATTGACTAATTGTCTCACCGTCTGGCTGCAGAAAAAACTATTATAAAGCCCCCACAATAATTATGGGCACATGTGGATGTGACACCTCAACAATTGTTTACGTAAAAAAAGAAAGATAATATCATTAAGTTGTTTATTTAAATGTCTTTTTTCTTCTGATCATTCATATCCCAGAAGAAATACAAACAGAAAACGACGACGCACCAATCCGTTGAGAAAGGGAAGTTACTTTACTCGAGTCTGCTTCTTCAGGTCACGGAGATATATTATCCATTAACACCAATTCAATTTTCCCTAATTATTGTTTTAGTTGGTGGTGAGCTTAAATTGAAAAAAAGTTATTTAAAATAAAAAAAATGTAGACTTGTATTAAGTAGACAGTGATATTTGCCACTGTAATAATAATAGAGGTGACTGCTTTCTTACACTCTAATAATGATATTCCTCTTGCCATCAGAATGAGATTTCTCCAAAACATTGTGATTTAACAGAAACACAGCACATTAGCACACTAGCACACTAGCACACTAGCACAGAGACAGAGAGAGAGAGAGAGAGAGAGAGAGCTGGCAGCAGGATACAAAGGCCTTTCATTTCATAGCAGTTGGTTGGTGGCATTCTGGCTCTGAAAATACTGAACTGAAACACAGCTGTTTTACTGTTTAGACAAGTTGGGTTTTGCTCCTCTCTAATGACTACTACCTTCTCTGAATCTGTGAGTCCCACGATTCTCCATGTTTTCTTAGAATATTTCTTTCGTTTTTTCTTTAAATTACTTTCGCTTTATGACTTCCTCTATCTGCTGGGTGTTGATTATCTTTTGGGTCCTCCTGTTTGGAATCTGAGAAATCTCGGGAAAACGAACAATTAAGTGGGAATTTTAATGGACTGAGTTTCGAAAAGACTGTTAAATTCAATGTTTTTTCCTTCTTTAGTTTTTCCCAGAAACCACAAGTCTGCAATTTTCTTTTTCTGGATGAATAACTCTGCTTTTTTCCCTTTGTTTTTGTTTTTGTTTTAGCCTAAGATTAGTGGCTACAATGTTTGTTCTTGGCTGCCTGTTAAGTTGTAATGAAAAAAGCAGGCTCATTTATTTGTTATTTTTCGTTACGTATTTCTCTGCTTCATCACTCGTCAAACTAGATCTGATGTAGATCTCTGTATACTGTGAGATCTGCACTGGAGAGCCTGTTATCTTGATTATCCATCTAAATTGTTCATTTTCTTTGTTGACTTGAAGATAATGCTGCAACTCTGGTCAAAGCAGCACTTAAAATTCACGTTTAGGGTTATATTTATTGGATTAAGTTTTCTCTTTCTCGATAATAGTTTAGTTAGACAGCAGGAAACTTTCTTTCTTTCTCTCTTTCTTTAAAAAAATAAAAATAAAAATTACAACGAATTGTATGATATTGATAATCTGCAAGCAATGACTGGAAGGTTGTTCAGAAAACTCTGTTGAGTTTGATTTCTGTTGCATGCAAATGAGCCAAATTTGTGTTGAGCTTTTGGTGTTAATACCACCACATTTCATCCTTGGGTTGTAATACTAATGTAGGGTCATCAACACTACGTATTTGCTGCATTTGGGTGATTTCAATTTCAAATGTTCTTGTTTGCCAACTGTAATTAGTTGGATTACTCATTCTTAAGATTTTTGAGTTGACTAAAAAGCCACCCTCTCTCTGCCAACCTCATATGTATTCAAACTAACTAACTAATTTTCAAAAGAAATTAGAATTAAAGTCAACCTGTGCGGTGCTGTGATGGTTTCTGACATGTTAACAAGTCTGTATATGGTATGGAGAATAATTGGCTCTGTTAAAATCTCTTCTTCCTTCTTTCTTTCTTGCCGTTTCCTTTATCATCCTCCGGATTTAGTTGGAGTTCTTTGAAACATAACTAATGCCTTTATGTCCACCCATATGCACAGGCTGGAAGCATTGACTGAATTCTGGCTATACTATCAAAGAAACATGAAATTTGAATTGAAGAAAAGATGGAGAGCCATTGCCCCACATCAATTGAAAAACAAATCAGCTGGCCGTTTTTGTTTATTTCCCAAATCAAAGTCAGATCGCTCTGATCCGAGAAAAGCATCAGTTTATCTCAATGTATATGATTTGACACCCATGAATGGCTACGTCTATTGGGCAGGCCTTGGAATTTTTCACTCTGGTGTTGAAGGTAAGCTTATGTTCGGTTTATATTACCTGCCTAATGTACATTGTGTTCAATCCGAGCCATACCCTCTTTTTGTTCCTAGGTTTGTGGGGGTTTTGAGCCTTATGTTTCTTCTTGTTTTACTGAATGCTAGATAGGTTTGGTGCTTCTGAAATTCCAAAGGAATAAAGTACCAAATTACTATTGTTATTCTTCTTTTTATGCTGCTTCAATTCAATGTAATTTCAGAGTTTCTAATAGTTCACTTGCATTGTGCAGTTCATGGTGTAGAATATGCATTTGGAGCACACGACTACCCTACCAGTGGTGTTTTTGAGGTTGAACCTCGCCAATGCCCAGGATTCAAGTTCAGGAAGTCTATATTTATTGGGACCACATCCTTGGACCCTACTCAGGTTAGGGAGTTTATGGAGCGCCAGTCTTTGAGCTACAATGGTGATACATATCACCTGATTGTCAAGAACTGCAACCATTTCTGCAGGGATATCTGTCACAAGTTAACCGGAAAATCGATTCCCAAATGGGTAAATCGACTGGCAAAAATAGGTATTCTTTCATCACCCACTCTTTTCAGAGTTATATGAAATTTGATTTGGTGAATTGTTTACACACAAAAATTTCCATGAAGAATTGTTCTTGGGCATTTTGGGTTTAACCACTCATTTGACTATACTTGAATTATTGCTAGCTATTTAATCCCTTATTTGTTGTCTACCTCCCCATAAGTTCAGTGAGAAAATTTCAGAGTGAAATTTTTAGCAACCTTAAAACATGTTCCGGATGAATTACTAATTAACCCAGTTCTTTACTTCAATAGTTGTTGGTTGCTAATTGTATCGATTGATTTGACCTTAAAACATGGAATTCTGATTGTCGTTTGCTAAGATCTTTCTTTGTGTGTATGCTTACAAATTGTGTTTCATCTGGTCCTCTTTGTATATTTTGGAGTGCGTGGAATATCCAAAGTGAAATTAACTTTATTCCATGTGATTATTAATACGTGGTAGGTTCAATATGCAACTGCGTACTTCCTGAAGCCCTAAAGATTTCTTCTGTGCAACACGACCCGAACTGCCAGCCATACGACAGCGAGAAGAGGAGTTTGAGAAGTACGTTCAGTTGCCTGTCTTCTATTTCAATGCGGCAGAAGCAATTGTCATCGTCATCGTTATTTCTACAGTCGCCCCTAAAAGGCTGCTTACCGCCATGGGAATTGAGAAGGTCGAACAATGGTTCCTTGAAGGAAAGGTGAGAGAAACTGTTCTATAGTATGATGACTGGCGTGGCGTCCATAACCTTTAATGAGGGGAATTTGTTGCTAAGTTTTTGTGCGTCAGCAATTGAAAGCTGCCATCACTCAGATTGTTTTTGTTCTCCCAGGTTTGTGGACCGATGTTTGTGATTGTTGTAACTCTAGTTATTCATGAAGAAATTGCTAATCAGTTCTCTTTATCTCCATTTTTCTTGTTTCTTTTCTTTTTTTAATGCCTGTATTTCCTTTTCTTCCATAGGTTAGACGTGACAAAACTCCTCCAAGTGTAAATTGTGCTGTTAGCGTAGCTTGTAACATCGTTGTCTTGGCAAATGAATGCATCAACGTGCAGAAACTTTGATTCCCATCTCAAGTAAGGCTTAGGAGGCGGGAATGGGATTCACGTTTGATAAAATGTACACGAAGCAGTAGAAAGGAAGAGATTGAGATAGATCATAAAAACAATCACAACCTAAACTGTTGTACTGTTAATGGATATGAGTAATGCAATACAATATAGACCAGCTCGGCAATTACCGGCATAAAGCAACTTCCCCTATCCCATTCCCACCGTCAACCGATAGAACATACAAGAGTCAGAAACGAGAAAATGCCTGCTTTAAGAATGCCATGCCACCATCAATCCACAGCAACGCATCAGATAAATACAAAATCATCTCATCTGACCAAAGAAAAATTACTCTTCTGCATTCCATAACCATTTTAATTTTTCCCTATAACAAATAGAATCATACAACGAATATACAGATGGCGATCCGAATTAGCATTGGGAAAACAAACCTGCAGGAACATGAAAGAGATGCTTCAGATTTACAGATGCAAAGTTTCGTCTAAAGCGGTTGCAATGCATTAAACATGTTGAATATACAAATACCACACGCTATACTCTCTCAGATTATTGGATGCTTTTAGCGTTAAAGATCCACCAGCACATTAAGACCCCGTATCTTTCTTATAAGGGCCACAGTTTCCATCAGCTTGGAATTACAAGTCAATAATGGCACACCATGGGCTTAGCTCAGTAATGGCACATCATTACAAGTTAATAATGATAATTACCACCCCCTCACTGTGGCTGTGCAATCATGATCGAATACCAACGAAAACTATGAAACTCAACTGCCACTAGATATCATTTGGGAGCGAGGCGATGAAATTTATCAATCGTCTTTCTGATGCAAAACACTAGGACGGCTATTATTACCATTAAGAGCAGCATGATATACACGCTTCTCAGCAAGTCCAATATCTGATTGAGTCATTTTACCCTGTAAACAAAACAGAAACAAAGATGGAATCGAGTTACAAACACCATAAGCTCCCATGATTAATATCCACCTAGTTGATCATCACAATCTCAAGCAAGAAAAGGAAGATGTAATCTTATTTTCATAATGTAATTTCAAGGGGAACATATACCTCACTGGCCATCAACCTTCTGACATTGGTCGCATAGAGTTTTGGGTCATCCTTTTCTTGCTGTGAGGGGTAATAAACAGGTAACCTTGTGACCTCTATGTGATTCACAAATTGACAGAAAAGAAATATCACATGGCGCACCTGAAAACAAAGTAAATCCTGAAGAGTGTGATAGGAAGTATATATAATGCATTTGACTGGGAACTAAAAAGTAAACACCATGTGTATAATTCATTTGGCTGGATTTTAACGGCCCAAGTAAAACAGAGTATATGCCTCTATAATGAAATAGTTTGCAAGCCTGAGAGTTCTATCAGCAGCACTGACTGCAAGGTCCAGTGCCTAGCCAGTTCTGTATTAAGTAACAACTCAAAATAAAAATAAACAAACCACCAGCTCTCCCAAGATTTTACTGAACTAAAGACCAGACAGTGGTTCGGTAGGAGGACATTGAGAGACACATTCAGTAACTTTCCCAAACCCAAAATTCCTATTATTTGTATTATGTATAAATTATTGTACATGATATATGTATTTTCTTTATAGGTAATCATGGAAAATGCTTAAGAAACACTCACCCCAGATATTGAGTCCCATGCAGGACTAAATCTCTCGTAAGGATACCTAAGAATAACTGGAAGCACTGGAGCTTTTGCTAGAAATGCTCCTGTCTTGAATGGCAGAAGAAAGTCTCCATTTGTAGTAGTGCCCTCTGTAGAAAAGATTAAAGATAAAAAGTTAACAGCATAGTAGCACACAGACAACAGAAATGCTGCCAGGATAGCTTAGTCATAGTTACATGTAAATGATGATTAAGACATACAAGAATAAGAAGAACTCAAAACTCATTATATTAGGAAATCTCTTCTACTGTCATGGTTTGGTTATAACATAATCTTGCAAAGTCGCCCCCAATCCGCCAAATAATCAGTCATGCAAAACGGGAAAAATAGAATGGCAATAGATTTTTAAAATTATAACCTGGGAAAAGCATCATTGGTGGGGCAGAATTACTCTGATGTGCCTCTTTAACTCTTTCAGTCACAACGCCTACAAATGATACACAAACATTAATCAAACAACATCATCACATAAGTAATATAACATCAGAAAGCAATAGATTTGTTTCAGCAAGAATTTCATGACTTCAATATGTCTGGCATGCTTGTGTCCAGGTCACTAAAGTTATCAAGTACAAGGAACCTCCCAAAAAGAATAGGAGCATCCGCAATGTTCCACAAATTTTGAGAACATATATTACAAAGAGCACGGAAATATCCACAATTTAAGTACCTGAAACACCCTTGAAGTCAGATGACTTTGACTCCCGCTGAACATAGACACAACCGAGGCACTTGCTGTAAAAAAAAAAAAAAAAAGGATCCGAAACTGAATTGCATTCCCTCCCGTAAAATTTATGGTATACTAATACTATACTAGAAGAAGAGAAATTAGAGATATTCACAAAGACAAAATGGTGCTCTTATGATGAAATTGAAGGAAGGTAAAACGAATTTAACGAACCTGATGAGGCCAACTAGAGGAAGTTTAGCCACCGATCTCTGCACCAATAAAATCCAGACCCAAACAGAAATGCGTCAGCGACTAGATCAGAATGATTACATATATACATAAGTAAATAGATAATAGTGGATTCTGTCTGAAAATTTTGATAGCGGAGTGATAAATTTTTATTATTATTTTTTAAAGAAAAAAAAATTTGAAGAAAGCAACAGACCTTAGCAACGAAGCTCGGAAAGGAAGAAGACATGTGATAGAGGATATCCAAATACGAAACGTGATTGGATATAATAGCCCCAGGCCTTTCAGTCCCTTCTTCTTCGCTCTCATCTTTGCACTAATCCAATCAACAACAAAAATGTCATAAATTTAAAAATAAAAATAAAAATCACTACCCAAATTTCACAGATAAATTTTATTTGTGTGCGTGTGGTGTGGAAGAGAGAGAGTACATCGGTGGTGGGCTTGGGTTGAGCATCTGACGGTATCCGATAGGTCTCGTTGATCCAATAGAAGCCGAGGACGAAGAGCATAAGTCTGGATAAGGAGCGGCCGCACTGGACAATCACGGCCCTCCTCCAACCGACCATGTGCGCGTAATCCTCCTGCTCCTCGTCGCGATTCGGGACGGAGAAGAGCGTGCAAATCCGACAAATCAAGTAATAGATTACCAAGATGGTCATGGCCAGCACCACGCGTATCGGGACCAGAGTCACCAGCGCAAGCCCCAGCAACACCTTCTCCTTCACCGTCAACTCGCCGCGTCCCATGGTGCCGTATGCATCGCGCCGTACGTACGCCGCGCATTTCTTCTCCAGCTCCTGGAGCTCCTCGCTGGAGACTTGTGGGGCCGGGTCAGGTTTAAGGAGCGGGCGGTCATCCTTGCCTGAGGCATCTTCGTGGGTCTGCTTTCCGGAGCCGTCGTCGGCGACGGGCTTTGCCGGTTTGGAATTGAGGTCTTTGAGTTCGGACTCCATTGGAAAGTAACTGGGAGTCTCGGAGGTTTCTAGAGAGGGGGCATCGAAACGATGACGTTTACGAAGTGTTTAGATCTGGAAAGAGGAGTGTCTCTCTCTCTCTTTTTTGATCTCGTGAAGAAGGTTAAGGTTGTGTTGTGCCGGGGACCGGGGCTGGCTTGCAGGTTGCTTGCTGCACATCAAAACTCGTATTAAAAATTTAATTATAGGCCTTTAAAATAAGATAAAATAAAATTACCACCAGGGAAGAGATGAGGAGTCCATATACGAGAATACGAACGAAAATTAGAATACGAACAGGAACGAAATGGTGGCGATTCGTAGCGTACCATGTAAGCCGCTGATGCCCGCGAACTGGAGATTGTGGGTCCCAGTTTCCTTGTCCCATTCCCATCCCAACTCTAAAAAAGTATTTTTATATTTATTTAGGCAAAAAATATTTATTTATTTCTATTAAAATGCTTGGTCGTCAATGGGTCAGGTTGAGGAGGCCTGGCCCATATTGGGTTGGTTATGGTCAACTACAAAGGAAACGCTGCTGATGGATAAATTGAAAGGTTGGGCCTGGACCAAAGGTGAACTATTAAATATGGGTTGGGTTGAATCAAAAGACGAAAATCATCTGTATTAGAGAGGTGTCTTGATTGACCCCAAAAAAAAGGAAAAAAAAAAAGAGAGGGTGTCTTATATATATATATACTTGTGGCATTTGTATTGTTGTTGCCATTAAAGATGAACATATGTTTTCGGCTTTCTCCGATTCTGGACTCTCAACAACTCTGCGGGAGATCAGAATCTCCATGGGTACAATCATCCCTGATTTTCTTGAATGTTTTGTTGAATTTTAGGTTTAGAGTTTGCGTTTTTTATTCATTTATGCAACACTATATGAAAAAGGGATTTATTTTATTTTATTTCTGGTATGTGATATCTAGTAGAATTCTACAAGGAGAACCAAGGGGCGTTTCGGTTTCAAGTGAATCGGGAGGGTCAAACGAGAGAAAAAGATTTGTAAAGCCATAGCAAAACGTAAATAGAAGAGGGACACTTGTTATCAGTTGTTAAATATTTATTCTCTTCTTTTGTCCCTTGCATATAACGGCTTCAAAATGCTAATAAGCTTAAAGGCAAAATGCTGCATTCTGGATATATTCATCATAATCCAAATAAACAAACAGTCACCAAAGGATCAAAATCAGCTTTTGCCTCTTCATCATCCGTGTCCCTGTCCAGTTAGAAGAACGAGTGAGTTGCTTGCTGCCTTTGCTGATGAGTTTATGCCTCCACTCTGCTATTACCAAAATAATACAAGTGAGTTGCTTCTGCTCTTGTTCTTGTAGCACACCCGTACTTCAAATTTGTGCACTTGTTAACAACATGAATACGAAAGTATAAGTTGATGCCGAATAATACCAGCCAAGCTGAAACGTTAATGGAAGGAAGACCGACCCTAACACATTCAACAGAGTTGGACATGAAAAGATACCAGCACCATTGACTCTGGATGCCAACATTAAGTCGGCTGGCAACTTAAAAAGTCCTTAGAGTTTCTGGTATAAGATGGCTGACATACAAAATGAAACAGCAAATTTACAGATTGACAGGAAAATATTTCCTTAGACTCACCAGCACTTGCCAATAAAGTAATCGTTATTTATACTCTTTTTCATCACACAAACCCATCGATTGATGATTGAGAGAGAAGAGTGCACTTGTCACCACTCTGTTAGTTTAACTGATTAGTTAAACCAATTTTGAAATTTCTTTAAGCACTGTGTTGTTCATGTTCTTGAAAATTAATGATAACACAACACAACACTGCATCAAATCATATGTCAAAGCAAAGTCAAGTCCAGAAAGAACAAAACCTACCCTATATAAGCACTGTAATCGGTGATCAATAGGAAGGAACTGTGGCAACTGAATGGTAAGAGATTATAGATTTCAGATAAACAGCGTAGGAAGGAACAAGAGGAGTTTCAAGAATGAGTAAAGGTTTCAGTTGCACTTTATCCTCATATTCTTCCACAAATGTAAAAAGGGAATATTGTTCCTAACTAGTCAATATGCCAAGTACGACGACAACGAAGATGCATGAGACAACTAAACATGAAAATCACAAGCTTCATAGCCCATTATTGGTTTTTTTAAATCCCAAACTAGGAGCTTTTGATCAGTTGGTATGAATGTTGTGAGCTTCACAGTCACACATCTCTATTAAAATCTATCCAAAGAAGTTCCTTTCAGTCTCAATTATCTAAAACATTGACATACTAATAAGTTCATGTACCAACTCTTGATCGATTGGTCTGAGTTTTGCTCAGCTAGAAATTACATACATCCCAATTCCCAATTCCTACAAAGAAACATTTAAAACATAAAAGAAGAATAGCAATATGCACAAATATAAATCCTTATTGAACCACTGCCTTTTACAGCCTGTATGTAGTTTTATTCATGAGAAATTTAACAACCAGAAAAACAAGGACCTCTTCCTTACAATTTGCAGTTTCAAGCTCTAAACTGATCATTCAATAAGCAAATTAAGGAACAAGTTTCCAGCAACCATACCTTGTAAGAAGGACATGAAACTCAGCAAGACACCCAATTCTTGTGAGTGCTAATTAGTGCCGATAGCATCCCGGCTAACGAGATCGAAAGCGGCCCCAAAAAGGGCCCATCGCCGTCACGAATATCAGCTAATGCCATTAACGCGTCGGCCGCATCTTGAACAACAGAAAGCCTCTTCATCAATTTCTTTTCACACAATTTACTTAATCTCTCCTTTTCTTCCTGGCACTTATTTCCCCTCGTAATTGCGATCTCAATGCTCGATTTCAGGCACTTTTCATCTTCTGAAATTCGATTCAAATCCCTAAATTTCAACGAAATGCTACCGACGTATCCAATGAACTCGGCCCAAGCGCTGATTTTTTGCAAACTGCGCGAGTGTTTGCCATCGATCAAACCAGATTTGGCCAACCAAATGAATTGCTCGACGAAGAAATACAAGCCCTCGCCTCCGTAGGCGATGAGGGAGAGGACGAGGTCTTCATTCGAATCGAAATTCGAGTTTCTCAGAGCGTTCACGTCCTGGACGAACTTGCCAAGCCTAAAGGCTTTGCGGCTCACCCCTACGCTCGACTCGAAGCTCTTGAGGCGGTGAGTTAAGGTTAGGGTTTCGGGGAGGGCAGATGAGGCGAGTATGATCTTGGTGGCGTACCTGGATATCTTGAGGAGCTTGTCCACGCCATCTCTCTTTGCGAGGTACGCTTCGACGTGGTTCAGAAAGTCTCTTTCCTTCTTGGGATTTGATGGAAGATTATTAGGTTTTTCCTGGTTCAGTAGAGGAGTGGCAGTTGTTGAAGCTTTGGAATCCATGTGAGTTGCAGAGAGCAAGCGAGAGAGAACCAAACTCTTGCTTGGTCAAATGTTCGTTAGGAGAAAATGTATCACCTACAACCAAACGACACCGTTATGGCTCCTAAAATAATAAATTTCACGTTTTTGAAGCCCTACGGCGCCGTTCGGCGCGAAAACCGTTCCCCTTCTTTTATTGGGCCGCGTGCCACCTGTTGTTCTATCTTTTCGTTTATTATTTATTTATTTTCTTTTGTTCGAAGATTCTTTAATGGGCTTTTGTGCCAGGAATTGAGCTAACTAAGAGATCGCATTAGTTAGTTCCAAATCCAATTGTTTACAAACACTTAGCCCAACTTGAGCCCGATTTGGACTTCTTGGCAAGTTGGGCTAAGTGTAATTTGATCAGAGATTGACCAACTCCCTTGAAACAAAACAAAGGTTGACATCATATAGATTGATCAGACCAGAGATTGACGGACGAACTCCCTTGAAATCTCAATCAACGAACGGATTTACAATATGTTTGCAATACTTTCAAGTAGATGTAAAATAGAAAATTCGTAATGGTGTCATCAGTTTATTGCTAATGACAACCTTAGGATTTGGGCACAACACACACTTGCATGACGAGATCAGTTGGACTTGTAAGTTTAGGATTTGCTATGTTACATACGGATTCGACTCCTTATATTTAGAGGTGTGCATTTATTCGGTATCCGTTACATGTATAACAAATCAAGGTGAGCCTCCCGCCCTCCATGCGTCCGCCAGGCCTGCCAGCGATGCATTAGACGACCCGCCTAAACCCAAAGCTTTGAGTGCAGTACCTTGAAGCTCTATCACCTTCTGCCTCATCGCCTTTCCTTGTTCACCTTCCATAACAGACCTCACCACCCTCTCAACCTCACCTCGCCCCACCACCGCTCTGTCCCCAGCCGGCTTCGGCCACACAGCCACTCCCATATCCACCAGCATCCTCGCGTTCATGCTCTGCTCAGCGTACAGAGGCCACGCAATCATCCCTACCCCTTGAGCTATGCTCTCCAACACAGAATTCCACCCGCAGTGCGTCACAAACCCAGCAACGGACCCATGACTCAGCACCGCCACTTGCGGGGCCCACGAGGATATCACCAGGCCCCTCTCCCTCGTCCTGTCCAGAAACCCATCTGGCAAATACGACGCCGCACCCTCCGCATCATAACCGGCTTCGAAAAAGCTCCCCGACGCACTGACTTCACTCGGGGGTCGCGCCACCCAAACGAACCGTGTTTGGCTCAGTTCCAGTCCCCAAGCCAACTCGCTCATCTGTTCACCAGACAGCGTCCCTCCGCTCCCAAACGACACGTATACAACCGAATCGGGTGGCTGCTTGTCCAGCCACGTCAGCATCTTCTTCGATTCCAGTGTTGACGTCAGCGGTTCATCTTCATTGCCCTTGGTCATGGGTCCGATGGGATAAACCGGCGGCGCTGGTAGACCAAGAAAGAAACGATTCTTCCTAACAGCGCCAAGGGTGACCGGCTCAAGTTCTTCCCATGTATTTATGAAAACGCCCTTGACCAACGGAATCCGGTTGCATAGAGGCAGGACTTCTGGCATCAAAACCCCAGGGATAAGATCGTCAAGCAACAAGGGGTTGCAACCGGGGACAACAACCTTCTCAGCGATCTTAGAATAATCTCCGTCAACCTGTGCATGAAGCGTGGGGAAGTACATGGTCAACGCCGTAAACGAAGCGGAAGTCGTCAAGAAAAGGTACGTGGGGATGGAGAAGGCGGCGGCGTATTCGAGGGCTCCCAAGCAAAATGGATCGACGATGAGAGATTGGATGTGCGGTTGCATATTTGTTAGGACTGATGGTAGATAGCTGAGGGTCTGCCGGACGACGAGAACGATGCGAACGGAGACGCCCGTGGAGGCGGTGAGTAGATTTGACACGTCAACATGAGGGAGGTGGATGACGTGGAGGTCGGGAAGGAGGGTGGAACTGTTGAGGAGCTGAATCTGGGCGGGTGGTGCGTCGGTGGAGATGGCAAGAAAGGTGACCTGGAAGCCGTGGTCAACGACGAGTCGTTTGGCTAGCTCAAGGAGAGGGGTGACGTGTCCCACGCCTGGGCTTGCTAGGACAGCTACATGGGGCTTCTTCTGGGTCGTCTCTCTGGCCACCATGTTTGTAAAATCGCAGCTCTAGACTTTTCAATGTGAATTAGAAAAGGCAAAGCAAAGAAGTTGGTTTATGAATCGAGTGATGAGCAAAAGCTTTCTCCACATGATGTTTCTAACTCCAACTCACCATTGTCTACTCTTTTGAGCTGATAACATTATCTTATTGTATTCATGTGCATACTCAGGTCAGTTACAAATCATCCAATTAAATATAATACTGCATTCTTCATCGAGAAGGTCAATGAATCAGCAAAACACACAGAGAGAACATCTTTAAGAAATATAAAAAATTCGATATAAGTCCAAAATTGAAAATAGAATTTGGATGCCATCCTCGTAGTTGTTGTTGTTAATACAAGTCATTTGACTTTTGTGCCACGTATGATTACATTCCTTTTTTATTTTTTGATATTTACATATTATTTTTTTCATTTTAAAATTACTTAATTATTCCCATCATGCCCCTAAAAATTAAATAAGGTAATTAACTTTTATGATAATAATTAGGGCTTGTCTAATATAGGTCCCTACAATTTCTATTTCCTAGACATATACCCATCATTCTATAAATCTATGTGTAAAACCCAATTTCAAACTTAAATGACAAGTAAGATATAAGAAGTCATAGTATTCCTATGTTTTTACATCCTTACCATCAGACTTCATATTTTATTTATAATTTATTCCAAACATTTCATTAATTACCATAATTGTGATTGAAACTCCCTATTAATAGCATATCAATCACCCCATTTCTTTTGGTTGCCATTCCCTCTAACATATGGCCTCTTAAAATTGCAAAATATATATATATATATGTAAATTACATATCCAATAATGTACATATGAAAAATATAAATATAAATATATATGTATAAAAATATAGGTATATATTTACCAAAAAAAATTAACAAAAATAGGCCAATTACTTTGTAATTGAAATTTTCGTACATTTTTCATAAATTAAAAATAGGTACACAATAATTTATAGAAAATAGGTATGTTGTATAATTGAAATTTATGCACATTTTTTTTATAAATTAAAAATAGGTACATTATTTAGGAGAAAAAAATAAGTTCATTATACTAGGTAAATTGTTTTACTAGGTATACATTATTAGAGAAAAAAAAAATACGTTCATTATACTAGGTACATTATTTTGAGAGAAAAATAGGTACATTATTTTGAGAGATAAAATAGGTACATTATTTTGAGAGATAAAATAGGTACGTTATTTAGAAAGAAAAAAAGGCACATTATTAGAGAAAAAAAAAGGTTCATTATAATAGGTAAATTGTTTTACTAGGTACATTATTAGAGAAAAAAAAATAGGTACATTATTTTGAGAGAAAAAATAGGCTCATTTAAAAAAAAAAATTGTTTTCATAAAACAAACAATAAAAAGATGATCAAATTATTTTTCATAAAACAAGTAATAAAGAAAAAAAAATAGGTACAATATTTGGAGAAAAAATAGGTTCATTAAAAAAAAAGTTTTAAAAACAAAATAATAAATAGATTATCAAATTATTTTTCAACATAATTAGAATGTACATTATTATTCATAAAACTATAATTAAAAAGAAAACAACATTAATTTCTAAATTTAATATTGAATTTAAATTACTAATACTTTAAATAGATTACTAGTCGTAATTCATAGAAGGAAAACACCATTAATTCAAAAATAGATTACTAATACTTTAATGTGGAATTTAATATTTAATTTCAAATAAGTTTCTAAATTAGTTCCTACATCCATTACAACTATTTGGAAATATTTCCAAATTCAACGGGTCATTAGTTACACCCCTCATAACACATTAACTTATAAATAGGGGTAGTTTTGGAATCCGAAAAAAAACAATAAATCAGATTTTAAGTTATATTAGGTAACTTGCTTAGTTGGATCCTAGTCATCAGGTATTATTTAAAAAAATTGGGTATTTTAAATAGAAAACTAAAGGAAAGGGTTGTAGGTGATTTTAAATGAATTTTATGGTCTAAGCTCAATTTACTAAAATAATAATAAAATACATGTTCCTCGTCCCGTAACTTACGTTGCCTTAACAAATAAATACAAGTATATATATAAAGCATTTGTCACCTTGTACTACGCTAGCAAAGTGTTAAGAAAAAGCATGAAAAGTCAAACAGAGTGTAAATTCCTTACTTACAACCTTTGTTCCTTATTGACCAAAAAAACAAAACAAAACAAAACAAAAAAAAAAAAAAAACCTTTGTTCATTTTGCACAAAAAACACCAAGAGCCTGTCGGTTTGTTTTTGTTTTTGTTAGATTCTTGAAGAAAGTACCTCGGAGGAGTTATATTATACGAAAACAAAACCTTATCAACAACTATATATAAAAAAGAATGTCCCTCTCCAGATCTGGGATATACTCGTTTCATGCTGCGCATGTTCATGCCCAATATTATTATTGGATTAACAAAATGTACCAACAGACAGCAGTTCTAAAAGGGATCACATTCACAAGACACAGAGGTGTGTATGCTAGCAATAGAATATGATCATCAATAATTTGATGGTGTGCGCCTTACCTGCCTATCTGCATATATATATGTGATGCAGGACCGTGTGACTTGCCAAATATCTCATGTGGACACCCAAATGCGTACTAATATTATTTAGGACCACACTTTTTGTCAATCAAAACTAATTCAGTACCAATTATTTGTCACCTAACCCACTCTTGTATATTTTTTTTTCTTTCTCACTTATTCTATAGTTAGTTGTAAACCCAATGAGGAAGACGAACTCAGTTTTTGAGCCCAACTCAAGTAAGAACGTGAAGTAAAGTAGTATTCTTTGAGATTGAGAGTCAGATTCAATCATATGAAAAGTTGAAAAGCCTTGAACAATCTACCATAGGATTGTAGACCCTCTAGCTAGCTAAATATATTGAGAATCAGCAAATCTCTTCAGTCACGTTTAAGTCAAGCCATAATTGTAGGATTATTCTGATTGTAATCAATTGCAAGACTTTAGGCTCAAGTTTAGTTAACTTTACTTGTACATCTTTTCCTTTCTTGTATTTAAGATTTGTATATGCTTGCTAAAATATCAATGAAACCACAAGAGAAATTTATCTGCAAGTTCTTCTCTTTTACCAATTTTAACAAAATAAGCCACAAACAAGAATTCAAATAAATCGATCAAATGCAGCGAGAGGGAGGTTGGGGAGCGGAGGAGGTCAGTTTGGACAGCGGAGACTTCAGTGGTGATGTTGAGGAAGCTGACATGGTGGAGGACGAGGCGCTTGGAATTCTATTAGTGACAGGTCTCGTGAAGTACGTATATATAGAGAAGAGAAGAAATGAAAGAAAATGTATGATCAGCTAGCGTAGGATGTTGCATGCATTAGTTGCATCTGATGTCCATGCAAACCTTGTATCTTTTGGAAGTGCGCCTCTTTTTGTTTCTTTCTTTGTTGCTTTAATGGTACATGGGCTTAAATTAGACAATAAGCCCCTGTTTGTTACATATGATTAATTGTTAAGACAGGAATATTCAGCTATTTATCACTATTGATTTGATCTGTCGCACTCCTTCAGTACTAATTCCCCAACAAATAATTTATGGGGGGATGGATGACTAAAGTCTAAATCAATATTTGCATTATTTGATTCTTTATGAAGGTGACCTCTTTTTTGTTTTTTCCCCATAAAAAAGGGTGGAAATCTTAATATGGTAGAATTGTCGTAGTTGACCTTAAGCTGCTGATATTATTTCCCAATCATACCACACAAGCGCGACAGCAGCCTTTGCCTCCTCACTTGGCAATACAATTTTTTATTCTAATTAATTAATTAATTAGGCTGTGTTGCGTGTTACATTTTCTTACCTAATAATTATCCACTCCATATCATATATTCAACTGCAGGATAAATACATGGATTTTTTGAGACTGTCATTCAAACACGATGGCAGTCGCTAACCACAGCGAGATTCGCTTTTACTGTGTTTAGTTAAATGAGCAATAGCAACTAGAATTCTATAACTCTTATACGAGACTCTATCTCTTAACCATTTGATCAAATTAATTAATTTAATTTAATAATTAATTAATTTAATCAAACGATTAAAAAGTATGGTCTCATCTAATGGAAGCTGCTCACGCCTCCTCTCTCCTCTCCTCTGCTAGGACCAAGATAGAAAGGCCCAGCCCAATCAATGTTTAGCATACCGAGTCGGATGCATAAATAGCCGTTGTATACCCACTATTGTTTTCTTCTCTTTTTGTTCAACTTTGGATTCTTTTACTCAACGGTAAGGAAGCCACCTTCCCACCAAGACCAAGCTTGTATATGTCATCTTTCATTCTCATCTTATCTTATAAGTTATATGCAATGCAACAAACACATAACACGTAACCACGTAACCCATTTTGCAATTTATATCGTCCCCCAACGTTACCAACTGACTGCGACTCATAGCCTAAAACCATTGGTTGTTCCTCCAACCGCCACTTCCGCCTTCTATGGTTTCTTTTCTGGTGGTGCTTCACTTTGAATACCTGAAATACCATCAATACCCCTTCAATCAACTCATAACTTGGTGGATCCCATCTGTATGTTATGTATGTTTATGGGTGTGGACTAATGAATTTGATAGATTGTCAAAAGAGAGGCAGCCTGATTAATTAAGCTTTGAAACAAACCATTTAAACTACTTTAAATTAATATAATTTAAAGAAAATTCAAACTTATGAATGGTCGGAAAAAATTAATTAAATTCAAATTCGCATGTAACCAACCTTAAAATCAACAACAAAGGAATTATTTTATCATAATCAAGTAATTTTGGTTTACTTCTCATTCTCGTGGCCCCATTTCTTGTTCTTGTTATTGTCATTTTTCTTTTATTTTTTTATGACAAACTTAAATACAATTTCCACAAAATTGATACACTAACTATGATTCATTAAGCATATTTTATGTACATGATATCGCTTTTTTATTGAATTAAGGAAAAAAATAATAAAATCTCTCTTTCAAAAATTGTAAATTTAGAATATTAGAAAGTTATTTGGTACCATGTCCTAGTTTTGAAGCAACTCACAGTTAATGCAATTCAGGGAACTGCGTATGGGCAATTTGGGCATTTCGGGAAAACTTTGCCCATACCATCGCTTTCAAAACCAAAACGGTTCAATGTCTGTCACCGACACGCAAGCACTATTTACCGGGTGTTACCGGTGCCTTACCCATTCCGGCAATCCGTTTTAAATTCGCAGAAAACAGTCGTTTTGTCGTCAGTTTGCGCCCCTCTGCTTTCTCCACTCCACGCTCACGCTCCTCACACCTCACACCTCACACCTCACCTGCTCTGTTTCTGCTCTCAGCTTCACTCAACCTTTTTTCTTACCCTTTTACCCTCCGCTGACGCCCTAATATCCTCTCTAACCACCACCACAACCCCCAAGCAAACACACGCAACAGAAGCATAACCTTTCTTCTTCACGTGAAAATTCAGCTGAAGCGTCGTCGTTTTCGAGCTCAAAAGCAAACCCAGCTGGGCTCTCTTTTGAAAATATCTACAGTAATGTCTGTGGCTACAAAGCTTCAATCTTCGATTTGTGAACCCCGAGCTGTACTCGGTCCCGGCGGGAACAGAGTTAGGGTTTCAGATGCCCCGAAACGCAAGAACGAGGGCTTAAAGAAGCCACCGCAGAGGCCGATAAAACCTGTATCGGAAATTCCAGAAGCGGTTGTACGGAACAACATTTCGGTGGACAGCACCTGCTCTTCTGATACCTCGTCGAGCTGTTCATCTGCCAAAACGGTGAGTCCTAGAAGGACTGTAAGGCACAAGAGCTTGAGGCCTGCGAAGCTTGTTTCGGACGATATGGAGGTTGTCAAGCCCGCGGGTCCACCTAAACGGTGTGAATGGATTACACCAAACTCTGGTAAATTAGCCGTGCTTTTGTTCATTTTCCTCTTATATATGTTTGCCTGCTGCGAAATTGACGAGAAAGATATGAAAATTTGGAATTTTGAGTGTAAAATGCTTTCCTTAATTTATACATGCAAGAAATATGAATTGTTTTTTTTTTTTTTTTTTTTTCTCATTTCATAAAAAGATTATGAAGTTTGTTTTATAATTATATTGCTTTATATTGATAATTAGGTGGACCTCTTTACTGTGCAGAATTGTTTGATTGAGGATAGGGTAGAGTGTTTGAGAATTGAGAATGTTATTTAGTTTGAGTGACATAATTTTATTACCAAGATGGTGCAAATGTGTTTCTTGAAGGAACCAAAAACTCAATTAGGAATTAACACAATTCTATGCCTGAAGAGTTGCAACAACATTTCTTTACAAGGGCGTTGGCTTCCACCGGAATATAATCCTTAACATTTTTTTGACTTCCATTGATTAGCCGCCTTAATCGAAACATTGCTTTCTGGCCTAATGAAATTTCTTGCTTGCTACTTTAACTTGAACAACAGACCCAGTTTATACTTGTTTCCACGATGAAGAATGGGGGGTTCCAGTTTATGATGATAAGAAGCTGTTTGAGTTGCTCGTCCTTTCACAAGCTCTGGCCGAACTCAGTTGGCCAGAAATTCTACACAAGAGAGACATGTTCCGGTATGTGTTTGTTTCCATTTATCATAATCCATATTGCATCTATAGTTTAGCGAGCTTTGTGAAGAAAGGTATGCCTGTAGACTGTATGCTTATAGTTTTATACTTGTTTTGTCCCCTTGGGCCCCTTGCAGGAAACTTTTTGACGACTTTGATCCGTCATCCATAGCAAAGTTCGAAGAGAAGAAGCTACAGTCTCTCAAAGTAAATGGCATTCCATTGCTTTCTGAACAAAAGCTTCGTGCAGTTGTGGAGAATGCTATGCAAATGCTCAAGGTAATCAATATGCATTGCATGATTCATTGCTTAAGCAGCATTCATAATGTGCTTTCCCTAGTTTCCAAAATCAACAAATGATTCCTTTATTGAAATCCTTCTTAAATAATAGGTTTCCATGTGATTCACACATTTGCGCTTTGCAGGTTCAGCAGGAGTTTGGTTCCTTCAGTAACTACTGCTGGAGCTTTGTGAACCACAAGCCAATAAGAAACGGATTTCGTTATGGACGCCAAGTACCGGTGAAGTCGCCAAAAGCTGAAGTCATAAGCAAAGATTTGATGAAGAGAGGCTTCCGTTGTGTTGGTCCTACTGTCATTTACTCGTTTATGCAAGTGGCAGGGATTGTGAACGATCATCTCCTAACATGCTTCAGATACAAGGAGTGCAATGCAAATGACAAAAAATTAGACCTGAAACTTAAGACGGAAGAGAAGACGGAGGTGCTAAAACTAAGCGAAGCTATGGAGATTAGAGAGCACAAATGACTGAGCCAAACTTTGTTACTAATTACACAAATCCACATAATTTAGAAATTACTGTAAGAAGGTAAAAAGTAGATGTTTTCCATTTTTACTTTGTAGTCGGTGCGTGCTTTTCTCATGCCACAGTGTCTGTGTCTCTGTCATTAAACTAACCAACCAGAAAAGTATTGTCTTAGACCCTTACCACCATGTAAGAAGCTGATGCTTTGTAGAGAGATCATTGTGAGTTGTCAAATTTGCTGCCTTATCGTCATTTTGGTGTCTTGTAATAAATATTCACATTATCATAGAAAAGCACGTGTTTGTGATCAATAATGCTTGTTTGGTGCATTGTGTTTAAAATTTTCTTCAACGTTTGCGATTGAATACAATGTTTAAAAAGGTTTAATACGATGGATTATAATTAGGCATGAAGCACGCGGACAAATAAACCGCAAAATAAAACTTTCCAATGTACAACAACATTCCCATTTTGCTGTGGGTTTTCTGAGTCTACAAATTTGATTATAAAAATAAATAATAATACAAAAAAAAGAACTGTTAATTTGAACAAGAAACGGTACACAATATTCTGAAGCTGAGAACATCCCAAACAAATGCGAACTGAGAAAGAAGGAATAAAATAAACTTAAATAGCAAACGAAATCTAATTTCTTGCAAGCAATATAACCAAGTATGGTTCGAGATATGCAGTTTGACCCAGAAAGGGTTGTGGCAGATGAACAAGTACAACCTCTTTTCTTTCTCTTCCTTCATAACTCAGCAACTCACACTCTGAATCCAAACCCCCTCACCCAATTGCTGGCTTACCACTTCCAAGTGTGAGCTCCAAATCATCCAATCCCACCTCATGAATCTTCTCTCCAATCCACGGCTTTACCTCTGGGATCTCACTGTCAGGCAAGTTTTGGTGAGCAACAACAGGCTTCACAAGATTGAAAGTGGGAGAGGCTGGCATTGCTGATAGAGAAGGAGCAAATCTCTGGAAGCAAACCCATTGCCCAGAATCAACAGTGGAAGTATCAGACTCGTCACATTCGGGAATGGTAGCAGCTGGAAAATGGAGCTGGTGACGGGTCGGGCTAGCCGGAGCAGAGACAGCATAAAACGGGTAATCGAAAGAGGCCATGGACTGTTTAGCAATGGAGTCCCAGTTTGGAATTGGGTTGGGGTTTCTGGAGGTTGGGGATGAGAGCGGTGGGGTTACAGGGGCACTATTGGAAATTCGCAGAGGAGGGAGAGACGAAGGAATTGCAGAGCGCAGATAGTGACTGGGATTGGATGAATTAGTGCTGGGATCGAAACGGCTTGGGCTTGGATAGGAAGACGACGAAGGACTGGCTTGGTAGGATGGGATTGGACTAGGATTTAGAGAAGAGTAAGGGCTGATCATGGTTGATGTGCCTGGTGTATCAATTTGGGTTGGCTTCATTCCCTGTACAACAACACCACCATCACATTATTAGAATTCATCAGTAAATTAATTTTCAGGTGGATTTTCCCTTTGGATCTGAGCTATGACAATTATGGGAAAATAATTAGAAATTAAAAAAAGAAATTGAAGAATTGGGACAATTAAAGTGAATTGAAGAAGAGAAGGGAAGAGGGACCTTGCGATAGGTGGTGCCGTCGTCTTCGACGGTCCAGCCAGCCTGGAGGCAGAGAGCTTTCAACACCTCGTTGTTGTCGCAGTGCTTGGGCAAATTGAAGTTGCCCTGAGCTCGGAGCCCTGCGAATATCTTCGCAGCTATGGCTCTCCTCCTCCTCTCTCTCCTCCGGTTGTTCTCTCTCTCCCTCCACGACGGCTTCCTTCGCGCCACCGTCGCCGCAGACGTGGCTCCATCCGACGTCATTCTCCAATCAATTATCTTCCCTCTCTTTTCCCTCTCAGTATCAGGCGCTGTGCAATGTCGAGCTCCGCGTAAGTTGCGTCGCAGGCGATTTAAGCTCGGCAGAATCAGAGATGGAGATGCGTGTGTTCACGAGGAATGCGCTTTTGCTTTTTCGCTGGTTTGTGTAGAAGAATCTCTCTCTCAGTGTTAACAAAAAAAAGCCTGACTCGGCCATGTTGGAATGTGTCGCGTGTGCACTCAAAGACCTTGACGGCGTCGTTTATTACCTGCCGTTGTAGTCATATTCGTTTACTATTCATTAATTTAAGGCCGTTAGATTACGATCAGGGCATGTGGAGGGCTGGTAATTAAGGACCGACCTCATGCAACAATAACAGAACGGTGTTCTGGGGTGCACGCAAGTCCATTCTGACGCGAGTGAGAGAGAGAGAGAGAGAGAAACGCTTTGCCGCGTGGAGTTTTATTATATTACTGTTTTTTTCTTTGCGCCGATGACCTAATAATTCTTTTGCGGGTCCGGCCGTTGCAGTGGGACCCACTTCTGAAAACTGCGGGTTCTTCTGTTTGCATGGGGATTTGGGTTCGCAACAGAAGAGAAGAAAAAAAACAGTTTTCGAATGAATAATGGGCTTGTAAGTGCTGACATTGAATCGACAGGCCCAACCCAAATTTTCCAGGTCCGCACCAAAAAAGACTACAAAACTGATTGCATTGGAATAGAGGAGGAGGAAGAAAGAAAAAAAAAGCTCCCAGGTTGCTTCATGCATGTTTAAATTAAATGGTGATAATTTTGTTCAAGTTAATGTGAAAAACCAAAAACCAAGTCTTGACATGACGCCTTGTTTATTAATGGGAAGAGAATTTGAATTATACTAGCACACAAATGGCCTCCTACTACAACAAGTATCGGCTGAAATTTGTGACACAAAACAATCTCCCTGCTCACCTGAAATGTAGAAACACTCCAGGAAAGACAACCTTCACCCCTATACAGCCTTGGACCTTGAACAAGCAACCCTAGATAACCGGATTGAAAATCTTCTCAATTGCACCCGGGGAAATAGTCGGTTCCCACCCATTGACGACCATGAATTGCTTTTCTCACATTTGATTGAAACAACTCTGGATCATCCCTCAAAACATCAGCTGCCTCATGGTTCAAGGGATCCTCATAATTGGGTTGCTGCATAAGTAGATACGCAAGATTTGAGTAAGCAACAGGGGAACATACAAATAAAACTTAGCAGAAAAAAATAATCGGAGATACCGTGAATAGGTGAGACAATCCATAAATAACAGTGTTTATGTTGAGGACAGGTTTCCAATCTTCTCGAAGAATGTTAAGACAAACATTCCCTTCCAAGTCAATGTTGGGATGATAGATCTGCAAATGGTATACAACATCAGAAATTGTAGTGGTGAATAAAATGGTTTGCAGCATTAATACCAATAGACTGGAAAATAAATTTGGCCCAAAATGGGGCACCTAGGTTTCTTTACCTTTGTTTCACACTTGACCTTTGGAGCTTCATGAGGGTAGATAACGGGAACATGAAATGAGAAGACAAACCTGCCACCACTGTCACAAGAGGTAGAAATGGGAGGGCATTTAGCTAGATGACATCAAATTTGCAATTCGAAACAATTTCCAGAAACCAAATTAACTTTAAGCAGAAGACTTAAGTGTCCTGATCAAAGATAACTTACGTATAATATCCCTCGTCCGGTTCAATGGTGACCTCAAAGTTCATCAGATCGTTCTTTCCATTAGGGAAAGATATTTCACATGCTTTTGGTAGGTTCAACTCACTTATGTCTACAAGAAACAAAAAGGTAAAAATCATAATTTGGTCTCAAGATAGATATGTGAACAGAATAATACAATTCAAGGACTACATGAAGGAATTAAATATATACCAAATTGTTGCTTATTCAAAGTTTCATTTAAAAACATATTCAGGAGGCTGATAGGATGGTATTGGCAGAGCTAACACTACATAAGTTGAATACATTTCAAGAATTTGACAGTTTGATCGTAAAACGGGGAAAGGAATGAGTTCGATGAGATAATGGGAGCAACAAAATAATCATAACAGAGTCGTATAAAAATCTGATTTATGTAAAATGAATGTTACAGGGGAGACTGATGGAAATTATGTGTGCAAGTATATGCTCCTGAATAATTACAACATGTAAGTAAGCTGTTTATGAGGATGCACCAAATCATCATTGGACATGATGATATCACTTGCTGCTGTCCAGATTATTCCACGCAGACAGAAAAGAAAGATGTCAATTATATCACATATCTACATTCTAAATTACTGATGAATAGGCAGGGATTGCATGGAAAATAATGGTCGCCAACATATACTCAAAAATGAAAGGTAAAAACCTCTATGAAGACGTAATTCCCCTGCACTTTGCTTCTTGAATAGGCCCTTCCCCTTTGTATTTTCTTCGATTTCCTTTTGCTTTTCTTTAACTTTAAATAGCCTGATCATTGTTTCTGGCAATTTATATATAAAAAAAGAAGATATATGAACAAATTAATTCAGGGGAATTAACATGCGCATAAACTATAACGTCAAAGAAAATACAAAGACTGCAAATTGCTCATCATGCGCATTGGACAAGGCAACTGACCAAGACAAAGAAAATGAAGCTAACCTGCTCGAAAGGCCGCAGAAAAGCAAAAGGAAATAAGTTGTTAAGCAAGCAAAGATGGAGAGAAACAAAGACGGACAAGGATGTACAATTTGAATGGGGAGAATCACAAGGGAGGAGGCTTCGCTTGTCGTCCTCATTTCTCCTATTTACAGTCCTACTAAATACTCTCTTTCTTTTTTTTCTCGTCTGCTACTTGTTCGCGGGCACTATTTTTATTTGTTGGTTTGCTTTGATTTGTCTTTTTTATGGTCACCTTGAGCCTTCCATTTTCTGTTTAAATCCGAAAACGCAGGGTCCACGGGCTCCTCCTCTGATTATTAACGACATGTCGTATGCTGTATTCAATTGTGAAAAATAAAACCATCCTCAAGTAAAAAGTAAGCGCCGTTGCCGGGGATCGAACCCGGGTCACCCGCGTGACAGGCGGGAATACTTACCACTATACTACAACGACCCTGTTGTTCATGTTTTATGTTTTCTTCTATGTATTCTAAAGAGCCGCCGCCAGATTGAAGCCATGCTTACTTTCTTACATTACTTGCAGCTGAGCAGGCCGAACTTATCACTAACCGTTTTTAGTGCGAAAAATGGAAGGAGATAAGGGATCCAATATTATGCACAGTTGGGTGTCATTCCCGACATTTGTATATAAAAAAAGCCCATTAAAAAGAAAAAGGGAAAAATTATATAAGGAAGAGGCCATGGCGTTGTAAGAAGCTCGCATTGCATATATGACATAGGCGTGACGTAATATTACCCAAATATTCTTTAAATTATCTCGAGTAAAAACTCATGAGCAACAGTTACGGCCAGTTGATGCCCATGCACGATACAATATTGCAAAGGATCCAAACGTAGCAAATTCATGTCATGAAATGAAAGAATTACTGATGATGAACCAAATTAAAACGATAGAATCAAACAGAAGATCTTCATATCTACTATCTAGTACAACTAATTTTCCGATGTAATTTCCTTCTGTGCTTCTCCTACTGTTGAAGATGACGCCACGTCACTATGTTGATCAGTTGCTAACAGCGGCTCCTTTTCTGCTTATTTTCCTTTTGCTCCTCCTGCTTGTGCAAAATCTTGTAATTCCAAGTCTTCTTCTCCACCAAGGATGATCCAATTAACGTAAACCAAAAAATTCCTCAAACGAGGAGAGAAATTGGCAAGAAGATTTTTGACGGCAGGGACTAGCTCATTCGTGATCACCGCATATAATGTACGCTTTACATCTCCGTTTTTAAGCTTCTCGTAGTGGTTCTTTACAAAGATGAGAATAAAGCAAACAAAACCCGTGGCTGCCGCACTCAATTTCTCGTGCCTTTTGCTGAAGTAGACGGAAACGATAGCAAGAAAAGGATCCGCTCCGCCCAATTCTATCGTCGGTTTGATGATTAGAAAAAACGTAAAAATCACCACAAACAGCGTGAGTATTAGTTGCACACAAGGCTAGCCACAGGATTCAGGATCCTGGAGAAAGAGGCCTGCGACGAGAACGATGAGGTCAACGACGTCTCTGACAAAGTCAAGATGCTGCCGTTGGGAAGAAGTAGAAGAAGAATTACTGGCTCTGGCTCTGGTGTTGTAGCGATAGGCGAGGTTGAGGAGAAGGATGTCAATGCCGAGGAAGAACAAGATGGAGGAGATTACGGCGAGGAGGTTCTAGGGGAGGCTCATTTGGTGGTAAAGCATATCTGCAACTAGGGTTAGCCAAGCAGCTATAGCTACGCAGAGAGATGCGATCAAGGATGACATACTCAGGCGACTTGGGATGCAGAAAACCATTGATATTAATGGAGATGATGAAGAAGCCTCTGCTTCTGCTTCTGTTTCAGTGTGAGAGAGAGAGAGAGAGAGAGAGAGAGAGAGAGAGAGAGATTGTAAAATGCGAAAAATGTGAAAGGTGTGTGTGAACGGAGCTCAGGTGGTTATTTATGGAGGCGGTGGAGGGTCTGGAATAAGAGTGAGTTAGTTACAAGATTACAATATTGCAACTTCCCCCCTCCCAAAAAAACCGAAAGTTCTAGAAACTTAAAAGGAAATATCTAGCTCCAGACTATGTAGAGAGTTAAGTAAGACGATCGTATAATTAACTAGTTCACTCATTTTGGCTTAAAATGCATAAAATGATTTGAGTAGTATCAGTATATTCTTAAAAAATGTAAACTCTATTTGAGGTGTGTGAATTTCTCAATTTAAAACTTTCTTTTTCTTCTGTTATTCTTTTGAAGTTTCATTGGGAGGTTGATTATCCTTCATTATTTTGGAGACACAATAATGTCATCAAACAATACAAACCAGGAAAGCACATAAGTAGAGTAGTTCACATATTATAAAACTATTCACTGTCTAGCAGGGGAAATAGATTGAATGGATGCAGGGTATGATTAAATTCTTTAGTCCAGGTTCACATTGGAGTACATGATGAGATTGTCATCCGTGTGGCACGTTTCATTTTCCACATTTCATTGTGTTGTTGAATATGAATCGCTTTAGATCCAAAATTTAATTTGTCATTTTAACCAAACAAAACTAGCCTATCAAGATACTTTTTCTTAAATCACGCATGTTACACTCGATTTACAAAGTTTAATGCCATTGCCGGATATCGGTTACCACTATACTACAAAGTCTACAATGACCTTGTTGTGCATTTTTTATGTTTTCTTGGATCTATGCTAAAGAAGAAGATTGCATTGCATATGTGAGCCATATGTGTGACGTAATATTACCCAAATCTTATTTTCAATTTCTCGAGTGAAAACTCACGAGCACAGTTACAGGCACTTCATGCCCATGCACGATGCAATTATGCAAAGGATCCAACCGTACATGAAATGAAAGAACAAGAAAATTAAAGGAAAGATGATGATGAAGGATGAACCAAATTGAATTGAAGATCATATGTCTACTACTAATCCTCCGGTGTAATTTCCTCCTGGACCTTAACTGTTGAGGATGATGCCACGTCATCATGATGATAATCACGTTGTAACAGCGGCTCATTTTCATGATCTGCTTGTTCCAGTTCCAAGCCGTCGGCTTCACCAAGGCTGATGATCCAATTAAGAGAACCCAAAAGAAGCCCCAAAAGAAGGAAAAAATTGGCAAGGGCAGTTTCGACGGCAGGGTAAGCCCGATGCAGAAACTCATAAACTGTACGGGGTACATCTGCGTCTTTGAGCTCCTCATAGTGGTTCCTTGCAACGAGCAGAAAAAAGCAGATTAGAGACGTGACAACCGCATTCAAGACCTGGTTTTGTTGGCTGAAGTAGACCCAGAAGGCGGAAAAGAAACTAAGAAAAAGGTCCGCTACGCCAAAGTCTGTCGTGGGTTTGATGATCAGAAAAAACGTAACAACCAGCCCAAGCAGTGCGAGTACTAATTGAAAACAAGGCCACCCACATGATTTTGGGTCTATCCATGACCATGCCTGGAGAGCTAGAACTATGACGAGGACCACAAAGTCAGCGGCGTCTTTGAGCCACGCAACGTTCCGCGAAGATATTAGTAGTGAAGAACTAGAAGTAGCTCTGAAGCTCTTGATCTTCTTGGTGTTGTAGCGATAAGCAAGTTGAAGGAGAAGGATGTCAATGGCGAGGAAGAGTAAGGTGCTGAAGATTGCGGTGAGAAGGTTCCAGGGGAGATTCATTTGGTGGTAAATCCTATCTCCAACTGGGGTTAGCCAAGCAGCTATGGCTACGCAGAGAGATGCGATCAGGGATGAGATACTCAGGCGACTTGGGATGCAGAAAGCCATTGATATTAATGGAGATGATGAAGAAGCCTATGCTTCTGCTTCTGCTTCAGTTTCAGTGTGTTTGAGAGAGAGAGAGAGAGAGAGAGAGAGAGAGATTGTAAAATGTGAAAGGCGTCTGTGAACGGAGGTGAGGGTGGTTGTTTATGGAGGCGGTGGAGGGTCTGGAATAAGAGTTAGTTAGTTAAAAGATTACAATAATTGCAAATTCCCCCTCCCCAAATTTTTTTTTGAAAGTTCTGGAATTAATTAGTTAATTAGTTCACTCATTTTAGCTTAACATGCATATAATGATGTGAGCAGTATCAGTATGGAACCCTTTTTTTGGTCAAATCAGTATGCAACCCAAGAAATTATACAATAGTACAGATATACCACATCAGTTTATAGTACTCCCACTTAAATATTGCCGTGTTCATTTTTAAAATTAAATGATTTACTTTTTTACAGCTGGGCATCTCAATTTTTATATTTTGAAATAGAATTAGAAAAATAAAAGACTTGATAATAAATAAAAAAGAGTATTGCCCCAACAACAGCACCACCCCAACCCAACGAACCTAATCTCTAGTACCTGCCATGACCGCCGTCTCCCTTCCTCTTTCTCTTTATCCCTTATAACTAATTTTACGGGGTTGGGTTTAGAGGGAGGATGATTAAACTGGTATTGATGATAATAGTTGGGAAGTAGTCTTGATAATTAAAAATAGTTCATGCTTGGGTAATCAGGATTGGCCAGTGGCAATCTAAGAAAGGTCTAGGTCTGAGAGAAATAGAGAAAGGTGTAGGGGCACTATGGAAGATAACGATATTGTTTGAAAGAGGAAGAGAGAAGGGGAAGAGAGGGGTGGCCGCTGATAATGGCAGTGGTGAAGAGGAAGAGAGAAGGGGAAGAAGAGAGAGGAAAAGAGGGAGAGAGAGGGGTGGCGGCTATGGTACTTTTTAATTTATTTTTATTTTTCTAATTCTATTTCAAAATATGAAAATTAAGTAAAAGTCCATCTGTGAAAAAGTAAATCATTTCTTTTTTAAATTGGACAAGTGGCAATATTTGAGTGGAAGTATCACAAGATGACGTGGTATAACCGAACTATTGTATAATTTCTCATGGAACCCGAGCCTCTTCATTTTCGTACATGCATTTCAAGTAATCATGGCCATTATAATCAAATCTAAGAGCTAGAAATGACTCCATGTCAGCATTAGTTAATTTCCCAAGAGTCACCGTTATTACTTAACGTCTTCCACATTCCTCATCACATCTCAGCATCAAGTCCATCTCTTTCTATTCATTTGTTTTTGTTTCATTGCTGATTTCATATGCAAAGCAGATGGAGTGATGCCTAGACATTGGAGCAATATTCAAAACATTGACGATTCGTTGAGTGTAAAATGGAGTGCATGCAGTCAGTTGATCTGGTGAAGTATGTAACAAAATTTCATTCATTGCAGTTGCAGTTGAAGTATCCATACTCATCGATCAGTAACTGTTTTCGGTTGAAAGCTGGGCCAAGCAAATGCATCGTGGAAAATTGAAGGAGACAATATACTCATGAGCATCATTAGTTTTGTTTTTACCGTTGACAAAGGATTTAGGCCGATGATTAATACTGACACAATTAATTATTCCATAATTTTGGTTAAACGTTGATCGATGCCCTCCGGAAATCACATGTTTTGTGGCTCCTTAGGGAACTTTTGAATAATATTGAGGGATAAATAAAATGAGTGAGAGTAAGGCCCTTAATTATAGTACTGAAAGCCATGTCGTCAAGCAAGCTCTCTAATACAAACATGATATTTTGACGAAATATTATGCCACCATTTTTGTTTATCTCGTTATAGCTTGTGCTATATTGAATTTTTACGAGTCAATGTACACCTATTACGGATTATACCAGCACCATGACGCTAGTCACAATTAATTAAGTATTAAACTCATCATAAATATAAGCAAAAGCAAAATAGATATGCAGTTTCTTTTGAGCCTCTTACCATGACAATGGTTAATGGTACTATAATAGGTGCTGAAACTAGAGTAATTATTAGGGGCGATGATCTGATAACATATATCGTGCGGACCGGGAACATAAGTTACCTCACGAAGAATCATAAACAACTCCATTGATGTAGAATCTTGTGCTGGGTAGATTACTTGTCCGTTCTTTGTCCTAAAATAAGGGGAAGGAGGTGGCCTGGGATGAAGCAAAACCAACTTTCCAACCGTGTAGTCGTTGTACAATCAATTGCATGATATCTTCTGGGACTTGTTTCGACCACGGGCTGCTGTGGTTTGCAACAACTTGAGCCAATTTCTTCCTCGTTGTCTCCCTATCATAATCATGCATAGAAATCCTTGTAACCCAGCAGACAAGGAAGAGAGAGAGCAATAACATCATGTGAAATACCAAGAAGCAGTAAAGAATTATATCCATCGTCCTTGCCTGCAATCCGCGGCACATATAAGAATAACAAAGAATCATTAAATCAATTCAATTCCTTAAGCCATTCATGATACCTTCATTTCCACAACAAAGCTATATCAAATATTGTCTCATACAAAGTGTGTGCCCTTGGATTCCCTTCCCATCAATAATTCTGATGTATTTATCTAAGATAATATCTAAAGCTAAAGAGTTCTATCCAATGTATAATTAACTAGGAGATTTTTTTATTTTATATATGGCTGCTAGTTCTGGAATTTTACTGATATTGGTTTAAACAGCATGATCGCGAGTAAATCCCTGTTATTACTTAAATATATTGAAATGGTTATACTTATTTATTGGTTTGGTATGACAAACGTACGTCATACTGAAGAATTAAGCATGATATAAATAAATATACAAAGAAAGAATGGTATTGACCGTTGGGCTTTTTTTGTTCAGCAATAGGTGGCTGCTTGATTTGGGATTTTGTTAGTTCTCTATCGTCATTGTTTTTTATCTTTCACCATTTTGTTTCTTTTTAGTGATTAGGTGCTTCTTTTAATGAAAATTGTAGGGTTTAGTTGCAAAAAGAAGATTCATGAGGATTGTTGCTGCTCTGTGAAGCAGATTTTCTGTGAACAAATTGTGCTGCCGATGTCCTGACTGCGAAGAGTTATGATTTTGGTCCTGGGCTCCTTGTGTTTTTGGAGGCTCCGGCTATTTTTAGTGCTAGGTTAGCTGCTGTTCTTTTTGGTTTGGGGCTTTAGCCCCCCTCTGTACGCACAAAAAAAATATTAAAAAAAATAATAGCCCATCACACTGACAAATTTCTTATCACAATACCGAAGAATATAACTGAACCCTCTGGGGGCGGGAATTGCAAAATCCCTACTGGAAGTAAACGAACATTTATATAGGCGTCTGCTCTGCAACAATAACGAGGCCTTCGCGGGAAGTAAAATAAAATGAATGTATAACTATGTCTTCATAAAATTTCTGGACTCCTGAAAATGAAGGGGTTCATTCCCCCAAGAAATCCATCCGGCAGTCATCTCTCTAGCAAAAAGTTCAATACATCGACCACGTTGGAGCCTCGGAGCATACTCATGTAACAATCCTGAAAGGAAAAAAGAAAGAAAAAGAAGATCCTATATTGGTAAACGTAGTCTGTATTGCCTATTTGAAAACCGGATGCATGAATTGCAAACCATGTATCCAACAAATGATTAGTAGTACGTACGTAACTACTACAAACAAAAGAGTTGTATGTTGTTGGTTAGAAGACTAAAGCTTTAATAAAGGACTACATATCTAATAATATAATCAGTATATCACCTGCAATTGGGGGTTTCCTTGAGTAATCTCCCGGTATGCTTAACATGATTTGATTATCCGGTAGTATAGGTTTGGTACTTGATAGCTGTTTTGAATCTGTAACCTGTGAAGTACCAACATCACAATCAGTAAACAGATTACAAATTCAAAGAAGAAGAAAAAATTGAACCCTTGCAAAGAACCCATGATGCTGCAATGGTAGTAACTAACCTTTCCATGAACGAGGCCCAATAGAAGGCACTCGTATGGCCTGTGATGAAAGAGGTCCAAATCAGAAATCAACGAACCATCTGCTTTGACCTGCGTCAGTTCAATAGAACCAGACCTTAGCAAAATGAATTTGCAAAATCGCACTCAAAAGAATTCACTATATAAACACACACAACACCGAGAGAGAACCTTCAACCAGAAAAAAGTAGCAACATATTTGACTCCCCATGCAGGAAATAGCTCTTTCTCAACAAAACCACGCAACTTCTCCCTATTTGTCACCCATAAAGCAACAAATGCTCCATCCGTATGACAGATTTGCTTGACGGGAAGGGATAAGAAATATCGGTTAGGCAAAGTTGAGTACCTATAAGAATGAAAAAACCACCCCATCCAAAATGAAAGTATTATGAATAAAATCACCGTATTAAAATCTGTTGTATAATATTAGTTTCAAGCAATGCTATAAAATCACATGGTTATTCAAGAAAACAACGTCAGGCATGTAGCCCATCAGAACAACGGGGCCAAACCACACTATATATTAAATTCGCATCAATCACTCATCTACCACTCCAATTTGTTTCAATGGACTTGGCTACCAAAATTCTTAACAGAAATTTAGAAAAAATTTCATGGTTGCTCTAATACAATTTGTTTTAACGAGAATCAGTTGGATAAGCATCCCTTTAGAGTCAATTATCTCTAGGGTGTGCCCCTTACTATATACCTTTAAAGAATAGACATACCTTCAAGTCAAATAAAATGTTCAAAATACATGAGATGCAAAGATATGGTAATGGTATTAGCAAACAGGATTGCAGGTTCTTTTAAGCTAGAAAATACAATAGAGTAAAATGCCTACCTCTGCTTTTGAAGAGCACTTCCATTTTCCCATGGCGGATCAATAACAATAAGATTGAAGCCGCAATCAGACTCAGCTACATTAAAAAATTAAAAAATTAAAAAATTAAAAAAGTTTAAACTACAATCAGAATGCTAGTAATAATGTAAATCAGATTTCTACCAACTTCCATAAGAACATAAAAGTAAGAGCACATTGAGAATAAAAAACAACACGAAATGGTTGTGAAAACTTAATAAAGTACTTCAGGTATCAATAACCTTGGAGATAACATCAAATACTGTTGAATGCATAATGGCATTTCCACCATTAAGCATCTAGTTTGGGCAATTTACTCCTAAAGACATTCAGAACCAGATTCTGCAGATAAATATGGGTTTGAAATGCAGGAATTACCAGGAATTAGATTGTGAATCTGCCCCAGATCAGACTTCCACATGATAGAAAACAAATCATATAAGAAACATGGTAAAGTAGCTTGCGTTGTTTATCTCAGTTTTTAAAAAGAAAAATAGTCAGTAAGTCGGCATACCATGTAGAAGGAACTCTCTGGAGGTAAGATATATCGACTATTCAAAAGTTCAGCCTCCGCATCTTCACTGGTCTCATTAACGACTAAGTTGTTAAACACAGGGAATGCACGTTGTTCACAGTTTTGAATAGTAGGGGCACCTAAGAAAACAGAGTAGGAGTCATTTTCAATTTCAGAAATTTGCAAAACTACTCAATATGAGAATGATAAAGAGCATGGACTTCAAATAATTAACCAACCTCCATTGTCGAGCAATCAAGCACCCTGATAAGCCAATAGTCTTGATAAAACAACAAATGACCAACATTTCAATTTACCCAAAAAAGAAAGATTAAAGGCAAAAATTTTAAATAATAAAACCAACCTCCATCTTCCCTTGCGTTGTCATTTGGATGGAAATTCAGAGTAATCTCATAGAGCGGTGCCTGCCAGACCCGCCCGAGTTCAACAAGTGACTGTTCAGCTCCAGGAGACGATGTCGAAGGACCCAAATTCCCCTTCAAATTGCTCACAACCTCTAAAAGTTCACTTGCTCTAACTAAAGATTCATGCGCCTTCAGCAAAAAAGGTCTCACTTCCTGCAATAATCAACATCAACTCGAACACTATGGCTCCGCTTGGAAAATCTCAAAAACATTGAAGTTTCAAACTTGCAATCGCACTAAGGGCAGTGACTGTGTAATTACCTGATGGCGTTGATCGGCGGCTCGTTCTCTGTCGTTGAGAGGCTGAGGTTTCTTCTCCTTCCGCTTTCGCTTTCTGAAATTTGAAGAAACCCTAGCCTCTTGACCAGCGTGTTTGGAGTCGAAAGAGCGAGAGTAGTAGGCGGAAGGGGAGACCCTAAACCTGGTGTAGGAGCGGTTGAGGACGCGAACCGGGTCGATGAAAACGGCGTTCGAATCTTCCAACCGGTAAACGCCGGATTCCAAAAACTCCGATAGCTTATCGCTGGTTTTCGAGTCCTCCATTATCAGGACTGGCCAGTCCCGCTAGGTTTCGCCGTGGGAAATCATCCGCCGCATCAAATGGGCCTACAATCCAAAGGGCCCAAATGGTCTGACGCCAAGTTCAATAAATAATGTGGCCCAGCCCAATTAAGGCCCATGTACATTTGAACCCAACATTTAAAAAATATATATATATTTACTTCAATATTTTGCCGGTGATAATGAGATCACTTTGTCTTACTTCAAAGTATTTTTCGTATGATATATATTTCCTTTTTATATGAAACAAACAAATAATAGTATTAATGGTTGGACATTTGAATCGGGCAATTACCGTTTGACCCTACCAAACCTATGGAAAATTTTGACCATATGTGATTATCAAATTATCAAAAGATATTTAGTCATATACCTATTTTTAGCACTAAAACTATAAATAAATTCTACATTATTTAATTTCTATAAACAAACCCAAAAAATGACAACTGGTCATATTGAATTTAATTTTGATTATTAAATTACTTGGATGCCCTATTGAGTGTTTTTGGCTTTTTTATGAGATTTTTGGGTTGGATTTGTTAATAAATCAATGACAATTTCGTAATTTAAAAGAAATTAAAAACCCTTTTGTTATATTGTAAAGGGAGCTTTCATTTTAAGACACTATATAATTTATTAATTTGGAATATAGGAATACAATTTCACCTAATTAGCATAAGGCCAAAGACCAAAAAGTTGTACCTAAATTTACAATAATGTAATTAAAAAACATCAAAATTACACACAATACCACTCCTTTAAAGGCAAGCACACTATGCCACATGTCCACCTAGGCAATCTCCCTTCTAGTCAGCTGCCACCACCATCGGCCAGCTACCACTACCATCGTTGGCCAACAACCACCACCTGCCACCACTGCCAGCAAGACGCTGCCACTTACAGTCGCCGTCGGCCAACCAATGAATTTAGGTCATGCTTTTAAACAAAAATGGTATAATTGTCTTTTTAGTGATTAATGTAAGGTATGTCAACAAATCTGGACCTCCTCTTTGGCCAAATCCAAAACAAAATTCAATTCCTAGGTATTAAAACCAAAACAAAAATACTGTTTGTCTCAAATACTAATTAGTAAGGATAATTATGTATAATACCTAATTTTTCTTATTGTAAATGAACGTTAGGTGTGTTTCTAAAGTCCATTTCACCTATGAATTTTTTTAAATTTCGGCTCTTCTATTTGATATAATAATAAATCTCCCAATTATCAAAGTGCAATTCAATTCGATATGGTTGAGGGAGGGAGGGAAGGGAGCTTTGCCTACGTCTCCTCCTGGAGTCTGTTCTAGAAGACCGCACGCATGACAATAAAAGTCATGTCGTCACAACTTGATATTTTGACTTAATATTAGCCACCACTTTTGTTTATCTTGTTATATTTCGCACCATTAAAAGGTGACATGGTCATTTTTATTAACGTGCAAATACTAAGGCTGCACCACATCATATTAAATGTGACATGGTAATTTATGGATCAGTACACTTGCAACTAATTAAGTATCGAGTTTTGACAAATCAAAAAAGGAGGTATCCAGTTTTTATAAATAAATAAAAATATTAAATATCGAACTCATCACAAATATATATTGTCATCGTCATTCCATATGAGTCAAATATAAGACATCCTCTAATTAAGTATAGGCAAGTCGGTAAGAAAGAAGATAGTAATTGATAGAAATCAAAGGCTGACAATGTTAAAGAATATCGTTAATATATCGCGAGTTGTGTTGTTGAGCATGGAATTTTCCAGGAAAGCGCGGCAAAGTAGTAGGAGGAGGGCATGAGTGGGATGCAAAAGATTAACGGGATTGCGTGACTCGGCCAATGCCGAAGCAACACGTAGTGGTTTCTTATTTATCCGTGGCCAAAAGTAGAAACAACGATGAAATGGGTAACTCGGGTTAACTCACCCAGGGCTTCGTTCACTAACGCAGCAGCCCTATAAATAGCCGATGACCCCAACCCAACTTTAATTGTTTAGAGTGGAATTAAGGAACGAGCAGGAGAAGGCAGTGGCTCTCTGGTCGTGTCAAAACCCCAAAGGTTAGAGCTTGATCAACTTCTCAATAATGTTGGGTTAATTAATTATGTTACTATTATATCAGATTATTTATGTGATAAGTAAATAAAGTGTATGTACAATAGTTTTTAATTTGAAGTTGGAGAACTCTCCTGGGATATTCTTCTCCTGTTCGTGGCACGCTTTCTCTTTTCTTTTATCTCTTTCTGATGTTCTTCATAGTTTTGAATCATATATCGAACTGTTTTCTTGTTCATGAGGAAATGAAAGGTTGAGTAAAGAGAAAGATGAAACTTTTGTTTTCATGTTAGCATGAGTCAGTCGTCGTCAATGGGTATGTTCGGTCCTGTTGACTCCAAGTCTTGGTTCCTCTGAGAGGCTGAGACCCAAATTTTAAGATTTTGGAATTTTGAAAACTAATTTTCTTGTTGCTCTGATACTTTCTCAACCTGATTATTGGCTTTTTGTCTGTTTAACGCAGATGGGTTGCTTCTGTTTGTTGTAGTAATGTAATTTGGTTTATGGATAGTTTGTGTTTTTTGGATGACACCCCTTTCGATTCGACTGTGAATTATTTGAATTTTAATGGATTTGTGTGATGGATTCGTTCAGACTTGAAAAGAACAAAAATTTCAAATGTTGTTGGTCAAGTTTTTGCCCTGCAATCCGACTGGATTCAAAGAGACTCAAAACATGAGCCTTATCATATCAGTGATGTAATTTAATGTTTGGTTTATTATTCTTAGATCGCTGTTGTAACATCTCGAATATTAGTTGATGATGTTGTACTAGTCTAAGGTGCTGCTTGATTGTATTAGCTATTTTAAGATTTGATCCAAGATTTTCTTGCTCCTCTTTATTTTTTTGGTGAACTCTTCTTCAGTAAGTTTTGTCGTTAATTCAATATTAGTTTGACTAATTGGACATATAAGCAGCTTGAATCTTGATATTTGACTAATTCAATATTATTTTTCTCAAACATTTAGGTTACAAATAGCTGCTTCAATCTTGATACTTGGTTGACTTTTTCAATTGGTTCTTTGTGTTTAACCTTCCTTTTGCAGACTACTGATCAGAGACTAAATTCATCAGAATTTTTTTCCCTTTTGATTCAGTCGTCATGCGTCCACAATCTGCCGCCCTGCCTGCTGATATCGGTTTTCAGTGTACCGATGAGGAGCTCTGTATTTCTCTAGGGAAAATAATTAGTGGATCCCCTCTTCCAGGCAATGTGATTGAAGATGCAAATCCTTACCAACTAGTGCCCTCAAATTTACCTGGTACTTTTCAGATCTTTGAAGCTATAAACCCTTTAATGTGGTGTGGGGAATACTCTTATTTTGATTTAATCAAGTTGATTAGTTGAGTTATATGCAGATGTTATTTGGTACTTCATTCACGCTAATGACAAGACCGTTTATATGCAGATGGTTTTTGGTACTTCATTCACTCTAATGAGAACAAACCTACAAATTTTGGATATTGGAGAACCAAAGGGGAGGCCTGCAGAATATTCTCAAACTCTTCCATCACTGGTTGGAGAGCTACTCTTGAGTTCTATCAAGGCCAAGCCCCTCATGAAAGTAAAACCGATTGGGTGATGCAAGAATACTGGCTAACTCAGAAGAAGTTGTCTGAAGACAGCAAGGCAAAGGTAATTGATTGAGGCTTCCAATCCTGTATTTCTTTACCTGATTCATTCTATTTGTTTTGTTCTCTACCCAACCTGCCAGTCAATTGCCAGTTTGGTTGGATAATGTACAGGAACCCAGGTCACTTTGCAGAGTCTTTTGTAGCAATGAACAAAAATCGAACTGCAAAAATCTTCAGAAGATGGTTAGTTCTGATAGTGCTAGTTACTCAACACATTCAGCTGTTCCACGTGCCGAGAATTGTACTAGTCACAGTTCCACAAGCAAGCCTCAGGTTGGTTAATTAGGATCCTACGGATCATTAATTCTGGCAGCTTGAAATATATATTTTGCAGTGACAGCAGCTGATTTCTTGTGCAGAATTTAATTTCTTTTAAACAACATTTTTTATTACTAGCTTTTGTGCGGATGGAACCATGATGCTTCCTTTTGATCATTCCTCTGATGGATGTGATGGCTTGCTATATCTTGTAGGTGATCAAGGATAATGAAAGGGGAACATTAATAGTTACAGAAAGAGTTCCAGATCATAATGTACAAATTATGCCTGAAGTCGATTACGTTTCCAGAGGTGACTACTTGGAACTGCTGGATCTTGATACACCAGCATCCTTTTCTTTTAGTTCAGATTCAAGTTGCTTGACTATGTCATCGGATGAATGCTTCGATTCTCTGGCATTGTTAGAAGAACTAGAGCCTAAAAATAGCCAAGACTTGGTAAACAAGAATGCAGGTTGCAAGTTCAGTATCTCTGCACCTCCAAGACCAGATGAGTTGGTCATGTTTGCAGCCTCTTCAGGTACATAAAAATACTTCTTCTGTTTGGTGTAGATTACACACTCTGTCAGTTCCTTTTTTTGTTCTTTTCTCTGTTGTAATAATTTTCTGAAAAGATTAAAGTGCTTCTTATGCTTGTTGTTTTGAAAAAGCCTAAAAATACCCAATTTGTTTTTGGTTAATAGGATCTTTCAGCAAGTCTCCGAGTGAAGAAAGAGTCAAAACTCATTCTCCAATTCTTCCTGGTTCGGCTGTTTGTGGCAAGATCTCAGGAAAGACTTCAAACAATATGAGCAGAATTCAGAAACCAGATAATAGGAATGAAGGAGGCCCATCAACTTCTCATAATGTTGATGTCTCACCCAGTAGCCATACTGCATCCCAAGAAGGAAAAAGGAGGGCGAGAACTATTGGCAGAACTGAAAAGCTTAAGAAGAAGTATTTCTGCTTCATGCCATTTTAGGTCCTCACTCCATTCTACACGTGTATTTATTATGTATATTAGTGATTTGTATTAGCAAATAATTAATACGTTTACAGTACTTAGAGGTGGTTCGAGGTTGAGAAGGGGCTAGGTCACTAGTGTTCAGGAAGAAAGGAAAAGGGTAGGAGAATTGATTAAGCTGTTCTTTGTTGAAAAATACATTTTTCAACATTCTTTTGTAGACCGTAAACTTAATTCTGCTATTTGTGTGTGCTTGATGAATGAATATATACAAAACCAAAAGAGATGTTTCTCTTTTAACTCATTTTTCTGTTATTTGTTTGCCTTTTCTTTTTATTGTCTCGTTTTTTTATTTAACTCATCAGAAGCAGCCCAACCCAACGCAACAATTAAAGCCCAACAAAATAGCAATTGGGTTCACCTCACCCGAAAAAATAAAAAAAAAGTAGAATAATCCCAAGTCCTAACTAACACAGCACCCACCCAGCTTAAAGAAATATATAAAACTAGATGCAAGGACCGACCATTGACCTAATCTATACTCTGTGTCACATGTGTTTGCTTAGCTTTAGCTGTGGAAGTCAAACTTCCAAGTCGGGGGCATCTAACATGCTTTTGAATGTGACGGCATACCATTTAAAACCCCTTTCCCCTCACACTCCACTACTGCTATCTGTACTGTGTAGTGCGTTAAATTGAACCGAGAAATGCTAAATGCAGTGACTTATTCACATTTAGCAATCTCCAATCGTTGATCAATACATGTAGTGCACCAACGGTTGGAAGACCGCACGAACACAACCAAATGCAAATAATACAAGCAAATTAATGTACTACTAGCCTCTTGGCACATGCGTTGGTTTTTTTTTTAGTTTTTTTAAAATTAAGAAAATATAATATGGGTAGTTATGTTCCATAAAAATAGGACCTATGATCTAATTTTGTTTTATTTTTTAATTTTTTTATATGAAAAAAATGTGAATTTACCATATTATTCTCATTTAATTAATAATTTCAATTCTTAATGTTTAAATTAACCAATGACATTTTATGATATTTTGAATGTTTCATCATTCTCTGTTTTTTGCTTTATATATATAGATGATCTTTTGGGTATGGGTATCATGCGAAGCCACTAAGAATGAGCAGCAAACGATGGTCCACAAGATGAAAAATGCATGCTGGTCTTCTTGTGGTTTTCCCCACATATGATCATTTATGCAAAGGTTATTTCGATGAGGAGGAAGGGGTGTGAATTTCGATCGATTTTTAGGGTAGATAATGTTAGGGGTCATTTGGTAACGTTTTCAAGGCTATGTTTTATTTTATTTTATCAAAAATGCGTTCGATATGTCATTTTCATTCTCACTAAAATTTGTTTTCTGAAAAAAAAAAAAAAATTCACACTCATGTACAAAAACTGAAAATACCAAATTATTGTTTTCATTTTTTGTTTTCATTTGCTACCTAGTGTATTGGTCTGATTGATTTCTTTTCTTTTTTTTTCGTTGAACTAATTTTTCTTTTTATCTTTTTTTTATCTAGGCTTTTCTAATATTAGAATTTTTGTATTATTTTAATTATTTATTATTATTCTCAAATTATACATTTTTCATTGTTTGTAATAATTTTAGCCTTTAAAATATCAGAATTTATAAAATAAAATAAAAATTAGGACAGAAATTAGCAAAAAATATACTTGAAAAATAATTCACATATTATTATTCTCAAATTGTCCTACTAAACACGTTTTCACTATTTTAATTTTCTGAATATGTTTTCCAATTAATTTACTAGACTTATTTTCGAATCCTAAAAATACAAATTTGTTTTCTCGTTTTCATTCTCATAAAATGTTCTCCGAAAACGTTATCGAACGGGTTGGTGTGTGAATGCATACACTCCTAACTTGTTCTATTATTATTTGTTATTATATAAATAAATAAAATAAATAAAAGGTGGCAGGAGTGTCACATTTCTGAGCTGGGCACGGGTTAAGGGAAAGTTCTCCTCAAGAGGTTCGTTACATATGCGGAGGATCGAACTCGAGACCTCTTTGAGAAGCCTAATCACATTCGCCCAACATGTATGGTCTAGCCTGTTCAATTTTCCACTAGACCAAACCCACTTGTATCCTAACTTGTTTTATTGAACTTTCTTCACCAGTACCAGTGCCCTAATTGTTCTGTTTTGTGTTATTTCCCTTCCAAACGAGGAGCAACATGGAATGTACGGAAGAAAAAAAATAAACTAGTTAGACAGTGGAGCCCAACGTCTTGTCTGCTTCAGCTATCACTCCTCTGAGCTGGGCCTCCTCCTACTGTACAACTTACAACCAGGCCCCTTTCACAACGCAAACTTCCAATTTTATTTATTTCTTTTTTTATGTCTTGTGTTTATGTTTTTTTAAAATAAATAAATAAAAACTTTTCGTAATTTGGTATATTTAATTTAAATATCATAAACAAAAAAATTAAAATTCATAACACCCTTATAAAATAAAATTTTAAGAAGGTGGCTGTCACATAAAATTCATAAAAAATAATATATATAAAAATTGTTGGTTAGTTCCTTCCTTCCTTCCACTGAGAACCCTTTTGCAAACTTCTGGAAGCTTGTCAATGGATCGGTAACGTAACCGATAAGAATCGCATTGTAGTCATACTACCTCTTTCACCGGTCTCCACATAAGGACAAACAAAAGTATAACCAAAAATAGCAAAAAAAACCCCGGAATTAACACCAAGAGAATAGGTTATTGAGTAGAGATGATATTTTATTACAAAAAACTCAATTTACCTCTTCATTTTTAAATATGTAATATTGCCTTGTTTGGGAGAGTAGATATATTTTGCCTACTCATTTGCCTCTTCCGTTGGAGCATGAAAATGCTGATGTAGCAAAACAAATGAGATTTACCTACTCATTTACCTCTTCCCTTGTAGATGTTCTGAACACTACTTTTGTTTTGTGTTTAGCTTTGGGACCCTTCAGCTTTTGTAAATTTACTAATACCACCCATTTGATCCAGTGGTGCGCTGCTCTATCAAGTCTGATGGCTGAGATCCAACGGTGGTGGTGGGTCATTACAAAAAAGAAAAGAAAACAACAAGTTTGAAATTTCCATGTTTTGGTTTGTCCCTTTCGTTTAGCTTTTATGCCGAGGTGTCCGAAAGGTCTACCGCTCTTTCAACTTTGTGATCATTACACATGCTATAGGAGCATGTCTGCTTTTCTAAATACTATCCAATCCAATCAAACGGCTGGACTAAAACTCCCAACCATCCAACGGTAACCACCGCGGTCCTCCCAAATCCACGGCTTCTAATGCTTGGTTCTGGCGGGAAATTGTACCCCTAAAAGAGGCAAGAGATATAGATAAGTTAACTTATTTATTTTAATCTAATTAATTGGTTTTTGTTTGGGTAAAATATTGTGTTGTTTAAAACTGTGTGTGAGTGAGGGACAGATGTACAAGTCCCATGTTGGATAAGACAACACCGACGGCAGGTAGAGCCTTCCCTCCTCAGCGCGCCCAGTGGGCCCTACCTCCTCCCAACGATGAATTTCGGATTTCTGTTACGTTTCCAATCCCACGTAACGTTTCTCCCGCTTTTTTGAGAAATTACCAACCGCCCCTTTTTCTTTTTATATTTATTTCCCAATCAGCATCACAACAACTATTTGAATGTAACACCAATTTCTTAATAACTTTTAAAAATTAAAGTAACAAATATCCGCAAGCTGATTTAGTTCAAGTGACTAAGAGTAATTATACATACACTAAAATCAAGTGTTCTGATTTTTCCTCCTTTAATTAATAGCGCTTGTATAAAAAGAAAAAAGAAAACTGACAAGTATTCTATTATGAGATTTTAATAGATAAAAACATTGCTATATAAAAACAATATTAGCATCATTACTTAATAATCATATGGGTTAAATTAGATAAACACAGTCTAAATCAGTCTATCTCCTAAAATTTTCCAACTTGAGTCTTGACCATAGAACTTCTATTTTCGTGGACACATTTATTGAATGAGTTGAAAATTCAAATCCCCCATGACATTTATAGTACGGAACCAGATAGCATAGCAGCTCCAATAATTCTAGACCGTGGGAAAAAAAAAACCCACCGTAAATGGAATGTATAAGGGTATTTTCGTCATTTGGACCAAGACCCACTATCTCATTCACCCCCAGTCAAACGGTCAACACCCAGTAACTCTGCTTCAAAAATCCAAACCGCTAGTGGTATTGCATCATGCCGCGACCTCAGCTTACTGTGTGAAACGCATAATTAAGGAGAACTACAGCCGGACGTGGCACTCTCCGATTTGTCAGTTGAGAGTCTTCGGGATTCATAGCAACACACCAATAAAGAATACCAGTCACTCTCATCCCTTCTCTCTCTCCCTCTCTCTCTTGTTCCCTCTCCCTCTCTCTCTGTCTCTGTGTTTTTTATCTGCAAAAACTCCCAATTTTGGCTCCAATTTCCCTCCTTTCTGTCCCCAAAACTCCCAAATACGTATAGAGAAATGCATGATCTTTCGTTTAAATGCAATTTTGAGTCCTAATACTAACGTTTTCACCGACTAATTCACTCACTGAGTTCAAGCGGAAATGCTTGAGGCAATGGAGAGTTCCGTCCATGGCGGTTTCTCTCACTTGCAGAGTTGTGGTGACAGTAGTGAAGAGGAGCTCTCTGTGCTTCCTCGCCACACCAAGGTGGTGGTGACTGGGAATAACAGGACCAAGTCTGTACTTGTTGGTCTCCAGGGCGTGGTCAAGAAGGCTGTGGGGCTTGGCGGGTGGCATTGGCTGGTAATTCCCTTCGTCTATTTAGGTTTTTGGGAAAAATAGATTTTTGGATATTGCGGTCCATCTGTGCCTTCAATTTTTTTCTTAAATTTCTTTTGTTTGCATTTTGGAAATTTGAGTTTAATTGGAACTTTTTGAATCTAATTGACATTGTTTAAGCAATGCGGACCAATTTTTGTTCTTACTGGGTTTGGTGTTTAATCTACTGTGCTATTGTCTTCCCAATAACTTTGTTTGGTCATTCTGTTCATCAGTTTCAACGCCTCTTTGGTTATTGACACTTTTATCTTTGAATTTTTTTTTTCTGATTTATTTATTGCAAATTCCAGTAAGCTTGCCTCTCTTTTTTTTGGGAAATTTCCATATTTTTGTGCTACATGCGTAAATTATCATGAATTCAGATTTCTGTGGAAGTTCAAGAAGTTATGAATATTGAGTTCTCATTGCATGTTGCATTTTTCAAAGGGATCTGAGGATTTAATAGATTTCTATTTAAAGTGGGATTGAAAATTGGGATTTCAATACGATTTTGTTCATTCCTTTCCGATTGCTTGTGTTAACACCAATATTTATTTTCTTTTGATTTATTTGGTTGTATGAATTTGAGATTATCTTCAGTAGTATAAAAATTCGAATTTTGTATGTCTTTTGTGGTAAATTTGCAGTATCTATAATTTGGTTTAAAGGAGGATCACCCTTGCGTTTATTTTGGAATTTTCATTTTAGCTTTTCATATCTTTTATTCCTCGCATATTGCGGACTTCGATGGCTTGGTAAATTACAGTTTGGGTACAGATATTCCAACTTTATCTTGTAGTTCTTGCATGTTTGGATTGCTGCTAGTTCTTGCGTCTGCAAGCCTTGTGTTGAAGGGTTTTAACAGTTTATGGATAATATTTATAACATTCTAGAACTGTCTTGTTTTCTAGGTGATTTATAAAATTTACAAATTTGTTTCAATCTGCTTTGTGATCGTTTACTTTTCTATCCCCTCCAACCCCAATTATAGGGATTAAGTCATTTTGACTCTATTACAAACAGTTTATCCCTTGGGTTTAATGAACTGCTGTTCTCTTTGAAAATGGGAAGCTAGTATGTTTTGTTGATTGTGTGATTGAGTAAGTTCCTTTTGAGCAGTGAAAGATGGGTGGGGGGCAGGATTACTGATTTTCATTCTTCTCTTGACCTTTGAAAACTACTCTTAGAACTTCTGGTAAGCGTTTAAGCCAGGAAATTGAGTATCCTTATCTGGAATTGTCTCTGATTTAGAAAATTGGATTTAATATGGATATATTTTATTCCTAAACATTTCAATTGGTTTACTTAGAACAGGATTTGTGCTTCTCCTTTTTTTTCTTGCCGATGTCTTGAAAGTTGTGTGTGAATCTTTTCACTTTTTGGGTATTTCTTTAGGCATCCGTACCATGCATGAAAATGGCACCTAACATCCCAATCAATGAATCTACAGGTTCTTACAAATGGCATAGAAGTTAAGCTTCAGAGGAATGCCCTTAGTGTGATTGAAGCTCCTACTGGTAATGAGGAAGATGATGACCTTGATTTTGAGAATGTCCAGTGGAATGGATCAGATATGGGTGAGTTTGGTTATGCACCTTAAACATTTTACCTGAAATTATGTTATGACTCTCCTCGACCAGTTGGAACTATGATGCTTTTGGCATAGTGGGTTTTGCGAACCACCAAACTCTCATTATTTGTATGTCTTGATTTGCTTTTCAAAGCATGATTGTCAAAAGCAGTCTGAATAATGACTGATATGAGTTTTGTGCTTGACTAGAGTACTATTAGTTGTGTGACTGCATCTTTGCATGCCCTTTGGACTTCGTTAGGGGGTCCCTAGTGCTTTCATATTTTAATTAACTGTTCTCCGGAACTTCTCTAAATGTGAACTTGGAACAGTATGTTTTATAGAGAAAAGTAGTCGAGGTTGGTACATAGGATCCATTGTGTCTTTACCTTTTACTTTTCCTATCTCTAAATTAAAGCTTTATTGCCTCACTTCTTTATCTTTTTTCTTTGGTTGGTCCCACAATGCTTTCTGATTGTGCTTTTTTCTTAAAATTTATTTTTTATTCCCAGCGTCTGATGACACTCAAAAGTCCCACAGATCAAGGCAAAGAGTGCATAAATCATCTGGATCATCTCACAAGACTATGTGTAGAACTTTCTCTTGTGACTCTCAATCTAAGGGTTCTATTTCTACTCCACGAGGGTCCACGGTAAGTACAGTTGCCCTGTTGACTTTATACTACTTTCATAGTCTGGAAATAGAAGTTGAAGTGCCTAGGTGATTTGTAATTTAAAATATTTCCTATTCAGAAAATTGACCTTGGCAAACTGGAGATGGCTGCTTTATGGAGATATTGGCGACACTTCAATCTTGTGAGTAATTATACCAGCCAAGATCAAATGATTGCTCCATATTTACATTTCATTTATTTGTGTACTGAATGAATTTTTCTAGGTGGATGCCATTCCCAACCCATCGAAAGAGGAACTAATAGATGTTGTTCAGAGGCATTTCATGTCACAGGTACTCACACAATTGCTTGCCTTGTGCTTCTTTTTTCTGTTTCAGTGTACTTTAGCTATCTTGCAACATTGAGCACAAGTTGAATGAAAGATGCCAAATTTATTGACAACATTATAAAGCTTCCATGTTTTTAAATAGCTAGTTATGTTATAAAATCCAGCAATGCCCTGTAATCTGATAAGTTTCCAATGTTATTGACAACATTATTAACCATTCAAAACTTTTGTTCATCTGCTGTAGCCAATCGACGAGTTGCAGGTCATTGTGGGGTTTGTTCAGGCTGCGAAGAGACTAAAGACCGTCTGCAAATGACATGGGGGGAGAGAGAGAGAGAGAGATGTTTGAGTGTGGTAGTCGATGCTAACAGATACCTGAACCCCCCAATGTCCACTTTCCGTTGGTGATATTCTGTAACATATGTGTATCCAGGCTTGTTTATGTTTACATGTTGGTTAGTGGGTTAGTATTACTCTGCTTCTTCTGAGTTATGTAGAGGTTCTTACCTTTTTGGTAGCGTAGCTTATGTAGATATTGTAAACTGGTGGGAAGACTTCTCAGAAGAAGACCCTGTGGCTTTCCTTCTAAAAGCTTGGATTAATGTATTGCTGACTGGGGAAGTGGGTTTTTTTTCTTTCTAAAATGTAAATATTCTTAGTTCTCAACTATCATCTTTTATTGGCAACCCTTTGCTGTCTTTCGTTTACCAAGTTCTGATTGCTTTTTTACTGATGTTTTTTTTTCACTTGGTGCGTTTTATAAAACATCGTCTTTTGATTTTTGGCCAGTGCTGCAAATCCATTGCATTGCATTGTATCAAAGGAAGGCCAAAAAGAAAGAAAAAGGGGAATTTGTTATCGCTTTACTATTGTGGAATCATTCTAAGGTGCCCTTAGGTGAGTTCCTATTTTTTAATCGTTAAATCAGGCTAACTAATTTAACCAAATAAATAGTTGAAAAATAGGAGGCCATATATAAAGCTCTCACTGCAGAATTCTTGTACTATCGTGAGTCTGCTGCTGGCATAAGCATCTGTCGAGTCACGCACGTGATTTGGAAAATTATAATCGGGAGAGGAAGCAAGCAGTAACAAATGAAAGGGAAACGTAAATTTATGAAATTTCATTTATCCTTGTTTATACGTCCTCCTACACGTCAAAATCAGGAGATTTGAATATCAAAACGGGTCCCATGACTCCCATTGATATTTCTGTCCTATCCATTTCAACCCCAGCTAGCCTCAGCCAGAGAGGCCCTCAAAGCTCAGAGAGCTCCAAGTGTCCAAATGTAGGGTCAGTGTTTCCCACAACCTCACTATTCAAAATGCAAACTGGAGGACATTAATGGTATGATATGTTTACTAGTACCTAATCAGAAGGAGGAACTGAATTAGAGAGTTGGATTGAGAAATTAGAATCCGGGTTAATGCTGCTTAAACTATTATTATTGTTCATGATTTTGCATAAAAAAGGTATTTGAATTTTTGTGGGTCGGGCTTAATTTCCTTGAGATTGAGATACATAAATCTACCTTTAAAGAAATGTCGACGACTTGAGTTATGAGACCTGATTGTCATGCTCATGCCCTCCTATTATTATTAAAGGTTGCTTGGAATTAAAGCCTGTCTTTATCTCTACTTTGGAAGAATTCAAACCCAAACCAAACCCCACTCACTCAGTCACTGTGTCTTGTGTTGTGTTCCACTACGTACGGTACCATCTAGATAACGTCAATCTCTAGTGTGTTAGGGAACATTAATCTGGTTTTCTGCACCTCTCATGTACTAATTAATTAAAGAGATATCTGCTGCAAGTGTCAACCAAGTCCTTGTTACTCAACAGTTGAAATAAATTCCCGCCGGAGTTTAAGGAAAGAAATTTAGCACGCCCAAAAAGTTTGTTGGAAGGTTGGTGGCTTTGGTCCCTATCAAATCTTACATTTACATTTGTTTATATCCATGACCATGTGGATATAAATAACTATAAATTCCTTCTATGCTAACAATGTAACCAGTAACCAACACCAAGGCGGCCTTCCTCCAAATCCAACTTCCAAGCCAAGTAAAATGAGCTGCTTTATTACAAAAATGGGGGCTTTGTTTCTTTGGCTACTACTGTTCTTCAATGCATTTGCACTTCATTTCTCATATCATATTCCTCGCCATGGTAGCCACTATCGAAGAATGTGTCCTCCATCGCTGCCTCCACGGCGAAGGCCACAGCCACCGCCACCTCCAGCTTGGTTTTACTTCTACTCTCCTCCTCCTCCAAGTCCCCCACACTCTCCTCACCATCCTTCCTCACCACCACCCAGGTCTCCGTAACAAAACAATGAGGTTACAAATTATGGAAAACCCCAAGAAGAAACCATTGTGGAAGAGTTGTGTTCTAAACTTCAAGCAATGCTAATTAGTCATGTTTTATTGTTCTTTGCTTTTGCCAACCCAAGTGTGTGATGTTGCTGTAGTTGGTTTGTTTAATTCACTACTTGCATTGCACAATCCAAATGAATGAGTTATATGATTCTTACTTAAACATGTGCCATATATGGCGTTTCTAATCTTTTGATTGAGGCCCGTTCTCGTTGTTCTGGGCCGGCTACAAGTCCCTTCGACTTGATTCAAATTACAAAAAGCCGGCCTGAAGAAAACAGCAACGTTTCATGAGTTGGGCCAGGCCCAATACAACAAATCAGTCTTATGTCATTGCCACTACATTCAGCTCAAATTTCTTAAATATTAAAATATTTTTTTTAATATTATTATAATTTCGTTATTAAATTTCCCACTAAAGTCGTTTGTCCACATATAATATACCTTTTAGGAAAATTTATGAGTTTGTATTGGAGAGATGGTATAAAGTGAAGTGATTCCAATGAGAAGAGAGCCTTTTGGGTCAAAGATTCAATCTAGATCCCACAATGCGGGGACGTCTTTATGTTCAATCAATTTGCCACTAGACTTTATGATCATATCAACTTTTGCCCAGCCAACCTAATGGTCAACACAAACCCATCTTCTTTACCCCATTAATTTGAGGGAGCTGATTTTCCCACTCTCTTTTTCTCTACTTATACTTCTTTTAGTTTTTTAATATTTTTAATCAATCTTTTTCTTTTTTATTATTTCTCTTTCCTATTCTACTCTTGCTATACATTAATTTCTTTTTACTTCACTTTTATATTATTTCTTTGGCTTTAATGTCAAAATGGTCTCTGTATTTTATCACCTTGACCAATTTAGTCCATATGTTTTTAATTTAGCCAATTTGATCCCTGTGTTTAAGACCATTAATCAATTTGGTTTGTTCCGTTATACTTGCCGTTAAATGAACATGATCCGTTATACTTGCTGTTAAATGAACATGATAATCTTTTTCTTTTTCTTTTGAAAACCTATAAAGCTTTTTTAAGTTAATAAAAAGTTGTATTAATTTCAGGGTGGTGATTTTCCTACTCTCATTTTGTCCACTTACACTCTTTTTTGTTTTTCAATAGTTTTTACTATAACAAAAAAGGGAGTGTAAGTGAACAAAAGAGGAATAAGAACATACAATTTCTAATAAACGGAGTGTAAGTGGATAAAAGATGATGGGAAAATCAGCTCCCTAATTTTAAAATACATTAAAAGTTCAATTAAACTAAAATATATCATAAGAAAAAAAATAAAAATAAAAACTTGAAAAGAGAAAGAAAAAATGGCGTAGTCTAGTCAGGAAGGGTAGGAACTGCTGGAGAAGTGGGAAGGATCATTGCGGAGTGCTAAGGCTGCATGAGCTTTTATTATATATATTAGAGGTGGGGGTGCATTGGAGTTGGGGAGGTAAGTGTGGCTTGGAGAGTTGGGGCCTTTGAGTGTCAGTGGGGAAAATGGTTGGGGATAGAGATTGACATGGTTGTTGGGTTGCTCCCACTTCTACAATCAATGTGCAACTCCTCCCCTCCCCGACTATGCCCTTCTTTTCTTTTTTTCTAGTGCTTAATTCAACTTTTTATTAACTTCATTAAGCATTATAGGTCTTCTAAAAATAAAATAAAAATATTATAATGTTCATTTCACGGCATAAAAAAATAATATAAAAATATAAAGAAAAAGAAAATGGAATGCAAGTTGAAAAATTAAGTATAAAGAAAAAAAAATAATATAAAAATGAAGTAAAAGGAAATTAATGTAGGATATGGGTGGAATAGGAAAGAAAAAGAACAAAATTAATTAAATAATATTAAAAAAACAAAAGGGAGTGTAAGTGAAGAAAAGGACTCCGCTTAATCAATTTTCCACTATCTATGTTATTCTTTTATATATGTTTTGTTTTAGGCTTTTAACTCTATTGCCACCTTTATACTGTAAATATTATTTATTTATTTTTTAGTTCTCTGTTTTGAGTCAAAATGCAAATAATGCAAAAGCACAATTCGACAAACACAAAAAGCAGCCATTGTAATTTGTATTGTAGCTTCTTTAACTTATGCGTGAAGGCATTCTCAAGTTCCTTTTTGTTGCAACTTGCGTTCAATTTCAGGCATAGAATGCAAAAGGTGCTACCTTGAATTTGCATGTTGTCGTCCACCATCGAAAAATTAGTCCTTTCCCTTACTGCTATCTTAAATTTGTGATTCAGTTGCCCAAGTCTCTGGCTCATTGTTGATGTCATTTTTTGTTGTTGATGTATTGATAGATTGATGGATTGATGTCTCTCTGTCTTTGTTTTCTGGTTCTATAATTCAGATATACATACAATTAGTGCTGTACATATATATAATTTCATTTTAATTATATAAAAAAACTCATATGCTAGATGATTCATTTTCAAACCTTTAAGTGTGGGCCAAAGATGGATGCTTATCAAGCTCGTGAGAAGAGAACATTCTGAATTGATTATTTTCTGGGTTAAGCTTCATGGCATCTGAATCTATTATTTTCGCCTGCACACGATGCATGCATGCATACTTCATATACTTTTCCTGATTCGCATCTAACTCTTGACGTAAGTTTTGCTCATCCAAGAAAGATTCAACCACACCTAAATGGGGCTGCAGCCTCCAATCAAAGAAAGATTCAATCACACCTATATTCGAACCACACCTATATTCGAACCACAAATAATTCTAAGCGTAAGCATCTCTCTCCACAATCTTACCATATAATATTTGGTTGTACATATATAAAAGGAATTAAGGTAAGGAACCCTTTATGATCAAGTTCAAGAATTATATATACATTTGACAAAACAAAGTGTAAGTGGTGCCTTCCCCACAGCGGATATATGGATTCTCCCAAATCGGGCAACTCTTGGTTCACCCAAGAGCTAACATTGGCATTATGACAAATGCATGCATGGCAACTCTTGGGAATTTTCACAGCGAATATTTTGTAGCCACCGAATCCAAAGATTTATCCGAATCGATCGAAGGCTCGATCAGATTCAATTTCCCCACCCGAAATGAAGGATGACGTATATATCCAACTTGAACTTCCTTGCTTGCTTGTTTGCTCCTATATATTGAATCAGAAGCTGATTCTTGGGAGTGCTTTACTTTAATTATATATGAGAATAATGATGTTGACTTTAATTGCCTCATCATTATATCCGATTCTGATCCATATATGTTATGTATGTGCATGCCTCGCCTTGCCTTATCTTGTCTTGTCTTCGCCTGCCTCGCCCACTCACTCCTGTCATTTTACACTTTTGTTTTTGTTGATTTCATTCTTTTCAGTGCGTCAGATTCGGACAGCAATATTTTCAGGCAAGAGGGATCCGTGAATCCCCACCCCACATGATGTCTACTACATCTTACAGCTAATTCTTTAATTAAGGCTTGAAAGGCAATTAATTTCATGAATTGAAAATGAAGGACCCATTAAGCTCTGTCTCTGGTTGCACAATGCTGCATGTAAAATTCAAAGGTTATATATTTCATTATTTGATGTCAAGAAGAAAAGATGGACCACTGATCCACGACCGACATAATTAAATTGGACCTATAATCTACTAATTAATCATATAATTAATGATATTAAGGGCTTATAAACAATTGCATCCGAGACTGTGAGCGGGTATTTACTAATTCCTCTTCTGTTTGAAGTTTAATTCAACCTAGCAGAAAATCGACCTTTGTAATTCAAGAGGTAATGCATTTTTAAATGAATTGTAATAAGACAATTTTGTGAGAGAAGATTTATTCCCCCACCAGGAAAAAGTAAAAAACAAGAAACACGAAAAGAAGTGAAAGACTCTTTTTTATATATATATATATAGTGAGTGAGTCACTGGTGTCCTTGTATCGGCATCTCCCTTGGAAGGCACTGATCCTCCATGACATTGATATAACCTATTATTTACGTTAGAAAATGAAAATCACCACACATTTTGCACATAATTATCTTATTTAATAATGATTTTCAACCCCATCTAACAATCTTCCACTTGGGATGTGGAAAATAACCTTATATGGGTAGAAATTGAAATTAGTGTGCCAAAGTAGTATGTCTTTTTTTCTTTTTGTCGAACGGTAGGAAGTGCCAAGTAGTATATATGTCCACGACTTATGAAAACATGCATAGGCAAAAAAAAAAGAAGAAAAAAGGCATAAGGATGTAAGGGCGGAACCAGGAATTTTTTAACGGGTGGACTAGCTAAAGTTATTAGTTTAAAATTTAATGATTATTTTTGTTGGTACTTATAATTTCTATAGTCTTTCTAGAAATAAAAGTAAACATTAAATCATGTAACCCAAGCTAGTTCATAGCTCCATAGACTAATTTTCAATAAGTTTTAACATAAACCAAATAGGGTTTAATACCATAGTGGATTGAACATCTAAGGCTTTTTACATAGATTGACCTTAGGTTCCTTCATGCTTTCATATCATACACAAAAAGTTGTTTTATGTAAAAATATTGACCAAGTATGAAAAATGGGTTTTCGGAATAATCATTTTCTCAAGATAATTTTTGGCGGCTTTTAATCCTCACACATCAAATAAGCAAACTTGATTTTATGGGATTTTAGTATGAAGTATATATTGACTTAATGAGCCACCATTTTTAGCCTAAATCGTATTTTGCATTAAATCCGATTTTTCATATTTTGATTTGGTGGGAATTTGATTTTCTAGTATTTTTATTTGAATCCAAATGGGGGGTACTTCCTTATTTACATTGTAAACTTAAGTAAATTGAGTAATATAAAAATAAATAAAAGTAAAATGACAAAGACATTTACTTAAGGTAATTTGTACAGCGCCGCTAACTAGGTTAATATTGAAAATAAGTTCAATATATAGATTTTATATATTTTTTCTTAAAAAACCACACTGGGAGCTCTTAGTGTGGTTCCGCCCTTGTAAGGATGTACCGACATTTGCAGTGCAATTATACAAGTTCTCGCTAAGATAACTGTTTTGGTTGAACTTCCAATTGAAGGAGGAATGCCAATGATTTTGGTCACTGCTATGCATCACAAATTTAATCTGAACAAAATTGAGCAAGTAATAACAAAAAAAATTGTACTCGTCATTTTGCACTAAAAATCAGACCTATTATGCCTAAACTTAAAATCACTTAAAGTAGTTATATGGTGAAGTGATTCTCCGTAAAAGATTATTGGTCTATCTAGAATCACTCTCAAACGAGTCATAATTCTCCATCCAAATTAAACCTAAGAATTAGAAGAGTTCAATTTCTTTCAAAATTTCCAATTGTATTATATATATATATATATGTTTGTTGTCCGGACGTGTGCCACTGGCCGAATTACAGAAAAGTGAGTTAGTGGACCTCGTAGGAAAAATGCTTGGTTGTGTCACCAACGTGGCATCACCATGGTCCATATATAATAAAATCCTAGTGGGCTTACGTACCAATATAATATAAATATATTTGGGTAACAAACGCCAGATATTTTTCCAATAATTACCACACAAAAAAAAGAAAGTACACAATTCTTATAGGAAGGTGGTGCGGACTGAGTCATGGGTGATTCCACGCATGCATATACTAAGACTAGGTGAAGGTAAATGGTGCCTTTGGTTATACGCTAATTGTTTTTGTACCCCCTACTGCCAACAAACACAAGATTTGGCATGAAATTAATGGTGGGATATGTTTGCAACGCAAATTGTGATGACAATTGGATCTCCAACTGGCCTACACCCAACCAACACGCGAATTTCAAACTTGGCTCATCCTTTCCCACGCCCCACAAGCCAAATTAGATCAAATGGGGGTAGTAGACTTCCACCACTAGTGTCATCCCAGAATCTCAAAATTGGAACCTAACAGCCTAAGCTAATAAGATTCTCATGCAACCCCCCAATTTGTTTGGGATTCTTTTATTCTTATTCATTTTATTAAATTATGAACCAGCTACCAGAGGAATTCGTGGGTTAATATTTACTAAATTTTTTTTTATTACAAAGTTATATTCTAGATTACTCTAATTTTTGGGGAGAAAAATTGAACTCGGATGCAAATAAGGACGAAACCAAGAACTTTCATAAGCGTGGGCTATAAATTTTTATTTTTCCATTTAAGAAGTTGCTAGCTAGGGTGGAGTAGACTAATTTTTTGTGGAATGGGGTGGGCTAATTTTCACTAAATATGTTGAATTTTCTAAAAATAACACTAAATTCTTATTTATCTAATTATTTGAACCGGCCTAGAGTCTACCCTAGCTAGTCTAATTAAGGGTGGTTTCGTCTTAAATGTAAAGAGATGTGTATACTGCCTTGATTAATTGACCTAACCCATAAATGCGATGAATATTTACTACTTGAGATTGAGATAATAAAACTTGTATGGTAATTAATTTTGTTTACCCAACAAAAGTTGGTACGTAATTAAAACAATCTCGTAGAGATATATGTATTACCAAAACTGGCCTTTTCATCCCGATCTATCTATGCCGTTAATATAAGTTCTATGTTTCATAATCCACCACGCGAATTGGGTGGCAAGCTGGGAGTCTGTGTGGTTAGACCATCTCCAACTATTGGGGTGGAAACCCAAATTTTCAGTTTTGAGTCCAAAATTCTTCTTCAACCCATGTATTTTGGGGGGTGGAAATTTGAGAAATGTCAAATTTGGGGTGGAATTCCAGTCCAAGTTTTGCCTGGACTAGTATTTTATGTGGAGCCCCAACTTTGCTTGGAAGCCCATGTGAAGAAGAAAAGTTGTTGGGCCCCGAGTGACAGCTTTGTTGTCTGGCCAGCAGATTTGTGTGACACAGCTAGCAGCTTTAGCGATATTTTACAGCTCCACTGGCTATATTCAAAAGCTGTGCTGTTTTTTTATTTATTCCAACAACTATATTTTACATCAATGATCAGGATTAATTTTAGGCAATCTGAACGGTAAAATTTCACATCCAACGACTCAAATTTAAATCAAACGGTCAAAATAATATTTATAATTAATCTAAATCATATCCAATCCCAAAACTTATTCCAAACTCTATAAATAGTCATTCATTTGGTAAATAATCTACCAAAAATTAATTTTTTTTCTTTTCTCCCTTTGTTATATTTTTTCATTCTTGTTGAGAATGGCCTCAAAACCCCAAAAAGGTGTGAATTGGAAACCACAAGAAGATAAGGCATTGTGCTAATGGTGGGTTTCTATATTTGAAGATAGGGCTATTAGCACCAATCAATCTAACGACTTATTTTGGTTGTGTGTGTATCAAAAGTTTTCGGAAAATGATCCGAGCATGAGTTGAGCCAGAGTACGATCACCGCAAGCCATTGCTTCTCGGTTCAAGATCATCAAGCAACAATGTTTTCTATGGAAGGCATGTATGACCAACGGTGGACCTAGAAATTTTTCTTGGAATGGGCAATATTTCAAAGGCTAAGAGCTTAACAAAACAAAAACAACTAAACAACCTAATAATTTAAACGATATTTAAAAAGCTAAAAACACTATATTCATCATATTAACCAATTCACCATATTAATCAATGAATGTAATGGAATTTACTTGTACCAATTTGAGAGAGTGAGAGATAGTCAATGATAATGAAAAAGCACAAAGAGAAAAGCTAATGGATGACGGAGGCAAAGGAGGATTGAGAAAAAAGGAATGTGGTTGGGGAGTTGGTCGGTGTGGGTAATGGTGGTTCAAGTGTGGAAGGGTAAGGTTAAGAGTTGGGGATGATAGGGTTTATCTGGGATATCCAATTTCGATTGAAACTCATCTGAGGTTGGCCATTTCTTTATTTATTTATTTATTTATATTTATTTTTTGTTTTCACTTGGACCAAAACTATGCGTTTTGGACATATCACTTAAAAAAACAGAAGCCAAGCAGCTCTGTGCGCTGCAGCCTGCGCAAAGGAGTTGCTACCTGGAGCTTCTCTGGAGCAAATAATCGAACAGCTGGTGGGTAGTAGCAGAGGGGCATTTCCAGCTTCTCCAAGTGATTTTCCGGAGAGGGGAGGTGCAGCTGCACCTCCTTGCGCCTCTGTAGATCCGCCAGTATGTATGACAAAAGCCAATGCAAGGCATGTGAGTGGCTCCAATCTTGAAGATGTGGTGAGTACCCATTTTTTTCAATGCTTAAATTTATAATTCTAATTCTTTATAATTATTAACTTGATTTTTATTTTATTTCATGGGTAGGATATGAATGCAAAAACACTTTTCTTGAATGATAATAAACCTCCGAATATGTCTTTCAAGTTGTATCATGCTTGGTAAATCTTAAAATATTGCCCAAAATGGAACAACCGATGTGAATCTCCCACACAAACATTCAAAGATTCTACTCATAGTGGCAATATAGTCAATTTGGAGGAAGATGAAGATGATGTGGTCATGCCTACTCCAAGGCTGTTGGAAATAGATAAACAGAAGGATGAAAAAAAAAGAAAGGGAAAGGTGTTGAAGGTTATCTCAACCAAAATGGAAAGTTCTTGTCTAAATTGGTTCAATAAGGAAATGAGGCAAAGGAGGATAGGAGGCAAAAGTTAGAGCTCTTACAATAGCAACATGCCTATAAAATCTAACAAGATAAAGAGGCCAATAAACAGAGGATAATGTCCATGGATCAATCCAAATTTACTCCATGAAAAAAGAAGTATTGAGGGAATAAGCAAGACAAAATTATTGAGGCCTAAATGAATATAAGTTCCCCCTACAATCCAGAAAACAACTCTGGAAACTATTATCCAAGCCCTCCACATAGTGGTTATTAATGTATGTTTATTTGTAATTGTTGTTTATCTTAGGTTATAATTGTCGTTCTTCTTTATTTCTAATTGTTGTTTATCTTTATTTATAATTGTCGTTTATCTTTATTTGTAATTGTTGTTTATCTTTATTTATAATTATAAGTCTTTTTTTAAATTCAATGACAAACCACATAATTCATTAAAATCACACAACCACTTTTATAATTTAAACGCACTTTCATAATTTAAACACACAACATAATTTAAACACACAAAGTAGCTCATTGCCCCTCTCCTTCCCATATCCAAATATGGTTGATCAAGTCATTTCTTAGATTGTGATGCACTTGCGAAGCATGAACTCTATTATGACGGACCATGTAGTTTGAGATAGTTTGTCTGTCTCGGTTTATATCGTATGTGATAGTTGGCTCAAGCTCATAAGCAAGTCTTGCTCTTGTTCTTCTAGATGTTCGTGGACAATTATCATCATCATCAGATTCTGCATTTAGATCCTCATACTTATCCTCGACAATCATGTTGTGAAATATTATGCATGTCATCATAATTGAATGAGGTTGTTCTTTACGCCACATACGTGCAGGTCCCCTAATAATTGCCCATTAAGCTTGAAGTATTCCGAAGGCACTTTCGACATCTTTCTTATAAGCCTCTTGTTTTTGGGCAAATAGTCTTTTTTTTTTTTTTTTTTTTTTTTTGGAGTATCTGATTGGGAAATCATCTTAACCAATGTAGCCCAACAAGGGTAGATACCATCAGCCAAGTAATAACCCAGATTATATTCATTTCCATTGACAACATATTGGATATGGGGAGACACTCCATCGACTATATCATTGAACAACGAGGAACGAGCTAGGACATTGATATCATTGTTCAATCTGACGACTCCAAAAAAGGCATGCCATATCCAAGTGTCATACGAGGCCATTGCCTCTAAAACGACAGTTGGCTTATGCATATAGCCTGCAAACTGGCATGCCTAAGCAATAGGGCAGTTCTTCCATTCCCAATGCATGTAGTAAAGACTGCCTAACATGCCTGGGAATCCTTTGGGACTAGCCTTGTGCAAGAGCCTGTAAAGGTTGGCCGGATTTGGGGAACTGAGTTACCAATGGCTATACACTGCTTTAATAATGGAACAAAACTTTCACAAACATTCAAAGGCTGTAGATTCACCCAATTTACAATACTCGTCGGTGAAGTCTGCTGAGCATCCATATGCGAGCATTCAAAAAACTGTTGTTAGCTTATGCTATGGGATAGACTTTGTCGTCCACTAGCGTCTATCTTTTGGGTAAAGTATGGCTCATGTGCAACAACATCATTCAAGATGTGATAGAAAAGCTCTCTTCTCATGTCGACCAGCCTGCAAAAGTCCACCGAGGGATAAAGTGATCTTTCACAAAAGTAGTCCTCCATGAGACTCTTATGATGTTTCTCTCTCTTCCAATTCTTGTATTCATACAACAGAACCACCATGTTTGGATTGTTGAGCATATTGCTCCAATAAAAATGTATGGTGTTGAACGGCCATTGCAACCCTATGTTGATGAAGGTCATCATCATCAGAATCATCGTTGAAGAAATTTTGTATAACATTCCCACATGAATTCATTGTAAGAAGGAGAATGTGTGGTCAATTCAGTAAAATAACACTTCTTAAATAAACAAGAGAATGAGATGGCCTACATGTTTGAAAATAATCGAATGAAGATAAGAAAGATAGGGAAAGATAAGGGAATCTAATACAGTGAGATGAACAGAGATGAGCAATGGTTCTGAACATGATTGAAACAAGACAATAAGATATGGGAAATATTTCAGAAAATAATAAAATGAAGATAGAAAAAGATAAGGAAAGATAAGGAAATCCAATAAAGTGAGATGGATAAAGCTGAGCAATGGTTCAAAACATGATTGAAACAAGACAATAGGGGATGGGAAAGGGTTCAAAAAATAAATGAAGAACACAAGTGGAGATCCAATGAAGTAAAAGTAAAAGTAAAAATGGAAGACAATTATGGCAATGGCTTCAATGAAGGTTTTGAATTCTTCCGGGCATACGCAAAAGTAGCAGCTCCAGGGATTGTTATCGCTTTAAAAAAAATCGTGTGGTTCCATTGTTTTTAATATAAATCGTATGCTACTTGTTTTTACTTTCAAAGTCCATGAAATAAAATGTTGTTGTATTTATTTTTATTTTTAAGTGAAATTCTATTATGTTTTGGAATATTTATTTTTTTAGGTAAAAATGTTTAGAAAAAAAAATCACAAATGCTGAAGAAAAAAAATATATATATGTCAATAAAAATTAACGAGAAAAAATTTTTAGGGGTTAATTATTGAAACGACCTGACCCAATTTCCACTTTGGAAACCGGGTCGAAACCTGTTTAAAACTGACATCTGGTGACTGTGGGTCGTAAATGACCAAAATGTCCTGGAAGCGATAACACAAACTCTGGGGCCCTATCTCGTGGCTGTGCCTGGTAACTGTAGGCTGCCTACGTACCCTTACTGAGGGATCAAGCCACACGTAGTTCTTTCCTCTGTTCCTGACCTGCAACTGATTCGTTATTCGGTAACTGGTTTACTTATCCGTAAAACATACTCTAGGCTAACATTTCTGGAGTATCCGGGACTCCATTTTATGATACGTCAAATACTATACGATCCTGGAAATACCTAGATCAACATACCTGAAAATGGTTACGATCCAACGGTGCAAAACTAGTGAACCCGGAAATCACACACTAGGCGTGGGTGTCTTAAGTGATAACGCCTCGCTGGAAAAACTCAGCATCTAGGCTCAAGACTCTTATCCTAGGTATAACACCCTATTTGGAGCCACTTTTGTTCTGGGACCTACCCCAAAAACTGGCCGGAAGTGGCCGGAATAGTGACCCGAAAACCTGTTGAAACCTAACTCGTAAATCGAGCTATCTACGCTGGAAATTTCTGAAATCCTATCCAACCACCAGCTAAAGCATGAAAAATAGATGGAAAAGCATGCCTCATACGACCGGATTGGTGGCCGGAGGGGAAGAATCGAGGCCGTGAAGTTTCTATCAAAATCGATCGGAAAATCCACGTTTCCCGACGGTTGGCCACGTCTGACGGCGGGACGAGGCCGGGGTATGCTGGCGGAACTGGGCCGGTCATTTTGGGACCGGTCTCATGACCTGGGGTGGCCAGTGGCGGTAGCTGGAAGGGAGGACCCGATCGGACTGAAACAAAGAGGGGGGGCTGTCGCGTGCTCCAGGAGAGAGAAGGAGAAGCTGGTTTTAAAATCTGACTTCCTAAAATTACCATTTTGCCCACTACGTGTCTACGGACTCGTTTTGTCGCGCTCTACGCAACGGTGCAAGTGGAATGGTTAAATTCTTTCTCGGTCAAAAGGTCAACCTTTCCTTTACTAAATTAGTCAAAGGGAAAAATTGTCATTTCTTCTTAATATTTTAATAATTAAATATGAATTAAGGACTGGGTTGTTACAATCTACCCCCTTTATAAAAATTTTGTCCTCGAAATTTACTCACCCTTCACTAGAGGGGATAATGGTACTGGGCCCACGACTGCTACTCAGGTTCTCAAGTCTGCCCTTCTAGTACTGTACTCTCTACTTGCATCTCAATAACTGTATCTATAGGGCAATCAATAAAATCTGAGGGCCACACATTTATATATGAATACGTAAGATGGCTTAAGGAAATACAAAACTCTGAAAAATCTGTTAATTAACTGAATTTCTGATAAACTTAAAACTCTGCTGCCCTTAATTTGATAATCAGCTAAATTTTTTTTTTTCCATGAGTATCCGACACCTAGCTACTGCTAGGCACAAAAGACTAATTTGCCCTTTTAATTGAAATTAAATGAAATTCAAATGCGACTTCTACCGAAAATTCGGCAAAGTCTCCCCTGTAAACTGAACATTCCCAAAAAACATTCTACCTGTAAAACAAGCATATATGTTTAAATATATATATCACAACTGCCAGCATGTATCGGATTATATCCAAAAAGAATCAAGCATCATAGCACGCAAATCTCAAGTTGCAACAATTCAAATAAATCAATCTGCTCATAAAATTCATCCCAACTGTCAGATCAACAATAATACCTTGGTGTTGGGGTCTTTTTCATCCGAAGGGTCATCCGGGCTTTGTTGATTCTTGGATCGCCATAGAGTGATGAATGAAGCCTTTGTTGCCCCTTTTTCTGAGTTAGCAAGAACTAGGCCCAAAGCATCCCGAGGGAGAAGCAAGTCCCAGGGGAGTACAATGTTCTTCTTCCAGCGCCTGCGTATTTTGTACTGCTTTTTCCGGCAACTTGAAGAAGAGTTGAAGATGACTTTGTTGATGTTGATATGAGATTATATGAGCTTGGCATGAGAGCTTGGAGTGTGGGAGCTAAAGACCCACAAGTTTAGCAAATGACAATGCTTGTGCTTGGGTTGGTGTTTGATATACTTGAGTTTGGGTGTTGAGAATTTATTGTTTGAGGCTATGGCTATGGTGGTTTGATTGTATGGCTGTAATGGTCGTTGGGATGCTTATAGCAGTCAAATGAATAGGGTTTCAAAAAGCATGGCTGATGAAAGAAAAACTTAAGGCTTTGAAGGGTATGGTGTTTATGACAATGATTCTAGAGAAATTTATGAATTCTAGAGGTGGGAGGATAAAAGGAAAAGCTTGAAGCTTGAAAGCTATGGTGTTTATAGCTTGGAAGGAAGGAAAATCTTGGAGTTATGCTTGGTGAGGCTTTATGGAGAAGATGATGGATTTCAAAGGTGAGAAAGTAGAAGACATGATGGTTATGGCTGAGGAATGACTGGGATAGTCGCTGGAATGCTTGCAGCAACTGAATGGAGGAAGGAAAGTAGTCTGGTGGTTGCTAAAGGGGGTTGATGGCTGCTGGGATGCTTGCAACAGCCAAGTGAGTGAGTGTTGGCTGAAGAAAAGTTAGTCGCTACTGGAATGCTTGCAGTAGCTGAAGAAAGGCGAGTTTTCATGGTTGTTGAGAAGCTTGCAACAACCAAGATGAGTTGGTTTGGCTGAGTAATGCCTCCCAATTTATAGAAGGTGAAGGCTCTCCTTTATTTCCAATAGGTAAAAAGAGGTGATGGAACCATCCTATTTCCAGTGGTTAAAAGGAAGCACTGGGGCATGCTATTTTCCAGTATGTAAAGCTAGGCATTGGAAAATGACTATTTCCTGTGGGTAAAAGGAAGCATTGGAAACTGATTGTTTCCAGTGGGTAACAGGAAGTGCTGGAAAAGGCTTGTTTCCAATGGGTAAAGCTAGGTATTTGGAAAATGACTATTTCTTATGGGTAAAAGGAAGTGCTTGAAAAATATCTCATTTGCTCACCCACATTGGAGAACTCTAAGTAATGGGCTTGGACTTTGGTGCTCCCAAGTAGCTAGCCCAAAGTCTCCATTATCCAAGAGCTTCTGTGGGCCTTGTGAACCTCCGTAATCTTCCACACCACAATCCCTCATGCAAGCCCCGTAAACCATATGACTTGGGTTCATGTGAGCTTGATAGGTGATCGGCATGGGAAAAATGTATTATTAGTTTGGCATGGCATGTACGCTATTTCTATATTTATTTAATGAATTAAATCCCAAAATACAGCTTGGATTAGCGCATGACTGACATTATATGTTATTTTGGGCTTTAAATGTCTTTGGGCTTCCCGTGACTTTTTTGGGCCTCAACACTTGGCAACCTCAAACATTCTAACTCGTGCATTTCTACTGATGCATGACTCACCAAACAATATTCCTGCTGAAAAAGATTAAATGTACAATTCATCCTACTCTGTAATCCTGGCTGGACTCAGGAGACATCTGGTCAACCTGATCCGTAACCCTCGCTCCCACGGTCTGGATAACTTTAAGACTCATGGGGCAAAATATGCTAGAAATACTGGAACTGTTTAATACCATATCCAATAATAAAAGATAAAAAAGGCCAACAACTTAAATAAAATAAAATAAGATAACTTAAAGCAACTGGATTAAAATAAAATAGACTAGCTCTGAATAAACTTGTATCTAACTCATTTAAAATTCATAAGTAAACATGTATATATATACATATATAAATGTAATGCTTAAGAAAATAATGGCAACTGTATAAAATCCTCTTCACCTAGGCGTACCCCATATCTGATCCGTCAATTCCTGATATTCCGTCAATTCCTGTTATCCGTCAATTCCTGTTAACCGTCAATTCCTGATATCCTTCAATTCCTGTTATCCGTCAATTCCTGTTAACCGCCAATTCCTGATATCCGTCAATTCCTGATAACCGTCAATTCCCCTGGCAAGTCTCGGTGACACAAAGTCAACCCGAGCCGCAAACTGGCAGGACTTAGGGGACCGTCGTCAGCCTGATTCGCACTCCTGGCAGGTCTCAGGGGGCCATTAGCCAGCCTGAGCCGCAATCCTAGCACCACATGGTTCAAGCGTCCCCGAAACTCGTGGGGCAACTGTCAAGCATGCTGACTAAACCGAAGGCAACCTGGATGTCTGTGGACATCATCATATCTGAAGGCAACATTTTTACCGAAGGCAACCTGGATGTCCGTGGACATCATCATATCTGAAGGGAACATATTTACCGAAGGCAACCTGAAAGTCTATGGACATCATCATATCTGAAAGCCACACATTTATATCTGAATACCATAAAACTCGTGTGGCAAAATAACTGACTGTCATAAGGCAACTGGGGGGTACCCTGTGGTGGGTTTGAAAATCATAATATGTTATTTACATAAACTTTCAAAAAACTGATTCTCAACTGAACTGATTCCATAAACTGGTTCTCAACTGAATTTAAAATATATCCACATATATATATACAAAAACCTGTATAATATATTTTTCCTATGAAAACCTCAACAAATTTTTCAAATCCTTCTGGATATCTGTTTTCTCAGTCACACCAATGCAATAAAATAAAATAACATAATAAAATAACAATTGGAATAAAACAACATAATAATTGTCCATCAATTCTGAAAATACGGATGCACATGTAATGCAGTGTCTACAGGAAGTTAACCTAATGCTCTGATACCAATTGAAACAACCTGACCCAATTTCCACTTTAGAAATCGGGTTGAAACCTGTTTAAAACTGACACCTGGTGACTGTGGGTCGTAAATGACCAAAATGTCCTTGAAGCGATAACACAAACTCTGGGGCCCTATCTCGTGGCTGCACCTGGTAACTGTAGGCTGCCTACGTACCCTTACTGAGGGATCAAGCCACAGGCAGTTCTTTCCTCTATTCCTGACCTGCAACTGATTCGTTATTCGGTAACTGGTTTACTTATCCATAAAACATACTCTAAGCTAACATTTCTGGAGTATCTGGGATTCCATTTTACGATCCGTCAAATACTATATGATCCTGGAAATACCTAGATCAACATACCTGAAAATGGTTACAATCCAACGGTGCAAAACTAGTGAACCCGGAAATCACACACTATGCGAGATCCGTTCGGGTTTCAAACGGTATCCGAATTATGATCCGCGAATTCCTACGCGCTCATGACGACCCAAGGATCATTCTGGAACTGAATGGGGTCTCGACCAATTTGCCCACACGCCTCCACACGCGCCGGTAGTGCGTGGGTGTCTTAAGCGATAACGCCTCACCGGAAAAACTCAGCATCTAGGTTCAAGACTCCTATCCTAGGTATAACACCCTATTTGGAGCCACTTTATTCTGGGACCTACCTTAAACTGGCCGGAACAGTGACCCGAAAACCTGCTGAAATCTAACTCGTAAATCGAGCTATCTACGCTAGAAATTTTTGAAATCCTATCCAACCACCAACTAAAGCATGAGAAATAGGTGGAAAAGCATACCTCATACGACCGGATTGGTGGCCGGAGGGGAAGAATCGAGGCCGTGAAGTTTCTATCAAAACCGATCGGAAAATCCACGTTTCCCTACGGTTGGCCACGTCTGACGGCGGGACGGGGCCTGGGTATGCTAGCGGAACTGGGCCGGTCATTTTGGGACCGGTCTCGTGACCTGGGGTGGCCGGTGGAGTTGCTGGAAGGGAGGACCCGATCGGACTGAAACAAAGAGGGGGTGGGTTGTCGCGTGCTCCAGGAGAGAGAAGGAGAAGCTAGTTTTAAAATCTGACTTCCTAAAATTACCATTTTGCCCCTTGAAGTATTTTGACCGTATTTTCTTCATTATAACTCCGATTCGAGCCCACTACGTGTCTACAGACTCGTTTCGTCGCGCTCTACGCATCGGTGCAAGTGGAATGGTTAAATTCTTTCTTGGTCAAAAGGTCAACCTTTCCTTTACTAAATTAGTCCAAGGGCAAAATTGTCATTTCTTCTTAATATTTTAATAATTAAATATTAATGAAGGACTGGGTTGTTACAATTATTCTCAAATAATTTAATAAAATTGCGGACTCAAATTATGAGTCTGTAAGATTTGAGGAAAAAGAAAATTAAGTCCTGAAAATACATAATAGTTGTATTTAAAGGATAAAAATTTGAATTTAACCCCAACATAATTGAAGATGGCATTAGGAGTTGTGGGCGATATTTTGATACGTGCATGCTGACTAAGGGTGGGCACGGTACGGTATGGTACGGTATTGAGTTCGTACCGCTACCGATACCAGATATTTAAATCGGTATGGTACAGTATGGGATTATGGTTTGCCAAAATTGATATCGTACCGTACCGTGCCAAATCGGTATTGGTACGGTATCGATACCATTTCGGTACCAGAATGATACAACTAAAAAATGAACCAATTCAATATTTAACACCAAAATAAGTGATGCCTAAGTTACAAATTCAAAGATTCAACATATTCAATATCCAAATCCTAATCAATATATTCAATATCCAAATCCTAATCAACATATTAAATATCCATCAACATATTCAATATCCAAATCAACCAAATCAATATTTATCCATCAACAGATTCATCAAATCCAAATGGTTAAAACTCATGCCTTATGACTTACAAACCAAAATACTTAAAATTATGCCTTATGGCTTACAAAAATACAAACGCAATCCAAACATAAATGACAAAAACATAAGGTTATACTATTCGGTACGGTACGGTATTAATCGGTACCAAAATCTTGATACTGCTACCATGCCATATTATAACGGTACGATACGGTATTGAATATGTCCTCATACCAAATGAAACGGTATGAAATCGGTATGGTACGGTGCGGTTAGGGTACGGTTTCGGTATTTCGGTTTAAGATGCCCACCCCTAATGCCGACCACGGAAAACCAGTTGAATTAGAAACCTAGTACTAATGATGTGACAAGGCTCACATTGCAGATCACTTGTGTTGCAGATAATAATTGAAGGCTTGTTTTAGAGATTAATGTATATCCAAAATATTTTGTTATGCGTAGAAATTTATCTAAAAGATATTTATAGACAAATATAAAAAAGGCATCACAACCGGATTATATAGGGAAAGAGTTTTTCCCTACACGTTTCTTTTGTAGTGTCAGGTCCCAAAATTGTATTTGTAACTCAGTTAAGTTTCCCTACACTGTTTCATGCACTGGGAACTTCTTATCGTTATCATTTTTTCTTTTTTTGTCTAGAACAAGAGGGAATTACATTTACTTAGTTAAATAGAAGTTGTAATAACACGAATATAGAAAAAGAAATTTATTAAAATGACCTGTTTTCGTATCGTAATAGTTGAACTTAGAGGGAATCGAGAAGGACATCAACTCTTTTTTAAATAAACAACGATCGAATTTTATTAGATTAATAAGAATAAAAAAAAGTGAAATCGAGAAGATAGCAAGTTGAGAAGGATTCACTTAAAATCTTCATATATCCTCATTTCATTTGAAAACCAGGGAAATGGGCGGTGATATATGCACAGTAATGCTTGGTCAGCATTATGGATGTCAAATTTCTTTCTTTTACAAGTTGAACCTTCAATTAATTATTTTTCTCTGATTAACCACCGAACAACAAGTTGAATCTCTCTAATGAACAAATGGAAACAACGGCATCTTCTGAATGTAAATGCCAGGCAAAAGTTACTGATTAGGGCATGGTAAACATAATTAATATGTAATTTGAAATTTGTTTTGCAAATTTATTAGCTCATCTCTCCTGACCAAATTGAAATGAGGCATCAGCACCGAGACAGCAAACAGCTTGGAGCAGAAGAAGGAAGGCAAATGGCAGGCATGTGAGAAGGAGAAGAGCCACAAGGCTAACATGCAGCAGAGAAAGGCTCTGGAGAGTGACATGTATATGTATCTGAGAAACTCCGAGAGTATCGTTTACAAGCTTGACTTGACCACCGCTACTTTTGAAATTCGTGAATTAAACCTTTTAGGAATCTCCATGAGGTCTTTTACCCTTTTAAACTTCTCTTGTCTTTCTCCTTTAATTAATTTTCCCCCCTACTTGTACTATTTTTCAAATATGTAAATATTCTTTTTAAGTTAAAACAAATATAGAGTAGTACTACTTCTACGGTTCTCTTTGTGCTTTTTCAGTTGATCTAATAAATTATTATCGCTTATTAAAAAACAAATATAGAGTATTGTCGATGTCATAAGAATGAGATAAATAAAGGATAAGTATGTTGATTAACTCCTAGGAGAAACAATCCACGGATTGTGGAAGCATGCAACAATGGATATGTTGATGAATTGAAGATAACCAAACACTTTTTACTGCAAAAAGTCTCCATAAATGTAGGAGAAACGATCCACATATTCAGACCAAAAAAAAAAAAAAGATCCACAGATTGTGGAAGCATGTAACAATGGAAAATTTCAAACTAATTTAGAACCTGAAAAATCAAAGTCAATTCATTACACAAATCCACTTTTCCTCTGATCAATTTATTGAAATCGGGTTGGTAATAATGTTTTACGAAATAAAATGGGGTTGGTAATAATTTTATAGGTTTAAAAAAGTAATAAAGAAATGCTTTCCCAAAAAGAAAAAATGAAAAAGAAAAAAACCTTTGCCATACTTTAGGGAAGATAGAATATGAGGCTACATTGGTCATCTCGCAAAATATCTCTATGACGTCAGTTTTCTTTGTCGGTAACAAGAGTGGGTACCAGCACACGCAGTTAGAGTCGCGTGGTCTGCGATCGTTCTCGTTCATGTAATTACCCAAGGATTCTTTTGGCTACGTGCATTTAATTTACAGCAGATTCTTCTACTCAAACCTCTAAAAAAACCAAAGTTATTACACCAAAAATTAAAACAAAAAAGAGAGGGAATAAAATTCCCAAACGTTATTCTCAATACTCCTTCAAGTTCCGCTTACGTCGGACCCTCAGCTTATGTATATATACCAACATCTCATCACCATTGCTCAATACTCAGAGCTCGCTCTTTCTCTGTGTGTGTCTCTCTCTCTCTCTCTACTCTATCACTTATCATGGCGCTCCGGAAGGCGCTTACCAAACGCCAATCTCACGCTATCAGAGTCACTCTAGCCCCGTCGTCGGTGGTTCTAGAGCACCAAACCATTGTGCCTCCAAATGCTGCCCAGGCAAATTTCCATCGCGAGTATCTCACCTCAACCGGTTCCGCCGATAAAGGCTTTTTCCGGCGTTTTCTTCACCGGCGAGCGCTAAACCAATCGGCGAAGCTCCCGGAATTCCTCACCATACCAGTCGGAGAAAAGCTCCGGGAAAAGCTCAGAGGCATCAACATTAGCAGCGATCGGCTCCGGCTAGCCGGTCTCAGCCCTCCGCTGCCGGATCTTGCCACTCCCGAAGACGCTCTGTACGGAATCTCCGTCAGCGACGCGAAGAAGATTCTGAAGCTTTCTCAGGTGGAGAAGCTAAAAGCGAAGCTGAGGGAGATTCCGGAGAGCTCCATTTCGTACTCGGAGTTTGTTCGGATCTGTGTGGAAGGCTTCGAGGACGAAGAACAAGGTGCTGAGTTTTCGAAGATGCTGGACGAGTCCGGAAATGTCATCGTTTTGGGAAACGTGGTGTTTCTCCGACCGGAGCAGGTTGGTCAGCTTTTTTCCCGGCCATGTCATCTCTCATTTTTCTATAAATTCCTCTTTGTGTTTCTTTCCTTACGCTGTAAAATTACAGAAATAGCCTTGTCATAAACGGCAACTGGGAGGCAACTCAGGCAGAGTTTGTTACTGTGAGTGAGACCGACGTTGGTGGTGTGGAGTTTTGGAGTTTAGTTGGTTTGGTTTAAATTTTCATCACCCTCGACCCTTGTCCTTAACCGTTTCCAGGGGATGGATTCCCTGCTGAGTTGTCGACGATTTAAAAACCATGCAATTGCTGTGGTTTTTGGTGACGTCTGACCACCTTTTTTTTTTTTCTTTTTTCCAGGTGGCAAAATCCATGGAGAGCATAATTTCACAATCCATGGCCATGCCGAACGATCCAAGGAGAAGAGAGCTCCAACAGTTGGAGACGCAAAAGATGGTAATTGACCAAAAAGCCCGGGCCTTGGTCCGGGGCGAGCTCTACTGTGGGTTGGGTTTTTTGTTATTTCAAACAATCAGTGCCATCCGGCTGACTTTTTGGGAGCTGAGTTGGGATGTGATGGAGCCCATTTGCTTCTTTGTGACCTCCATGTACTTCGCTTTGGGCTACGGCTTCTTTCTTAGGACATCCATGGAGCCCACTTTCCAAGGCTTCTTCCAGCGTCGTTTCGAGGCCAAGCAACAGCGCCTTATGGAGGCTCATAAATTTGATGTCCAAAAGTACAAGCACCTCCGCAAAGTGTTTTATCCCAATTCGGATCATTCAGCGTCGTTTTCATCGTGATGAAGGAATGGCTCTTCTTTTGGTGGTGCTGTACATCGTTAAACAGAGTTGTGGGGTCCATACCCTAGGCTTGGGTTTTTTTTTTTTTTTTTGGGTCAAAATACCGTAGGCTTAAGTTAATACAAAAGAAAAATGAAACCAAATTTTACTGGGATCGTTTCACCAAACAAAGCCTGTTGGGTTTTAACCTTTTAAGGACGGTTGGGTTAGTTTCGGATGACGGAGGAACTTTGATCGGTGGTGGTGATGAGGAACTCGGAATCTTGTAAAGAGGTTCAGTTCTCATTGTTTGTGTAGAGTAGAGAGTAAAATATGAAACTTTTGTCAAGTTTTTCTCACTGGCAGGCAAATAGCAAATTAGCAATGGAGGAGGTTTCTTAACTCAAAAGGCGAGCTGTTAATTATTCTGCTTTATAATTAATAATATTATATTATGATGTGTGCGTGTGAAGTTGGTTCTTATTGCCGTTGTATTTTTCATAAGGACCACAAAGATCATAACTTGACCAATAAGGTGCTCTCGAGCTAGTAGATACACACCCCTTTGAAAAGTGAAAGAGAGCTTTGATTAAAAACAAAAACAAAACAAAAAATCTGCAAATAAACTAACGTCAAGTGGTTAGAGAAGGGTATCTTGTCTTTGATTTTTTAAGGCCAACTATAATTCGGGAGCGAATTTGAATACGAGAAATTCAGTTTAGGGGTGAATGTTTTTAACCAATTGAGCTACCCGATAAAAATCAAGTAGATGATAATGCTATGAAGGTAAGCACCCCATATCACCATTTTACAATCGATAATATATTGTATAATATTAACCATGAAAATCTATTATCCTCGTCATAGACAGCTCGTGGCCCAAATCGAAAAGATATGTCATTGGGTATAAGCCCAAAACTTATCTTATTGACCAGAAGAGCCCAAGGCTTTACAACAAGCTGCTTTCTCATTGGGTTCTACTAATTAGCTACTCAAACCCATTAGTTTAATCTAATCTAATCATCACCTCCGATTTCGAAATAATTTTCCAATTTTGCCCTTATATAAAAATATTCTACTTTAGCTTTCATCACATTTTAAAATAAAATAAAAATAAATGCAGATGTCCTTCCACCAGGTGTAAATAGCAATACCAACTTTTTAACTTTATGCTGGAATTGACTATTGAACCACAACTATTGGGGCTCGACCCAACAAAGCCAATTTGGATTTGGGCCGGTTTCAACTTCAAACAATGCCTATTTTCTTTTTTTTAATTTTAATACAAGCAATAGTATTATTCTGCTGAGGAAGCTCCACTAGTTTGTAATGGAAATGGAAATACTCCCACTTGTTAAAGGCCCATGTTTGAAAAAAACAAACAAACAAACCATTACGTCAACGTCAACATTTTCCTTTAGACGAAACAAGAAGGGTTTTGGTTTTTAGTTTTTGTGAGAGAGAGTGTTGCGTGTTCATTTTCACTGCACGTTTCGCTTTCACAAAAGATAGGGGTTGAACGAAGGAAAGCCCAGGACAGGAGGAGTTAAGGATTTCACATGCAGAATAACTTATTCCGTCTCTCCCCGAGAAAAAGATGTTCCAACTCTTATGGCCTTGGCCCTATCAATTGAGTGAAACTCCGAAACAAACATCACTAAGGCTTTTGTTTGTTTGGTACCCGTCACCTTTTCTTTTGTCCTCTCCTAACGTTAACGACGTTGTGTTGAGTAGGAGCACACCACACACACACACACAAACGCACCTAACTAATAAACTTTTGAAATTTTTATACGAAATTCTTATATACATTTGATGTGTATATCCAGAACAAACAGTGAGTGGCCCACTGAATTATGATATTATTGTTATAGCAGATGTGTTAGAGGTACCCTCCCTGATCATCTCATGTCTCCATCACATGATTTATAGACTCTGCCATGCCATTGGCCCGTTGCCAATTTGCCATCCAGTTTCTAATTAGGGAAGCAAAAGACTTTATCAATGTGGGCAAAGTGTGGTCCCAATAATATCTAACAACATAATGCGAGTTTAATGGAGGTCGCTCAAGTCTCAACATATCCCTGATGGAAAATCTCTACCTACCTGCTCTAAGATTTTAACATATGTTTTGGTCAATTTTGACAATAAATTGTATGACAAATAACGTTGGCTGTCAGTCTTACAAAGAAAATCATTTCTGTTATTTATATATCTTGAATCATTTCAAATGCGCAACCAACAAATATATTTATATATATGAGGTCTTTGAGGTTTTGGAGGCCCTGGGGAAGCATATATATATATATATTCGGAGTCCGGGAGGCTACAACCAACAATCCTTCCTTTTATTCCATTGCAACCTTTTTGCATCACTTAAATTATACTTCATCAAGCATCTTTTTCTAACTATTCTAAATACAGCAGTCGGCAGCAGCTAGCAGGCACATCTGCTCTCTCAAATTAAAACTTGAAACCTTCTGGGCCCTATGGCAATGGTGGTATAACTAGCAACCATGTGGGCAACAATGAGGCCCCACCACAACCTGTTATTCTGGTTATTCTGGGCAGACGGAATTTATTAAAACCCAAGTTGCAATAAGATTTGTGGGTTCTGTGTGCTTGGCTAAGACTGAAAGACACAATTTGTATTGGGGGAAGGGGGGAGGAAGAGGGAAGCTTCCTCATCTTCTATGCTTAGCCCGGATTCTCAGCAAAACATTCTCCCTTCCCCAGAAATAAATAGAAATTTTTAATTAAAATAAATAATTTTGAAATTTGAAAGCTACTTACTTCAGTTCATATATAAATAAAACGTTAAGCCAGCATTTACTGTAAATATACATCATATAAAACGGAGCCTGTTTTAATGCAAGTATGAGATTAGGAAAGGAATTTGTTCAACTCAGATTCTGGCAACCCAAAACAGTGACCCGCTTGTCTTCTTATACACTCTTGTTTACAAATACCAAACCAGAAAACATATACGAGTTTATAAAAAAACACAACAATTAGGGTTAAATATATGTAAATGGATTTGGTGCATCAAACATTTTCAGTACAGTTCCACTGAAGCAACTTGGACTGGCATTTAGGGCCCTTTGGGGGCCACGTTTGTTGTGTTTGCTTGCACTTTGCTTTTGCCTTTTTGGTTAAGAAATATACAAATATATATATACACAGTCCATTTGGGTTACTGGGTACCTACCAAAATTATGAATTCCATATGAATAATGGGGTTGGGGGGTATCGCAACTTTGTTGAATTTTCTTTTTAGTTTTGGTACGTTCAGCTTTTTGCTTGCTGGTTTGGAATGATGTACAACCCACCCACCCATTGCCAGTGGTGAGATCCGCTATTCCCTCCGTGCATGTCTGTTTCTGTTTGTAATCTCTCCCAATGACATCTCTTGCTACTTATACAATTAATCCAATCTTATGTCCATTAATCAAGGTATTAGTATTACACCCTAACTTATTGTACCAATGGCAAGGAGCTTACAACAAAAGTAATTAATACGGGTTACCTTACATCTAAGAGCATCTCCAAGGGAAATGTCAAATACCAAACATCAAATTTAAATTTGATGGCTGATGTGGCAATTTGACATATTGCAAAACTCTTTATCCAACCAAGATGTCAAATATACATTTTATTTTATTATTTTTAAAGATAGGTGGGCTCGGTATTTAAGAGTAAAATATTAAAGATGGTTAAAAACTATACATGGAAGGAGAGAAAAGAAAGTGGGCTCAGCATTAAAATAATAATAATAAAAAATAAAAAGACATCTCAACATTTTGGGGTCAATTTTGACAGCAAAAGTGAAGGATGTCAATTCAACTAGGATTTGGCACACGGTTGGAAAGCTTAAAATGTTTTTTTTTTTGGTTAAAACTTGCCATGTTGGAATACATTTCGGTTGGAGATGCTGATGTTATATGTTTAAATCCCCCCTCAACATTTCTCGTACACTGATTCTGATAGCGACTTTTTTCTATTGGGTTTGTGCCAAATTTTACTGTTGTAGAACTATGCCACGTACGTGACAAATGCAAAGGCCACATTGCCACAATAACATGCATGGAGATAAACAAGGCATTTGGCATACAAATAGACAAGGAGGTTATCAATTCAAGAGGGAAATGTATATGCATTCCATTACAATCCTTAAAACATCTGCTTAATTACGCATATGGGTACTTGTGTGCCCTTTTTCAATATCTTTATCCAAAATATTTACAGAATTTCAGGCCAAAATTGAAATTCTTGGAGTCTGCATTTGTTTTTATTACAGGAGTGATACTCTCAAACATGCCAAGTCCAAGGGTGTGCAATTGATTAAATTTTTAAAAAAATAACGCATGTGAATAGAATCTATTTTCTTGTTTGTTCCCTTCTTCAAATAATATTATTTTATCATTTTAATAATGAGATTTTCAACTAATTGCAAAATCAGGAGCTCAATCAAACATGTAATTAAATTAATTTGCTCGTTATCATCATATCCCTCATACGCGAATTGTATAATATAACAATTTGGCTTTATGAAGACAACCTTTGACTGCAATAAGAAAATGTCAAGCGAGTGAGTATGGTACACTTTTCAGAAGGATGTTGATAATTAGTGAGCTTTTGCTGTTTGCTTCGTGTATATAACCCAAAAGAGGAAGAAACATGTAGAGATGGTTCTATAATTCGATGCACCACTTTTTATCAAAGCTTCTAACTCAACATCCAAAAAGTGAATCCAAGCTTTCTTTTGGACTTCACATAAAAACCCAATTATGGTAGTTGGATAACAAGTTCTCCTAACTTACATGTGCAAATTTGAAAATATTTAGCATTCGAGAGTACGAAAATATTTAGAATTTAATAGAAAAAAATGCTCTCACACATACGTAAATGACTGAAGCTAGCTAAATTTGTGCGAACTTGTGCAAATAGGCTTTCTGTTGGATGTCATGCATCAAGTAGTGGTTTTTTGAGTTTTCTTCAGTTGGGTTTTATTTCATCAATTCCTAGAGAAAGAAAATAAAATCATTAATAGCATAGCTATTTAATTAGATAATGGTGAGACCTAAATAAGATTACGGCAGTGGACCTAACCGGGACCATTTTGTACCACTTGGTTAAACTATCCGTGCCGTTGGGGTAAACAGTATTGATCAACGAAAACAACACAAAATAATCGATAAAAAATTGAATTTAATATATATTTTTTCCCATATGTGTTGATGAGCTGTATTCTAACTAATATCTGTAAATCAACCATCTTTTGGAGACAATGATGGATTAGTTTTTGCTTAAATATTATAAACAAACTGTAACACGACCTAATCGGATTAAACAACCGCGAAGGAAAGAAGGTCAAAGTATCAAGAAATTAATAAATACTTGAGCTGAGGATCTATGCAGGTCAGCAAAATACCAAACCTAACTACCCTTCTCAAATTTATGCGCTTGCATGCCCAAAGAAATTCCTGGGTTTTTGGTATTCCCTTGCTTTTGAGGTTTTAATTTGTCTTTGCTTCACGCATCCCATTCAAGTAAGAATTGTTCCAAATAAACAGTACTCTAAAAAATATATACCTTGTTTCAAACTTCTGCAAACATAGATGACTATTATTGGTTAGAAAGTGCCTTTCCTGCCCTATTCCCTTGCCAATGTTCAAAGTAACCCTTAGGATTAGTATATATATTTTATCTCGATCATAATAAAGTGCTAACTTGATGTTTAGGCCACCATGTACAAGCTAAGAATGACAAGAGAAAAATAACTTGTGGTTTGTAACTTCATATTTTGGCTTACATTGTTAATGTTTAAACTTTTTTCGTAATCTTAACGGTGCTTACATGCTTAATATTTAAGCATTTCTCGTAATCTTAACGGTGAGGGTTCGACTATTGTTTTCTAATACATATTATATTTGCTGGGAACCTTTAAATCATAATAATTTAGTCCAATTTTCAGTGTAGAGGTTTGAGGATAAGAATCCACGATTTCTGCATTTTATAGAGCAAAATGTCATGGGAGTCAACATTGTTCAAGTTGAGGGGGGCCCAAGGACCTTATAATGTTGGCTCCCGAGAAACCTGTTGCTGGCTAAGCCTAGAACTGTAGGGCATGACATTCATAACGTTGGGTCACACCGTCACAGTTATATAAAGTTTTGACCAAAGTACATTGGCTGATCAATCAATGAATAAAATTGAGATTTGTGGCCAATAATTTTGAATCTCGGATGAACAGTCAAGCAACAGTACATCTAACTTCGCAAACTTTATTTTATACATTTGCCCACACTAGTAGTAGTATGTGGTTTTGGTTTAATTAATTAATCCTGTTTTTAGTTTTAAAGTAGAATGATAAACTAATCTTAACTTGCATGAAACTTCTCTCATACTTTGTTTTTGGCTCTTTTCAGTGTGAAAAATGTGGCTTAAAAAAATTAAACGTTTCAAAGCCAATACGTTCCACATTTTCCAAACAAATTATTATTTTTCCTTTTGTTTTTGTACGTTCAATTATGTTTTTGGGTATTTCGACCCAAAAAAAATCCAAATTTAAAAAACGGAAGCAATATCCTTTCAAACTTGAAAGCCAAGAAACAGAAACAAAATAAATCGGAATTTTTAAATAAATTTAAGAACATAATTAATATTAAACCATTTTAGTATCTTATTATTATGAAACCAAGCTCATATGTGCGCAATTAATGGCATCAAACATAAAATAAATAAGAAAATAATTACCACTTAAATATAATCCGGCTGAACGGCAATATATTGTTTTAATTGAAATAATGGTGAACTAATCAGCCCGTAAATAATTATGTTTTTTTTGTGTGTCTATATTTTATTGTGATTGTCGGGCATTTACTATTTTCTTCCCTGGAACTGTAATATGCTTCATGTTTTGCAGAGAAATGTTAGAATGTTTTGCTTGAGACTCCCTTAAGGATCTCAGCTACATTATGTAATTTCCTTTTTCACTAATGAACAATATCCAGATAATTATGCTTATAAATCACAATTTCTTTAAATAAATTACCAACTAACTATTTCTCCAGTAGATAAATATAGTGGTATATGTTTCCACTTGATCAGAATAAGTCTTAGGTTCGATACATTAGTTTACACCGATCATCAATTATTATTTTAAATAACATTCATCAGATAGGGTGTTGTATAGGAGAAATTTTTATACGTTCTGGTACACCATGTGGCTGGTGTACCATCTAATAAATATAGGACATGGGGAATTATTGTCTAACTTACTGCATTTCTTTTTATAACATATGGCGAACTGTATTGCAAATATTTCATATGTTTTTGTCTATTGGATGGTACACCAGTCATGTGGTGTACCTGGAACACCAAAAAATTACTCGTTGTATAGCTACAATAGAACACATCGGCCATACACTTTAATACGTCAATGGCCCCTAAATTCAACGATTGTGACCATTAAGATTTCGCGAATTAGGTTACCAATAAATTCAACATAAATGGCCATATCGTAAGGGTTGAGGATTTGGATGCCAAGACATATTGTCTGACCAAATATTAGTGAAAGCCCTGACAAATTGCCATGTTTTTCTTCCTAATAATTTAACCTAACACTAGAAGGAATGGGTTTGAATAGTTTACAACATTTTTTTAAATTTTTGTTGTTGATTATACAACGTTAGAACAGAGTCACAGGAAGAAGAAAAAGTCTTATCATACAGTCGCTTACAAGTAATAAATTCTCAAATGTGAAATGTAATGTGTACGGTCAAGATAACAATAAATGATGCATCACCTTTAAATAAAATAAAATAAAATAAAATTGAAGCATATGAATTTTTGTTTTTGCTAATTAAAAACTTGGTTAATCCACATATTGCGGTGTTGAACCGTGGATGACCTGATCCACTGACATTATAGAAAACGAATAATCGATACGAATTTCCTTAGTTTATACTTTAGACATAAATTAAAAGACCCTTTGAGAAATTGAGACATTAAAAAAAAAAAAAAAAGAGATTAGCAACGTTGAATGGGGCTTATCGTAATTCTGCTCAACATGAAGGTCGGTTTCCCATTCCGAATTTTCTAATTATAAATAAGAATAATGAAAAACTAAAGAAATTAAAAAAAAAATCCTAAACCAAAAAGATTAATAAAATCATCAGCTGCACCCACCCCACCCAATCCATATGATTTTGAAGGACCTATTCTTCCCCTTCTTCTTCTTCTTCTTCTTCATCGTCTTCACTGTCACTGATTCCGTGTTTCGCCTTTCGCCTTTCTGAAAGAACAAAGCTTTCAGTGGCCGTGCGAGACATTTAAAGCTCCTTGTTTGATTCAGTCTACGAAAGTAGCATTCTTTTTTATTTTATGTTCTCAAATACCGAACACCCACACTCTTATCTCTCTCTGTTTGGTGCTTTCAAATCGAAGCACAAGGGGCCTCTCTCATATTTATTTCTCTTCTATAAGAGAAATATATTTTTTCTAGATTAAATTATTGAGGCGATTTGAAATGCAGAAGAGCCAGCGATTTTTCTGGGTTTTAAAGCCGATCGGAAAATCGCCGGCGATTTGATGGAATCGATGCCCTTAGTATTAGAGTTTCCTACATTTCATGGAGGTAATGATACGGTGCCGTCCATGTACCTTTCTCAGATTCGGTTCTAAGCTACGAGTCGCCGTCGCTATCCTCAAGGTGAGCTCTCTCAGGTTTTCATTTGTCACTTATTTTCTGGTTAGAAGAATTTGGGGTTTAAGTTTTGTTTTCTCTTACAAATTTCAGTTAAAAATTTCTTGTTATGCTTGGTTTCTGAGAAATTTCGGGAAGAGAGGGAAAAATTTGGGATTTTGGCACTGCACTGACCCTAAATCAGTTGTTTGTTATCTGGTTTCTCATTCTTTTTTTTTTCCTGGGGACCCTAACGGCAGATTTGGGCTTCTGGTTAAGGGAAGCAACTGTCTTTTAGTACGTGATGGATTTATTGCTTTTGCTGTTTCCACTTTCGAAGCTATTTCCTCTTGCTTGTTTCTGCTTCCAATTAGTTTTTTTTTATTTCCTTTTCTGGAAACTGTTTATTAGTGCTTGAGGGGGAACATTTTTGTTCCTTTTTTTGGAATAAATTTCAGCTGATCTGTAGGTTGGGTTTGGCCAATAGTTAGTGTTAACGTTTTTTTTTAGGTTGAAGCAGATTTGGGTTGCTGGACCAAACTGTGCCATCTCCGTTGATGTGCTCTTAGGATTGAGACACTTTGTATTTGATTTTCCATATTATTATGAGACTAAGTTTGTTAGATCTGCTCTAGAATGGTTGATTTTTTTTCCTGTCCACCTTGTGCGTGAACAGTAAGTTTGTTGAAAACCAAGGTCTTAAGTTTGCACATTTTCATCACATTAATGGTTCTTTTGTTTTGTTGTGCTTTAGGTTATATTGCTAGTGATATGGTTGGAAACTAGTAATGCACAATCCCAAGAAAACACACTTCAAGGGCAGGATCCAGAATGGTTGTCCGAGAGTGTTGCTTCACATTCCTGCATCCATGACCAGATACTTAAACAACGGAGGCGACCCGGTCGCAAAGTGTACACTGTTACCCCCCAGGTGTACGAGGGGTCTGGTATATCACAAGCCCTTCAACAAAAAGGTAGGGCATTACTTGGAATTTCCAAGTGCTCGGTACAGCAGAAGGATGTAAAACGGCCTATTAGAATATATTTAAATTATGATGCTGTTGGTCACTCGCCTGATAGAGACTGTCGAAATGTTGGTGATATTGTTAAGGTGGGTTTAACATCAAATTGGTAAATTCTGAATGTGTACATTGTTGACAACTATACATAACTGATGTTGGAATTGATTTCTTCGTTTTTCTTGCAATTCCCCTCCCTATCAGCTTGGGGAGCCTCCTGTGACATATTCTGTTCTTGGTTCTCCTTCTTGCAATCCTCGTGGTGATCCTCCAATTTCTGGTGACTGCTGGTATAACTGCACTTTGGATGATATAGCTGGGAAGGACAAACGGCAGCGCCTTCGCAAGGTTAGATTGTACTTTGTTATTCTTCTGTCATATTTTTCCCACTTTGTACATCATGTAACCTTTGTATATCGTTCACTGCTTCATGTCTCTGGGTTTTGCTTAATCAAACTTCGTCTATGTCAATGTGCATAGGTGGATGACTTTATTGTCAGTAATACATATTGATGTTACTCATGCTGGGTAAGTATGCATGAAACTTATTTTCGGAGGTATTTAAATGCAGGCTCTAGGGCAGACAGCCGACTGGTTCAAGAGAGCCTTAGCTGTTGAACCTGTGAGGGGGAATTTGCGGTTGAGTGGGTATTCAGCATGTGGCCAAGATGGAGGTGTGCAGCTGCCACGTCAATATGTTGAAGGTATCTTTTATTGCAAATTGGGTGTTATTTTCCAATGTCACTGTGTGACTTGATTCTGGTTTTTAGTAGCAATTCTTGACATGTCCACACACGCAAGTATCCAAGTAACCATAATGTTGATCTTTTTCCAGTGGGCGTTGCTGAAGCAGACCTGGTTCTTCTCGTGACAACAAGACCTACCACTGGAAACACTCTTGCATGGGCAGTGGCTTGTGAACGTGATCAATGGGGTCGTGCAATTGCAGGTAATTCATTCATTGAGCACTGTTTCCTATTGGAATAGTCGTGCCTTCCTTGCAATAGAAATCAGAATTGATTGTATCTTTTTCTTTTTTTGGGATGTAGGACATGTAAATGTTGCTCCTCGCCATTTGACAGCAGAAGCAGAAACTCTACTTTCTGCTACTCTCATACATGAGGTCAGTTGTCTTGTAATGAAATTAAGAAAACATGGGATGTAATTTCTTACTGATACGAATGTGTGATCTTTTCCAGGTTATGCATGTTCTCGGTTTTGATCCCCACGCCTTTGCTCATTTTAGGGATGAGAGGAAAAGAAGGCGTAGTCAGGTAAAGGCTACTACTAATGCTTCAAAATGCTCCTTCACAACAACGAGAAATCTATGTCCAAACTATCTGCTGCTTCACTGTTGTTTGGGTATGGAAAGTTCTTTGGCACCAAAATGTTACTTGTTATCAATTTTCAGGTTACAGAACAAATCATGGATGAAAAGCTTGGGCGTATGGTGACCCGTGTGGTGCTTCCACGTGTTGTCATGCATTCACGATATCATTATGCGGTAAATTTCAACTCTCTTTGTTATGCATGGAATTGTGTGCTGCTTGAAAACTATTTTGAGACATAGTGTTGCTTTAATTTCTAATATTCTAAAACCAGAGCACCAAAAAAATGGTTGAAGAATTTCATAGAAAATAATGGTCCAAGACTAATCTTCTGGCAGGCATTCTCTGAGAATTTCACTGGTTTAGAGCTTGAAGATGGGGGAGGACGCGGCACATCAGGTTTTTTACTTTAAATGTTTCTGTGTGTAATCGTGCATAAATGCATACAATCATATGCTATGCTGTGCTTGGCAAGATTTTATGGAAGACTTATTATATAACATGAGGAACAATATTCAGGGTAGTGTAAAATGCCAAAACAAAAAATAACAGTTGATATATAATAAGAACTGTACCAGATGTGTTTTTTCCCCAGTGATACCAACAGAGTTGTCATAGTATTTAGAAGTGTAATAACGATTGTACATCTAATTACTTTCAGGGTCACACTGGGAAAAAAGACTTCTAATGAATGAAATTATGACGGGTTCAGTGGACACAAGATCCGTGGTTTCAAAAATGACACTGGCGTTATTAGAAGATAGTGGATGGTACCAGGCTAATTATAGTATGGCGGACCATCTTGATTGGGGCCGCAACCAAGGAACTGAGTTTGTTACCTCCCCTTGCAATCTCTGGAAGGGGGCATATCATTGCAACACAACACAATTGTCAGGTTGTACATACAACAGAGAAGCAGAGGGTTACTGTCCAATTGTAAGTTACAGTGGTGACCTACCCCAGTGGGCACGCTATTTCCCACAGGCTAACAAAGGTGTGGTGTTTTTGCATTTGTAATCTATTGCATTATATTTGAAGTTGTTAATCTGCATCCCATTGTTTTGGGTATTAAAATATCTATAAGCCTTAATAGTTGGTTTGAGACTTGATGTGAATTATGTTATCTTATGACCATTGCAGGTGGGCAGTCCTCACTGGCTGATTATTGCACCTATTTCGTTGCTTACTCTGATGGATCATGTACTGACACTAACAGTGCACGACCACCTGACAGAATGTTGGGTGAAGTACGAGGAAGTAACTCTAGGTGAGATTTACACTAGGAACGTTTCTTTCCCATGGACATGTTGGTTGCAGTTAAAAATAGCCACATCTTGCTAATGATTATTCTTCTTTGTCACTTGTAGGTGTATGGCTTCATCCTTGGTACGTACTGGGTTTGTACGGGGTTCTATGACCCAAGGAAATGGATGCTATCAGCACAGATGTGTTAATAATTCATTGGAGGTATGCTATTTCAGTGGTCGTGTTCTTTTTCATCTGCTGTAGTTTATCAGGTGCACATGGGTGTCATGGTGAACTTATCAACCATAAATTGACAAGCAGCATCTTTATATTTGAACATGCTTCATCTTGTCTTTTATCACTTTTTTAATTGTTTATTTATTTTCAGGTTGCTGTGGATGGTATGTGGAAAGTATGTCCTGAAGCTGGTGGACCACTTCAGTTCCCAGGATTTAATGGTAATCATACTGTTCTATTGATTGTTTTTTCTTCTTAATCTTGTTATGTGTATTTCAACATTGGTTAAAATTTGAAAAATGTTCCTTCTTTTAGGTGAATTGCTATGCCCGGCATACCATGAACTCTGTAGTACAAGCCTAGTTCCTGGGACTGGGCAATGTCCAAAATCATGTAATTTCAATGGAGATTGTGTTGAAGGAAGGTGCCACTGTTTTCTAGGGTTTCATGGTTCCGAATGTAGTAAACGTGAGCTCCTAATTTCCTCTTTGCCCTTCTTTATAATCAGCACATGAGATGCAACATTATACGAAGTTAGGTTTTGAATTTATGATCTTTGCAGGCACCTGCCCAAGCAACTGTAGTGGACGTGGAAATTGCCTTTCTAATGGGCTCTGTGAATGTAAAAATGGATACACAGGCATTGACTGCTCCACTGGTAATGCCTTTTGTTTTTTTCCTCTCTTTTTTTCCCTGTCTAATACTGCACACCGTGTCAAGGCTTGTGTACAATGGCTGCTAATATTATGCAATTTTCTGTTCTCTGATAACGTTGCTCTTGCATGTATATGTCATGCAGCTGTTTGTGATGAGCAATGCAGCCTTCATGGAGGTGTCTGTGATGATGGAGTCTGTGAATTCCGATGCTCTGACTATGCAGGCTACTCTTGCCAGAACAGCACCATGCTGCAATCTAGTCTTAAAGTTTGTAAAGATGTGCTGGAGAATGTCAACTCTGGTGCTGGTCAGCATTGTGCACCCAGTGAACCAAGTATATTGCAGCAGCTAGAGGATGTAGTGGTCATGCCCAACTACCATCGTTTGTTTCCTGGGGGTGCTAGGAAACTTTTTAGCATCTTTGGCACCAGCTACTGTGATATGACTGCGAAGCAGCTGGCTTGCTGGGTAAGTTTCCTCTCACTCCACAATACAACCTTTTCTTCTCCCTTTGTCAAGAAACATTTGTTATGTTTATCTGCTTTGACTAAGAATATGACCATGTAATGCCAGATCTCAATTCAAAAGTGTGACAAGGACGGGGACAACAGGCTCCGCGTATGCTATTCGGCTTGTCAGTCGTATAATTCGGCATGCGGAGCTTCACTAGATTGCTCGGACCAAACCCTGTTCAGTAGTAAGGATGAAGCAGAAGGTCAATGCACAGGGTCTAGTGAGATGAAAACATCATGGATTAGCAGCATATATAGTTTGTTTTCAAGTAATAGTTCCTCAAAAGGGACGTCTGTAAAAAATAGGCAGCTCTAGTATTTACTTTTGATTTTTTGTTTTTTTCTTGTAATTTTTTAGGGTTTCATTTTAGGAAAAGGTGGCATTTTATGCTGTGTCTTAGATGTAGGTTTTCCTTCTGCAGGGCCCAATAATCATTAAAAAAAAGTTGGGCCGGAAGGCGAGAGTTGTGGCTTTCAAAGATGAAAGCCGCTTGTAGAGAAAATTGGAAATGCAGGAAATGCAAGGTGAGTAGAAAAAGAAAAGGAAAAAAAAAAAAGAGGAAGAGTGTTGTTAAGTTGCTTGCACAGTTGTTTTGTTTGTTAGGCCGAAGGCCTTGAAATTTGAAAGAGAAAAAAAAGCCTTGTATTTCTTGGTTTATTGTGTTCTTATCTTTATAGTTGCTTTTAGTTAGTTTCAAAGAAAAGTTGGTCACTGCGCCGTCGTTTTAATTACTTGAATAACAATTATACTGCGTGGTATGGTTGGAGAAGAAAGTGAGAAACAAGACATGCAAAGATTTCAAACCCACACGTTTGCAATTAAGAATTTATGTTAACCAAATCAAGGATATGCAAATAAAATAAACAGATTATGGTTATCAATCAACATCATTACCATTGCTTGTTTAGTTGGTGGAGGACTGGAGGTGCCAAGATTCTTCCAAATTAACTAGGAATTGCCTTCCCATCCCATCCCATGCATGCGATGCGACCACCACAATTAGCCAGCTTATTATTCTCATATTAAATTAACCATTTGTTAATTAATTCACTCACCAATCCGATCCAGCCAGAACCTATTAAACTAATTACAAGTTACAACAACAACAATCTATTATTTCAAATCCAACTGCTAATTAACAAAACCTTAATAATAATCTTAAACCAATAAAATCATATCAATTAATTAATATAACCAATAAGGACCTTCCATTCCATGCGCTATCTAAGAATTTATACCAATGTAACGGATAATTACTCTACTCAACTAGCTTATGATGACCCGGTTGGGCAAAACGTAATCAAGTAGTCCGACCCGGCACAGGTACAAGTGCTGGAAGCGTCATCATAAGCGTAACTATACGCTGTGGGGCATGCAGTCTTGAACATCACCGAGTACTGAGTTGGGGAACAGGTCTGAGGCGTCGCGTGGTCCCCGGTGCAGCAAAACTCCGGCGCGTTAAACGCCGCGCACGCGCTCCTGCACGCCACCACCTTACCCGAATCCGTCACCCGAAGCTCCGGTGGGCAGTTGCCATTCAAGTCGGCCACGCATCCTGCGTACTGGCAGTCGCCGGTTCCTCCGTATGCCCTCAGCCCCATGGCCACATTGTAACCGTCCACCAAGCTGACGTCATAGAAATCCTTGTCACCCGAGGTCGAACCTATCGTGAACTCCGCCAAGGTAACTGGGGGTGCGCCGCCCCCGAGGCATTTTAGCGAGCCGCAGTCGCCGGTGAGGCATTTGCCGTTTCCCGAGTCGTCGAAGTTGCAGCCGGTTCGGGCCCAGAACCTGCCGGACCATCCCCGAGGGGCCGTGAGCTGGACGGACGAATCCGGCGCCAAGGCGAAACCGCCGTCTCCGAGAACTGCGGCGCCGTTTCCGGAGAGTGTGCCGGGCCAGACTGTGTAGGTGCAACGGTTCTGGAGCGTGAAAACGGTTGCGTAGACCACATTGCCTGCAGCTGGATTAACAAGAAGAGTAATAACATTAACCCAAAAACAAACAAAACAAGTTTAGATTACGTTAATAAATATAATTAGTGTAAGTAGTTGATTAAGAGGCAATTAGGTACGTACGGTACCTAATGAAAAGAGAAGAAGAAGAAGAGAGAGCTTAAGCTTGGAGGTGAACATGGCCATAACTGGAAAACAAGCCAAGACTGGGTGCGGAAGTTACAAACTTAATTTGATTTTTGATGCTCAAAGCTTTTGCTTGGCGATTGGTATTTATATTTGCCTCAGCTTAAATTTTGGCATTATAATTTCGTTCCTCTCTTTCCGTGATGAGCATAAGATAGTGGGGGTGTTTTCCGGTGCGCGCAAGCATTTCCTGTATTTGCGGAATGCAGCAATGGGTGGCCGCCACGTCATCAAGTTAAAGACGGGCCATCATTCGCACCACTTTCTTTCCAGTTTTATGAGGGAAAGAATTTTGTGGTTGGATTTGGTTGATCGAGGGTGTAGATTAATTACTGTGGGGGAAAGCATTGCGTAATTTATTTTTTCTTGCTAATTTGGGTAAGGGATGATAAAATATTGGTGTGGCACGTGACGTGGCAGGTAGGTTGGAGTATCGCGTCACGTGACAAGGACGGTCCCTCGGCAATATCAGATCACATAAAACAGCAACGTGGCAAACATCATCAATCGCACGACCTCCCACTCCCACTCTCAGTCCCTTAGTTTCATAATAAAATGCCACAATCTTTTTACACATTTTGGCGTGGTGATTTGGTTAAATAAACACAATCTTTCACTTGTAATTAATTTTCCTTTGAATGAATGTTTCTAGTGTTTCATGTCCTTCTTTTCCAAGCCAATGTTTCTTAAGTAAGGATTTGCTAATACAAAATTAATCAAACCATGTTAACACTAACTTATTTCTTGTTTCTCTCACATCTCTTATTCGGCAGCACAAAAGGAATGCTAATGAGATCATGTGCGTAAAAAAGGAAAGAGAGGTAAGAAGGACTCAAACGGTTGGCCAATTAAACCAGCTTTTCCTACAGCGTTAAGCTACCTACCAGCAATAATCTTGAAAAACTAACAACAATCAAGCAGGCCCCGTTACATGTCTAAACTTCAAATAGATATGTTGCTTTTGAAAATGAAATATGGAAAGTAGCTCCGTCGCTTTAATCTTTGTACTTATTTATGTTTGGTGCCTTGGAATGAATTGGATAGTGTGACATTTCGAGGACTAGCGTGCTCCACCCAATACCAATTAAAGTCTTGGCTTCACATGTCTGGTTGTTAAAGTCAGGATGGTTCCAATTTGCATCCCTATTTATTTCTTGACATAATTTGTGTTCTGTATGTATATGCACACAAGTACAAATCCACCAAAAAGTTAGAAAGACAGAAAGCTGCTCACACAAAAAGGTTGATAAGATTCCTACCCATTGCTTCACTCAATTAATCTCTACGACTACTAGTTTAACACCAGCATTGTCTTTTGCATAAAGTTGATCAGAACCAACCCCCAACCTCTCATTTGTTTGATTTTCTGTTGATATGATCTCCTAGTTTACAATTTGTCTCATGACAGATCACACTTTGAACCTCATCACAGCAACATAAGATTCAAGGCTGAGATGTTTGAAAATTTGTCACTGAAGACTAGTTAGAAGTCTTCTTTTTGTAAAGTGAAACTGTGATGCTGCTAGGGTTAATTATGGGCTGCAAAGGAAGCTTCAAGCCATAACCATTGACGGCTAAAAGAGCTCAATTTGAAGCTCTGTTTCAATTTGATGGCAAACACACAGGTGCAACAAATATAGGAATAATGAAACATTCGCAAAACACTTCAAAAATGTGCTGTTTTTCTATTCACTTCTTGGTCTATTGCAAACACAAGTTGCTTTAACAAAGTCTAAAATTGGCATCGGTTGGATTTCAAAATAAGTAGCTGTAGCAAGGTATGCACATGATAAACCGATGTATATTTTAAACCAGACGGTTGAAAAAATGGTAAGGTAAATGAGCACGACAGTCAAAACAACTACCAACATAAAATTTACCGAGCACTTCAATGTGGACAGTTCCTCTTCGCCTCCTCCTCCTCCTCCTCCTTCACTAGGGAAATGGCCTCGAGTATTGAAATCAGAGAGTAAGTTGTCCTTGAGCTGGAATGTGTCGGTTAACCAAGAAGCTGCATCCGCGATAGACTCTGGGATGTCTTCGATAGGGATACGGCGAACATGAATGTGAACTTCTGAAGGATCCACGCCAAACGCATTGTCCATAAATGAAGGGCATTGATTCTTGTATGCGATTGTCAAGTCATAAACTGCACCACAATTTAGAATATGAAGGCACATATAAATATAACAGGAATGGAATGTTAAGACAAGATAAATTGGAGAGAGAGAGAGAGAGAGAATGGGTTACAAACACATAATTTCCAGAATACCAATAAGAGAGTGGAAGTCTTGTGTAAATAACCTGCATCCAAAGAACTTCTTAGAGCTTCCAAGCAAGCACAAAAACCTTTCGTTCTTGGAAGCAGGACATGTGACAGTACAGGAAGTCCAGTTTCAGCAGCAAATATCTGACTCTTTTTGCATTTTTCTTCACTGTATACAAAACAAGGGGGTAAAAAACAAAACAACTAAATATCTACGTACATTAATCTCTTAAAATGAATAACGAAGAATATTTTGAATGCACCATAAAAATTTGCAAGTTGGAAATATGCCTTATGACAGTATGAGATGAAACCAATGTTAGAAAGGTGACTGGTGAATGTAGAAATGGGGTCCAAAGGTAACTCAGTGCAGAGAAGTGCAGCAAAATTAGGCAATACTGTGGGTTTCAGAGAATAGGATTCTAAAAAAATCTCATTGCAGAACATAAACATGAGAAAGGATTCTCAAACTCATTGTCAACTGTCAAAACTGTGAAACTAACAGTCTTAAGTTCAAACAATATGGATTTTCTTTTGCTGAAGTTAGAAATAGAAGCAATGGAGGTCAAATAATCTTGAATATGATAAATTCAATATAATAATCTGAAAATACATGCACATAGATTGATAAGAAAGGCAGAGGGGGGGTAATAAGCAGTACTTATAATCAGTTCCTTCAGGAAAAATGGCGAGCCACAGAGGATCTGCAGGATCAGCAAAGGACGAAAGCAATTTGCGCATAACCGGTTCATCAACTTCCCACTTCCTCTTCAAAGGGATAAACTCCAAAACATGAAAGCCCCAACCGAAGACAGGCAGCTTCATGAGGCTGCTCTTGAGGACATATTTGATGTGGCCGAGGGACCCTTTTCGCAATGCAAGATCCCACAAGTACATCCAATCAACCTCAGTTTTATGATTTGCAATGAGCAGAGTGCGTTCTTTCGGGGGCACGGTGTCACCAGTAAAAACCACTTTGGTCCCATTGATCTTTTCAAATAGGAAGGGCCACAAGGCCAGCCAAACACCAAAGAGGAGGGATATTGCTTTTCTGCTGCAATGTATGCTCAACAGGCGCAAAATTACAGCAATGATAGGCGCAAAGCACACAAGAATCATGAAAGCAGTAGAAAGAAACACTACTAAACATATCACACCCCTCACAACTCTAAGTGGAGTTAAGGGCCTGTGCTTCAGTTTACTATCAGGTTTCAAGGGACTGCAAACATCCATCTCGTTCCAGGAAAAACCTCCCTCAATGCAGCTGCAATATTACCAAAATATGTCTTTAAGAAAGGGAATTTACTTTCCATTTCCCTTAAATAAACATGAAAAAAGAAACACAATAATAAACATGTACATGAACGAATTATGAGATATTCTAAACTAGTCATGCAGAGGTTTCGAACTCGGGTGCAATAGGAAGGGCACACTGCTTCCGCCAATTGGCCTAACCCCACATTTGCACATGAACGAATTATGATTGACGTGATCAAGAATGTTGGTTTTCCTTTTGAGACATCGATGCCATTCTGGTTATCCAGGGAGGTAGATCAGATGCCTCCCTGAGATTTTGATGTTTCAATTTCAATCATATAATCACGAAGGAAAATAAAAAAAAAAGGGACAAACGTAAAGACGATTTCCAGAGACGCAATTGCAACAAGAAGGACAACAACCATAACCTTAAATCTGCAGACAACAAAATAATGTTGTTACCTCATGCCAATGTAGATTTAGAGAGAAGTTTTTGCTCCGAGAACGAAGAGTACATTTGTGTTGTTGTTGGGTAGAAGGCAATAAAAGATCAGCGTGTAGAATAAATGCCAAAAATAATAATAATAAGGGATTTATATACAAGAGATTGGTGCCTTCATGTACACAAAAAAATGATTGCCAAAAATAATAAAAAGCCATTTATAAATATTGGATTGCATTCCTTCATATATAGCATAGCCAATGCAAAAATTATCATAAATAGGCAACGCTGGGCAAAAGTGCGAATATGGAAGTATTATCACACGGCAAACAAGTGCAGCACAGACATGATTCATTCATTCACTATTTGTTCTAGAGAACGAGTCAAACCTAATAAAAGCTAGCTGTTCCTGTTGTTGCCAAAACAAAAAGGCTAAGCACTCTTAAAATTTGTTGGATATAATTAGGTTGGGTTACACCTCTAATCATTATATTATTAAAACTCATAAGAATTAAATAGATAAATAAACCAATCTTAGTTTGCACTACTTCTACTCCAATTCTGGAGTGTTGATGTTGGTGAACGGAGTGTGACGGAAGATTGACGGGTAAGTGGGCCGCATCGCTGAGTTGAGCAGCCTGGTGGATAAAATTGTAAAGCCCATCGTGGCCTAAACTACATTTGGATTGGCTTAAGATGGTTAAGGCAATTACCAAAGAAACTTGGGAGTTTCACTAAAAAACCCAAAATGGGTGTTGAAATTATAAAAAAAACCGAAGTACTATTTAAACATATAAACGCACCCAAAACCCATCATTACACACACTCAAAACCCATTTATAAACACACCCAAAAAGTTGACTTTGGGGTTGATTTTGGGTGTGTTTCTATGTTTAAATAGTGCTTTGGTTTTTTTATAAATACATGTCTAGGATTTGGTTTATTTATAAATTTATAAAGAAACTTATCTTCAAATGAATTTTATATTTCAATTACAGTATTAAATAATATGTATTTTTTTTAATCAATGGCGAGATGGTTCAAATTTGAAACCAAACAAAGAATTAATAATGTCCAAGCCATTAAAATATCTAGCAAAAACATATAGTAAGCTCCCAAATACAAGTTTGTATATTTTTATACAATGCTAGTTATTAAAATTTATTTACCAAGAATGAGAGAAGCTATGAATCGAAAAACTTATATAGCATAATCAACTACTTCCCCTAGTTAATTAAGATTTGAAGGTGGAACTATGTAATTTTTTAATCCCTATGTGTTAGTAAACACATCATAAATCAGCACATAAGGTGGCACTAGAACTATAGTGGAAAATTAGGTCAAACTCTCACATTCCCCAAAGTGCATTCGGGTTCAATTTACGTAGGAGACAATCTTGAAGCACATCAGAATATAATATAATACTCTTCTCTACCCCTCCCTAACGAATGATGAAACACATCGGAAATCAGAAATTAGAATCATTCAATACTCATTCCTTATAAGTAAACATGCTAAATTTATACAAATACATGCCACTTAAAATGGGAAAAATATAATCATGGCAATGAAGGAGAACATCAAGTAGCCAATGGAGGCGATAAATGCATGACGATGTTGATGAAGATTGATAGAGGTAATCAAGGTACGAGTTAACGAGATCTCCTCTACATTCGGCGCGCGGCAGTTGTGTATCTGGGTATAATCTGGGTTTCTTCTCTCTCTTCTCGTCCTCTTTGTGTTGGGCCGTTGTTATTGAAGTTGGTGGACCTAGAACACTTTTGTTTTGGGACAGGTGTGTTTTTGTTTGTCTTTCTCTTTTTGGCCCCAATTATTTCACCAAAATTGTGCCTGATATTATGATAACATTATTTTTAACAGGATGTCACGTCTTGGTTTACCATATTAGTTTTAATGACCAGAATATCATATCAGTGACGGCATGTCGTCGGTCATTGGTCAATCCAAAACTCAACAGTAGAACTTTTCTTGCAGAATGGACAAAGTATCAAATTCGTATAATTCTAAGTTTGGTTCTCAGGCAGGCGGCACCTTCCTCCTTCTCCTCCCTCATTTCATTTGATTGACTATTCAAATGGAAGTTTCAAGAATCCAAGAATAGAGTCTTCTTCTTTGAACATTTACTTTTATTGAGGGAAAAAGATATATATATATATACATATATATCATATTCACAATTAATCTCTTTTCCACCTAATATATTTTGTTTGATAAAATACAAACAAAATATGTAAATAAAATCTCGAAGGCAGAACCTCCTCAGCTACTAAAGATTGACTTACAAATTAACAACGTTTTTCCTTGACAATGACAACCTCCCGTTCATGCTTGCTTAGGGTTTGACTCCGAACCAGAACCCAAATGCGTGCCCAAACTCTCCACTTTGCCCACATTTGAATTTGTCAAATACATCTTCACGTAGAACTTCAAGAAGAGCAAAAGAATGGCGCCGTTGAGCACCGAATTGCAGACCCAAGCGCCCATCCCATTGCACCCGCCTTTCAAAATGTGCAGCGAAAGCACCCCAACATGGCAAACCAAGTTGCAGCCGAGCAACACCACCTGGCAATTCACCACGAACGGGAAACAGGCGCCGGGTAACCCGATTGCGGTCCAGAACCGGTACCCGTAGACCACTGAGTAAAGCAGAGTGGTGGAGAGTATGGCCAGGACCTGAAACGACTGAGAGAACTCGAGCCAGAGGAACGACATGAAGATGAGGATCGACTGGTTGAAGAGGTGGAAGAAGGTCAGCCTACGGCGGCCGAGGACGGTGAAGAACGTGCGGAACAGGTGGAGGAACCGAGAGAGGTAGAAGACGTAGGACCAGAAGAAGACGCGACCCGAAGGGCGGGTCCCGAGCGGGAAGCAGAGGAACCACTGGAATGGGGTGGTCTTGGTGCGCCGCCATAACCAGCGGGTGTCGCGAATCTCGGCAGAGGCGGAGACCAGGATGCCCGCGAAGATGACGGCGGAGATTAGGGCCATGCCGAGGCTATGCACGGCTGGAATTATGCCGAGTGGGACGGGGCGTCGGCGGCGGAAGACGGTGAGGATGAGGTGGAGGGTGGTGGCGACGGCGATGTAGGCGGGGATGGCGGTGAAGAGGAAGGACCAAGTGGAGCCCCATGATTGGGTGGTGCTCCATCGGAAGTTTACGATTGTTGGATGCTCCGATAGCCAGTACTTGATGCTGTGCGTCATGGGTTGCTTCTCATGTGTTGGATGAAATGCGAGAATGAATATAGAACTGGAGATGATGTTGAACAAAAATCTGGAGGCTAAGAAATGTTTTATGAATGCGGGCGGATGGCGTTGGAAATAAAAGGCAATTTGATATAGATGGGATTTTGCTGAACGAATTGAGAAGTCAGCTCAGCGGATTATAAAAGGAGAGAAAAAATGGTGTGGACTGCGGAAGTTTCTTTCTTCGAGTGCTTTTGTTTTTTGTTCCGTTTTTATGCCAACCATTATTATCAACGCAACGCACCGCCAATAATTAAATCCCAAAGCCATTTTTGTTATTTTACATTTCTCTAGTCTCTAGAGAAGGATTTGGGACCCTGCAATAATAAACCCATTAGAGCGTGTCTCCTGTAGAGCATGAGTTACACGACTATTTTGAAACTTTCTGAGGTGAAAAAAATATATGCTTGTTTGGACTTTAGAAATGCGCCCCTTTTTTTCTTTTTTTTTAATAATTCAAAAAGATGAAATATCAATCACGAGGACAATAAAATTCCATTTGCGACAGAAGATATTTTGCACATAAATTTGACGAAAGTGATTGTGTATAGATATTTATGAAAAGGCTTAGGCACAAAAGCACATGTGGCCAATTTCAAATCACATTTCTGCATCTAGATTGTTTACTCCAGATAATAAGATCCACTAGAAGCCCACCATTGGTATGGTAATTGAAATCGTGAGCTGTCCACCCGCTTTTCATTTTGTGTGGAGAAGGAAGCCTGTGAAGCGCAGGGTTGTAGTCAACATGTCAAATCAATACCGAGGTCTTGAGATTATGAAATAAGTAATTGTTCCAAATCATTACACTAGTGGATTATTTGCTTTTATTTTTCTTCTTTTACATGGCAATTTTGTTATGGTTCACTATGAACTTTTGGAAAACAAAAAAAATTGAGAATGAAGGGATTCGAATTTAGGATCTTTCAACATTAGAAAGAGAAGTAACGTTGAACTACAAGTTAGTTGATAAATTTACTATGAACTTTAAATCTTGACATGATGAAACTAAAAATTCTTCACATGACTTACAATAGTTAACAAATAAAGTCAAATTGAAATAAAATGTTTTTTTTTTTTTTTTGGGTTAGAATCAAATTTTATTAGATATAAGTCAAAAGCCGGTTACAACAAAGTGAGCTTCATAAAAGAATTCGACGAACGACAACACAAGAAGGCATAAAACCTACTACATCATAAAACTTGAAGATGACATAAAGCCCAGAAAAGCAAAGGGGACACAAAAGGCAGTGAATACAGAATAGGGAAATGTCACACCACCCATAACCACACAGCAGCATAATCAACACAAGCCCACACCCACCATAGAGGAGCTAGTAACCAATGCTCGAGACAGAAAATGGTGGTGGACAAGCCACCAAAACTACAAAGAGCGATACCATAATCCAAGCAATAAGTGACATAAGCACTTTAAAAGCAACCCCAACTGCATAAGAGTCACCAAGGAGAGGAGACGCTCGTGTGGTCGAGGCGCTGAAGGTGGTGGTGAAGGGAAGGTGCCAAGAAATAGTCACCAGTGGTAGGAGGAGAAAATGCATATCAAGCACTAGAGGCTTTTACAAGTAAAAACTAGAAGAGAATATTGATCAACACCACAAAACGGGTTGAAAGCAAAAGCAACACAAAAGGTTGAAGAGAATCGCGCAGCACGCTTGGTCACCTCGTTTGCCACCAAATCACAGATAGAGGCGAATCACAGATTTGAAGTAGTTCCCAACATGAATCAAATCTCAAATATGCAAACAAACAGAGCAAACCCCGCCGGAAACACAACAATGGAAACAATAAACCAACTGGCCACAGGGGAAACCACCCAAGCCACCGAAACACAGAGGCAATCCTCGGACAATGTAGATCCATAATAGGAGCAGAACAACGAAGCCACCCACACCCAACCACACACTCCCTGCAAAATAAAAGAAATCCCAAAGTCACAGCAAAAGAAAAGGGTTTGGACGAAAACTCAAGAAGGGAGGGAAAGAGAGGACGGGAAACAAAGGAAGGGAATAAGATGGGTGAGAAGAGAAGGGAGGGGCAAGACAGAGGCAAGGGAGAGGGGGAGAGAGGGGGAGGGAGGGGGGGAGAGCAAAAGGAGGTCACCCACCCCCAAAAGGGGGGTGGCGGCTAAGTCTCCAAGCCTTGGGTTTTCTTTCCTAGAGAGAGAGAGCGGCTAGGTTAATAAGAGTGCTCCACATTTTTTTTTATTTCTTTATAATATGTTTATTTGGAGGCTTTCTTCTCTTGGTCAAAGTTAAAATAATATGTTTATCTTGCATATGAGTAGTTGGTGCAAAGTCATTTGAAATTGTTGAGGCCCAAATAAGTTTTCGGTCTAATACGCTATTGTATTAAGAAAAATCATATATCTGAGTACACGAAGGCTCGTCATATACGAGTCAATGCATTATCTTTGCAAATCCATGCTAATTATCCCGTCAAACATAATAATTGAAAGCATGCCAAGCGACATGCCATGCCAAGTAGGAAATCATTATTACACACCCAACCACGCTACAAGTCTAAGTGGGCCCAAGCCACTCGAATGCCCGGGACTTGCTTGAGTGGGTTGTGGTATGGATGATAATAAATCAACATGAGGCCTATTGATGGGCCGAGAAATGGAAAGTTTCGGGTTGCTTGGGAGTCTCGAGACTTAAGCTCATTTCTTAGGCCCAAACATGTGGGTGAGCACAAGAGAGAAAAGTAGCCCAATAGCCTAAGCAAAATAACCTAACCAAAAATAACCCAACTAAAAAATAAGCCCAATCAAAATAGCCTATTGACTCAACTAAAAAGCCCAAAGGTTTAAGTAGCCCACTTGCTTGATAAACCATCTTAGCCCATACAACTACCATAATAAGCTACAAAGGCACCAGCACCTAGCTGGAGGAACAAAAGCCACAAAGGGGAGGTCTGGAGGTTCATTAAACAATGCTGCTGAAGGTTCCAGCACATGGAGGGAGTAGATTCCAAGCAAGAAACATTCAAAGTACCAAAGAATATTAGCCTGCGAGCTGCCAAAAGCACCCTTTGAACCAGCATGTATATTCAATTCCTTCCCTCATCAGACCTAGCCTTGGAAGAAGAGAGAAAATAAGGAAGAAAGATGGCTGAAAATAGGAGTCTGAAACAGCCGCGGGAAAGGGGGCCTTGAGCTCCAAAAAATCCCTGATTTTGTGGGTAGAGAAGATGTCACCAAAAAAGGATGATTGAAGGGATGAAAGGAGAAAGGAAGGGAAAAACTTGACAAAATGGGATGGAAACCATTAGGGTTTCTTGGAAAATGTCAGCTTCCAGCGGCTATAAATTGAGGCTTTTTCTACCCAACGAAGGCAACCCACATCTAGAGAGCAAGCTTCATCTCTCACCATGAAATCTCTGCAATTTTGTGCCCTAATCCTCCATCTCCTCCCACTTTCCATTCTGCCATGCCACAACTCAGACCCAGAGAGCAAGCTTTCTCTCTAACTTACAAAAACCCAGCAATCTCGTTCACCGTTCATCTTCTTCTCCGTTTTGCTCTTCTGGCAGCTGCCGGAAGAACTTTGCTCTTCATTTTCCCTTTCCTAGCCAAATCTCTTACAAAACTTCTCCTTCTTTACCCTAACACTTCCTTTTCCCTCAAAGCAAGCCTAAATTTTCTCTTAGTGTTAAACTCATGTTGATTTTGCTCCCATGCCACATGCCACTCACGCTGAGCTAGAAAGATTATCTGTAAGCATGCCAAAACCACCTGTAAATTGCCATTATTTCAGTTAGGGAAGGTAACCAAAATATTTCCTAAGGCTTTGCTGCCCTTTCGAAGTATTTTTGGGGCTTAATTTCCGAACCCAAGCAAGGGGGACAGACAATCTCCTCATTCTGCCATTTACAGCAGCCCAGCCCATTTGTAGTTGCTGGAGGAAAAAGCCCCCTACAGAAACCATGTTATATATATACTTTAGAAAACAATATTCTAACTACTTTAACGTACGGGAAGGGAGATCGAGCTCGGATGCAAGGGGTTGAGTACAATACATTGGACAACTGGCCTAACCCATATGTGAGATAACCAAATTTGTTTTAGGGTCAACCATGATTTATTAAAATATGATGGGCCGAGTCAGGCCCAAATGGCCCTGAAACATAAGAAAAAGTCCAAAGTCATCAAGGACAATGCAACCAAGTCCAGAGAAAGCCCACGGTTATCAACCCTTATGCAACCAACTGGCCCAGAACAACATCGTTGATTTATGAATCCATAATCTATCCGACGGCTAGAAATCGAGGAGTCACAATCCACCATTGGAAAACTGCCAGCTGGGCAAGGAAAACAATCTCTGTCCGGAGATCTCCAAACGCGTCAATACTGCATCTCCCACCAAACACAAAATTCTTTGCTCTCGCTTCCCGTCAACGGATTTCTCTCGCCAATACTCGTATTGACTTGGCTTCGATTCCTCTACTTCTTCTATGTGAAGGTCAGTGTTAATCTCTGCCCTATATTTGATCGGATTATTGAATTGATTTCTTCTTCTTTTGTCTCTGCATTTTTTTTGCTAATTGTAATTAGCAGATTCTGAGAATCGATTGAGAAATTTTCAAATTCATGTTTAAAACTGTGCCTTTGGCTTATTCTATTAAGATTTTAAGAGATCCAGGGGGTTTTGAATCGTTATGTATGAAACACGAAATGTTGAGACTAAATTTATTTACTCTCATGATCAAGAAGGGCCAAATAATGAAGTTTTATAGAAATTTGTTATGAATTAGAAATTATTCACACATTTATTTACAATTTTGGTTGGGTTTTTAATCATTGTTATGCTTTGGCTGGAATTATGAATAGAAAATCGTGCTAAACCAGTGTAATTTGGGCTTTCCTGTATATAATGATGCTTATGAGTTGTGGTTTAAGGTAATTGAGATGTTGCAGCGGCTGGTTTTGATTTAATGTATTACCTAATTTATCTTCCAGGGATGGCAAGTGGGTTCGGGGAATCAACGAGCAGGCCATCCCAAGGGCCTTCTTTCTCCAGCAGCAACAATAACAACAGTGATGCTGGTAATTTTGAATGCAATATCTGCCTCGACTTGGCCCAAGACCCCATTGTCACCCTATGTGGCCATCTCTTCTGCTGGCCTTGCCTTTACAAATGGCTCCACATTCACTCCCACTCTCAGGAATGCCCTGTTTGCAAAGCCCTCATAAAGGAGGAGAATTTGGTGCCCTTATATGGTAGGGGAAAGACATCAACTGACCCAAGATCGAAGGCAATACCTGGTATTAATATCCCAAACCGTCCAGCAGGACAAAGACCTGAAACAGCTCCTCCACCAGAACCAAACCATTTTCCCCCACGTGGGTTTGGATTCATGGGAGGCTTGGGGGGTTTGGGAGGTTTTGCACCCATAACAACCACAAGGTTTGGGAATTTCACCTTTTCGGCGGCTTTTGGTGGCCTTATCCCATCTCTCTTAAATTTTCAGCTACATGGGTTTCCTGATGCTGCAATGTATGGTGCAACTGCTGGATTTCCTCATGGGTTCTCAAATTCATTTCCTGGCGGCCATCCACATAGATACCATCTTCACAGGAGGGCTACAGGTCAAGGACAACAAGATTATTTCCTGAAGATGTTGCTTTTATTTGTTGTAGTTTGTGTACTTGTGGCTCTTATGTGGCAATAGATTGAATATGCTATCAATTTCAAATTGCTAAGTTGCTAACTGATGTTTAGGGCGTGGTCAACCTCGTGGTTTTGTATATCTGCTAGTTTATCTTTGTTTTTCTGATCAGGGGAAGTGTTCATATTTTACTATTACCAGTCATGTTGTAGAGTTTTTTACGTGTCACTGTCATCAGAATGGCAATTGTGGTTTACTTGACATGATAATTGTGGTTTGCTGGATTATTAGCGAACTTCACATGCAATGTATGACATTACTTTGTATTCTTGAATGGTATGAAGTTCTCCTAAATCTCTTGATACTTTTATCTGCCGAATCCGATGTGTACTGTCTGAATTTGACACTTTTATGTGTGCATGTCCTGCATGAGTTGTAGATCTGATTGTCATGGAATGCGTACCATTTTTGACATGTTTTCTACAAGTTCACACAAGTATACAAGAATGCAAAGCAAGTATTATTTTTTGGTCTGAAGAATACAAAGCAGTTAGATATGCATCAATCTTGTCTAAAGATGCATTGTTTATTTGCAACACAAGTGTTCAAACGGTTTTTCTGTCGAGCTTTATGTTAGTCTTCTGATTGATCTGATCCACCAATTTAATGGATTTATACTGCCTGCATGTGGCCCCTTTTTCTAGCTCTGGATTTGCTTCGTTCAATTATTTCTCGACATTACTTTTTCTAGCTCTTGTAATTTAGCCTAGGCCATCTCTAATCCTCCTCTAAACAGTTTCCCAAGTTCAAATTGGTTGTTTGGGGCTCCTCTCCTCAAGTTTGATTTATCACTGAAATACTCTCTCATATGCTTTTGTGAGAAGAGAAAAGAGAAAAAGGAAAGAGTTATGCTGTCCCGATTAACATCCTTTTTTGAGTATTTAGATTTATTTCCATCATCCATTCCATCCAAACTTGCCTTTAAAATAAACGATGTTTTTTGTACTTTAATGTGATAGAGGTTGGCTGGGCATATATACTTGCAGTGTGACAGAATGCCATTGGAAAACGCCAATACAACACCACCTCAAAGGAGAGGCAGAAGTGGCACCGGCTTGGCGTAGTTTGCCTCAACGAATTGACTTGTAAATTGTCACCTATTGCTGTAAACATATCTTCTGTTCTTCACAGCAAGTTAGGCACACACAACACAGCTAATAAATAAAAATAAATACATTTCATTAATATCAAATAATTTTGACAAACTAAACTAGTTTGCATAGAGCTTCTCTTTTAAAATTAAAAACTAAAAATTAAAAATTAAAAAGCTAGTGTCGAGTTCATAAGGTTGTATAGGGTTAGGTTTCCAGAAAGTAGAGAAAATTATTCGGAGGCATTAAAGTCACCTCTCAATATTAAAAAGTTTGACTTTGAATCTTTGAACGTACCCACCACCATGCTCTCCTCTGCTGCACGCGAAACACGACTGCAATGCATTGTATACTACTAGGGTATGTATGCATCAGCCACCGACAAATACAAATTGTAAGCACTTTGATGATCCATGGAGGAGGATGAGGAGGAGAGGAGATGACTTTCGAGCATCTACTACTATATTCAAAACAAATTAATACTAATAACAATGGCGCAAATTTCATAAGGATTCGAAATTGTAAAATTAATTGATTCAATAATTATATAGTTGGTTAATTAATTCCGTGCACGCAATTAATATGCAATATTATGCAAATCCCAATCCCTAGTGTCTATCTATCTTTAGATATAGGAGAAGCTTTAGCATGTGCATGGTGAAGTTCATTTATGCTTCCTTTTATGACGATCATGGCCCACGCGCGTTTTGGGTTGTCGGTGACTGTGTGACCACTCTTTACTGTTCAATGTATACATTTATGATCCAATGGTTCAAAAAAAGTTTCTTAAAAGGAGTGTAAGAGTCAGTGAACCATTGAATTTACATCCAACGGTGAATGACCACAAATCTCTTGGACCCTTGTAGTCCAAGAGATCAGGACTGTTATAATCAAATTATCTTATTCTGCTTAATTTACTTTGTGACGTAATATATGATGAATTCAATTCCATAACTCAATTAAAAATAATTATTTAATGTCCTCTCTATTCATTCCGTGCTCCATTTTTTTAGCGCAACTGAACTATTTTCATGCGGTGTTGTTGAAAATAGAGATCAGTAAGAAAGATGAAGAAAACCTTCGTGATATGAAATTGAAGAACATGGATAAGACTTGTTTATGACATCATCATTTATGGTTAATCTTAATTAATTTCCTCCAAATAGCAAAACCATGACATAAGAATAATGATAACGATGCTTTGGATATTGTTGACTTTTGGGTACATGATAATGATGGCATCGTGTGTGACGGTGATGTTCACCGTAGTAAATAAATTGTTTAATTCTTTGGGTTTGTTGCTCTTATTTGAGTAATAAAATCAGATAAAAGTGTACCAAGCATGTTCTAACGAATCTGGAGAACGGATTTTGAACGTTTCTTCCTAATTTCTGCTCACAAATGCCTTACTAATTCTGATCTAACCTGCAAAATGAGGGGAACATTTGTTTACCATGATTTAGCTGCGAAGAAGAACAAAAGAACAAGGAAAATCAATGATTGAGTATCTGTTAAGGAAAGTCCGAGTCGAAATTTACTTAATGACACGTATAATCCACAAAATTAAACAATAATAATATGTGTTGCTAACGACGGTCCAACAATTAAGTAGGTTTTTATAATTAAAAAAGTTGGCATCTCCGACCACATCACATAATTAGTTTAATACATTTGAGCTTTTAGCACATGATATGATTGTGACATAAAATATTTTATCCTCGTCTCCTCTGGTCTGGAATGGAGTATGTGTATGTTAGGAGAAAACTTGGTAACTAAACCAAGTATGAACTTGTCCTGTTCGTTTGCTTTGAATTTGTATGTGGCTCTCTCTCATTTGGTTGCTCAAAAATAGTTTTCCCGACTGCGATACATCAACACTTTGAGACAAAGAGCGATATCGTCCTATTATTATTGTATTGACCATAAAATAAAAGTGAGAAAAATGAGAAAATTATTTTTTGATGAGAAAGATTAATTGTTACGAATCCATGAGTCTACTAGTCGAGGAAGCGTCCACGACCACGCGATTTGACAGACAGAAAGCTTCAATTCAAGACGTGTACAAAGCTGTGGGCCCCAATCGACGTTGTCATGAAGAAAAACTCAGGGTGAGATGACCTAATCGATTCAATTCAATCATTCCCAGCCTTTGCATCTCTCTACGCCGCCCTTTTCTATTCATTTGGCACCCTTTTACTTTTTCTTATGTGCATAATTTAATTATTTTGGTTCCTTAAAAATGAGTAATGATTTATTTGCATTCCTGATGATAATTTATTTTCTTATTATTAATCTGTTTATAGAGATTGCTTCTTTTGTTTTTCAAGACATGTTGGATAATGATATCTTACGACTTAATTTGTTTATGGCCAAATAAGTCGGACATTTTCTAGGTCCTACTTACTTATATAACGAGTTAGTTTTTGGTGAACTGTCCGTAGTCAGTCAGTAATAGTATAATAATAAATCAATAATAAATAAATAGAAAGAGAGGCAGTCAGTCTCTATAAAATCCCTAACAAGCTACTAAATCAATTCGAATTCTAATTTGGTATGAACAAAGAATAACCAACTTGGCAATTTCAAAATAGAAAATTTACCTACTCGTACACATTTGAATCCACTTACCTACTACTAAGGCATAACTAATGTAATTCTTTTGATGAATCCACAACAAACTAGATAATAATATTGGCTAACGAAAAAATGGCATTAATTTGCAAATTAGTGGTTTTAAGTTTGAACACCTTGGTAATATGTGTATGAGAATCCCCCTTCTTCTTATAGTTTAGAATATTACTTGTGTTTTTTTAATAAAAAAAACAAGGACATTCAACTAGAAAGAAAGAGATGCATTGCATCATCATTCATCATAGCTATAGCCTAAATGTGAACTCAACAACTCCCTCTTCCCATAATATTCTTCCCTAAGAGCCTAAGCCCCTCCTTTCCCATCCCCTGCACACACTGTACCCCATCCAGCTATTCATTCCAATTCTCCTCTCTTTATTTATCTTTATATTTCAAAAAAGAAAAAAACTTACGAAGAATACAAAAGCGTGTTGTTTAAAGTTTAAACCCCCTGCCCATATATAAAGCTAAAGCTATCCCAATATATACAGATCTCACTCTCTCCCTCACTTCCATTTTCAAACTATGCCCATGCCTCCCCCTCAGCCACCACCACTCCTCCCCCTCCTCCTCCTCCTCCTCTTTGCCTTCCTCATCCTCCTACTTCCCGCTCCCTCAGTCTCTGCTACCACCACAAGCACATCCAATGCCACCATCACCACCACCCAACAATTTAGGGAAGCCCCTCAATTCTACAACTCCCCAGACTGTCCATCCATCACCCCCCTCCACCACGACGACGTGGACCCCGACGAGTCAGACGACGACCTCATGATGATCTGCTCCTATCAAGCCGTCCATGTGGCAATGACACTCGACACCGCCTACATCCGCGGTTCCATGGCCGCCATCCTCTCCGTCCTCCAACACTCATCCTGCCCCCAGAACGCCGTCTTCCACTTCGTTGCTTCCGCCAACGCCAACGCCTCCCTACTCCACGACACAATCTCCTCCTCCTTCCCCTACCTGAAATTCCGAATCTACCCCTTCGACGACTCCCACGTCTCCGGCCTCATCTCCATCTCCATCCGCTCCGCCCTCGACTGCCCCCTCAACTACGCCCGCAGCTACCTCGCCGACCTCCTCCCCCTCTGCGTACGACGCGTCGTCTACCTCGACTCCGACCTCATCCTAGTAGACGACATTGCCAAGCTCGCCGCCACCCCCCTCGGCCCCTCCTCCGTCCTCGCCGCCCCAGAGTACTGCAACGCCAACTTCACTACCTATTTTACCCCTTCCTTCTGGTCCAACCCCTCCCTCTCCCTCACATTCGCCGACCGCAAGGCCTGCTACTTCAACACCGGCGTTATGGTCATCGACCTCGACCGCTGGAGAGGCGGCGACTACACCACGAAGATCGAGGAGTGGATGGAGCTGCAGAAGCGGATGAGAATCTACGAGCTCGGCTCGCTACCGCCGTTTCTGCTGGTGTTCGCCGGGAACATAGCGCCGGTGGAGCATAGGTGGAACCAGCACGGGCTTGGAGGTGACAACTTCAGAGGGCTTTGCAGAGATCTGCATCCTGGTTCGGTGAGTTTGTTGCATTGGAGCGGGAAGGGGAAGCCATGGGCGAGGCTCGAGGCCAACAGGCCTTGCCCTCTGGATGCTCTCTGGGCTCCTTATGATCTCTTGGAAACGCCATTTGTTTTGGATTCATAAAAGTGTGGAGCAAAACGGTGCGTTCTGGGTTTGAGATGTGAAGCCGCCGCAGACTGTGAATTGTGCGTCGTCGTCGGATGATGAGCTCGCTCGCTCGTGATGATCAGTCTTCGCTTGGAAATGCGATTGAAGAAGGTCGGTGGAAGGAAACATAATTGAATTGTATGTAGATGATGATACAGGTACATCTGGAAAATATGTATAAAAAAAAGACTGACGATGTATACTCAAAAAGTAATAAAAATGGAATAAGTCATGAATTTTTGTCACCAATAAAAGTGTGATATATAATGCGTAATTGTATCATATTCGTCTGTAATTCATCTATAGCAAAAGAGCTGTTTTAATTTGGTGGCTTAATTCATGATATTTTGATTTCAACAAGTAAATCAATAGCGTTATTTATTAATACAGTTTTTGTTCAATATGCGTCTCTTTACACTTTATTTATCAACGAGTATTGAATTTAGTTATATTTATCTTCATTTAGTTAAATTTAAAAGAGATTTGAGGTTCGATTCATATGAGACAAAGACTGTGTATGTTTATAGTGTTGTTGTGGTTGATTGAATTACATTTGGTTAGTAGGTTAATTATCTCTATTACCATCAAAAGTAGCTAGTAGAAGGGTCCATTAACCCTTTCATCTGATTTGGAAAGACTCTGTAGTTTGGACTTAGCAATCAGTCATATTAATGTCTTATTATGGAATGATTTTCAAACTTCGAATGCAGTCTTCGAAGTTGTTTGTTATTAAGTTTATATTCAAAGGTTGTAAATATTCTCCATTTTTCAATTGGGTGGGGTTTGCTTGGAATGAACGCATCAGCTGGAAAGACATTTGCCAGCTTAATTGTCTCTTTAACTAATTAAGTAACAAAAAAAAGTAGGTTGAGTATGGTACGTAGAAACGTACTCTAAGTCTATCTAGAGGCACAGAGTCAGTGTTAATGAAATAATGAGTAAACAAGTTTCTTTCTATTCTACCAACAAACTTATGCATTCCCATTCCCTTCACTTACGATTTGGACGAAGTTTGACTTAATAAAAAGGCCAACCTATGGCTATGAGGTTCTTCATTCGAAGCCTTCCCTTCCATTGGCAGAGGGAAAGAAAAAAGTTGCATGGAACCAAAACTTACCCAACTGCTTGTCAATATTCAGCTACAATCGAAATGACTCAATTAATAATAGTGTCTTTGAATAAAAAAAACAAATGAATAAATGACATATTGAAAAAAGTAATTGTCATCCATCGTGGCTTCAACTATTTTATTTTTATATATGGTTTCTAGTCGAATAGATCATTCAAATGCGAATGCCTGCCAACCTGGTAGTTTTCTATTTTAAATTCTACAAGTATATATATTTATTTGAGACAAATGATATGGAGTGTCGGTAGAAGGGGAAAAACGACAAGGAAGAAGGTCGCAACGCAAGCCGTAACTAAGAGTAAGACCAAGAAAATCAACACGCGGCAGCGTACTTTTATATTCAAAAGGTTAAAAATTTGTACGGTACTTTACTTTCGCATGCGAGCCGGATGAAGAAGAAGAAGAAGAAGAAGATCGTCGCATGTGGGTCCCACGTACTTTTAGGTCCTGTTTTACAATTAACGACTCCTTCTCTCTGCCTCGGCCAAAGCACAAAAACTAATATAAAACGGAGTTAATCCTATTTCGTTATTTTTGGTAAATTACATTATGTTAAATGAAAAAGTTATTATTCGTTGTATAGTGTGATTGGCCGAGAATAGTAAATATTATTATCCCCATTGCACACAAGTGTTTCTTCAGCTAAAAAGCTGTCTTGTCGATCCTCTTTGGATATTGTACGCATTCTACTTTCTTCCATTTACCCCGTCTGGTTTTTTTTATTTTTTATACTAATTTGTTTTTAGAAAATAATTTTCTTTTAATACGCGTTTTCAATTATAGGAATAATTAAGGGATGTCCTCAATCTAAATATTCTGTAGTAGGTGTTTACTAAATCTGCAACCAAATAATTCAGGCTGATTTCTTCCAACCAAAGATACAAGATGCGAGGAATGATTATAACTTAAAAAATAAATACAAGATAAGTACACAACAACCCTGGACTTGGAGAATACTCCTGCTCTACTCTTTCGTTAAGAAGTATATGTATATATATATATATATATAAAGAGTTATCATTGACTTTCATATTTCTTCTTAAGTACTTGTTTCAATTAATTTTAGAAGGAATTAGTCAACAAGATCCAGCGTTACTGAAAAGATGGAGAACATGAATGGAGTATCCATCTCGCAGCCTCAAAGCTTTGCGTTTTTGGACCTCTACTTTTCTCTTAAGACAACTTGGGCAATTCAAAAATGATGCTTGATTTGAAGTCTGCGGTGAAAGTACGGTGACGTGGTCTTCATCCACGGTGGCACCTAATAAGTTTATAATAGACGTTTCATAAATAGCTATGTAGCGACATTTCATATAAAGCTTGGATGTCATTATTAATTCCACTAATGAATGCCCCTCCACGAATGTCATTTGTATTAAAACACAAAATTTGAAAACAACTACACAAAAACGAAGCTGAAAGCCTTGGTAGGGCTTCAGTGCGGCTAAGTGGGATGACCTGAAAATGCATTGCTGCTGCCCTGGTTGATGGTTAACTTTATATCTTTCTTCACATGTAGGTGTTTCCGTGTTTCTACGCAGAGCTCAGCTGAGTGCTGATATTGGACTTGGACATGGACATGGCATATTCTTTGCGCCTGCCTGCCTGCCTGTCAATTATGGTGGTGCCTGTGAGTCTACGTTTTTATTAACATGACGCATACCTCCCACCAATTAATAAATAAAAAGACGTGACATGACTTGCTCTTTCTTTTTCTTTTTTGAGAGGGAAAGCTTCTTGTTGCTATTAGTAGGTGTCTGTCCTGGATTTGATGTCAATACTTTCGCTTAATTTAATCAACAAAATTAAAGTAAACAGGGACAATGATGTCATGTTAAATTCATGGAGGACCCATTCATGAAGTCAGTGGAAACTCTCAACCAAAAAAATATTGAGTTTTTAAAATCCACATGAAGGCCCAGCTTATTAAAAATTGAATTGATTGAAGGATCTCTTGAGTCGACTAAATATGTAGATCTGCAGAAAGAATGTGAACATGAGAAAAAGATATCAATGTACTTCCACATTTAACTCAAAAGTGTTTTTGAGAACGCACTAATAGCTTCAGACATGTAATTTATTTTAGGGAGGTCCTTAATATTTGAAGACTAGAATCCCTATGAGAAAAAAAAAAAAAAACAAGAGAAGAGAAGAGAGCCAACCCCTGTGCTCGATTCAAATTTTCTCAGTTGGACAAGTCATTTTTAAGAGCATTTGGTTCGACAGAAAAGAGAGATTTCGCAATCGTTCAATATGTGATGTGATAGTAACTGTAACATTAGTAAGAGCCAATGGTCTTGGACTGCACTTCACATGTTTTCGTAAAGTGACTGTATGTTAACCAATGGTCTCTGTGAAATTAGTAGGAGCCAAATCAGTCATATTTTTGCGTTTGCGACTTTTGTCCCACATCGGAGACATCCAGAAGTAGCGAAGCAGCTGGGCGTATAAAACTGAATGAAGTGATAGGTTCCAACTCATACCTTTCTCGGCCTTTTGGCTAAGATCAAGTGTAGTATCTGTTCTTATCAGTTTAATATCTGATACGTGGGCCAATGGCCCACACGATATTAAATTAATTTCTTTAGGGGGAGAGCCCACCACAGTAGCTTGCTATTGGGGTTCTCGAGCGTCGCCCAAGCGTTGCACTATAGCATGGGCCTGGCGCACCCCACCAAATCTAGTTAAGATTTTTATTTGGGCCTGCAATACCCAAACGAAGTAAAATTAGAAAAAGAAACTAAGTCAGCATAAGCCTAAACGAGCGCATGAGCATCCCAAACTATGGAAAGGCTAGAATGAGGGCTTAAAGTGAGGTCGTCAAATCTCACCATCAATAAATGTAAAGAAATCATGGGACTTATGCCCAAACTATGGAAAGGCTAGAATGAGGGCTTAAAGTGAAGAGGTTATTTGAGGTCGTCAAATCTCACCATCAACAAATGTAAAGAAATCATGGGACTTAAATATTTTAAATGTTTTGACGGATCGGTCTCCTCACTTTAACTCCTCATTGTAGAAGCTCCCTCCCAAACCACAGGCCGAATAATTTTTCTTGCGAGGACAGACAATTCATTCAAATACGGTTTGGGTTGGTCAAACATTTGAGCTCTAGACTATATAATATACAGTCCCGATCTCTTGGACCACAGGAGTCCAAGAGATTGTGGTCATCCACCGTAGGATATTAATCCAATGATTCAAAAAAGTTTCTTAAAAGGAGTGCAAGAGTGAGTGAACCGTTGAATTTATATCTAACGGTGAGTGACCACAAATCTCTTGGACCCCTGTAGTCCAAGAGATCAGGACTGATATAATATATATGAACAAATTATACAATTAAGACTTGAGGTTTGGCCTAAACTTTTGGTGTTTTGAAGTCAGTTTGAAAAAGCCTGAGTAGGGTTTAGCTTCAGTTTTCGGAGAACGGTGTTAAGGAGTTGGTCGGAGAACTCGAAGGACAGCTTTTTAAGGGCATCGTACAGCTGGAACTAAACTTTTCTTCTTACTATTGTAACGAAAAATAATAATAACTTTAACCAGCCAATGCACTGTGAAAAGAGAATGCGTTTTTTTGTCCCATATCGCCAGCATCATAAAACAGGGAAGCTTGCATGCCATATAAAAACGAAAACGTGTTGCTGAACAAAGCATACCTTTCTCGGCCTTTTGGCTAAGATCAAGTGTAGTATCTGTTCTTATCAGTTTAATATCTGATACGTGGGCCATCGGTCCACACGATATTAAATTAATTTCTTTAAGGGGAGGACCCATCACAGTAGCTTGCTATTGGGGTCTTCGCGCGTCGCCTCTGCGTTGCAGTGCAGCACTGGCCTGGCGCACCCTCCAACTCCAGTTCAAACTTGTGTCAATGTTAAAATCTTGTCAATTCAGATTCCTAAATATTATTCATTTAGACTGGAAAAGAGGTTTCAAAATGCTTAATACTTTCACTTGTTAATATTCAATGTGATTATTGGTGAGAGAAATCAGTCATGTTCCCCACAGGCCAATTTCATGGCAACTCTTTAGATGTTGGAAGGGTCACGTATATCAAATGTTGACGCAAGTGGCTGAGAGAGTGGCAAGTGACAAGTGATTACGTAAATGTTATTTATTCTAACAAGAATTTCGAGGTTGCTTCGCCGCATTCAAACAAAGCTTGTATATAAATCAGCTTGGTCAATGGCTTACTCACGAGTCACAAGGTTAAAATTTATGGCGGTAATTACAAAAAGATAAGCCCTATGAAACCCATTGCAAAGTAAGTCAATCTCGCAAGTGTCACCCAATTGCTATGCTGATGACTCCTGAGAAACTACACTGAAGTTTCATGTAACCCAACTTTCCAACTTAAATATTTGCTAGGCAACTTCTTTCCAGCCTCAAGTTTTCCACTTGACAACTTGTTGCAGAATATATATATATGTCCTACTAGGCTCTAGCAAGCTATAGCTGTAACGATTTATTTATTGTTCAATTTGTAAAAAATGAAAATCATGCACAGGGAATCCAAGCTCTCCAAATGGTTCTCTAACAGCAAGAATTTCAAACTAACCATCCCTTTCCTTCGTTCAAAACCCAAAAGCCAGAGCCCTTGTCCTGCTCAAAATCAAAACAGTAGCATCGCAAAAGATGACGAGCTTGCAAAGGTTTTTGATCATTTTGACACCAACAGAGACGGAAAGATCTCGTGTGATGAACTTCAGGCTTACTTCATGTCGATAGGGGAATCCATGTCCAATGCAGAGGCTCAGAGTGTGATCAACGAATTTGATAACGATGGTGACAACTTATTGGAGTTTGAAGACTTTGTGAAATTGATGGGGAGGGAGGGTGATGCCAATGATGATCTTAAGGGGGCTTTTGAGATGTTTGAAGTTGATAAAGGTTGTGGGTGCATTACACCAAAAGGGTTGCAGAATATGTTCAATCGACTAGGTGAAGCCAGATCCTATGATGAGTGTGTGTCCATGATTGGAGTCTTTGATCTTGACGGAAATGGAGTCCTTGATTTTAATGAATTTCTCGAGATGATGATTTCAACTTAAAATAAATTTCTCAAGATATAGCCGTTTGTGTGTCCTGTGAGTGTGGTGAGGGATTAATACTTTCTTGAGTTGTTGTTTGACTTTCATGTGTTTTGTCGTGTAATTAAAGCCATGTTAAGCTTCTCGTGCAAGCCTATACTTCTTATCCACATAATGAAATACTATGATATTACTGGCGAATACCATTTCCATGAGTAATGTTCTCTTTTCAGACATGCTCAGGGCCCGTTTGGTTAAGTTTTAAAGGGCTTTTTTTTATTTTCAGAGAATAACAATGAGGAAAGAACACGTTCGGCAGCCCAAAAGCGGAAAACACTCAGAAAGTTTTCATAAAATGAAAATAAGTTCACATGTACTTGTAGAAAACAGGAAAAAGATGTTTTCATTCTCACGGGAAATGCTGAAAACAGGAGAGAGAGGGTTTTGGCCGGAGCTTCCTGAGCTCAGGCCGGCAGCTATGGCCGTCAATTGTGTCGATTCAGATAGGGGGAAGATAGAGGGAGGAGAGGGCTACCTTTTCTAAGTGGTGGTGTGGCCTGAGGTGACCGGAATCTGCGCCAATGATGGTGACAGTGGCTGGGCAGTCACGAACTCAAGTCTCGATCGATGGGTGTGTTAGGTAGAGGAGGAAGAGAGGAGTAGTTTTGGGGTATGGCGCCGGTCGCCATGACTGGACGGCGACAAATCGCTGGTCTGAAAGTGAGACAATGCGGGGGAGAGAGAGAGAGAGAGAAGAGGAAGAAAGAAAGGAGGAGAAAAAACAAAAAGAAAGGGAAAAATATAGTTTTAATTTTTAATTTGTTAAATTATATATATTTTAAAATATCTTTTTAGAACATAAATTGGCAAAAATACACTTGAAAAATAACTCACATATTATTATTTTCAAATTATACTATTAAACATGTTTTCATTGTTTTTATCGAGTGATAGCATTTTCTGTACGATTCTCTGGCATCAAAAGTAGAGAATGAAAGTTCTGTATAGAGACATTGTGAGACAGGAAAAAAATTATAAATCAAATCATTAAATTGATTCATGGCATTACAGCCAGAATCATATAAATCAGCTAATACTATGTAGTCAATACCTATGCACTTTGGCCTTGGGTTCTAATATGAAAGGCCAAGTTGTAATTACGTGAAACGAGAAGTGCCTCCAAAAAAAAATTCAAGGATTTAGTCCTCAATAAGGAAACGTCCCTGTCATTCTAATATGGTCTAAGGTACTTCGAAGCCCATATTTCTGCACTGCCTGCTGACCAGCCCGGAATCCATCTCCATATACTGGGGACATGTCTGATTCGACCTGGTGTTTAAAGAACCCACCGAGCTTCTTCTCGAACTGAGATCTTGTACCGTTCTTCGATGCCGAGGAAGTGGAGGAAGACGAGGTTGATGCCACATTGCTGCCTGAGCCAGATGTAAGCTCGGCCTCTAGCCACATGTAAGCTAGAACCTGACAGATACCCTCTTCAACATCTTGACTAAGAGGTCGGTAACCTTCAACAAGTGTCAATAATTTAGTCAATAATTTGCACCTTGATGTCATGTTTCATCTGCAATTCCTTTGAGAAGGAGAAAAGAAAAGGAACTAAAACATATAAATGGATCCATCTAAATAGCACCTTTAAGCCGCAGCCATGCATGCATCATCTCATGTGCTAGAATAGACCCAGTCAGCAACCTGTAAGCAGAGGTTTCCAGTCATGCAACAGATTCAGCCATGAATTACAATTGTAGAACCAAGACAGCCACGAAGGTCTTGGTCAATATCCTTTTCTCATTTTATACATAAAAAAAAAAGTTGGCAAAATTTCATCATACATGAGGTGTAGATATCTGTCTGGGCCATGCCACACAAAACGAAAACTACAGATAGAAATCATACCTTGGAAGGCCATACAAGATTAGAATTGCGGTCACCTCACAGCGACGAGTTAGTTTGTATGGCTCTGTTACCATTTCCATGGCGTGGTTTCCTCCCCCAAACCGTGGCCGCTTTGAAATCTGGTGGTTCTCAGATCAATATTTAGATAAGTTGCTAACCAACGAGAAAGTACCTTATCAATACTCAACCATTGTAGAAAGCGAAAAGAATACATTCGCAAAACTCTTACCGTGCTAATAGTCTGTTCTTCAGAAAGGCAAAGGCCTCTGGTCTCAGGCATGTGATAATGGCCCTGAAAATGACAAAAAGTTTATCAAAGTCAGTCGTAATTTGTGAAGCTTAAGAGTAAAAACTACAACAACAGCAGATGGGTAGTTTTGTAAGGGTCCAAATAACAATTTGTGATCCACTTCTGCACATACTCCTCTGTAATTTGTAAATCATATCAGATTCTTTAAAGAGACGTAAAAAGGTATCAGAGACAAGTGAAAAAAGGTCACTAATTAACGCCTGACTTCCCAATTATAACCGTGGAAAACTGTCCTACTTATCATACTAAGTAGATATGGTTTTAACTAATTGCCCTTACATTTCTTTCTCCTTCTCTTGCTTCATTTAACGCTTGTCTTTCAACCAAAAGTAACGGAACTTGCTGCTCCAATTTCATATTTAAACCTTCATAAAATTCCTGTATATCAAGATATAGGGGTTGGCATGCACTGGTATCCATGATTGCAGAATCCAGACACTCTAGACAGAGCTTCCGACCATCATTAAGGGGCACATATTTTGTGTCCTGTGGCTGCATTTAATGAACATAGACATCTTGTTACCTTTCGACCCAAAAAAAAAGAAAAAGACATCTTGTTACCAACTCTTTTGCTTTGCTAGTCCTTTGTCTTTTAAAACAATCTGGTCAGTCATATTTCATTGCAGAATTGCAGTAAAGTAATTTATTCTGACTGACCTCCATTCGCTCACAGCTGCAGCACCGAGGAGTAGTATCGTGTTCATGAGAAGGGCAGTATTTCTGGACCCAAAATGGATGTGCCCTATATTCAATAAGACCAGCAGTGTTGGTTGGAATCTGTCAAAAGATATATATTACAAAAACGAAGACCAACCTAACAATGAACCATATAATCGAAGAAAAAAGATATTAGATTATAATCAATGGAATATTGTCTTGATATTGCGATACTTACAAAGTGCTTGCAAACATCACATTTTGGATGGTAGCTCTCCTTATAGCAAGATTTATGGTAAGGGTAATGCCCAGATGTAGAAAACTGCATAAGATGAAATATATGTAATGCTAATATGGACGACCAAAAGTTAACTTGCAAAAGTACCATTGCTGAAATAATTTAAATCATCATGATGATGGATGCAAGAAGAAAACTATATTTATTCAAGCCATAACCTCCCTTCTTCTAATTTGTCCAAATTCACATCCACAAACCAGACCAAATAAAAAGAAGTAATTTTTGCACCTCATAATCAGAAATTGGTAGGTTGCATGCACGACAACGGAAACATTCTGGATGCCAAACTGCATTCAGGCAATTCAAATATCGTCCAAAACCAATCTCAGCATTGCAACCAGCACAAATCCTACCACAAAGAATGAATATGGTAAATCAACAATAGTCAAATATGGAAAATAATGTGAAGTTGCAGATTATTGATGCATCAACAGGCAGCTTGGTGTTCAGTGTGGTTGATGCAGAGAAAAACAACTAGATTTCCAAAACTTACATCCTTTAACACTGAATAAATTGCTAAGATTTCAAATGTCATAAACTAACATCACATCAACTCAAGTTTCTGACAAAAAAAAAGGTTTCTTTATTTGTCATTCTCAGACACAGTGATTTGAAAATGCCATCAGCGTATGCAATCAGGTCAAGCAAAAGAAATAAAAAACTTCAATGTAATGGAAGCATAAAAGAATGATTCAGGGTACAAAACAGAGAGGGTAAGGACTGAGAATACTAAGGAGCATGAAAATATGAGAAATGAGATTGCTTCATACAATTACAAGTTATAGTTTCAAAGACCATTTTATACATGGATGGGGTAATCAAGCACTAAGCAACAAGAAGGAAAAATGAAATGAACTAGCACCAAAGTTGACAATATAGTTTTCCATCATATAATCATATACCTGGACCCCATTGGGTAGTACATGGGGATAGGTTGATATGTATTTCCATTTCCATATCTGGGAGGAGGGATAGGTTGATATGTATTTCCATTTCCAAATTGGGGAGGAGTGATAGGTTGATATGTATTTCCATTTCCATATTGGGGAGGAATGCTAGGTTGATATGTGTTTCCATTTCCATGTTGGGGAGGAGTGATAGGTTGATATGTATTTCCATTTCCATATTGGGGAGGAGTGCTAGGTTGATACGTATTTCCATTTCCATGTTGGGGAGGAGACTCCACATTCAAACTTTCTTGTAGGGCTCTGGCAAGTTGTTCATCTTCTTCCAACTGAGAATCAAAACCTATCCACGAATATGAAATTCTTATTAATTCATATTGTATCATTTGACATTACAAGGACAGACATAATGCATCAATAGCTCTGCCACGACATGGAAGCCAAAGCCACCATCATGCAATGTATAATTCAAAATGCCACTGCACAAATTTTGGTATGTTTTCTAGACTCCGAATGGTAAGAATAATTTCATTTTATCGGCAATTGTATGCAACCAAAATACCATAACAATATAAAAACAGTGACTAAAGATGTAATGCCTAAAAGAGCACACAAGAAGGAATATACAACATGAAAACATTTACAAATGCATCCGTATGAAAAATCACTCACCAACCACAATTTTTCCTTTTTGATTTTCTTCTAAAAGAGATAGTGCAATAGCACGGTCTATATCTTCATTCTCGTTTTCTGACCAGACCTCCTACATTGAAGTTTCCCACGACAATATATTAAGGGAGTTCAAGCATACCAATGAAGATTAAAAAAGGCTGAGATTTCCAAACTAAGGTTAACAATACACTTTTATATGCATACATATACATACATACAAGAGTGTTAGTTGTGTTACAAATACTAAGAAGTGGTAGAAGTTATTACCCCGGAACAAGAAGGTCCACAGTTATTTGGATCCTCTCCATAATTCTCACGACAATGCTCTTCCGATAACTTGTGGCTGGAGCCTTTAAAAATCTTGCTAAGCCAACCCATAACGTTTAATGTTATCTGCTCATAGTCAATTAAGTTTTTTACTGCACATGAAGCAACCATCTAAGTCAATGCATTATGAACAACGAAAACAACAGATGCAGTACAAGTTCAACATATTTCTGATTAGTCTGATTAAATTCCATAACCTTCAAACGTAGTATGGGAAAAAAACACAGAGAAGAAAATTCATGCTGAACATTTACATCTGGAAAAGAAAATTATGTGTGAGAATTAATACAAATGAAAACAGCACGCCTGGGTTAACACGCCTGTGTTTTACAAATGTTGCATGGACAACCCAATTCAAATAACAGGGTAATCAATGCCATTGCATTTATTTTCAATAAACATATAAAAACAAATTAAAACTGGCAAGGCAATTCACCCACCAGGCATTATGGCACCCCCTAGAATGTTCCAGCTACAACTTCGAAATTCGAAATTTAAGGTTTGTAAAGTCAATTATGACTAAACATCCACAGATACAGAGAAGAGAGAGACACAGAGAGAGAGGAAAAGAGAGCAGAGGGAGAGATTCTTCCAATTCAACATGCCCACTAATTTGATCACATATAAACGTTTAATCTCAGGTAAAAGGAAAAGGCAGAGAATCAAATAGTGGAGAAGTGACTCACCTCTAAAAAATCAAGGGACTCCAAGAATGGTGAAAGCTAGCAGAGCAGACCCAGATCAGATAAGATCCCAACTCGATCAAAAGCAACATTCTTTTACAGGTCATCAGAAAAATTTACACATATAAACTCCATTCACACCCTTTTTCCTTCTCTCTTTCTTTCTTGGGCAAATAAATAACCAATTCGAGATCCTTTACTCTTTAAATTCAGAGCAGAATATGGCAGAGGCAGGAAAAGATCTCAAGGAAAATAGGAAGAAGAAAATTCAATATCACTTAGATACAGGATTATTCACGTGTTAAAAGGAAATTCCGAACCAAATATAAACAGGAGAAGAAATAAACAAAGAATGGAGGAGGACATGAACTGTACGCAATTTCAAAGTCAAAATATTGAAAACCCCAGGTGTAAAAACTCCAACTTTATTTGACTTTTGTCTTAACCCAAAAGGGATTGACGAATGCTCATCAAGCCCAGTTGGGCAAAGCTCATAATTTGCTTATTTTTTCCGAAGGCTCTTTTAACTCTTCCACCTGAAGGCCCCAAAAGAAAGGTTTTTGAGGAATCGTAAAGAAAAAAAAAAAACAGTCTTTTAAAAAATGAGAAAAACAAAAACAAAGAAAGGAAAAAAGAAACAGTAAAAATAAAAGTTGGGCAATAGCTTGTTTGCTTTTGGCTGGCTGGCTGGCTGGCGTCGTGTGGAGGAAGCGAGCGGACGTGGGTTTAAAGTTTAAACTAAACTACGTAATAAAACAGCTGAAAAGCTGGATTTTCTGAAGATATTTTTGAGAACGAAAATGTGTCAAAGAGGAAAAAGTGGAAGGAATACGAAAAAAGGAGGTGAATTGTTTGCTTGGATAAAAGATTCCATACCTCACCTAACCATTAAGGCAGTACTAGCAGGGAAAATGAAAAATAAAATCAATTACTTTTTTTTTTTGAGTAAATACTACGAGGTGTCCCCACATCGAATGGTGGGATTAATTCCAATTCAGAATTCGGTTTGCCCCTAACCACAAAGTACTTCCAACGGATTTCAAACTCATGCCATTGAGGCACCAAGTAGCTTGCTAACTGAAAAATCAATTACTTTTTTGCAAAGGGAAAATATAAAAATTAGTAAACAGTGTCGTGGTGTCACAAATTGATTATTTGCTAAAAATATATATAGTCTTATTTTTTTAGGGAGTTTTACTAAAACACCCAAAATGGATGTTGAAATTATAAAAAAACCCAAGCAATATTTAAACATATAAACACACCCAAAACCCATCATTACACACACTCAAAACCCATTTATAAACACACCCAAAAAGTTCACTTTGGGGTTGATTTTGGGTGTGTTTCTATATTTAAATAGTACTTGAGTTTTTTTATAAATACATGTCTAGGATTGAGTTTATTTATAAATTTGTATATTTTTTATCTAACGTTTGTGTGAATCAAATGAGATACAAGGATATTTATTGATCGTGATTTCTTTTGTACGTTTGAGCAATTAATTGAAGCCCAAGCCATGTATCTTATCCGCATGTCTCGTCATTACTTAAATCTAATATCAATAATTCAGTGAATGTGTTTTTTTTAATTTTATTAATCTAATCTACAATATTATTCAGTGAACGCATCATCGACTATGTGTTCCTTATTTTAATTTGTTTATGTAAATTAATATAATTAAGTGTGAGTACACACACAAAATGTCAATTTCGCACGTGTCGTTAATTGTTTTTTATTTTATTTTGTTGATAAAAGGGTGTGACAATATCAATATGTTTCCTCCTCCTGCCATTTAATTAAATTGGTAAGAAACTTAGAGAGAAAGGAAAATGGTTGTTTAAAAGAAAAGAAAAGAAAAAAAAGGGAGAAATGGTCAACCATGCATTTATAAATTTAGTGCTTTACTATTTTTTTTCCCGGACTTGGTTTCTTCGAGAAGAAAAATGGTAAGGATGGAATGGTCAAGTGATTTAATTTTTGAAATCTTGCTTTATTTAAGCAAATTGAAATGATGACGGTCAATGTCAACAAGGATGGCCTTGATAAATTAGGTGAAACAAACGAGTGAAAATATAGCTAAACAGAGAGAACTCTTCAAAGTCAAACAACTTCATATTTGTTATATAACTAAGGGAAAATTGTAGAGAGAATTGGAAATTAGAGAAAGACAATAGAAATTGTTCAATCAACTTGTATCTCTCATCTTGATAAGACCTCTTATTTATAGGCTTACAATGGTAAGAAGACATTAACAACTCATAAGTTACAAGCCCATAACTACGGTATTTAGTGTATAGGTTACATAGAATTAGAAAGGGTGAATGCTAAGAGGTATGGTAGTCATCCACCAACTCATGCATTTACAACACTTTCCCCTTGGATGTCCACCATACAATGACATAGTTGCCTCATTAAAAACCTTGCTCGGAAAACCTGGTGGTGGGACAAAACCTAAGCAAAGGGAAAAAGAGTGCAACATTCTTATGAATCATTGATATGGTGTTGGACGCGCTTATGCTGCCTCATTAAAACCTTGCTAGGAAAAACCCAATGGGACAAAACCCTAGTCGAAGGGAAAAGAGTACATCGCGCATGTAATGCTCTCCTTGATGAATTACTCCCCCTGATGATGACAAACTTGAATTATTCGAAGATGCAACACAAATGATATTGATATCTCAATTTCCTCCTGCAGAGTGAGCTTCGGTAATGCTTGTATAAAAATTTCTTCAATATCATCATTGGAGGATGTATGTTTGACACTCCTTTGAATCCCTGTTGAGGTTAGAGTAATACCAAAAGTATCTAGACTATTTTCACAAATCCTTTTACATTAACAATTCTTAAAATAACATCATATTTTATAATATCATCAAAATAATAATATAAGCAAACTTATAGATTACCATTACGAGGACACAAGTATAAAATTGCATGATGTAATAAGCTATTCATATAAAGTTTTGTATACTATGCTAGCATGTCATAGGCTCTTCAAGAGACCTAAATATTCTGATAACTTCTTTAAAAATTTGAATATGTTGCAACGATTTTGAACTTGAATTCGAATTCATAACTCAGTCAATACCCTCACTTGAGGCAATTAGATCACTTTCATTTCATGAAAATTGAGTATAGACAGTGAGCTTCAGGCTCCTTAACTTCTTAGAGATTTACTTTCAATAATTTATATAATGTATGACATTTTACATCTCTTAGAATTTATTCCTATGTATTCTTCAAAAGATCGCTTCTGGCGATATGCTTAACTTCATAATCTTTTAGATTTTTCATCTCCAATTCATTTTTTAAATCAGGGAAATCCTTTGTAAACTCTTCAAGAGTTCTAATAAAATTCTTCATATATATATTGCAATGATGGTAAACTCATTTCCAAATTATTTATATATCCCTTTTGTAATAGATATTCATTAAGACAATTATACCATATTCTTCCACAATACTTTAATCCACACAAGGATCATTACAAGCCATCATATTTTAATCATTTGCTTCAGGCATTCTGAATCCTTCAGGAATTTTTATACACATGAATTTTCCATAAATATGCATAACATAGCTGCATATGTTTACCATCATAATCCCGTATCTTTACTGGGAAATGTTGTGCCATATCATCAAGTGATTTATTTCACTTCATCTCAAATACCAATTTGTAACATATACATTTTTATATCATTTTGGTGTTTAACTATAGGTTCAATCATTGCACTTTTTCTGGAAATATCCAACTTTACTGGATTGCCTCTTCCAGTTGGCTAATCTTTATTTATATTTGTCGACAATTATAACAAGTGGTGCAATATCATCATGTATAGCCCTTGATAACTTTAGTATGTACTACAAACCAATATTTTATCAATTCATGATCCCACGATTCTAACGTGCATGCGCATGCATAATTTATAAGCATCTCATTGCTTTCATTATTTTCTGGTACCAGTGCCACTTCAGAGGCTTTCATTGTCACTTCATGGACAAATATCTCTTCTAAGATGTATAATTTATAGAATGTGGATCATAACTTCTTCTAGAGCATTATTTTGAATAGGGCTTAAACTTTGCAATTAATCTCATCTTCTGAGGAGTTAAGTCTTTTGAACCTATAGATCTGTCATGCTTCAGGCATCCAACAGCTTTTATGGGGAGTTCAGTTTTTGCAATCTATAAATCTGTCATACTTCAGGTATGCAACAAATTGGCTATTAGTAGTCACTTACTTTGTGTCTGTATATGCTTCTTGTCTTTTGACTTACAATCCTTTTTGTGTTTGAATATACTTCTGGCATTTATTTTTTTTATATACCAATTTGTTTGATGAGACAATAATAAATACATTTCATAATCATTCACGGCGTTATTTGTTCTTTCAGGAACAACTAAATCTCCCCCTAACGACGGGAATTTTGGTCTCATCAAAATAATACCAAGAATGTCATAAGTATTGTCCTTCGGGGACCTTAATTCATGTCATAAGTATTGTCCTTCAAGATCCTTAATGCATTCGGTGCGCATTATATTAATATTGACATGTTAATGGGTCGTCCTTCTGGGACTTTAATTTATGCAGTGTATTATCAATGTATTCAACTTGCAATCTTCAGAATTTGCACTGTATTTAATCATTTAGAAATAGATACATATCAGGATGATTCAAGCCTTTCCTCTAGAATGGCCCTTTGTATGTAATCCAAGTCATTCTTCTAGAATGATATTTTGTACATAATGCAAGTCGTTCTTCTGGAACACTCTTTTGTACATAAAACATATCGTTCTTATGGAACGATTGCTTACATGCCATTCTTCCAGAATGGTCTTATCTTCTCATTTTGTGCTTTGAACTACTGGTTCAAATTACATATAAAAATAATTAAAATTAAGAACCAATGAACTCGAAAGTTCCAATTAGAATTTGGTTTTGATTCCATTGTGAAAAACATGATAAAGATATAATTTTTCAAAACAATTTGATTCTGAACTTCAGGTTCAAATTAAAATATCATATATGTTATGCCAGAACTACAGGTTATTGACAATGTATGAACTGCAGGTTCTTGATAAGGTATGAACTTCAGGTTCATATTAATATTATAAAAATGATGAACTTTGGATATATATTTTACATATATCTGGAACTTCAGGTTCGAATACATATATCAAATTTAAAAAGGATATTTGGTTTTGAACTTCATGTCCAAATTTGTATTAATATGATATTTTTCAAGGTAATAAAATAAAACGATAATAATAATAATAATCAATTAGAAAATCTGAAATCCAAACAATGTCGAAACTTCAAGTTCTTAACATGATGTATAGTTTTCAACCCAAAATCATAATACATATGCACTTGTTGAAATATCAATTTGAGGGTTGACACAATTAGAACTTCGGGTTCTAGAATTTCCCCTTTTTTAATTTAATGCACATGCGGCCGAAACTTACAGTTTGGATTAAACATAATTAGAACTTCAGGTTCTAAGATTTTTGAACTTCATGTCATATTAGGAACTTCAGATCCTTAATTATAAATTATTGAAATTAAAATAAAGAACTGAATATAACAAGAAAAATAAAATAATAATAATAAAGATACTGTAATAAAATAAACTATTGGAACTTCTGGTTCCAGTTAAAGAAAATCAAAGAACTCCAAGTTTTGTTTTGGTATCTAAGAATTGCATAACTCCAATTCCTTGTATATATATTATATGGATTGAGAACTAAGGGACTTTGGGTCTTTATTTAATTATATAAGAATAATTTAGGGACTTCAGGTCCTTGCATAAAATAAAAAATGAAACCAAAGAAAAAAAACCAAGTAAAAGTGAAATACAAAAAATAAAATATTACAATAAAATAAATTATTGAAACTTCTGGTTCCAATGAAAAAAGAATCAAAGAGCTTCAGGTCTTCATTTGTCTTTTAAGAATTGGGGAACTTCAAGTCCACAAATATTTATATTATAAGGATTGCCTTTTCAAGAACTGGGCCTTACATATAAAATATTGACAAAAATAAAATTCAACAACAAAAGTAAAACAATAATTAAATTGCCATAAAATAAATAGTTGAAACTTCTAGTTTCAATAAAAGTAATTGAAGAACTTCTGGTCTTTTATGCTTTTGAGAAAAATGAGGAACTTCAGGTCCACAAATAGTTATTTTACAAGTATTGATATGAGAGATCTTCTGGTCCCAATTAATTGAAAATGAATTTAGGAATATGTAAACCTTAATTGACTATAAATATAATATAGTATGCACCAATAATTTCCTCATATCACTTATAATTATCACATTTGTTCAATATTTAAACTTCAGGTTTAAATTATTATGATATGGACTTCAAGTTCCAATATCTGAATTAGCAAAATCCATTTTTTTTCATTCAGGTACATGGTGCTAAAGTTGTTCACAATAAATTGAACACATTACTGTATAGTGGGATTTATAACTCAAACGAGACTACACAGCTTATGAGTGTCTTCAAATTTATAAACCATAACAGTGTGAGAACCAACTAATATTTGGTATTGATCAACGTGATTCACGTTAACATTTAATCACCTTTTCACTTTGTAAACCATGAAATTATATATGTACGTACACATATATAAAAGGATGTTCTGGCCCTTTTTAGATGTATAAAAATTGTGTCTTCTGGCTCATTCCTTCACATGTATAAAATTTAGGATCTTCAAGTCCTTTATTAAATATATTGAGGATCAAGATCTTCGGGTCTTAATTCCCCACCCCTTTTACACATAGTATAGAGGGCAACGAATATTATATTTTCGTATAAATGTGAACCATTTATAATAAATGGGCATTGATTGCTTCTAGCAATTATGATTTCAGTTATATATATATATATATATATATATATACAAATATAGAGGTATATATACATATAGTAAAACAATAAATATCATGGCATGTATACATAAAGTTATAAGCCAAACCCATGAACTAACTATATATATATGTATAGGTTATATAACATATTATATTACCATTGGAAAGCGAAATTAACTGATAACCCAAAATAAAATAAAATAAAATAAAATAAGTAAGGTGGTATAAACAAAGAATAAAATAAATAAATTAAAGACTATGAAAATCTAATATTGATGTGGATTCAATATGTAGATAAAACTACAAGTTTAAGAATTGGATTTCCAACCAATTCAGGTTCATATTGGCACAAATAAGTAATGAACTTCAGGTTCATATATAGTATTAAGATCCGTGAAAAACTATGAACTTCAGGTTCATATCAACATATATTCGAAACTTCAGGTTTCAATACGTAGATCTAAATAAATTGAATTAATAGTTGTGCTTTGAACTTCATATTCAAATTGATGTATATGCACTCGAAACTTCTGGTTCGGGTTCTTGACATACGTAGGCCTCATGGAATTCTGATTTTGATTAATACAAAAATCAAGGAGTTTCATGTCCTTATGTGTTCTTTAAATTCACGGAACTTTACACCCTCAATTATTTGGAATCAAAGAACTTCAGGTTTTGATCCAATCAAAAGGACTCTAGGTCCTAATCAAATTATATGATAAGGATTGAGGAACTTCGGGCCCTGATTTTTTGTAAAATACAAACTCATTATAATAATTAAGATCATACCAAGAAAATTCAGAGAAAGAAAACATACCAAGAGCAATTTCGTGCTGATAACGTGTTATATAACTAAGGAAAAATTGTAGAGAGAATTGGAAATTGGAGAAAGACAATAGAAATTGTTCAATCAACTTGTATCTCTCATCTTGATAAGACCTCTTATTTATAGGCTTACAATGGTAAGAAGACATTAACAACTCATAAGTTACAAGCCCATAACTATGGTATTTAGTGTATAGGTTACATAGAATTAGAAAGGGTGAATACTAAGAGGTATGGTGGTCATCCACCAACTCATGCATTTACAACAATATTCTAATTAAGCTTTTATCATTAAAAGCAATGCACCAGACCAGAGGCCCATGTCAATGTACATACCACAAAATCTTTCTTCTCTTTGGAGGGCCTGGTTTTGTTTGGGCTTGAAAATTGCTTTCTTCCGACTAAAACAAAGAAGAAAAAGAGGCCCGAGTAAGATTTTTCTTTCCTTTTGTATGTACACGTGAATCAAATGAAGCAACACAAAAAGATGAATGTTATGATGGTTTGCTGAGCTTTAAACATATATGAGCTTTGACAGGCTTGTGATCAGAACTGTGAATGTCGTCCATGGCTTCGTAGGAATGCAACGTTGCATGGATTTCCTCCGTGTCTTGGGTCTTGAACAAAATCCGATCCGTCCACGATGGCATTCTCACCTGTACGCCGGTACGTCAACATTGAATTGATAATTAATTACAATTGCAAATGAGAAAAGTGAGAGATGAAATATTGATGTATACCTTGTAACTTGTATCATAATTGCTGCTTCCAATGTTATATTTATATGTGGGCTTAAACGTCAATGTGCCCTCGCTATAACCTTCGAAGATCTGTCCTCTCTCAGCCTCTTGTAAGAGCTGGTCATTGTTAGTGAGTTGCTGTATTTAATCAGAAATAAGTAAGCTATATTTTGGGGGATGACATGTATATCGATAGTTTGAGGTAAATATGAAACAAAAATCTTGATGAAGAAATGTTGAATGAACCATAAAAAAGAGAGGAAATGGACCCCTATGATGAAACGAGCTAAGCATGAAGTGAAGGAAATTAAATAATTTTGTTATGAACACAACTTACTCTGTGAAGATCATTGTGTATGAGATCTCTTGCGGGATAGTTGCCGATCCCTTGTATCCTGTAGTTGAGATCTCCCAACCAAACAGTAATTTGAGCAGGTCTTGCATAAGGGTTCAGTTTCTGAGAGAAAAGAGATTCAGATACGTTTCTGAATTCAGAATTCCTCTTCTCCACGTTCTGAGCATGAGCTACACATATTATACACACCAAAACACGCACGCAAATTAGGAAAAAAAGACCACAAAATCTCATGGGCTCAAGTGTAGTGGGTGACTTGGTAGGCCCAAATGTATGGCCCAATTTTTAGATACTGGGAAGGGAAGGGATTATTAATTACCAGAGAGATGGCAAGAGATGAACACCATTGTAATGCCTTTGTAGTTAAGGCGGATTGCCACGGCTCCTTTCTTTCTCCTAATTAATCCTCCAAAGCCCCCTACTGGACTCTTATCAATCTTCACTTCTGTATATCAGCAAGTATATCAGGAAAAAAAGAAAAAGAAAATTTTCAATCGAATCAAACATATTCGTGATCGAAACCTTGACTTTAATTTCTAGCTAGTAGAGAATTCATGTATACCCTTTACCTTTGGTGAACAAATCTGAGTCCTTTAGCCCAAACACATAGAGGTGTATAGATTGCATGATGGATTTTCCCAACAAGCTTCATGCACAAGGAGAGATGAAAGGTCAAGCTTAATATAAAGTTTTTAGTTAGGGTTAAGTACATACAAACATTTTAAATAAATTAATAAAACTGGAAACAAAAGAAAAGATTTTATATGTCTGTCTCACATGTGAGAGTCAAGCAGCGCTGCCTGTAGAAGTCGTGAAATATTTTTGCGGGGCACCTCCTGCAGACCTACAACCAGAAGATCAAACTTCCGATTGTTCCCAACCAGCTCTGCCAAATCTTCGTAGGTGACCTATTATCTCCAGACAAACAAGAATAAGAAAAACTCTGTTTAATATTTAATAATCACCATGATTCATGAAGCTAAAATTAATATGTTTGTAATTAAGCAAGCATGACGTTGAGGTACCTGGCCATTCATGTTCCAGGTGACGACGCAAATACAGAGATCTGAATAGCTTGAGAAATCACAACGGTTGTCTACTCTTACTGTCTTTATTCCTTCATGCGACATCGTTGCACCATGGCTGTCGAGGGAACCCAGCTGTATTGGTTTTCGCCTTAACTTGAATCTTCTTCTACGGAGTTTAACAAAAACCATAATAATTATAAGTTGTTTTCCAAGAGTGAAGAAGGATGAATCAATCTTTCTAAAAAAGAGGATAAAATCCAACAGAACAACACTACTAACTTAACTTAAACTGATATAATTAGGTAAGAAAATGCTCAATACCCTTTGGCAGCGTGAATGGAGCTGAAATTTCCCATGGTCTTGCTTCTTCACCAAAGCCTACAGGTACGTTGTATCGTATTCCTTTCTTTCCTTTTCTGTGAAATTCAATTGCAAAATTCAAAACGGACAGAACCTTGAATGCTAGAGTGTGAAGGGCATGCATTATATTGACTTGGACTTATATATATATACAAGCTACAAGCAGAGAAAAAAGCCTAGCCACAATTATTTTCCAATTGGCGGTGCGTATGAGAAAGGAAAGTCAAACTCGTAAATTATTCGCATATTGCCTTTTAACACATTATTTCTTATTTGTCCACAAGTTAGGTTAGGATGTGGAAAATTCAGACAAGTTAAAATAACACTTGAAAAGGACCTTTCATGATCGATCGATCCCCTCGTAAGTTCTCACATGCGTCATAATAAAGATAACGTGAAGTCATGCATGGAAATTTCAATGGGTTCAGCTTGATAGAATCTGCACGTAGTGGCTCTCGAAGTAGAGCTCAAGCACACGAGACGAGACCATCTGATTTCGGAAGTACCTTGCCGGCCTGGGTTTTAGCTTGTTAAAAAATGAGCAAGGCCAAACGCAAAGGACAAGTAGAAGCTTGCAAGTTATTGCGGCCATATTTCCTTGACAATTTGAACACAAATTCACACATCTGCATAATAATGAAAGTAAGTGAACCAAGTTTTGACAAATATGATACCAATCCCTCCGACCAATGTTTACCAGAAATAATATGTATCCAAGTTCATTTAGAATTTTGGTTCATCACGATATATTTAGTACTAAATATGCGTATGGAGGTCTCTTTGTTCAACATACATAGTAAGCATATTAAACCTAAAAACAAATAAATAAATAAAATGTTGCTATTAGAAAGTTAATTGCTATTGTTTTTCAAACTCAAAATTTGAAACATGAATGTACGTGGTGGTTAATAAAAAATATAAATAAAAAAATGTTTTCTAATACACCAATTTAGAAAAATGAATCATCTTAACTGTGTTTATACCATATTTGACCAAACAACTAGAAACAACTCTAAGTAAGGCAAAAAGTCTTACATTGAAATATTACAAGAAGTGAGAACTCTCCCTCACCTATATAAGGAGACCACTCTCCACATAGAAAGGGATCCCTATGTTGGATTTGATCTTTAGTCATGAGCTTCTACTTTCTTCCCTTTATATATGAGCCCAACCTCGTGTACAAATGTAATAAAATATTATTATAATAATGAGAATATTCTTCTTCGTAGACGCAGCCCATTCATTAAAGGTGAACCACGTATATCTTGTATTGTGTATATCTATTGCTTGCCCAAATTTTCACACACATACTGAAGGTCTTCACCTTCACCTATCATCAATCATACCTCATCACTAAGTTGGGCCCAAAAGTGCTGAATCATTTTTAAACATCAACAAACTGTGAGTCTGCGAGAATTACAAAACTTTGGAAAAATATTTAATTTGTGGACAAAGCCAAAAGTTGGAAGTCGTGGATTTCTCGCTGGTAAAAGACTGGTTATATAATTTTAAAGATGTGGAAGGACAAAAATTCATTGTCGTCACACACATACTGAAGGTCCTTACCTTCACCTATCATCATTACTAAGTTGGGCTCAAAAATACTGAACAAATTTTGAACATCAACAAACTATGAGTCTGTGAGAATTATAAAACTTTGGAAAAATATTTAATTTGTGGACAAAACCAAAAGTTGAAAGTCGTGGATTTCTCGCCCGTAAAAGACTGGATATATAATTTTAAAAATGCAGAAGGACAAAAATCCATTGTCGTCTAGTCCGGTTTAGGATACCTGGCTTTCACCCAGGCGACCCGGGTTCAAATCCCGGCAATGGAAATAAAACTTATCTATTTTTGCTTTTATGTTTTTAACTGGGTGCCTAGGCTTCTGATTTCACCGGGTTCGTCTAGTCTATATCAGTCAGCACTCTGTAAGCCGAGCTTTTTCCTTCAAATCTACTGAAGACCCATTTCGAATTTTCGATTTGCAAGATTTCTTTTATTCCACAAAGCCCCTCGTCTGATCCCGCACTCTTCCTAAATAATTTGTATGTGATAATATGTTTTTTTTTGGGTTCAACTTCTTGCTTATCGAATTTGATTCTTAAAATGTCTGAAATTCTTAATTTTAGTTTGGTGGATCCGCTGCCAGACAGCATGATCGGCTAACTGGTACTCGTCTTGGGAATCGGAACTTGCCTGGCTTACTATCTCCATATTTTTGGGACAAATCGAAGGCGATATGGTAAGCCGCCGTTTGTTTTGATTTTGTGTAATTTTAATAATTTCATTCGATTGGTTATATATTATGGGTGCTTTGCTTGTGAGTCCTTAATTCTCTTTCTTTGTTAATCTACCCTGTGCCCTAACTTAAAGCTGGTAAATTTATTTGTTGTTGGTTATGGAAAGTATAAATTTCTCCCCTGTTAATCTTCCTTTCTGGTTGGCATTTCAGTGGTCAGAACAGGATGAAACATGCTTCTTTTGTATATATGACCATATCAAATCTGGCTATTGGTTGTGAGAGTAAGAATATGAACTTTGTTTGCTTACTAATCTCTGTCTCAAGCACACCAGTTGCAGTCTAAATGATCTAGAAACTACTGGTCTTTCTATTAAACTGATGATTATTTTTTTCAATTCCTTGAATATCTTAGATGCAAAGACAACCACTGAAGTCCCCTTGCAAACCGCAGATGGAGTTGGATAGGATTAGCAACTTACCGTGTCATGTTGCAGAACGAATTCTGTCGTGTTTGCCGATTAGGGAGGCAGTGAGGACAAGTGTTTTGTCAAGCAAGTGGAGGTACAAATGGGCTATGGTTGCGCATCTCGTGTTCGATAATCACTGTCTCTCGGCTCAAAACCGAACAACTTTTGTCAACATTGTTGATCATGTACTCTTACTTCACATTGGCCCCATACACAAGTTCAAGCTTTCAAATCGAGATTTTCTAGCCACTAGTGATATTGATCGATGGATTCTTCATCTATCAAGAAGCTCTATCAAAGAGTTCATACTTGAAATTTGGAAAGGGAATCGCTACAAGATGCACTCATCTGTATTTTCTTGCCAAGATATGACTCATTTGGAGTTATTTAATTGTTTGTTAAGACCTCCGCCAACATTCAAAGGCTTCAGCAGATTGAAGAGCCTTGATCTTCAGCATGTTACCTTGGCCCAAGACGTCTTTGATAATATGGTTGTTCGCTGTCCTCTGCTTGAGAAATTGACTGTGATGAACTTTGACGGTTTCACCCTTCTCAACATTGATGCACCAAATCTCCAATTCTTTGACGTTGGAGGTGTTTTTGAAGATGTTAATTTTAAGAATACCTTAAATCTTGCTGTAGTCTCCATTGGTTTGTACGAGCATGTTTGCAACTACCAAAGACGAGGGCCTCCTGGCAGTTCTAGCCATTTGCTCAAGTTTTTAGCTCACCTGCCTCGTATTCAAAGACTGGAAATTCAGAGTTACTTTTTAAAGGTGATTGAGGGTTGTGTAGTTTTACTTTCATTTAGTGAGCATTCACATGGCCATGAGAATTTGAGTATATTGATTGAGTTCGCTTTTTTCTATATCCTTTCATCTCCAGTATTTGGCTATTGGTACCTTGCCAGGAAAGCTGCCTAAACCATGTCTAGTTCTGAATTATCTTTCTATTCGCATAAGCTTCACTGATTCAGATGAGATCTTAACTGCTGTATGCCTTTTGAGAAGCTCCCCTGCTCTACAAGAATTAGAAATTTTGGTGAGTTTTATTCTACTGATGCATGCAGTATTTTTCTGTTGAGTTAAAAATTTCAAACCAACTGGTCCAACTCTACTCTAGAAAATTGGTTCAGGGAGCTGTTTTATCATAAATTCCAGAATATAATACCATAGACCTTGTCCTTATGCAGGTCCGGCCAGAGGATACAACTTGTGCAGGAACGGTTAACTTTCAGTTAGATGAAAACTGGAATGGTCCAATTGCCCGACTCCGCCGTGTGAAAATAAACGGCATCGCTGGTACCAAACCCGAACTAGAATTCATCAGACTTCTACTTTTAGGTTCACCTGCGCTTGAGAAGATGACTGTTAAGCCCGCTTCTGTCACCTGTGGTTGGGAGATTGTAAAGAAGTTGCTTCAGTATAGGCGCGCCTCAGTATATGCAGAGATAATCTACTTGGACCCATGACTCATTAATGAGTTTTGGCAGCTATGAGGACTTTCCTGCTGGAAGGAATGTTGGTTTTGTATGAAGTATTAATGATGTATGTTTATTTTTCTGAACAATGTCTCATGTTGGCAATGCCCTTGCATTTGTGGAATCTGGTATCTGTAAGCTCTGAGATCTGGATTAACTTGGCATGAATATTGCATAATGCATGCGATTAGCAATAGCCCTTGCATAGTAATAGCTCTTGCCTCCCTTTGCCTTTTGCCATGGCAAATGGCAAGGGGAGGCAAGGGCTATTACTAGGGGTGGGCATCTCGTCCGAATTATCCGCGTACCGACTGTACCGTATCGACGGTTTGGTTTGGTTTGGTTAAATAATTATTTTTTAATTTTAATTATTCCGATCCGATCCGTACCGAAACGTTTGGTTTGGTTAACGGTTAACAATATCCATTATCCGACGGAAATCCGTACCGATCCGATATTTATAATTATTTATTATTTAAATACTAATATATGTATATGGTTATTATGGGTTTAGAGGCGATGGGTAATTTGCAATAACAAAATTGCAATAACATTGTCTCATCCTTTATTTATTTATTTATGTGTAAGGGCATCTCATGTTCATATAAAATATTGGTTAACTTACTATATTATAATTAGAAAATATGATGGAATCAAATATAATTATTTAATGTTAATTCTCAATAATAATGTTGGAATGGATTTGAACGTAATGATGCCCGGCATAAAGTAACGCTAGTAGATAATTTGGAAAGAGCGGGAGTTTCTTAATTTTTAGTGAAAAAATAGGCGGCAATAAAAATTTGAAGCGGTGGAAGCGATATTCTCATAATTTTTATTATAACAGGAAAGAAGGCATACAACATATAGATTTTTTCTAATTTGTGGAACCCTCAGAAGGATGATGCCGGCGTTTTTTAAGCTTAGCCATGAGCCTCTCATGGTCTCCCAGAATCCTTTCGTTGGAAACTTGCAGCATATCCCGCCTCCTCAATATATCAACAGAGGATGAACTCACCGTGAGAGTGTTTTTTGGTTCAAGGTGATGCGTATGTATATTGTGTCAAGGAATCCATACCCTTATAATTACTTGTAATATGTTTCAGATTTGGATTGAAGATTACTCAGCCTCTATGCTGCAATTTTTGGTTCTTTGAAGTGTGTTGAGGCCCAAAAAATCCACGGTTCGGCCCAAATAAATTCTCGGCCCAATGCGATACCTAATCAAGAAGAAACCCGATCTGGGCACGCGAAAGTTCATCATATGCGCTTGCACACATGCCACGCCAAGCAAGGAATTATTATTCCGCACTTAATCACGCCACAAGCTTAAGTGGGCCCAAGCCACACAAGATGCCTGGGGCTTGCTTGAGTGGGTTGTGGTATGGATGGTAATAAATTGTCATGAGGCCCATTGATGAGCCGAGAAATAGAGGTTTCGGGTTGCTTGGGAGCCTCGGAACCCAAGCCCATTTCTTAGGCCCAAACATGTGGGTGAGCACAAAGAGAAAATATCCCAACCAAAATAGCCTATTGACCCAACCAAAAAGCCCAACACCTCAAGCCAAAACTTGGTGAAGTTGGCCCATTTATTTGATAAGCCAATCCATTATTCTAGAAGGCCCACATAAATAAAATAAAAACTTGCAAAACCATCAGCTCTTTGCTGGAAAACAGAAGCCACGAAGGAGCATGGAAAACCACGCTGGTTGCTGGGAGGGAAGGAACAAGCTTTCAACCAAGAAACACCCAGCGAACCATGGGATATTAGAGCGCAGATCATCCTTCGAACTAGCATGCACACCCATTCTCTTTCCCTCATCAGATCTGGCCATAAAAAAAGGAAGAAAGGAAAGAAAGGAGATAGCTGAAAATGGGAATTCTGAGGCAGCTGCGGGAAATGGCTTTGAGCACCCAAAATCCCTAATTTTATGCAAATGGGCAGAGGAAATTTCACCAAAATAGGATGATTGAAAAGATGAGGGGAGAAAGGAAGGGAAAGACTTGGCCAAATTGGATAGAAACCATTAGGGTTTCTTGGAAAATATCAACTTCCATTGTCTATAAAAGGGGCCTCTTCCACCCAACAAGCATCAACACACATCTGGAGAGCAAGCTTTATCTCTCACCATGAAATCTCTGCAACTTCGTGCTCTATTCCTCCATCTCCTCCCACTTTCTCTTCTGCCAAGCCATTCCAGAGTCTGACATGGCTTTTGTCAGGTTGCTGGAAACTTACCCAAACCACCAAGTACTTCACCACTAGCCATCAACCACATCAGAGAGCAAGCTTCCTCTCTTACTCCCAAAACCCAGCAATTTCATGCTCAGCCCATGCTTTTCCCTTGGTTTTCCCTCTTGGCAAGCTGTTCTGACACTTGACAGAGTCTCTGTCAAGCTGCCGGAAAAACACTCAAGCCACCTTTTTCTCTCTTTTTCCTCATGCTCGACCAAACCTCTCTGCAAAATCCTTTCTCTCCAACCCTAATATCCCTTTTTCCCCAGGAACACCTGATTTTCTCTTTGGTGCTAAACTCATGACAATTTTGCTCCCATGTCACAAGCTTCTCATGCAAAGCCAATAATTTATCTGTAAGCAGCTGTTGGTTTCGTTGGAGAAGAAGACCAAGGTGTTTCCTAAGGCTCAACTACCCTTTCGAAACACCTTTGGGGCTTGATCTTCGAACTCAGGCTCAAGGGGCAATTTCTTCCATTTTGCTCTTTACTGCAGCCCAGGCCCGTAGTAGCTGCTGGAACGAAAAAGCCCCTACATAAATTGGCGACTCTGCTGGGGATCATGCCGTTATCTTCACCAATACCTCCGAAGAAGAAGCCCAGAAGCAATAAACCAGAGAAAATAAAGAGATAAGAGCATCCCTCTTTCTTTTTCTATTTTCCTTTTGTTGGCTATCTACTTTGCATAACAAGCATAATAAGGTTACTGACATGTGTCTTTTGCTTGTGTCTTAGATCTCCATTCTCAAGCAAACCCAGATCTTGTACAAGGGCTGGGGGCTTAGGCAAATCCATTATTCAGGCCATTGAAGCGAACTACACATGCAAACTCCAAAACACTTGGGGGCTTCGTGCCAAGCAGATCTGTTAAAAAAAGAAGAGGAGTCAAAATTTAGTTCCAAATGACTTGGGGGATTCCTGCCAATTGAAAAAAAGGTCAAGCACAAGCATTTCAAAGTTTCTCATGCTAAACCAAGCTACGCCTTGGTTCCAAGAGCTGTGATTCAATATTATTCACATCTTCAACCAAGTCCAAGCTATATGCATTCATTCATCACTGTTTCCACCACTTGCCTTATTATTTTTTCAAACCTTCTTAGCCTTCTCCCAATTTCAATCCATCCTTACAACAATTAAACAACCTCATCACATCTCTGGAAGAAAACTCAAAACAGCCTCAACAACTAGCTTGTTCTCTTTCTCACCCAAAGTCCCTCTGGTCAAGCAATTCAAATCTTTCATAAACCTTCATATTGCAAGTAAGGATGAAAAACTCACCTTTATTCTATCAAGATCCCAGGAAATCAGTAAGAAGATGGCATTCCTCATGCTTTGGAACCTTTCAACCAAGCCTGAAAAAGAAATAATGGAGTACGTTGGCCAGGTCAGGTGCCGGAAGGGAACTAGTAAATAGAAAGGCGGTGTCGGAAGCATAATCACTATTGAAGCATAATTTTTTCCAAACACAGGTTGCAAGAGACCAAAACTCACTTTCATGCTATCAAAATCCTAGAAAATTAGACTTCTCATGCTTTATCATGCTTTGGAGCTTCTAAACAAGAGAATATGTTAGCCAAAATCAGACGCCGGAAAGGTACTCATACACAAACGGATGCGCCAGAAGCATAATTTTCTCAAAGTGCAAGCAAACTCATCTATCAAGCATTTGACAAAATTCACATCACATGCCAAGAAATTTCGTTTCATTCAAGCATTCCAAGCAATTCGGGCATCTCAAAGGAAATTGAAGAATTCATGCTCTTACAACAATACCATTCCACTTCATGCTCTCACAACAATATTGCTCAAGAACATGCTCTAGCAATACTCAGATCAGCACTCAATGCCAATAGAAAGGACATGCTAAATTCCCAAGCAAAAGCAACATGCCAAGCAAAACTTATTCACAAGCTTTCCAACCATCCTAGCTAGAACGTCCCACCTTTAGAAAATCACTATAAATCAAGCTTACAACCAACAAATCCCAAACTTTCCAGATTAGAACTAGACATATCAAGCTTCATTTTCCCAAAATTTCATTGCATTTCGAGCTAGGGAATCATGTCAAACAGATTTCTAAAACAGCTCATGCAACAGAAACTGTACAGCTCCAGCAACTTAACCCTTATTCCACCAAAAATTCATTTTTTCTTCAAGTGACGCAAGACCAATTCCAACATAACCATTGAGAAGTCCATTTTTATGTCTCAAAAGTTCCAACTCAGATTCGAAAAGAAACATTTCAAAATTTCAAAAAACAGCCCACAAACTACTGTGAGACATTTCCACAAACACTTGGCATGCATACCCAAGTGAGCTTGTATAACTCTTGTTTATCACCAAGCTAGAATCCTAAATCAAAAGCTCAACCTTAGAATTCGATTTCTAGTTCACAAATTCTGGGAAATGCAGAGGAACTCAAGCATTCAAGCATAGAAGATAAGCATGCAACAAAGACATCAACAACAACTCATGAACATGCTTCAGAAAAATTGAGGCATAGAGCACTAGAATGGGTGGATGATCCTCAATTTTGGATATGTTATAAACAACATAATTTCGAGCAAGTTTTGTGAAGCAAGCGCAGTCATCCAAGCATCATAGGTTAAAGACACATGCAAAAAGCAGAATCTGCAGAAACTCACCAGCCATGGATGAATGCAAAAGTTGCAGACCAGCTTTGAAGTATCAAAAAAAATTCTACAAATTCTACAAATTTTACAGGCTATAGTACTCGAGCAGATGAACAACTTTCATCAAGGAAGTTTTCTGATCCGAGCTCCCGAAATATGACTTATGCACAATACCCACGAGTTTGGGTCTTGAAGAAGAAGAAGAAAGAAGAGAATGAGAGAAAATCAGAAAATAAAGCGTGCCATGCCAAATGAAAGGAAAAGAGAGTAGCTACTTGCAAATAAAAAATTCAAAAGGAAGGAGCAACAGAATTTTGCCCATGTGAAGGCCAAGCCAGTCGAGGACATAACGCGCCCAGCTCTCTTATGCTCTCTCAAGCCCGTATCTCTTCTTCAACGCACCATGCATAAATACAAGAATTTGTGAATTAATCCACACAAACCATGCAACTCAAGCATTTCACTTGATGCAATCATTTCAAGCAAACCAAACCAGATATCACAAGATCAAGTAACACAGTCATCATAAAAATGAGAACTTGGCATTTCTAGCTACCGGAAGCACAGAGAAGAAGCCATGCTATCATGCCAAATTGTTCCCATTGCAACAAAGGGATATCCTAAGTTTATCACACCATGCAATGTCCTAAACAAATACTCAGAAGGCCATGCTGCAAGAGTTTTTACAGCTCATATCTTCTTCTGATGATTATGGTGCCCTTGACGGCTAAGGAAGGAATTCATTGCAACCACCACCAGCAATGCCAAAACCTCAATAACCAAGATTCATGCCAAGCAAAATATGGAAGATAATGATGCGTTATACGAGATGCTCCTGGAAAATAACACAAGCTTCATATTCATGCTGTCGGAAGGGTGAATCCTCATGCCATGCCAAGCTATATCTTGATTTAACTCAACCGTTAGATTATCCACATCCTCATAGCAAGTCCAAGCTAATCATGCCAAGGCAAGTCACGTTTTTTCCAGCACCTATTCCATGCAAAACAAAACATTTTCCAGCACCTGTCCTGTTTCAAATATTCTTCCAGCACATGCCATATTTCAAACATCCTTCCAGCACATGCCCTAGTTCAAACATTCTTCTAGCACATTCTTCCAACACATGCCCTATTTCAAACACCCTTCTAGCACATGCCCTATTTCAAACACCTTTCCAGCACATGCCCTATTTCAAGCATTCTTCTAATATCTAGCCATCATGTCGCACACTATCACCTTCACTAAGGTTTTGTCTACCAAGTTCAAGTGTTTTGGGGTTGGTGTTGTAAACTCAATACAAGCCAAAGCTAAGCAATACCAAGCATACAAGCCAAAGCCATGCATACATGCCAGTGCCAAGCAATACCAAGCATACAAGCAAAAATCAAGCATACATGCCAATGCCAAGCAATACAAGCATACAAGCAAAGATCAAGCGTACGCCAATGCCAAGCATCCAAGCATACAAGCCAGTATCAAGCATACATGCCAATACCGAGTCAATACAACTCTTGCAAACCACAATCATGCAAAATCAAGCCTCCCTAGTCACTCAAGCAAATAAATAAATCATGCAAGCTAAGTAGTTATTTTGGGCTAATCCACCAAGCATTTTCTTATATGTCATGCCACCAAATAGTTCAACTCTTGGTAACTCTAGTAAGTGGCCTCCAAAATTACAGTGTCTAGGAAAGTTCTTCAAGGCAACACCCTCGGTGTTTAAGAAGGATTGGGTTTTAAGCGGGACCATTGTGACCCCTCCAACCTTCCCGGAAAAGACCTGGCTGTAATTTCAGAGACCCTTAACTGGTTATCCTGGAGTTGCTCCTAAACCCATACCATGCCATGCCATGCCACTGCAATTTATTTTGGGCTGGAAATTGATTATTTGGACCATTTCAATACACATTCATGGCCCCAATAATCAAGGGGGCTAATGTTGAGGCCCAAAAAATCCACGGTTCGGCCCAAATAAATTCTCGGCCCAATGCGATACCTAATCAAGAAGAAACCCGATCTGGGCACGCGAAAGTTCATCATATGCGCTTGCACACATGCCACGCCAAGCAAGGAATTATTATTCCGCACTTAATCACGCCACAAGCTTAAGTGGGCCCAAGCCACACAAGATGCCTGGGGCTTGCTTGAGTGGGTTGTGGTATGGATGGTAATAAATTGTCATGAGGCCCATTGATGAGCCGAGAAATAGAGGTTTCGGGTTGCTTGGGAGCCTCGGAACCCAAGCCCATTTCTTAGGCCCAAACATGTGGGTGAGCACAAAGAGAAAATATCCCAACCAAAATAGCCTATTGACCCAACCAAAAAGCCCAACACCTCAAGCCAAAACTTGGTGAAGTTGGCCCATTTATTTGATAAGCCAATCCATTATTCTAGAAGGCCCACATAAATAAAATAAAAACTTGCAAAACCATCAGCTCTTTGCTGGAAAACAGAAGCCACGAAGGAGCATGGAAAACCACGCTGGTTGCTGGGAGGGAAGGAACAAGCTTTCAACCAAGAAACACCCAGCGAACCATGGGATATTAGAGCGCAGATCATCCTTCGAACTAGCATGCACACCCATTCTCTTTCCCTCATCAGATCTGGCCATAAAAAAAGGAAGAAAGGAAAGAAAGGAGATAGCTGAAAATGGGAATTCTGAGGCAGCTGCGGGAAATGGCTTTGAGCACCCAAAATCCCTAATTTTATGCAAATGGGCAGAGGAAATTTCACCAAAATAGGATGATTGAAAAGATGAGGGGAGAAAGGAAGGGAAAGACTTGGCCAAATTGGATAGAAAACCATTAGGGTTTCTTGGAAAATATCAACTTCCATTGTCTATAAAAGGGGCCTCTTCCACCCAACAAGCATCAACACACATCTGGAGAGCAAGCTTATCCTCACCATGAAATCTCTGCAACTTCGTGCTCTATTCCTCCATCTCCTCCCACTTTCTCTTCTGCCAAGCCATTCCAGAGTCTGACATGGCTTTTGTCAGGTTGCTGGAAACTTACCCAAACCACCAAGTACTTCACCACTAGCCATCAACCACATCAGAGAGCAAGCTTCCTCTCTTACTCCCAAAACCCAGCAATTTCATGCTCAGCCCATGCTTTTCCCTTGGTTTTCCCTCTTGGCAAGCTGTTCTGACACTTGACAGAGTCTCTGTCAAGCTGCCGGAAAAACACTCAAGCCACCTTTTTCTCTCTTTTTCCTCATGCTCGACCAAACCTCTCTGCAAAATCCTTTCTCTCCAACCCTAATATCCCTTTTTCCCCAGGAACACCTGATTTTCTCTTTGGTGCTAAACTCATGACAATTTTGCTCCCATGTCACAAGCTTCTCATGCAAAGCCAATAATTTATCTGTAAGCAGCTGTTGGTTTCGTTGGAGAAGAAGACCAAGGTGTTTCCTAAGGCTCAACTACCCTTTCGAAACACCCTTGGGGCTTGATCTTCGAACTCAGGCTCAAGGGGCAATTTCTTCCATTTTGCTCTTTACTGCAGCCCAGGCCCGTAGTAGCTGCTGGAACGAAAAAGCCCCTACAAAGTGTTTAAACTAATTTCTTATTGTTTTGTAACGTTATTTGCTATTTTATTATGTAGTTTTAATGTTCGTTTGTAACTTTAAAACTAAGTTATTTGATTTTGTATTTTACAAGGATAATTTGGTGTATTTGTTCAAGAACTTATGTCATGTGAAATTATTATAAATTGTATTTTTATTAGTATGTTTTTATTACGGTACTACCGGCGTACCGATCCGTTCCGAACCGAATGTTAGGTTAACCGATCCGAAGTCTACCGAAGTCTTTAGTTTGGTTAACGGAAGAGAAAATGTTCTACCGAAGTCTTTGGTTTGGTTAATGGAAGAGCCCTCTACCGTTCCAAACCGATCCACGCCCAACCCTAGCTATTACTATTCACGTGAATTGTGGCAGTCCTTGCAAAAGGCTTGTGGTGTTTCTAACCATTGACATGACAACCACTATTCACATGAGATATGAGGGGAGGAATTTGTATTATATTTTTAGTGTGGGAAGTGAAAAATATGATTAAGTATTTATTTTCAAAAAAATTCTGAAATTGTTAGTATTTTCTTTAAAAAAATTTAGATTTTAAAAAAATCTTTTTTGGTTGCTAATGTCATCGTTGATGTCAGCAAATCCACTAGTTTTGCCTGAGGACCAGCCCAGGTTTGTGGAGCCCATTAATAGCCCTGGCAGCACAATCCTAGCAACATTTGTCCATTGGAAGCCTTTTTGGGCCTAGGCCCCACCTTGTCTGGGCCATCCGAATTGCTCTTAGGAAATGATATTTTGTAATTGTGAAGCAGCTAATTTACACCTACCAACCAACTGAGAAATTTTTAAATGTTCCAGGTACATCACGTGTCTGGTGTACTAATCAATAAACATAGAATATGTGAAATTATTATCTAACTTACTGTATTTCTTTTTATGACATGTGGTGGAATGCATTAGAAATATTCCATATGTCTTCTGTCTATTGGATGGTACACAAGCCATATGATGTATCGGGAACACCCAAAAATTACTCCAACCAACCAGCTTCCTTCTACGACGCGGGTTGTATTTGTGTACCATGTACTATTATTACATGTTCTTTCATGTCACATCAAAAGATTTGTTGATTCCATATATAGAGAGTTTCTGTACATGGTGTTCGCTGGAGAGATTTGAAAGTCACAGGCTCAACTCAACCTACCCTTCTACACTTGAGCCAATAATTTAGTTAGCCACCGAACTATTTGAGGGATATTCATTGCATGAAAAGTATAAATAATAATTTTTTTTTGGGGGGTATTTACAGTTTAGGAAGTCCGGTCTTGCTTGCACTTAAGAAATCTGAACGTGGTACAGGCACAGAAAGCATGTATAACTCATGTGAATAAGGCCTGAAAATAATTCATGTCACGCAAAAAGCATGTGAACAGTAGGATTTATTTGTTTATTTATTGAATGGTTATAAACTTATAATAAAATGGACATGTGCGAGGGCAGGGGGGAACTCTGAACTCTATCTCTAATCCATTGGGCGGGGCCCACGTTACATTCAGAGCTGTAAGTCTGATTGGATTTCGAGACCCACAACCACAGAATTGGTGAGACGTGTGTAAAATCGGACTGCTCTAGGGCCTGTGTGGAGAGTGTCCTGCCCCGTCTGGACGTCGTATATAAGTTATAACGACCAGTCAAACTATTATCACGCATACCTTTCCAACCTGCAAAATGGTAAGACAAAACGGACACGGCTCACTCACTGTGTCCGTAGCCAGCCAGTCCACCCACAACAACCAAGAACCCCCTACAATCTCACGTTCTATTCTAAATTCTAATTGGGTTGGATTGATATAATACACACACATGAAAACAAACCAATAAACCATCTTTGGCTTTCTTCAGACTCTGCTCTGCAGCACACAACACAGAGTCATGGACAATAATACCCCGCTCCTCGCTTCGAACCACAGCGGCCATGAACAAGAAGAGAAAGTGGGCATTGTTAAGGAGTTCGGGATCGAGTCTAAGAAGCTATGGAAGATTGCGGGCCCGGCTATCTTCACCGCCATATGCCAGTACTCCTTGGGTGCTCTGACTCAGGTCTTTGCCGGGTTCGTCGGGGATGTCGAGCTAGCCGCCGTCTCCGTCGAGAACTCCGTCGTCGCCGGCCTCGCTTTCGGTGTCATGGTAATTAATTTTCATATAGGAAATTGTTTTAGCATTAATAATATCTGTAAATATTGGGAGCTAATTGATTGGTTAATTAATAACTTGGCAGCTGGGAATGGGGAGTGCACTGGAGACGCTGTGTGGGCAAGCATACGGTGCGGGGCAGATCAGGATGTTGGGGATATACATGCAGAGATCGTGGATCATTTTGCTGGTAACAGCTTGTTGTTTGGTGCCGGTCTATGTTTGGTCGCCTCCCATTCTTGAGCTGGTTGGAGAGACCGATGAGATCTCAGAGGCCGCCGGTTCGTGTTTTTTTTAAATTCCCCTTTTCTTTCCTGTTTAAAAAAAATATATGTAAGTAAGATTATATGCGAAATTAAGAAAATTCTTATCACATACGTCACGTGCAAGAAAAATATGTTGGTTTTTGTCCGTATCCATTAAAGAAGCCTAATTCCTTATGAAAACAATCCCATTGAAAAACAAAAGTAATTTTTTTTTAAAGACTTGGATTTGTGGTATTAATTAATCATATCATTCACAAGTTTGGCCAAATCTTTCTTTCCTTCTTTCTTTGTTTCTAGAATTGTTCATTAATTTGCTGAAAATGGGCTTGTCTCAAGGCCATCGACGCCTATAAGTCTTCCCAGCCCCAAAGCCAACTTGTTTGCCCAAAAATGGAAGTCACTTTTGCTTTTGCCTTTTTAAATTTTCTCCTTGTCGGAAGATTGCCATTTAGGTTTTTTTCTTCTCTGTTTTCGTAACTTCCCATTTGTGAGTTGGTACTTCTGTAAAAGTTTGACAAGTATTGGGTTCTTTATGGTGCAGGAAAGTTTGCTCTGTATATGCTTCCACAATTGTTTGCCTACGCACTCAATTTTCCCATACAAAAGTTTTTGCAAGCACAGAGGAAGGTCTTTGTCATGGCCTGGATATCAGCTGTAGTGCTAGTAATACATACATTACTCAGCTGGTTTTTCATGTTGAAGCTTGGGTGGGGCTTAATTGGGGCAGCAGTCATGCTCAACACATCATGGTGGCTAATTGTTTTTGCCCAATTGTTGTACATCTTCATCACCAAGTCAGATGGTGCTTGGAGTGGATTCTCTTGGCTTGCATTTTCAGACTTATTTGGCTTTGTTAAGCTCTCCTTAGCTTCTGCTGTCATGTTATGGTATTTTTCTTCTCCTTTAAGTCCTATGGTCTATGCGAAGTACAATATTTTGGTACCATATGCTGATTAAAGTTTGCTTGCTGTGCAAAATGCAGCTTGGAATTCTGGTACTTGATGGTGCTAGTGCTTATAACAGGCCGTTTGAAGAACCCTTTGATCCCAGTTGATGCCATCTCTATTTGGTAACGTGCTTTAGTTATCTAGAAAGTTTGATAGAAAATAGTGATTTCATGGGTTTTTTCACAGAACCATGAACTTTTAGTGCTTTGACCTTACCCTCACAACAATTTATGCAGCATGAACATAAATGGATGGGATGCAATGATTGCGATTGGGTTTAATGCTGCAATAAGGTATAATTATGCTCCCTTCATCTTCTTTTTTTCCTTGTTTAATTCTTCCATCCCAATTTGTTCTGTTTTTAAACTTTTTATAAAAATAACATTCCATGTTTCATGAAAAACTAATTTACCTTGTGATGTATGTTGCAACAGTGTGAGAGTATCAAATGAACTTGGAGCTGGAAATGCCAAGATAGCGAAATTTGCTGTGGTAGTGGTTTCCATCACTTCAGTGGCTATAGGAGTGGTTTGCTTGGTTGTAGTTTTAACAACAAGAGATTATTTCCCGTACCTTTTCACCAGCAGTGATGCCGTTGCTAAGGAAACTACTAAACTTGCACTCTTGCTTGGAGTCACAGTCCTTCTCAACAGCCTTCAACCAGTCTTATCTGGTAAATACTAAACACAAACACACAATATATGTAAAAGTAAATTTTCTTGTTCTTAACTGTTTATTGTCTTTAAATTGTTTCTGCAGGTGTCGCTGTTGGAGCAGGATGGCAAGCTCTTGTTGCATACATCAACATTGGGTGTTACTATATCGTCGGATTGCCAGCTGGAATACTTCTTGGATTCACATTTGGTTTTGGAGTGGAGGTGATACAAAGTTCCTTCCTCTGTTTCTTTTTCACTTGGAAACGATATCTTATATGGGCTAATTAATTGTGGTTAGTTTCCCTCCAAATTCAATTTTTTGAACTTGTGTGTTCTGTAGGGTATTTGGTCAGGGATGATTGGTGGCATTGCCTTGCAAACCCTAATCTTGATCGTGGTCGTTTCCTTAACTAACTGGAACAAAGAAGTCAGTATTTCTTACTTAACTCTCTCTTTCCCTCTCCATCCATATCCACTCTTAGCCTCAAATCACGTTCTTTTGCTTAAAACAGATAAATATTTATTTATGTTTTATGAAATGTGCAGGCTGATGAAGCAGAGAGCCGTGTCCAGAAGTGGGGAGGAGGAGTAGCTGCACAGGATTAAATCAAAGACTAAACATAAAAATTGAAAGAGTGCCACAGCAGCCACACAGGCTCTTCTTGTCTTTGTTGCTTTTGCAGGCAACCATTGCCAATGCAGTGCAATGCATCATTGTGCTAAATCAAGATTTTGATGCTGAAACTTAAATTGATTGGTAAGAACTAGACTGAGCAACGGTGACACACATCGCTTTTTTTGTTGTAAAAAAATTTCCATGCTAAAATGGTGCAGCATCGGCAGTGTAGTCAATTTTCAATTTTTCACGTGACATAAATATAGCTGTACCGCTCTGGACCAGTAGTTCAATTCAGGCATTTCTTGTCTTTGTTAATTTTTAGGGGAGTTTTGTTTTTGTACTTTTATTTGTTTAGCAATAAAAACTACCGCTTGTCCTAAAAGAAAAAAAAGGACTTAAACTATTGTTTCAAATATTTGAAACCCTCAACCCAATCCTTGACCCGAAGAAAGAAAAAAGGAAACACGCATCGAGTCATTCTATAGTGAGGGTCTTGTATATGACATTTAGGTGAAATTCTATCTCTTAATCATTGGATTAGGCTAACTAATTTGATTTAACGGTTAAGATATAAGGCCTCACTTAAGGGCCATATATAAGGCCCTCGCTATAGAATTCTTGAACACGCATCCGAATCGAAGTGCAACCTATGGGCCTGTGGAGGAACATACAATGAGATTCGCCCAACAAATGTAAAATTTGAGTTATTAAGCAATTTGACAAGCAATTGAGGAACCGGGCCGTCTTGAGAAAAAGGCTGCCATGTATAGCAAAGCCACATTTAAAAATAGGGAATATATATATTACAAGCCTCTAAATTACAACAAATAAGCTAGTGACAAGATAACACTCATGGTTGATTGGACATAGTCAAGATTTTGTGAGACATAACACGACAATGAGATTGGCACCATTGATAAAACTTTTTACGGGTTATGATTTTCCTGATCTCACTATTTATTTATGGTGATTTTTTCTTTTTCATTTTCATTTTTTTTACTTACACTTTTTTTCTTTTAATACTTTTTACTATAACAAGAAAACTAAAAAAGTGTAAATAGACAAAAGAGGAGTGAGAAAATAAGTTCCTTTTTTGTGTGTGAACATAATAGATTCGTAGATATGAAGGCAAATACAAGATTACATAGGAAGAACACTGCCCCAGAGGAGGATTTTTGCAAACAAGAAAGTAGAAATAAAACAATAAAAACTACAAGTGCAAGAACAATGAGCAAATTCCATATGTAATTAAATCCCAGCTCACTCAAAGTTGAAGATGACAGGATCAATAAGAACTCAAGAACCAGTGCTAAACAGAGATCGTGTGGAAAACCAACTCTAAAGGATCCTTGGGATTGGAAACACCAAAAAGTGAAAGAGCAATTACCATTACCAAGACCAAGCAAGATCAACCCAAAAGGCTGAGAAACAACCCCTAAAAGCCTTGAGGGGGTGGTGACAAAAGCTTGCCAAAAGGCAAGGGAGCAAAATCCCAGCAAAGGGGGGGGGGGGGGGGGGGGAACTCTCTACAACATGACGAGGGGGAGAGAAGCCCGATTTATTAGCCGAAAGGAAATGAATCCAGGGGAAACCCCTTGGGTTCAAAAGAGTTTGCAATAGCTTTAGGAAGGTTTTTGGGTTGCAGGAAAAGAAGAAGAAGTTACTGGTTCCTTATTTATTTGTCCTACTTCACACTTTTCTTTAAAGTCAAAAGAGTCTTTGCTATAAGGTGTTCACAATCTTGTCTTGCCATACTTCTTATGAGCTCAACTTTCAAATCATCATTTTGGGTATACAAAACAAACCTTAGATGTAAGAAAAATAGGGTAAGAAAATAGCGTATATATGGTAAGAACAATGGCATATATATGGTAAGAAAATAGGATTTAGAAAATCTAGACATTCGAATAAGATCAGAATTATATATTAAAAGGGTACATGTTTGGTGGTAATAGGATGCAAAATGTTAATTTTGAAGTAAGGGCATCTCTATTGCAAAGGTGTAAAGGGTGATGTAAATAACATTTACACTCATAGTTGTTGGAAGTTGCTCCAGTGATAGGGTGTAAATGAATGCAAATATAGCATTTGGCCGGAAAATGTAAAAAAAAAAAGCGTAAATAGTTTGTATCCGATTTATTTTAAGCAAAGACTTTTCTCCACCGCGGGAAGAGGAGAGCTAAAGAAGGAGAGGTTTTAATTGACGTGATCGCATACATTCTCTTTTCAGAGTCATTTAAATTTTGCCCCTCCTCTTTTCACTCTCTCTTTTTTCTTATCCTTCACGGAGGAAGAGAAGAGAGGAAAGGGAAAAAGGCTCTATCTTTCTAGGGGTTTTACTTCCCCTAGAAGATTTCTCTTTTTTTCCCGGAAAATTCTTCTCTTTCTCCAGTGCTTGATCGGAGGACCGCTTCATCTTTGTTTATCTGCAAAATATTTACATCTTTTTTTATACCTTTGTCGGTATTTTTGGTAGATAAACAATGGAGGATGACTATTATGTGAGCAGCGACGATGACTATTACGACGAGGACGATGATCGCAACAATATGGAGCTGTTGGAATACGTTGAGAATTATGAGAGTCTCAGGCCTGAGGCTCCGACGAGTAAGGTAGCGATAATTTGTAGCTTCGTTGTAAATTGATCGACGAAATTTGACTGTGTCATTGTATTCTATCACAATTTTCTACAGTTTTTAGTTTCTTCAGGTTGATTTTTTTGTTTTAAATTTTCAAAAATTTTCGAAGTAAAATTCATTTCTTTTTTTTCGCCAACCAAAAAGGAAGCCCGGTTCCTGCTTGGTTGATGAGAATGTGATTGTCGTGAAGTTTCGAAAAAGCAAAATGTGTCTTTTTAGATGATTAACAGCTCGAGTATATTCAATTTGCAGCTATGGTTTTATCTTTGTAAGTGAAATTCAAGGGAACTATGGAATTGATTCAAATTTACGTCAACAGAGTCTTACATAACTTACTCCCGTTCTCCTCTTAAATTTGCAGAGTCAACAGAGAATTGATTCAATTTTTTTTTTAAATTTACTTTGAAAGTTCTCCTCTTAAATTCAGTTCTATTCCTTATGCTGTCTGATTTCGTATTAAAAGTTGTGGCTTCTAGTTCTAGTCTCAATTATTGCTTTCAGTATTTTATGCTTATCCCTCTCTCCTTCATTTATGGCCTTTACTGGTGTTTGACAGGTTATTTCAAAAGAATCTCTCTTGGCTGCACAGGTATGGAATTTTGTTTGTTTGTTTTTGATTGTATGAATGTTGCTGTCGTTATGTATGTGTTATGGTCGACTAGGTTAATGTTAAATGTTGGCATTAAAATGTGCAGAGGGATGACTTGCAAAGGGTAATGGATGTGTTATCATTGAAAGAATACCACGCCCGAACCTTACTCATCCATTATCGTTGGGATGTTGACAAAGTGCTTGCAGTGCTTGTAGAGAGGGGGAAAGATAGATTATATGCCGAAGCAGGTGTGACTGTGGTAGAGGATGACAATCTTGTCTCATCACAGTTTTCATCTGAGGTTATGTGTGGTATTTGCATGGACGAGATTCCTTCTGATCAGGTGACAATAATGGATTGCGGTCACTACTTCTGCAACGATTGTAAGTACTCTGCTCTGCATTATCTCTTTGCAGAATCATGGCATCCGTCGAATAAGTTTTTTTCTTCTTTTTCTTTTGTTCTGTAAAACCACATGAAGTTTAGCTTAGCAAATCCTAACTTGATTACAGTCCTCAGGGAAACAAATTTTCTATTTTTATATTCAAGAGTATTTCAGTTGTAAGTTTTTAATGTGGCATCAATTTGTTGTAAAAATCTGTGGACTGAATCAGATTTTTAACATGGGAATATAAACCAGTAACTGCCTGGAATACTACTATCCATGTTGGTGGGTTGCCATCCTTTATTCATGTATTTATGAAATGTGTGCATGCTACTGATTGTATTTTCTTTTTAATGAAATAGTTTTGTCTAACATTGTGCTTAGGTTGGACAGAGCATTTTATTGTGAAAATAAATGACGGTCAGAGTAGGCGCATTAAATGCATGGCACACAAGTGCAATGCTATTTGCGATGAAGCAATAATCAGAAATTTAGTCAGTGCAAGGGATCCTAATCTGGCAGAGAAATTTGAGCGTTTCCTTCTGGAATCATATATTGAGGATAATAGAAAGGTGAAGTGGTGCCCAAGTGTTCCCCATTGTGGAAATGCTATACGTATTGAGGAAGATGAATTATTATGTGAGGTTGAATGTGCATGTGGCCTGCAATTCTGTTTTAAATGCTTATCTAAAGCGCACTCCCCTTGTTCATGCCGAATGTGGGAACTATGGTGTCAGAAGTGCCAAGATGAATCAGTGACTGTTAATTATATTGCAGTCAATACAAAACCTTGCCCAAAATGTTACAAGCTGGTTGAAAAAAATGGAGGATGCAATCTAGTTATCTGTGTCTGTGGACAACCATTTTGGTGAGTGCCTATGTATTTTCTGCTTTTTTTTTACTCTTGTGCCCTTTTTTTTTATGGAATCCTGGGGTTGGGTTGGGGAGCATCTCACACATTTAAAGGGTCTAACTTTCATGTGGTTGCTTTTCAAAAACTATACCTGGGGTAAGATCCTTTAAATAGGATTTGTATTTTTGCTGCCTTTTGTGAAGTGTATGTTGATAACTGACTTTTGTTAGGCTGGTGGTTTATAGTCTAAGCTTTTCGTGAAGATTTTTTGTTCGTTATGCAATTTAGGATTGATTAGCTGTTTGCTCTTTGCACAAACTTGCTCTGCACAAAGTATGGGTTCTCATTTTCTATCTGATAAAGCTTTCTGTTTTGTGTTGCCTTTCACATGTTAACAATTCATGGTGTGTTAAATCTCTACCCAACAAGTTCTTTTAGTGTTTTGTACATAAAATTATTGGTTCTAACTTACTCAATAAAGTACATGTCATTTTCTAAGATGTCATGAAGAGCAATATTGTAAGACAGAATGTGACCTAATATGCTCCATCATTAAGAATGGAGCTCCTATTTTCTGTTACTGTTCATAACAGCAATTTGTTTAGGTTCTTGTGGGAAATAAAATATAGATAGTGGTTTTGGTAGGGTAGAGATTTGATGATATTGCTTTGATGTTTGAATGAAACAGCTGATGCTATTTATGGTGCTTAATCGGGTGATGCATACTGGTGTTTTCATAGGACTCATTTTTGTATCATCCTTTCAAGATCAGTTCTGTTTTCCTTTTCTATTTTTTTGAGTCATTTTTCAAGTTTGGTATCCCATTCTATAGGTTTAGTATTTTTCTCTTGGGCTCAGTTATATGCCCTCAGGATTAATGTTTCTTGCAGACTAAACAATCTTTTCCAAATTTATATTATAAACTTATGTACTAAATTATGTTTTATTCCCTTTGGGATTTTCTTTACAGTTGATGATCCATTTCTCTGTCTTTCCTTGCCTTTGTGTTAGTAGTAGTAACATCATTTGATGTTTGTTTCTGTACATGTTTTGACAGTTGGCTCTGTGGTGCACCAACTGGTTCGGAACATACATGGGATTCCATCGCGGGACACAGTTGTGGACGATTCAAAGAAGACGAAGATATGAAACTTGAGCTGGCCAAGAGGGACCTATTCCGTTACACTCACTACTTCAACCGTTATCAAGCTCATACAGATTCTCTTAAGCTTAAATCTACACTGAAGAAAAGCATACAAGCAAAGATATCACGTTTGGAAGAAAAGGAATTGATGTTTAAAGATTTAAGCTGGGCAACCAAAGCGCTCTACAGACTCTTCAGGTCAAGGCAAATTATTTCATATTCCTACCCATTTGCATATCACATGTTTGGTGATTTATTCAAGAATGAAATGACGGCGGAAGAAAGGACAATAAAACAAAATTTATTTGAGGACCAGCAGCAGCAGCTTGAGGCAAATATGGAGAAGCTTTCTTTGTTTACGGAGGAGCCTTTTCATGAATATGAACATGAACAAATTATGGAATTGAGAATGAGGATCTTGAATCTTTCTACGATTACTGATAGGCTCTGCGAAAAATTGTAAGTTTGCCTTTAGGACTTGAATTCTCCTATTGAGTAGTCATCAAAAGTCTTGGTGGAAATGGATAGTGCAGTCCTCCATCTAATGCCTTACCCTGTACTCTAAGATCCGATCTCAATGTATTTTCTTATAAAGTGACACATGTGTATTGCAGGTATGATTGCATTGAGAATGATTTGCTGGGTTCCCTCCAGCGGACAAGACACAGTATTGCTCCTTACAATTCCAATGGCGTGGAGAAAGCTTCAGAACTTACGGTTTCTAGGGACACCACCACCTCCAACTCTGAAATTGATTTGGCCGCCAATGGTATGGATATTTCTTACATTAAGTAGGAGCTTTCCAGTCTTGTGTAACATACGTCCTTGTTCATGTTCTTATTTACTTTTTATCATAGTTGACTAGAAGAGAACTTGGAGATAAATAACAACAGGTCTCTCAGAAGCTGCTGAAGCATGCATAGAGGAGTAACAGAACAGAATGCCTGAAAATGTGATCTATAAGAGGTGGTTTCGCAGTGGTGCTCATAATGTATATGTATCCTTGCATTAGGGTGGTCTGTTCTCGTTACCAACTTAATTTTGCCAACAGAATCACATTTAACCCCATACCTTAGGAACTAAGCTATCTTTTGATCAGATTTTTTGAACTTAATAACCTCGCATCTTTTCTCAGTTGTTTTCCATGAAAGTTGCTGTACATAGCCTATCTAGAGGTACATGTGCTGATGCTACAGATTGTATTCATATTTCAGAAATGAAATAATGACTTTATACATCACACAAACAGAGATGTCTTCTCTCTTTTCCCGCTTCTCTTTCTGAATTTGATCTATGAATGATGAAGTAGCCGCTGTGAAAAAAATGGCCGACTTTAGACCCCTGCTGTAATGTTTCTGTGCTTCGCCTACTTTTTACGCATACATGTATGCACATTTTTTTTTTTTTTTTTATGCATACATGATGATTCTTATTCAATATTTTTAAATTTTTTTAAAATCCAACTTTATTTAATGCTCTGTGTAGCTTTCTTAGTGGATCAAGGATTTCACCAGTACATCACCCATCCGAGAAAGAATACCAGGACTTTACATTTTTGTCCTGATTAATTTGTATTTTTTTTTTCATTTTTTCTAAATGTAAAGAGACAAATTAAATATTAAAAAAAAACAATTGGGCTCCCAGATGTCATGAGTGGCCCAATCTTTGATTTATAAGTAAATATTTAGTTTACACGTAGTGTAGAGCAAGTCCCTTGGGCCCTGTTTGGTAGGCTAAACTGGATGGGACTTTTTCAATTAAAATGGACTTGGGTCCAGTCTGCTATTTGGTGGGTTTAATTGCATCACGGACTGGATATTGGACCTTGGATCCAAGTCCCAAAGACCTACGGCTCTGGAACCCATCCTCATACGTGGGTTTACAACAACACGAGCTCCTCTTCATCTCCGCGAACGCGATCTCCTCTTCATCTCCGCGACTGCGATCTCCTCTTCTCTTTGTGAACGCAAGCTCCTCGTCATCTCACTCAGCCTCCTTCACATCGTATGTTCTATGGTTTTGCCTTCTTCTCTCTCCTCTCTCTCTCTCTCTCTCTCTCTCTCTTCCCCTTTCTCAAGCCTTCTCAAAATCTTTGATTTTGTCAAATCAAATCTCTCAATCTCCTGGTATTTGCCGTTCTCATTCTATTCTCTCTTATTATTTTTGTTTTTTTGGGTCATTATTTATGTGATTTGGGGTTTTCTTGCTTATCTCAAATCGGTGTTTGTTGTGCAAATAGGATTTGGTTTTGGGAAATTTGGGTGTCATTTTGGTCTTGTTTAGGCTCACGATTTGGGGTTGACTTGTTTGTTTTCTGGGTATTCATGTTGTGTTTGTGTGGTTGTGTGCCATGGGTATTCACGATCTGGGGTTGATTTCTACTTTCGAAAACGTTCAGATTTTCACTAATAGATCTTTCTTTGATAATTTTTCCTTTTTCTTTAAAAAAGGCTGGTCTAGTCTGGTGTTGCACCAAACAATGGACAGGATTCTTGACTGGTCCTAACCAATCCAGCCCTAGAATTGTCATCTAGTCCTATCTTGTCCAGTCTTGGCCACCAAACGGGGCCTTGATGTTTCTTCCTTTTTATGTTTTCATTTTTGTTTTTCAGTAGTAAAAGTAAAAGAAGAAAGGCGCAATTCATTTTTATTTGTAGTAAAATGCTCCACCGCCAAATTTTGATGTGGAACAATTCATTTTCCATTTACTTATAATTGTCAGTACCGCGTTATATCTCATGGGAAAACTGAATACCTTCTTTATTTTCAGGGTTACATGAGAGGCCTAAGCTGAAAACAGAAATGACATTTTTTCTTTTATTCCCTTTAGTAAGTGACTTTTGCATCTTTCGTAAACAGATTGACGAAATGCTTGATTAGATTAACTCAACATAATTATGAAATAAAATCAGGAAGAAGAATTTGAACTTGAGCTAAACTACAAGATCAAAAATGTGCAACATGTCCAAATGTTAACTACTTAATTTATAGATCAATGTTACATCAACGTTCAAATCTCAATTCAAAATAATGAAGTCGATTATTTTTGTAATTATTAAGAGATAATGAAGTAGTTGCGATTGCAAATGTGAGTTGGCTCACAACAATGAGTCTGCCCCCTTCCACTCATGTTCGAATTTTTCTTTGTAAATTATGTTAGTTTAGAGTAGTTTATACACCATCATTTATATTATATAAAAAAAGTCACCCTTTGATGGGCTTCCTTCTGTGTCCGGATATACTCTTGGAAACCGGGCTTGATGAAACTAGAGATCTTAGGCTAGTCACAGGGTGTTGACCAGTGCCAAGAATATTAAACGGTCCACTCCTTCTGTTCCTTTTAGCCCAGGCCAGTATTGTTACACTACCACTTGCTTCGAGAATTTTCAAAAAAAGACGTGGCAGCTTTTCTTTTCTTTTATTTGTTTTAATTTTTTTCATCCAAACTTTTATAGGAATCCTGGTCCAACAAGGTCTGGACACGTGTCAGTTTCCTTTTATTTTTCTCTATGCGAATGTGTATAGGAATCCTGGTGCAACACGGATTGCGAGTCTTCGCCCAAAAACCACGTGGCAGATTTTATTTTTTCCATCCAAAAGGAATCCAGATCCGACAAGGCGTGCGCGTCCTCACCACCACAAATATAGAAAGTAATAAAATAAAAAAAGAGAAAGTAGCGTTGATTTCAAGTCATTACAGCCGACCAAGAAAAACCGCGTCGACAGCTCATCACTATCCGTTACAACTTACACATCCACCGTCTATTATTTCCATCACCGGCTTAATCTTGGCCGTTCATGCCGACCCCCTCTCCTCATAAATACCCTTCAGACGTTCTCACAAATCATTCTGCTGGTCCCTGAACGAAAGGGCGATGGCGATCAGGTTTCGTTTTGTGTAGATTATCGGATTTTGTTGATTCGCTTCTTCTGTTTGGGTTTGATTCTATGATCTAGATATGGATGGATGGGTTTGATTCTATGATTTAGATATGAATGGATTAAGTTTTGTTTATAGCTATGCTGTAGGGTTTGGTGATGGATTTTGCTACCGATTAAAAGTGGAATCTAATGACCGTTGAAGGTTGTGACGATATAAAGAACCAGAGGTTGTGTATATTTGCAGGCTTGTTTTATTGGTTCAGATGAGACCCAAACAAGATTGGCCTGATGGTGAAGTAGGTGTTTGGTATGAAACTGCTTTGAATTCGATTTGGATCTTCTAGTTGTTTTGTATAGATAGAATTTGTTGATTTGAGGCCGAAGTTCATCTTTATTGATATGCTTATGTGTTTTGATTGGCCCGATGGTGATGACTGCCAGGGCATCTAGTTCTGCTTGCGATTTGATTTGGACGGAAAACCGCATGATTTTGTTCTGAAGTTTAGAATATAATGATTTGGAAATTTCCCTCGTTTTTTTATCAGTCAAATAAGCGGAGCTTTGCTGTTATTTTTCAGGCCTCGTTTGCGGTGTTTGACACACGAGGGTTAGATGTTATGGTTAGCTGATAACTCCATAGGTTCTTATGGGATCTGATTGGATGGCTATGAGGTTGGATTTTATACTTATTTGCGGATGCAATGGAATGTTGAATTTCAAAATTGTCTATCTGGATCTATTGATTTGCAGGAGATAGTAATCGTGTTGCGGATTTGAGCTTATGTCTGCACCTTTTCAGTCTTTGGATAGAGTCCATTTGTAAAGGTTTTCATTGGTTTGCTGCATATGGATTATTGTTTTTGGTTACGTGCTTATTCTTTTACAGTTTGTTAAAATGTGCGTCTTTATATATCTTTCAAGTCCCTGAAATTTGTAAGTAATATCACGTTTATGTCCTCCTCTTCCCTATAATCATGCCGAACTTTCTGCTCTTATATTGACATACTAAATCCAGAATTCGTGTGGTACATTGTTAACCTTCTTAGTTCGTAGCCTTTCATTTAGATGTGTTGCTTGTTTTTTGGCTATGTTCTAAACGGGTTTTTATGTCCTCAATTTTGGCTTTCTATTGATTTTCTCAGTTGGAATGAAAGGGTCTATTTTAATTTCTTCTTATCTCAAAGATGTAGTAATTTTTTTTTTCAAAGATATAAAATTATTCAATGTAAGTGATCAATAAATTTTGCTTTCTATAAAATTGTTTTCTCTCAGTTGATTACAGACCCCAAGTATTTCTCACTTACCTCTTCATGCCCATGTATTTGATCAATAAATTTTGCTTTATGGTCTTTAAGCTATTAATAATTACAACCAAAAGTGGTTTGACGCTTACCTTTTAGAGTTATGTTTTTTTAAAGTTTGTTTATTTCTATGGTTGTCATTGCATATATTTGGGCTTCGAATTTGTATAGCAGTGTGGGTAGGTATTGTCTTGATGATTCACTAATTTTGTGATTAAAGTGCTTATGGAGACTAAGTTGGATGGAGCTAAAAATTTATGACACTTATGGGGAGCTATTCTGGCTTGTTTAACATGTTAAATCTTTTTCTTTTTATTTATTTATATTTTTTTTAATGCAAGTTCCTCCCTCTCTCTCTCTCTCTCTCTCTCTCCCCAAAATTAATATTAGGTACTATGTATTTTTCAGGTTTCTTCCGTTGGTTTTAAATTGGCATACTACCTAAGAGGGGGTTTAATGCTGTTGCCTTTCGTTTCCCATTTAATTTTTTTTATTAAATTTGGTGTTTATATTTTAGCAATATCTTATGGATGCAACCTAATTTTTGTCTTAGGGGCAAAGTTTCACCACGGGGTAACGGTTTGAGAGCTCAAAGCCACTTGTTTTGTTTGTTCCCCTTCGTTGGTTTCTTATTTTTGTTACTTGTTCAATATCGTGAATTATGTGGTCTGTCTTTACGTTGGTGTCTTGCTTTAGTCCACATTATGTAGTGATTATCGGGATTTTTAGCAGTTCCTGGGGTTACCTTGTTTGCTGATTTTTTTTGCAGGAATTTGGTTTTAACGCCACAGTTAATGAAGGAATTGGAATTAGGTTATTGGGAGAACATGTTAAATCCTTTGTCTCTCTAGTTTTTTAAACTTTTATATACGTCTCTCTCCTTCTGTCTATTTCACTCCTGAATTAATATTATGTATTATGTATTTTTCAGGTTTCTTATGTTGGGTTTGAATTGACTTACTAGCTAAGAGGGGGTTTAATGTTGTTGCCTTTTGTTTCCCATTCCAGAAATTTATTACATTTGGTGCTGTTTTTTTAGCAATATCTTATGTAGATGCACCTTAATTCTTGTCTTAGGGACAAAGTGGGGGCACGGGTTTGAGAGATCAAGGCCACTGGTTTTTTTTGTTCACCTTCCTTGGTTCGTATTTTCATTATGTGTTCAATATCTTGAATTCTGTGGTCTGTCATTCCATTGATGTCTTGCTTTAGTCCACATTATGTAGTGATTATCAGGATTTTGAGCAGTTACTGCAGTTGCCTTGTTTGGTGATGGTTTTTTTTTTGTCTTATTTCTTTTTAAACTTTTATACATCTCTCTCTCTCTCTATCACACACACACAATATCTCTGTATTCACCCCTAAATTGGTCGGGTATTATGTTTTTCAGGTTTCTTCTGTTGGGTTTGAATTGGCTTACTACAATAAAGGGGGTTTAATGATGTTGCTTTTTTGTTTCCCATATCAATTTTTTATATACATTTGGTGTTGTTATTATAGCAAATATCTTATGTAGTTGCACCCTAATTCTTGTCTTAGGGACAGAATTTCATCGGGGCGCACCAGTTTGAGAGCTCAAGGCCGCTGGTTTTGTTTGTTCACTTTCCTTGGTTTCTTATTTTTGTTACTTGTTCAATGTTGTGAATTTTGTGGTCTGTTTTCCGTCGATGTCTTGCTTTAGTCCACATTATGTAGTGACTGCAGTTGCATTGTTTGGTGATTTGTTTTGTAGGAATTTGGTTTTAGATGCTTACGCCTCAGTTAAATGGAAGTGGAAATAGGTTATTGGGAGAATATGTTTGCGTTTTGTTTTTTGATGAAATTGTTTAATTCTCTACTCGTTCAATGTCCTAAATTATTAGGAGAACATCCTAAATATTTTATCGTTTAATTTTTTTAAGATTTATCTCTCTCTCTCTCTCTCTCTCTCTCTCTCTCTCTCTCTCTCTCCCCCTAAATTAATATTAGGTATTATGTATTTTTCAGGGTTCTTCTGTTGGGTTTGATTCGACTTATTACCTTAGAGGGGGTTTAATGCTGTTGCCTTTTGTTTCCCATTTCAAAAATTTATTACATTTGGTGCTGTTATTTTAGCAATATCTTATGTAGATGCACCCTAATTCTTGTCTTAGGGACAAAGATTCACCTGGGGGCACCGGTTTGAGAGCTCAAAGCCGCTGGTTCTGTTTGTTCACCTTGTTTCTTATTTTTGTTACTTGCTCAATATCGTTTCTGTGGTTTTTCCGTTGGTGTCTTGTGCAGACTTGCATAATGCAGAGACGTGTTTTAGTCCGCATTATGCAAGTCTATGAGGATTTTGAGCAGTCCTACACTTACCTTGTTTGGTGAATTTTTGCATGAATTTGATTTTGAAGGTTTATGCTGCAGTTAAAAGGAAGAGGAAATAGGTTATTTGGGGAATGTGTTGTAGTTTTGTTTTTGGTGAAATTGTTTTATTCTCTGCTCATTTGATGTCCTATATTATTGGGAGAACATGTTAAATATTTTTCTTTTATTGTTTTATTTTTTTTATATTAAGTGTATATCTCTCCCTCTAACACTTAATTAATATTAGGTATTATGTATTTTCAGGTTTCTTCTGTTGGGTTTGAATTGACATTCTACCTAAGAAGGGGTTTATTGTTGCCTTTTGTTTTACATTTCAAAAATTGATTACATTCGGTGCTTGTTATTTTAGCAATATCTTATGTAGATGCACCCTAATTCTTGTCTTAGGGACAAAGTTTCAACTTGGTGCATGGGTTTGAGTGGAGTTCAAGGCCCCTGGTTTTTATTCACCCGTCTTGGTATATGGGGGGATATGTTCAAAATCACCATCAATCTTATTAATCTTTTTTTCCTTCCTTCGAAGATATAATATTATGATGTTTTGATTACAGATGCTGAATATGTCTTTACTTCCTTCTGTGCTGCCATGTATTTGTTCGATGTATGTTGCTTTATGGTCTTTAAGCTATTAGATAATTACCGCCAAACAGTGCTTAAGCCTTTATGTTTTGTCTTCCTTTCGTTGGTTTATTTCTCAGCTTGTCATTCCATATATTTGGTCTCCCAAATTGTATAGCGGTCTGGTTTGACATTCTATTGACGATGATTCCCTATTTTCGTGATTTGATGCGTATGGAGAATTGGTTGCATTTAAAGTTTATGACTCTGTTGTGGGGAGCAGATTCTGGTTTGGTTTCTTAACAAGAACATGTTAACTTCCTACTTTTAAATTCTCTCTCTCTCTCTCTCTCTCTCTCTCTCTCTCTCTCACCCCCTAAATGAATATTGGGTACTTTGCATTTTTCAGGTTTCTTCTGTGGGGTTCTAGTTGACATACCATTTAAGAGGGGGTTTAATTCTTCTTTCCTTCTGTTTAATTTCCCATCTTAAGGATTTATAAGATTTGGTGCTGTTATTTAGCAATATCTGAAGTAGATGCATCCTAATTCTTGTCTTAGGGACAAAGTTTTCCTTGGAGCTCATGGGTGCTGGTTTTGTTTATTAACCCTTCTTGCTTTCTTGTTTCTTTTACATGTTCAATATCGGTGAATTATTTGGTTTGTCTTTCCCCTGATGTCTTATGCAGATGAATCTCTTGCTTTTAGTCTGTCTTCATGGAACTGAGTATCAGGATTTTGAGTAGCTTCTGCAGTTGGCTTATTGACCCTGTTTGCTTTCTTATTTCTGTTACATGTTCAATATTGTGAATTCCGTGGTTGTCTTTCCTTTCATGTCTTATGCAGTGCATCTATTGCTTTAGTCCAGAGTATCAGGATTTTGAGGAGCTTCTGCAGTAGTTCTATTTGGTGATCTTTTGCTGGAATTTGTTTTTAAAGGTTTACGTTGCAGTTAGTTCTTGGCTTATAATTTAATTTCTTATTTCCTTGGATGTCTGGAACCATTTGTTTATGCAGATTGCAAATCTTGTCTGTCTATGGAATCTCACTCTCCGTTGAATAAAAATGGGTTGCCTAACTATAAGAGGGGTCTTTTATCTGATCTTTTTTATTCGTGCCATTTGTATAATGTGTGGCACATTGTCTGAGCTATATTTCTGCCTGCAGGCGTATCCTAACTCGTGTCTATATATGGAGGTCTCACGTTCTCTAACGAGTTTTAAGAAGGGGTTTGAGTAGTTTTTGGCATATGATTTTGTTTCTTATTTCTTGGTGTTTATGAGGTATGGAACCATTATTTGAGCACTCTTTTATGCAGATGTATTCCAACGCTTGTCGGTTGCTGGAGTCTCACTGTTGAAAGAAAAAAAAGGGGTTTTCTGAGTTATTATCTAATTTTGTATTCTTGGAGCCCGTACGACATCCTGAGACATTTTTTGCGCAATGTCTTTATGTGCAGACCATTACACTTGTGGGGTCTGATTCCTTGAAGTAGAACGAGCTGCTTTTAGGAAAGGGTTTGAGTGGTTCTCTGCTTATGATTTAACTTCTTACATGAGCCATTAATGTTTTCTTTTAGAGTTTGATGCATCTTGTGTATGGTGAAGAGTTTATAAGATCTGGTACCATTGTTCGAGCAATATCTATGCAGATGCAATTTAACTCGCATGTGTATGAAGTCTTTGTTTAAGGAGAGCAGGGGGTCTTTTATCTAATCTTTTTTATTCGTACCGTCTGTATAATGTGGGGCACATTGTCTGAGCTATATTTCTGCCTGCAGGCGTATCCTAACTCGTGTCTATATATGGAGGTCTCACTTTCTCGAACGAGTTTTAAGAAGGGGTTTGAGTAGTTTTTGGCTTATGATTTTGTTTCTTATTTCTTGGTGTTTATGAGGTATGGAACCATTATTTGAGCACTCTTTTATGCAGATGCATCCCAACGCTTGTCGGTTGCTGGAGTCTCACACTGTTGAAAGAAAAAAAGGGGTTTTCTGAGTTATTATCTAATTTTATATTATTGGAGCCTGTACGACATCCTGAGACATTTTTTGCGCAATGTCTTTATATGCAGCCATTACACTTGTCTTCTTGTGGGGTCTGATTCCTTGAAGTAGAACGGGCGGCCTTTAAGAATGGGTTTGATTGGTTCTCTGCTTATGATTTAACTTCTTACGTGACCCATTATTTGAGTAATTCCTTCTTTTAGAGTTTGATGCATCTAGTGTATTGGTGAAGAGTTTATAAGATCTGGTACCATTGTTCGAGCAATATTCTATGCAGATGCAATTTAGCTCGCATGTGTATGAAGTCTTACTACAAAGGAGAGCAGGGGGTCTTTTATCCGATCTTTTTTATTTGTACCGTCTGTATAATGTGGGGCACATTGTCTGAGCTATATTTCTGCCTGCAGGCGTATCCTAACTCGTGTCTATATATGGAGGTCTCGCTTTCTCAATTGAGTTTTAAGAAGGGGTTTGAGTACTTCTTGGCTTATGATTTTGTTTCTTATTTCTTGGTGTTTATGAGGTATGGAACCATTATTTGAGCACTCTTTTATGCAGATGCATCCCAATGCTTGTCGGTTGCTGGACTCACACTGTTGAAAGAAAAAAAAGGGGTTTTCTGAGTTATTATCTGATTTTATATTATTGGAGCCCATATGACATCCTGAGACATTTTTTGCTCAATGTCTTTGTATGCAGACCATTACACTTGTCTTCTCGTGGGGTCTGATTCCTTTCAAGTAGAACGAGCTGCTTTTAAGAAAGGGTTTGAGTGGTTCTCTGCTTATGATTTAACTTCTTACATGAGCCATTAATGTTTTCTTTTAGAGTTTGATGCATCCTGTGTATGTTGAAGAGTTTATAAGATCTGGAGCAATATTCTATGCAGATGCAATTTAACTCGCATGTGTATGAAGTCTGTCTTTGTTTAAGGAGAGCAGGGGCGCTACTAAGAGTGAATTTCTTCGCCCTATTATTTGATTTGCTGGTCTTTGAGATTTTGCACAACTTATTTGGACAGCATTTCTATATGCAGACACATCCTAACTCGTCTTATGCATGGAGTCCAACATTGTTGACACAGAAGAGCTTCTTCCAAGAGGGGGTTTCTTGTCTTATTATCTATTTTCTATTCTGGAGATTGTATGAGATCTTGGGCCATGATTTGCACCATTACTTTCCATTCTATTCTGATCATCTTGTCTGTATATGGGGTCCAACTTTGTTGAAGGAAATCGCTTTTAAGAGGGAGTTGAGTATTATAGCCTTGTGATTTATCTTCTTCTTGGGTTTATGAGAATCGACACTTTCGTTGGGCATTCTTCTTGGGTTTATGAGAATCGACACTTTCGTTGGGCATTCTTTTGTGCAGATGTATTGTAGCTCTGCTCTGTTTCTGGATCTTTTCCTCAGATGTTGGGCTTTGTTGATTTTTTTCTTGTGCTTTAATGTCTCAGTTTTTAAGGTATGAGATGCATAGTGTGTGAACCAGTGTAACTTAATTCATGACTGGACTAATTTCTTAAGGAGGTTATGCTGCGTCTGATCTTTGTTGTGGCTCTGTTTTTCGAGGAGGGTTTCTGCAGTTCAATTTCAAGTTAATGTTAATGGTGAAACCTCAGGAACAGGTGTCATGCCAAGTTTTGTTTTCCGTTTATTCAATTCAGTATGCTGAACCTTTGAACCTTTGGGCAATTCTTCAGTCATTGTCTCGTGAAGATGCTTGTGGCACCGTGCCTGGTTTTTCATATTTGCCTTCTTGTTTTCTTGATACATTTCTTTTCAACTGGTGATACGTTATGATGTTGTCAATGGTTTTTGCGGTAGTTCATGGATTTTCCTGTGCGGAAGTTTTGTAGCTCAGAGTCTTACTTGGATCTCAGTTGATTCCTTGAGAAACACTCCACATTTGTTTTTTTATTCATGGTCTTATTACATGGTGTTTATCCTTCCTGGCTCGATAGTTCAACATATTCGTATGGTGATGGGTTCGTTCTTTTCTTTAACTTAATTATCTTCTCTCAAAATTTACTTTATTTCTGTTTTTAAAAGATTAACTTATTAAAGATTTTGAATTTCGTGTAGGGGCCTCAAGATCCTTAATTTTGTATGACTCTGTGCCTCCCATTCACTTCTTTATTACACTGGTCTTTAATTAATTCACACATTTTAAGGTTTGGCAGATGCTTGTCTTTATTGGTATTGCTGTTTTTGTCTGTTTAAATGTCTGTTTTGTCTGGTTGAAGGTGGATTCAATGCAGTCTGTTCAGCTTTGTGCAATGCTTTGGCCATTCAGGGTTGGATATTCTTTGGTGCTTCTCTCTTTTTTCCCCCCTTCTTTGACCTTTTCAGAAGGGCTCTTGTTAAGATATTTGGTCGTTCATTTTATATTTTACTGCTGAGTGTATATGATCTGGCACCACCATTTGATCTCATGCAATGTGCTTGCAGTTGCAATCTAACTTGTCTTTTACTGGAGTCGCACTTTGTCAGAGCCTAGAACATCTCTTTTTGGAGGTGGTTTTATGTTCCTTTGCTTGCGATTTAGTTCTTTGTAGGCCATAAATGTGGCATTTTTGAGCAAATGTATTCATTTCGCATCTTTTTTACTTGATTACATATTAATGGAATGGGTATTCAAGCAAACCAACGAAATTAAGGATTTGGCATGTGCGACAATCAAGAGGAATGGGAGTTGCCTTTGTAGAGTGTATGTCTTTCCTTTTGCTCTTGTCTCCATTGAAATGTGGACTGCTTTTAGTAGTGTCCTGTGCTTCTTGGTTGACCATTCTTCTTGGATATTGGGTCTGTATATTGTCAGCTTGCTCTTGAGGCTTGGGAGAATGGGGATGCTTTTAAGAGGTGTCTGGTACTTCCTGGTGTATGGTTTATTTTTGTTAGATTTTATCAGATATGGTTCGAGCAAAAAGATTTGTGCAGCAACATTTGTCTCTTAATGTCCTGGGGTTTATAGGCAGGCAGGCTGCTGATTGTTTTAAGAGGGAGTGGGAATGTGGTATGCAGATTGACGTCTTTGGATGCAGTGAAGTATCATTGGACCGTAGAGCAGCACTTGCTGACACATAAACTGAGTATGATTTTGATCTTCGTTGATGGAATTGTTCTGTGGGGTCGTGAGATTTGATTTTGTCTTTTACATAGTATCTTATTTCAAATATGTTTCAAAGTTTTATTCATTGATCTCGTTTTGCAGCTGAAATGGGATTGATTTGGCAGCTGAAATGGATAGGATGACTTGTTTTCATTGTCTTTGGATTTCAGCATTTCCGATCTTAATTAGCTTATCTTCTATGTCTTGCTTGATTTTTCAGACTATGGGCTGAGGGTTAATTGTTTCCTTTTATTTAATTGCTTCTCTCTGAGTCTTTTTGTGTGTATATATATATATATATATATATATTCTCAAGTACAGATGCTAATATGTACCTCTTCGGCTTTTATAGTGTTGGAGGTGGTGGTTCGTGGTCTGCTAAAGGGTTTGGCTTTTGTCTTAAACATAGAGACCTGTTGGCATCTTTCGGTGTGAGTGCCTGGTTTGCTTTTGCTGGTTCTTTTGTTGTGGCATGTTGCTTTTTTATTCCGACAGGCTAAAGTTGCTCAAGTTTGTGATGGATCAGTTTGTTGGATATTTGAAATTTCTGTGCAGAGTAGTCCATGGTAGAAGGTTGGGTTCTTAAGCTTGAAGTGTGCTGATCCGTTTAGGTTACACATGGTGTATGCTTTGGTGTATCATTTAATTTTTTCCATAAGAGAGAAGATTTGGTACCTGTTTTATGTGCAGACTTTCCTGAAGAAGAGTGTTTTTTAGAGGTGGAGAAATGCAGGTCTTTAAAAGGGGTTGTTTATCAATTTGACGATCTGGCATAATTATATGGGTCGTGTTTTATGCAGAAGCAGTCATTCTTTCAATGCCCTGTCTCAGATTCAAGTTTATGCAGAGACCTGATAAAACTGTTTTTTAAACTGCTGGTGTAAATAGATGTGGTATGACGTGTGATATTTTCCTTCCCTGTCTTCTTAGTTTCGTCTGCTGATACCCATATTTTTTTTCTATAACTGTTCCTTTGTATAGCTTTTGTGTTCATTTGGGTGGCTTGATCGGATCTGCCGTTCTTTTCTTCATTTGGTGCTTCTCATGCGTAGTCCAACTTATTGAACATTGCAATCAGACAGTTTCTATGATCAATTTGACATTTTAAAAGGATTTGAGGATTAATTATCTTCTTCATTGTTGGTATCAAATTAGACATTTTGAACTCTAGTGTGTTTTTTATATTGATGTCCTGATTGGTTCAATAATGCTGTGGTTGAGCGTCATTCGAATATTCCCAGCTGGTTGCTAATACAGGTTGATTTTTTGGAACTAATGTGAATGTGAGTCGTGCTTTAATGCATGCATAGCTTATTTTGGATCTTGCAAAAACCTACAATATAACAATGAACAAATATGCTTTAGCTGGATTTTAAAGTGTGGAAGGGATGATAGGGATGAGGTCCTCAGAGAGATTGCATTAAATGTGATACTTATCTCTAATTTATGACTAAGTAATGAACTTACAAAGAGAACATGTAATGTATTGAAAGAATGTAGCCCTGGTTTGTTATTTTGGAATGAGCCCTTTACATAGATTGCTTATTATGGGAGAGAATTTTTGTCTTGCCTTTGTTAAAGGAGATTTCTAAACTAATATTTCTCTTGGGTAGTTTTTCTTTTTGGATATTTGAAGTATATATGTTATATCAAAGTTGCTTGGTTTTCGCAAATAGGGTCGGAGTTTTTGAAGTTCTTTGTACATTTGAACTATGACATTGTTTTGTTGTTTATTGTCTATCAATTGTATAATGCCAACTTCTTGATAGCTTTTTCTCTTTTACGTTTGTTTGGCTTTTAGTATGATGGTTATGTTATGTGCATTGCTTTGTTTTTAGCTGCTGTCTGTTGTGTGTATTTGTGTTTAGTTAGTTAGGTTTTTAAGGGATGTAGCTCAAAATGGTAGAGCTCTCAGCTTGTAACCTGTATGAACAAGTTACAAGACTTACGAGAAGATCAAGGTTCAAATCCTTGCGTCCCTGCACCCAACATATTTGGTAGTTTTTGACCTGCCTGTTGATGGATTGAAAGAATCTAAACCCTTGCCTGTGTATCTGTGGTGCGGATGCTGTCTGTGGACTTGGGAACCTGAATTGGCTGATGTGTAGTAAAATGCTCCACCACCAAATTTTGATGTGGAACAATTCATTTTCCATTTACTTATAATTATCAGGATCGCTCTATCTCTCACGGGGAAGCTGAACTTACCACCACCGTTTTTTCGGGGTTGCATATATTACATTTTTTCTTTTATTCCCTTTAGTGACTTGTGATTGTTTTTTGGGGTTGGAGCATATACTAGAATCACCCTAAAAGAGTATAAAGAACGAAAGAAAGAAGAAGAGGAATCTTGGACTCCTCTTCAATCACTAAGCTTTAAAATAATCCATTAAAATCACAATTGAATACACCTTCCTAAAACAGTAGTGCCAGCGACTGAAATCAGCAGTATGCGGCTCAGCAAATGCAGATATAAAACAGAAAAACAAAATAAATATGTGCAAAACAAAAAAAAAAGAAACAAAATACACCTGGGTTAACCCTAACAAGGCCCAATGCACTAGAAACCAAATGAAAAAACGTTAAGGATGAAAAAAGTACTTGTGCCAAAGAAATAACGTGGCAGTGGAAAGCCAACAATAGGGGCAAGCATCAATCCAATCGATTTAATATGTAATTATTGATTTAGTTTGGTTTTAATCCAGAAAAAGTAAATGTTTAAAAATTGAACTGAAGCATATATTATTTGGTTTTGAGCTTTTGTACACCTGCATATTTATTTGTATTTAATTTTACACACGTAGTGGTAGGATTTGACTCAAATTTCACTTTGGAATCCATGTTGAATCATGTGTATATCCAATACCTGTCAAGTGCCGGGCACATTTGACCAAATTGCTCTTTAAACTAAAACTCAAAAATTCTTTTAAGATTTGACTTCTGCCGAAAAATCGATAGAGTCTCCCTTGTAAATTGCTTGTTTCCCAATAATTTACACATGTGCAAAATGCAATTCTTATATTCACAAGTGTTTAGCATGCATAATGTTAGAGCACACACAACCCAATAGCAAATTTGTGTGGCCTCAGGCCTTATAGAAATCCTAAGGCAATATCAGAGCCTACTAATTAATTTAATTTACAAAAAAATAGTACAGTTACAGTAGAATATCCTACATAATGGAAGTGGATGAGTGGTGGGTGATGAATGCCCGGTGGTGGTGCTCCGATACTCGATTACTGCCTGGGGGCGTAAAACATTAAAAGTGTAAGTGAACAAAAGAAAGTTTTACAAAATATAATATCAACATACTAACCCCACTGTTAAAACCATTTGAAAATTCATTTAATCCATGTTCTATAATCGTACAAAAATCAAGCATGCATAATATAACAATTCATACATTCAATCAATTCATCAAAACCATTTGAAAGTATTGAAAAATAATAATTCCTTTCTACCTAAGTGTTCCTTTCATAAATCCGTCAATTCCATGATTTTTCTATTTATCTCCCACATTATACCATCAATTCCAAGTGTCACATAAGCAACACCTCCTCACAGAACTCGGAAACACAAAGTTAACCCGAGCTACATTCCTTGTAGAACTCAGAAGACACTTGGTCAACCTGAGCCGCATTCCTCGCTCCTCATGGTCCGAGTATCCTAGGACTTGTGGGACAACTGTCAAATGCGCACTGACTCAATCGAAGGCAACTAGGATGTCCATGGACATCATTATATCCAAGGCAACAGTTTATTCGAAGACAACATTTTGGGTACCTATAGTGGTTTTAAAACCTTTCCTGGAAAATTAAAATACTGTTTCTCACTCAATCCTTAAATCCTATTACCATTTCATTTTCTACTTTCCAAGCCATTCACATTTAATCATAAATAAATTTTTATAAAAGCATTTGAATTCAAAATGTATTATTGGAAAGCAAAAACCATAAATAATTCATTCATGATCAATTAATAAAATTTTTACTGCATAAAATTCATTTATAAAATAAAAGTCCACTCAATGTGCATATGAGCTCGCCAGACCCATCGAAGGTCCTTCCTGCGGGTTCGGTGGAGCCCGAGTGCCTATTTAAGCGACTAAAACATTTAATTAATAAAATAGCTCAACCACAAAAATTTAGGGCCAGTTTGCCATTGTTGTGCTGTGAAAATAATCACTGTGAGAGAAATCAGCTGTGAGAGAAAACAATTTGGCGTTTGGTAAACTTTTTTCTATAAGTGTTGTTTGTACAATAATCAGTTTCGAAGTGTTTAGTAAATTTCTTTGTGAAAGTGTTGTGAGCTGTGTATAATGACTAAAAAATGCATTATGTTGAATGAATTCTCTCTTCAAGTGTTCGGTAAAAGGAAACGCATCCATCACACCCTAAATTTTATTTTAGGACAAACTACAGTAAACCCCCTAACCTATAGGGTCATTTACGAGTTCATACCCGATTTTGGGGACATTTATGGGTACATACACAACGTCGCAAAAAATTACAAATCGCCCCCTCCGTTAGCAAATCCGTCAGGAAATCTGTTATGTGCCTACGTGGCATTTATGGGGCCCATTTTTAATTGACGTGGAGTTCCACGTGGACAAAAAAAATAAAAATAAAAATTATTCTTTAAATTATTTTAATAAATTAAACATATTACATTAAAAATTAAAAAAAAAATAAAAACCCTACCAGATTCTCTCTCTCTCTCCTTCTTTCCCCTTCCAGTTTCTTCCCCCGATTTCTTCAACCCTAGATCGTGTTCCATTTCTTCGTGTCCCTATGCCTCTTCAAAATCTCCCTAAACCCTAAACCCTGAAATTGGGGCTTTTTATTGTTCTGCAACCTTAGGGTTTGAATTCAATTTCTTTCCCCCAGATTTCTTCCCCCACCCAGATTTAATTAACCACAATCTTCGTCTTCTTGTTTTCTCTGAAATGGAAGGAATGAGCAATGGAGGGATGTTGTACCACGAGGTACAAGAGTCGAAGCTGTGCACGGTGCATTGCGTGAACACGGTGTTGCAGGGGCCTTTCTTCTCCGAATTCGATTTGGTGGCACTCGCCTCCGATCTCGATTGCAAGGAGCGACAGATGATGCTCGTCGAGAGCGGGTCCCACGCCGGCGATTTCTGAAATTGGTACTTAGGTGACGAGGGGTAAATGTAAAAGCTATTCAATCAAGACACCACAATCTTCACACACTTTAGACCTTGACCAAAAACACTTATGACTAGTCAACTGCTAGTCATGAATAGCAACAATCAAGAATGCACACAGAGCATGCCACAATGTACCTGCTGTTGGTTTTAAAACATTTTTAAGAAGTTCATTTGAATATTAAACTTGCATTTAATCAAATTAATCGCAACGGAAGAATATGGTGGTTGTTTAAATTCAAAAACAAAACTTCTTCCAAGTATCTTAAGCCATGAACATTGATATGATTTCATAAAGGAAAGCACAAGAGAAAATGATAAGTCTTAATTACCCTTGATGCTATAATATGAACCAAGTTGTGTTTTGGTCTTCTCTTGATGATTTCCCTTTGTTGATCTCCTCTTTGATCTTTCTCCTCCTTGTGAGCCACAAAAGGATATGGCCTCTAAGTCTCGACACCAATGGAACCTTGAGATGAGAAGGAGTACCTTGAGAATACAAGAATGCTAGTTCAAGAATCTCAAGATTGGTTTCAATATAAACCACTTTGAAAGATGAAAGTGTTTCACTATTGAAAACTCTCTCTTTTCTCTCTTTGATCTCCTAAACCCCTTTGGTTGATGTTGGATTGTGTTTTTGTGTTAATTAGCTTATTAACTTGCTTATGGAAACAATTCCCATACATATCTATATAAGCATTTTCGGACAAACCCCATTGGGCTTCCAAAAGTGGGCCTTATGACACTTAAACCATAATTTTTAAGTGTGTAAAGCCCTTGGGCTTGATACCCAACCATTTGGGCTTCTCATTAACTATTACGGAGGCCCAAATACCATTTTACACGTTGTAAATCATCCACATCAAATCAATCAAATTGATTTCCTCATTCTCATTTGTATACTCAAAGTTAACCATTTAAGGTGTGCGATCCATTAGGTTCTAATTTAGCAAGGCAGTGGGAAAAATATTAGAACTCTTTCTAACCAACTGGAATTAAAACCCCTTTTAATTCTTCCTTTATTTGGATCGATCACAATCAATCCTAGGACTTCCACAAGCCAAGAGTGACATCTAGCAACATATCATGGCTACCCAAGCTAATCAGAATAGACAAAGAACCTATTCAGTTGGAATTGCAATGCAATACGGTCCTTCTCTTATACAATGTTTCCAATCATATTTACAGGGTACGGATTGATAATGTCAAACCCCTAACATGATTAACCTCATGTGATTCAATAGAACATGACTAAAACACTTTCTAAATCATGTTCAAATACTTCGGCCGAAGATTTGCTGAATCACATCTTGAAACATTCTCTTTCTTTATCAAAAGTAGAGATTCCTTATTGTACATTCACATGCCCCTATGATGAATTAAGAGATCCCAATAACACTTTAGACAAATCTTTTACGACTTGCCTTCAAGAGCTATCAAAGATCAATAACGCATTACAGGACAACCATGATGCCTCAGGTCTAAGGACTAATTTGCATTATTGCAACTATGAGTTCTCGTTTGACATATAGATAAATACTCCATACGAGAACTACGATTGATCGCGTTCAGTGAACTCATTCACTAATGAGCACCCACATACTTGTATTAGTGTCAACTACACAAATGGTTTGAGACTAACCATCCTCCCAATTGAGCATACATAATATGTGCTAATCTTGACGGTTTATCAATGCCCATTTGATAACCTATGATCAGGAACATTTTGGGGTACTACAATTAGAGATTAAAGGTCTCATGAATCTAAACTTCTTTAGATTACTTTATCTCTTATATAGCATACCCTGGACATTTGTTTCTTTACACGATGTAATAGATAACAAAATAAGTTTGCCCTTTATATACGAAATGTATTCTAAGGAGATTACATCAAATGTATTGGCTCTTAGGGCACATTTCTAACAATCTCCCACTTGCACTAGAGCCATTTATCCATGTATCTAATACCCATTTTCTCTGTATGTCTATCCAGTCATGACTGTGACATAGGCTTAGTGAGTGGATCTGCTACATTGTCAAAGTGCTTGGATCTCTGATGAGACCTGGGTTCTTTGGCTTGAGCTATCGCCCCATTGTTGTCACAGTACAAAGGTACTGGTGACATTATGGTTTGAACCACATTTAGTTCGGTAATGAACCTTTCATCCAAACAACTTCCTTTGCTGCTTCTGAAGCAACAACATACTCAGCTTCAGTCATGGAGTCAGCAGTAACACTTTGTTTACAGCTTCTCCAGCTAACAACGCCTCCATTCAAAATGAAGACGTACCCAGATGTGGATTTACGATCATCTACATCGGATGCAAAATCTGAATCAGTAAACGCTTCCACTTGTAACTCTGATGTTCCTCCATAAACGAGGAACATGTCCTTAGTCATTCGTAAGTATTTAAGGATACACTTAACAGCTCCCCAATGATCTAATCCGGGGTTTGACTGATATCTACTCATTATACTTACAGCATAGCTGATATCTGGTCTTGTACAAACCATGGCATACATGAGACTCCCTATTGCAGATGCATAAGGGATTTTACTCATCTGCTGTATCTCTTCAGGAGTTTTCGGACACATGTTCTTAGAAAGGTGAAGTCCATGTCTAACTGGAAGTAACCCTTTCTTAGATTGTTCCATATGAAATCTCTTTAGCACCTTATCTATATACAAGGATTGAGATAATCCAATTATTCTCTGAGATCTATCACGATAAATCTTTATTCCAAGTATATAAGATGCTTCTCCTAAATCTTTCATTGAGAATGATTTAGTGAGCCACAGCTTCACTGAAGATAGCATTCCTATATCGTTTCCAATAATCAGTATGTCATCTACATACAAGATAAGGAATACTACTGAACTCCCACTTACCTTCTTGTACACACATTGATCATCCATGTTTTGTATGAAGTCAAATGATTTGACAACTTCATCAAAACGGATGTTCCAACTCCTAGAAGCTTGCTTCAATCCATAAATGGATTTATGTAGCTTGCATACCTTATGCTTATCAGCTTTAGAAATGAAGCCTTCAGGTTGATCCATGTATAGTTCTTCCTGAAGGTGGCCATTCAGAAAAGCCGTCTTCACATCCATTTGCCAAACCTCATAATCATGATATGCAGCTATTGCAAGCAAAATCCGAATAGACTTTGTCATAGCAACAGGAGAGAAGGTTTCTTCATAGTCAATTCCTTCTCTCTGCTTGTAGCCATTTGCTACTAGCCTTGCCTTATAGGTTTCTACTTTCCCATCCGAGCCTATCTTCCTCTTGAAAATCCATTTATTTCCTATTGGTACAATACCAAGAGGTGGATCAACTAGAGTCCAGACTTTGTTGGTATACATAGAATCCATTTCGGATTTCATGGCTCCAAGCCATTTCTGTGAGTCAATGTCTGACATTGCCTCATTGTAGTTCAAGGGGTCTTCAATATCCTTACAATCACTTAGGATATTTAACTCTCCTTCGTTTTCATGAAGGAGTCCATAATACCTCTCAGGCATTCTTCTAACCCTACTTGAAATACGCGGAGTTTGTGTTACAACAGGTTGTGGATCTGGGATTGCATTTAGTTCAGTGTTGATTTCTAGCTCATTGGACAATTCCTTGAGTTCTATCTCATGTCCCCCTTTCCCATCAAGAGCGTATTCCCTTTCTAGGAAGGTAGCTGACCTTGCGACGAACAACCTTTGCTCGTCGATGTGATAGAAGTAATATCCCATAGTTTCCTTGGGATACCCTATAAATCTACACTTCACGGACCTTGCATCTAGTTTATCCACATATTGTCTTTTGACATATGCTGGACAACCCCAAATCTTGATATATCCAAGACTTGGTTTCTTCCCAAACCACATTTCATATGGAGTTTTTGGAACAGATTTGGAAGGCACTCTATTTAACAAATGAATTGATGTTTCAAGTGCATATCCCCAAAAGGATATAGGTAAATCAGTATAGCTCATCATGGAACGAACCATATCCATTAAGGTTCGATTTCTCCTTTCAGAGACCCCATTATGTTGTGGAGTTCCTGGTGGAGTCCACTGTGATAAGATGCCATGTTCCTTGAGGTAATCAAGAAACTCTGTGCTCAAGTATTCACCACCTCGATCGGATCTAAGGATTTTAATACTCAATCCAGTTTGGTTTTCAACTTCATTTCTGAATTCTTGAAACTTTTCAAAAGATTCAGACTTATGCTTCATTAAGTATAAATACCCGAACCGTGAATGATCATCGGTAAAGGTAATGAAGTACGAATAACCTCCCCTTGCGTTTGTAGACAAAGGTCCACAAATATCTGTGTGGATCAACCCCAACAATTCTGCAACTCTTTCTCCTTTTCCAGTAAAAGGAGACTTGGTCATTTTACCTTGTAGACAAGATTCACAAGTAGGCATAGGAGCAGGGTCTAAAGATCCAAGGCATCTATCTTTTGCCATCCGGTGAATCCTATCTTGGCTAATATGTCCAAGTTTGAGGTGCCACAATTTAGTTGAGTTATCCACTTCTCTAGGCCTTTTAGGTCTAGATGCATCTTTATCCATACAGTTAATACTACCATTCATTTCCAAATGAAAAAGACCATCAATCAAATTTGCATAAGCAATAATTTGATTATTATGTGAAATAGAACAAAGTAGTTTGTCGAACAAAACAACAAATCCGTCTCTTAAAAGCATAGAGACTGATATTATGTTCTTTACACAACCAGAAATGAAATAACAATTATTCAATTTCAGGGTCTCCCCGGAAGGTAGATTGAGATGATAGGTGCCTACAGCTTTGGCAGCTACCTTAGTGCCATTACCCACAGTTAGCACCATTTCTCCTTTTCCGAGTCTTCTACTTCCCACTAGTCCCTGCACACAATTGCAGATATGTTGACTAGCTCCTGAATCAACTATCCAGGTAAAAGTATTAACTGTAAAAACTGATTCAAGAACAAGAGTGTTACCTTCCGAAGGCTTGTTCTTTAAGCTTGCAAGGTAATCCTTGCAATTCCTCTTCCAATGTTCATCCTTTCCACAGTGAAAGCAAGTTCCTTTCGGTTCCTTGCTTTTCTTTGTTATTTTTCCTTCCTTGGGCTTTAGAAAACCTTTCTTCTTATTTCCCTTATCTTTACCTTTCGGTTTGGATTTGGAAGAGGAAGAAGAACCCTTTTCAAACACCGCAACTGTCCCTTTCATTCCTTTATCCTTCAAGATATTCTTTTCAGCTACCATAGCCATATTGAGTAGCTCAGATAAGGAACTTTCCATCTTTCCCATATTATAGTCAAATTGGGAAAAATCTAATGAGAGGGACGAAAGAAAAAAGTCTTGTTGAACTTCAGCATTAAATGGAGCATCCAATTTTTCCAATTTCTCAAGCAATGATATTATCTTGAGACCATGCTGATTAACCGGAGTCCCTCTTGTCATCTTTGCGTTGACAAGTTCACATATTGTATTGTAACGCAAGCTACGAGTAGCTTCACCATAAAGCTCTTTAAGGTGAAGCAATATGGAAGCACAATCATCCATATCTTCATGTTGTTTTAGTAGCTCATCGTTCATGGATGCTAGTAGGTAACATTTACCTATGCTATCATCTTTGACATGCTTCTCATAAGCAGTTATTTCTTCCTGAGAAGCTTCTTCGTCAGGATGAATATGTGGTGGGGCATGTGTCAACACATAATCAATCTCATCCATTTTAAGGACAAGTTTGACTTTGCGAAGCCAACCCGGATAGTTCGTGCCATCAAGGATGTAATTGTTAAGTATCGATGAGATTGGGTTTTTAATGGCCATTTGAAAATTCTGCAACAACGTAAACAAATTTTAGTTTAGATTAATCTTCTACCAAGGACTTAGGGTCTTTAAGTCATGATGGTAGCACCCACTATTTTTGGCAAATTTCATATCCCTCCTGAAATCCGAGAGTTTCCGTTGAAACTCTTAGTGGGGATGGGAGTCTCACTTTCACATAGTTTTCCTCAACCTAACAGTTTGTTGGATTGCCATGATACTAATGAGAGGATACTCTTATCCAATCACATCATAATGTGAATACCCATCACTATGGCCTCTAGAGAACTAGACCTCAACCTAACAGTTTGTTGGTTTCGTTCGTCTTAATTAAGTTATTCCCACCATGCTTGTGGGTATAGGGTTTCAAGTATGTCATCAACCTAACGGTTTGTTGGACACACTCGTTATCTATCCGCACTACATCAAGTATGTGTAATAGGCTTCCCTTGGATGGTTACAAGTACTGGATGTTGCCTCACTGAGGTCTAACAAGATGTAAATGTGCCACCCAATAAGAGACTACCACGGTGGAAGGCCACAAAATAGCATTCAAAATGTCATTTCGCTTATCAACTTAATATTGCTTTGAGGGTAGTTAAATTGGTCTCATTTTAATCCAATTTTAATCCTGTTAAAATTGCCTTTTTAATCTCATTAAATGGTTCCCAATGCAAATATTAGTAGCACATAATACTCCCACTAAATATTTTAGAAAACCATTTCCTTGAGATAGTGAGAATATTTGGTACTACTAATTGGTTTATTTATTGTCATTACCGAACATTGCAATTTCATTGGGCTTATAGGATGATTATGGACTTTCTTGTTGATCCAACATGAGCCACCATGTTGGATCATGGTCTTGGAAGGTGATGCATTTTAATTACGCGCGCATAAAATAAATTAGGCATGAAAGCATTTTCATTATTACATAGCCAATCAAAATCGAATACATATCCAACAAGCGGCCAATCACATAGCTCAATTGTTTGGTCTAAGTCCATAATCATCCTTTAATTATTTAAACGCTTTAAACAATTAAACTAGTAATGTCAAACATGCTCTTGGGTTGCATACATATATATGAGTTTAATTCAAGTGGTAACCATATTCAAACAAAATAAATTTACCATGGAGTGAAAACATTTTACTACAATAGTAAATGTAATTGTAGAACCTTTTAAGCATAGTCACACATATCATATATTGCAACTATGTCCAAAACTATTCAACAATTAATAATGGATCCAAAGATGATCCACTAGGGTGTGGGGTTAAAGCATGCATTTGTATAACACAAAGTGGTGATCAATATTATTCTAACTAGGTGGATAATTATGTATGTGACTAGATAGGTCAACCATACTCACCAAAGTAATCAAATTAATTTTAGTGTGGTGGGTAGATAATTAGTGATATGAATAAATTGACCAACTTTTGCATTTTATATCAAATCACTAACATTTATATCTAGATAAACCCTACACACTCAACAAAGTAATCTTATTAATTTTAGTGTGGTGGGTAGATAATTAGTGATAGGAATAAATTGACCAACTTTTGCATTTTATATCAAATCACTAACATTTATATCTAGATAAACCCTACACACTCAACAAAGTAATCTTATTAATTTTAGTGTGGTGGGTAGATGTTTATCAAGTGGAAACATTTTTAAAAAACTTTCAATTTTATAATAAAACATCTTCATCATCTTTTGACCTATTTTGGTGGAAAAATCCACTAACACAACCACCAAAAATAGTCACCTAACTTATGGATCAAAAAGATCCCATAACAAGAACATCAAGAACACCAAGAACACACATATGAACTAATATGAATGTTCATGCAATTTCCGGAAAAATCCATATTCCATTTTAACCATCTCATGCTCTTAATATCAAATATTTCATGAGGTTAAAATCATGGGGTTTTAATGCAACCATGCTCTAGTGTTCATACATACATATATGCATACAAAGAGAGCATCAATCATCAAAACATAAAACCGGAAATTCAAAATCCCAAACAACCCTTTTTCACTCCATTTGATTTTATCCAATCATATCAAAATAAATCAAGTATAACTATTATACTTTAAATGAATTTTTCAACCCATATATATGCATCTCTAAACCCTAGAAACATATCAAGTTCATGACCTATGGCTCTGATACCAATTGTTGGTTTTAAAACATTTTTAAGAAGTTCATTTGAATATTAAACTTGCATTTAATCAAATTAATCGCAGCGGAAGAATATGGTGGTTGTTTAAATTCAAAAACAAAACTTCTTCCAAGTATCTTAAGCCATGAACATTGATATGATTTCATAAAGGAAAGCACAAGAGAAAATGATAAGTCTTAATTACCCTTGATGCTATAATATGAACCAAGTTGTGTTTTGGTGTTCTCTTGATGATTTCCCTTTGTTGATCTCCTCTTTGATCTTTCTCCTCCTTGTGAGCCACAAAAGGATATGGCCTCTAAGTCTCGACACCAATGGAACCTTGAGATGAGAAGGAGTACTTTGAGAATACAAGAATGCTAGTTCAAGAATCTCAAGATTGGTTTCAATATAAACCACTTTGAAAGATGAAAGTGTTTCACTATTGAAAACTCTCTCTTTTCTCTCTTTGATCTCCTAAACCCCTTTGGTTGATGTTGGATTGTGTTTTTGTGTTAATTAGCTTATTAACTTGCTTATGGAAACAATTCCCATACATATCTATATAAGCATTTTCGGACAAACCCCATTGGGCTTCCAAAAGTGGGCCTTATGACACTTAAACCATAATTTTTAAGTGTGTAAAGCCCTTGGGCTTGATACCCAACCATTTGGGCTTCTCATTAACTATTACGGAGGCCCAAATACCATTTTACACGTTGTAAATCATCCACATCAAATCAATCAAATTGATTTCCTCATTCTCATTTGTATTACTCAAAGTTAACCATTTAAGGTGTGCAATCCATTAGGTTCTAATTTAGCAAGGCAGTGGGAAAAATATTAGAACTCTTTCTAACCAACTGGAATTAAAACCCCTTTTAATTCTTCCTTTATTTGGATCGATCACAATCAATCCTAGGACTTCCACAAGCCAAGAGTGACATCTAGCAACATATCATGGCTACCCAAGCTAATCAGAATAGACAAAGAACCTATTCAGTTGGAATTGCAATGCAATACGGTCCTTCTCTTATACAATGTTTCCAATCATATTTACAGGGTACGGATTGATAATGTCAAACCCCTAACATGATTAACCTCATGTGATTCAATAGAACATGACTAAAACACTTTCTAAATCATGTTCAAATACTTCGGCCGAAGATTTGCTGAATCACATCTTGAAACATTCTCTTTCTTTATCAAAAGTAGAGATTCCTTATTATACATTCACATGCCCCTATGATGAATTAAGAGATCCCAATAACACTTTAGACAAATCTTTTACGACTTGCCTTCAAGAGCTATCAAAGATCAATAACGCATTACAGGACAACCATGATGCCTCAGGTCTAAGGACTAATTTGCATTATTGCAACTATGAGTTCTCGTTTGACATATAGATAAATACTCCATACGAGAACTACGATTGATCGCGTTCAGTGAACTCATTCACTAATGAGCACCCACATACTTGTATTAGTGTCAACTACACAAATGGTTTGAGACTAACCATCCTCCCAATTGAGCATACATAATATGTGCTAATCTTGACGGTTTATCAATGCCCATTTGATAACCTATGATCAGGAACATTTTGGGGTACTACAGTTAGAGATTAAAGGTCTCATGAATCTAAACTTCTTTAGATTACTTTGTCTCTTATATAGCATACCCTGGACATTTGTTTCTTTACACGATGTAATAGATAACAAAATAAGTTTGCCCTTTATATACGAAATGTATTCTAAGGAGATTACATCAAATGTATTGGCTCTTAGGGCACATTTCTAACACCTGCAACCCTAGAAGATTACTAGTGACAACCTAGGCACTCAGAAGGACCCATCAATCTAGGCATCCCCTGTGCTAGCAACAACTATGGTGAAAGTGTGTGAAGACAGCATAATCAAGCAAACACCAAACAGCAGAAAAAGATGACTAGTCAACCGCGAGAACCCAGATGACTAGTCAACTATCAAGAACACAAACCCAGAAAATTTACAGATATGCAAACCAGAATTTGTTCACCCAGAAACCCACCATTGGGAAAAACTGGGGGTCATCAACCGACCAGGCAATCCACTAAGTAGAAAAAGATTCTTACAAAGAACACTAGCAAGCTCAAGAAATTCCTAGATCTATTTAGGAAGATGAGTTATACCTCCTTTGTGCAATCTTCTTCTCCAACTTAGCAATGCTTGAAGCTCAGTTCTTCATGGCAATGGCAGCTCCTTCTCCAACTCATTCATCCCATGGCACTAGCTTGCAAGCTCCAACACAAACCGAAACCAAAATTTGGATTCAAATGAGAAAGACCAATTTCTTCAAGAAACCATACTCTTGAAGAAATCAATCTTGAATCTGACCTAGATATATATGAGAGAGGTGTTTAACTAGCTAGATGCAGATTTGTATAATTCAAATGCAGTTTTTCAAAGAATGAATCATTGGGAAAAACTCATAGATGAAGTATGTGGTTCTTCTTGAGGAAGAAGCGGAAGTTTGCAAAGAAACTTCCCAAAACTTCCTACAGAAGTGACGGCTCCAAATGACCAAAAACGTAGCCTTTATAGCCAAAAAATTCCTTAGGTCAGAAAACACAGATGGCAGCAGAGAGAGAGAAAAAGGAATAGGACAAAACAGTTTGTTATCCAGCTGGAAATTCGACAGAGCAAGGATGACTAGTCATCTGAGAAACGGATGACTAGTCATCATTTTTATTAAAACTGTTTTATGAAATGATATGCAATGCACAATACCTTTGTCAAATTGCTTGATCCTCCATACAACAGAAGTTAGAGAAGAGCACCAAGAAAGGTTTTCCTTAATCTAAACTTGAGCTTGATAAATAACAATAAAATCCTATTACAAAATTGTCAAGGGAAGCCAAAAGAAAAACTCAAAAAGCATACATTAACAATTTCCTCTCCGAGGAGTCTCACAACGTCTCCAGATTTGTCTGGATTGAATTTTTATTTATTTTACTGATCTTTTGTAAAACAACCCAGCAACACCTCCTCTCTGATTGATCTTGTGTACCCAAAGAAGGAAGATAGATCGGCTCCTTTTTTTTATTTATATTTTTTCTTGTCATTGTATGGAACTGAAGGCGATCTGCGAGGGTTGAGAAAATGAATTTGTTGTGCTTTGAGGAATTTGATTTGTCAAGCAAGAGAGATGGATCGGTTGGGGTGGCTGGATTGTTTTTATTTTTTCTTTTGATCCATGGCTAAAAGTACTAAAACCCAAAAAGAAGACTGTAGATACAGCCAGAGACCTTGGGCAGCTGCCTGTCTGATTGATGGCGTGTTTGTTTGCTCGGATGACTGATCTCATAAACAATACGGGAGTAGTTGTTCAGATACGAGAGGTCGAGGGAGATGATGATGGGGAAGGCGAACTATTTGCTACGCTGAAATTGGGGATCGCACAGTGATCAGAGGGAGAAAGTTCTGATTCTGGGTTGGGTTATCTCAGCAATTGAAGTTCATATTTTTAATTTGTTAAACCTCTTTCTGAGCTGTTGGGTTTGTTTAGTTTAATCATTTTGTGTTTGACTGGGTTTCATGAATTGAAAAGGAGAAACTAAGTTTGATGAGTAAAAGAAACACAAGAACTTTTTTCTGGGTTTGATTAATTGAAGGAGAAAGATGCCTGGGTAAGGATTGATTCAATTCAATTGATGGCTGTCGGAGTCGGAGAGAGAGAGAGAGAGAGAGAGTTTTTAAAATAATTTGAACATTAAAATAAATTTTTTATTATTTTTTTCATTTTTAAATAATTTTAATATGATTTAAAAATTATTTTTAACATGTACATAATTTTTTATTATTTATTTGTCCACGTGGAAGTCCACGTCAATTAAAAATGGGTCCCACAAATGCCACGTAGGCAGATAACGGATTTTCTGACGGATTGGCTAACGGAGGGGGGCGATTTGTAATTTTTTGCGACGTTGTGTATGTACCCATAAATGTCCCCAAAATCGGGTATGGACTCGTAAATGACCCTATAGGTTGGGGGGTTTACTGTAGTTTGTCCTTTATTTTAATTATAAAATAAATAAAGTTTCTATTAAAAATAAATATATTGTCAATAATATGGTCATAACAAAAATTAAGCCAGTCATAAACAAGACCAGTCATAATATGGCACTTTCACATATTAAAAAAAAAACAAATAAAAACCAACAAATGGAAAACTAAAAATGTGTTTAGAAGGAGAAAATGGAAGTGTGCCATGTTAAATTGGGCACATCATTAAGCTCTTGTTAGGATATGAACGGATTTGGTTGGAACCTGTAAAAGCTTAAACAATGAGCACCCTAGATAGATGACTCGGTGTCAATCGAACTCGAGAGCTGTTGATCCTTAATTGTATTACAAAGCCGACAAGTTCCAAAGTCACTCTTTCCTTTTCAAATGACAAATGCTAACCTTGCGAAGTCAATCGATTCAATTAGTCTAATGCTAGATTGATTAGACTCATTGCTGGAGCATTAAGTCCAAACAAAGTATGAACTATTGACTAGAAAAGGAAAAAAACAAGGTATAAACAAAACAACCATTTCTATGTAACCAGATCGAAATATTAGAGTTTTCAGACCACCCATAATCCCTTGGATTCAACTCTAGCCTCCAAGGGCGTGACATTTTATATCTCTTTAATTATTTCGACACTTTACAATTATTTTTTGGAATTTCTGAAAAGAAAAATTAATCCCATGAAGTCTAACCAGTGAACCAGCAATTGGCAGCTTGGTCAATATGATGTGTATCTGGAGCATGGGCAAGAAGAAGCAGGCTTCAACATCACGAGCCCAGGCACGAAGAATACAACCATCATATTATAGAAAACCAACGACAACAACAATTGATACTTAGAACCCTAAAAATTAAAGAGAAAGAGGGAAAAATGAAATTGAGAAGAAATAAACACAATATGCCGCGAGTCTTGTGGTTTCATAGGAGTGCGCTTCAATTGGAGAGAAGGAGAAGTGTGCTCTATGGCTTAGGAAGGAGAAGACGCACGAGAAGAGGAGAGCGTGAAATCATATTGAGGTATTTTCGGAATTTTGTAATTTTCATTAAACTTAGCACTTCCTCAAATTTGATTATTGTATAATTAGAAATTAAAAGCAACTCATTAGTTGCTTTCCTTTATTGTTTTCTCTCACATTAATTTTTAATAATAAGTGATTTTCTTATAGGTTACCAAATGGGCTGGGTTTCCTAAATGTTTTTTAAAATTACTTATCATCCCAAATAAGCAATGCCAAACGAGTACTTAATCAAAACCTTGGCTTAGACTGTCATTTCTATTAAAGAAAAAAGTCACCGTTTGATGGGCTTCCTTCTTTGTTTCTGGATGTACTCATGGCTATTGGGCTTGATGAAACTAAAGAACTTTGCCAATCGCAGGGTGTCGACCAGTGCAAAGAATATTCAATAGCCTAGTCCTTTTGTTCCTTGTAGCCCAGCCCAGTGTTACATTGCCACTTGCTTCGAGAATTTTTTATTTTATTTTATGTTATTTATTTTAATTTTTTTCATCCAAAACTTTTATAGGAATCCTGCTCCCACAAGGTCACGTGGCAGTTTCCCTTTTTATTTTATTTGTCTAATTTTTTCTGTCCGAATGTGGATGGGACTCCTGTGCAACACGAATTGCGAGTCTTCACCCAAAAAAACACGTGGCAGCTTTTTTTTATTTTGATTTTTTTCCAACCAAGAGGAACCGCGTCGACAGCCTATCCGTTACAACTTAGACATCCACCGTCCATTATTTCCATCACCGCTTAATCTTGGCCGTTCATCTCGATCCCCTTCCGATATAAATACCCTTCAGACATTCTCACGGTTCACCTTACTTCGCAGGTCCCTGAACGCAAGGTGGTGGCGATCAGGTTTCGCTTTGTGTAGATTATCGGATTTGTTGTTTCACTTCTTCTGTTTGGGTTTGATTCTATGCTTTCGATATAGATATCGATGGATTAAGTTTTGTTATCGCTATGCTCTAGGTTTTGGTGATGAATTTTGCTAACCGATTAAAAGTTGGATCTAATGACCTTCGAAGGTTGTGACGATATAAAGAACCAGAGATTGTGTATATTTGCAGGCGTGTTTTATTGGCTCAGATGAGATCCAAACGACATCGTGGATCATGTGACGTAGGTGTTTGGATTTGGATCTTCTCGTTGTTTTCTATAGATATAATTTGTTGATTTGAGGCTGAGGCTCATCTTTATTGATATGCTTATGAGTTTTGATTGGGATGATGAGTGCCAGGGCATCGTGTATTCAGTACCTAGTTATGCTTGCGTTTTGATTTGGACGAAAACCTCATCGATTTACCTTCTATGGGAGATCTTCAGGCCTCGTTTGCGGTGTTTGACACACGAGGGTTAGATGTTTGGTTAGCTGATAACTCGATAGGTTCTTATGGGATCTGATTGTGGATGGCTTACGAGGTTGGATTTTTTTTACTGTTTTGCGGATGCAATGGAATGTTGAATTTCAAAATTGTCTACCCGGATCTATTGATTTGCAGGAGATATAGTAATAGTATTGCGGATGGCTTTGAGCTTGTTACTGCACATTTGTCGTCTTTGGATAGAGCGTAGTGCACTCCATTTGTAAAGGTTTTCGTTGGTTTGCTGCATATGGATTATTGTTTTTGGTTACGTGCTTATTCTTTTACAGTTTGTCAAAATGCGCGTCTTTATATATCTTTCTAGTCCCTGAAATTTGTAAGTAAGATCATGTTTATGTCCTTTTCTCTATAATCATGCCAAACCTTCTGCTCTTTTATTGACAGATACTAAATCCAGAATTTGTGCGGTACATTGTTAACCTTCTTAGTTCGTAGCCTTTATTTTTGATGTGTTTCTTGTTTTTTTGGGTATGTTGTAATCGGGTTTTTATGTCCTCAATGTTGGCTTTCTTTTGATTTTCTCAGTGGGAATGGAAGGGTCTATTTTAATTTTTTTTATATAGTAATTTTTTTTTCAGAGATATAAAATTATTCAATGTTCTGATTACAGACCCTGAGTATTTCTCACTTACCTCTTTATTTCCATGTATTTGATCAGTATATTTTGCCTTATGGTCTTCAAGCTATTAATAATTACAACCAAAAGTTGGTTGGCGCTTACCTTTTATGTTATGTTTTTTTTTATGAAGTTTATTCAATGGTTTTCATTGCATATATTTGTGCTTCGAATTTGTATAGCAGTGTGGTTAGGTATTGTCTTGATGATTCACTAATTTTGTGATTAAAGTGCTTATGGAGACTATAAGTTGGATGGAGCCAAAGGTTTATGACACTGTTATGGGAGCTATTCTGGTTCGGTTAACATGTTAAATCTTTTTCTTTTAATATTTTAATATTTTTTTATACAAGTCTCTCTCTCTCTTTCACCCCAAAATTAATATTAGTTTCTGTGTATTTCTCAGGTTTCTTATGTTGGTTTCGAATTGGCATACTACCTAAGGGGGGTTTTAACGTTGTTGCCTTTTGTTTCCCATTTAAAATTTTTATTAAATTTGGTACTGATATTTTAGTAATATCTTATGGAGATGCAACCTAATTTTTGTCTTAGGGACAAAGTTTCACCAGGGGAAAACAGTTTGAGAGCTTGAGGCCGCTGGTTTTGTTTGTTCCCCTTCATTGGTTTCTTATTTTTGTTACTTGTTCAATATCGTGAATTCTGTGGTCTGTCTTTCCATTGGTGTCTTGCTCTAGTCCACATTATGTATTGATTATCAGGATGGTGATTTTTGTGTGTGCAGGAATTTGGTTTTTAACGCCACAGTTAATAAAGGAAGTTGAAATAGGTTATTGGGAGAACATGTTAAATCCTTTGTCTCTTAAGTTTTTTAAAATTTTATATACATCTCTCTCTCTCTCTCTCTCTCTCTCTCTCTCTCTCTCTCAATATCTCTGTATTTCACCCCCTAAATTGGTCAGGTATTATGTATTTTACATGTTTCTTCTGTTGGGTTTGAATTGACTTACTACCTAAAAGGGGGTTTAATGATGATGCTTTTTGTTTCCCATTTCAATTTTTCTATACATTTGGTGCTGTTATTATAGCAAATATCAGTTGCACCATAATTCTTAGGGACAAAGTTTCACCTAGGTGCACCAGTATGAGAGCTCAAGGCCGCTGGTTTTGTTTGTTCACCTTCCTTGGTTTCTTATTTTTGTTACTTGTTCAATATTGTGAATTTTGTGGTCTGTTTTCCGTCGGTAAGTCCACATCACGTAGTGATTATCAAGATGTTGAGCAGTTCCTGCAGTTGCCTTGTTTGGTGATTTTTTTGCAGGAATTTGGTTTTAGAAGTTTACGCCCCAGTTAAACGGAAATGGAAATAGGTTATTGGGAGAATATGTTGGCGTTTTGGTTTTTGATGAAATTGTTTCATTCTTTACTCGTTCAATGTCCTAAATTATGGGGCGAACATGTTAAATATTTTATTGTTTACCCCTATGTCACCCCTAACTTAATATTAGGTATGATGTATTTTTCATGGTTCTGCTTTGTGTTTGAATTGACCTTCTACCTAAGAGGGGGTTTAATGCTATTCCCTTTTGTTTTCCATTTAAAAAATTTATTACATTTGGCCCTGTTATTTTAGCAATATCTTATGTTGATGCACCCTAATTCTTGTCTTAGGGACAAAGTTTCACCTGCGGGCACCGGTTTGAGAGCTCAAAGCCGCTGGTTTTGTTGGTGTCTTGTGCAGACTTGTTTTAGTCCGCATTATGGAAGTCTATCAGGATTTTGAGTAGTTCCTGCACTTACCTTGTTTTGTGAATTTTTGCATGAATTTGATTTTGAAGGTTTACGCTCCAGTTAAATGAAAGAAGAAATGGATTATTTGGGGAATGTGTCGTCGTTTTGTTTTTGGTGAAATTGTTTTATTCTCTGCTCGTTTGATGTCCTAAATTATTGGGAGAACATGTTAAATAATTTTTTTTATTGTTTTATTTTTTTATATCAAGTATATATCTCTCCCTCTATCCCTTAATTAATATTTGGTATTATGTATTTTCAGGTTTCTTCTGTTGGGTTTTAATTGAAATGCTACTTAAGAGGAGGTTTAATGTTGTTGCCTTTTGTTTTACATTTCAAAATTTTATTACATTTGGTGCTTGTTATTTTAGCAATATCTTACGTAGATGCACTGTAATTCTTGTCCTAGGGACAAAGTTTCAACTTGGTGCACGGGTTTGAGTGGAGTTCAAGGCTGCTGGTTTTTATTCACCCTGCTTGGTTTCTTATTTTTTCCATAGCTTTCTACTCTTTTGATATGGTTATATGCTTGCTCCTTTACCCTTTGTCAAAGCGACTTTTTAAACCTCTATTGATACCCAGAAAATCATAAATCCGTGTGTCTTTCTCTCCTTTTCCCTATAATCATGATAAGCATTTTGCTCTTCTATTGACAAATACTAAATTGTGATTTAGTTCAATAGTCTGCCTTCTGGTTATGCATCTTGTTTTCTTGGTATGTTCTAATCGGATTTTATGTCTTCAATCTTGGCATATGGGGGAATATGTTCAAAATCACCATCAATCTTATTAATCTTTTTTTCTTGGTTCGAAGATGTAATATTATGATGTTTTGATTACAGATGCTGAATATGTCTTACTTCCTTCTGTGCTGCCATGTATTTGTTCGATATATGTTGCTTTATGGTCTTTATAGTCTTTAAGCTATTAGATAATTACCGCCAAACAGTGCTTTAGCCTTTATGTTTCGTCTTTTCTTCTGTTGGTTTATTTCTAAGGTTGCCATTCCTTATATTTGGTCTCCCAAATTGTATAGCAGTCTGGTTTGACATTCTCTTTATGATGATTCCCTATTTTCGTGATTATGGAGAGTTGGTTGCATTTAAAGTTTATGACACTTGTGGGGAGCGGATTCTGGTTTGGTTTCTTAACAAGAACATGTCAACTTCCTATTTTTAAATTCTCTCTCTCTCTCTCAGGTATCTTCAGTGGGGTTGTAATTGGCATACTATTTATACAAATTTATAAAAAAACCCAAAATGGGTGTTGAAATTATAAAAAAACCCAAGTACTATTTAAACTTAGAAACACACCCAAAAAGTGTATTAAAATAGTATTTTTTGGGTGTAGTTTTTGGGGGTTTTGAATGTGTGTAATAGTACTTTTTGGGTGTGTTTCTAAGTTTAAATAGTACTTGGGTTTTTTTATAATTTCAACACCCATTTTGGGTTTTTTTATAAAAGTCCCTTAGCAATATCTGAAGTAGATGCATCCTAATTCTTGTCTCAGGGACAAAGTTTTCCTTGGGGCATGGGAATGAATGGAGCTCATGGCCGCTGGTTTTGTTTATTCACCCTGCTTGTTTCTTTTACATGTTCAATATCGGTGAATTATGTGGTTGTCTTTCCTTTGATGTCATATGCAGATGAATCTCTTGCTTTAGGCTGTCTTTATGGAGCTGAGTATCAGGATTTTGAGTAGCTTCTGCAGTTGCCTTATTGACCCTGTTTGCTTTCTTATTTCTGTTACATGTTCAATATCGTGAATTCCGTGGTTGTCTTTCCTTGTGTGTCTTATGCAGATGCATCTCTTGCTTTAGTTTGGAGTATCAGGATTTTGAGTAGCTTCTGCAATTGTTCTGTTTGGTGAATTTTTTCAGGAATTTGGTTTTAAAGGTTTACGTTCCAGTTAGTTCTTGGCTTATAATTTAATTTCTTATTTCTTTGATGTCTGGAACCATTTGTTTATGCAGATTGCAAATCTTGTCTTTCTATGGAAATCTTGCCTAACAATAAGAGGGTCTTTTATCCGATCTTTTTTATTTGTACCGTCTGTATAATGTGGGGCACATTGTCTGAGCTATATTTCTGCCTGCAGGCGTATCCTAACTCGTGTCTATATATGGAGGTCTCGCTTTCTCAATTGAGTTTTAAGAAGGGGTTTGAGTACTTCTTGGCTTATGATTTTGTTTCTTATTTCTTGGTGTTTATGAGGTATGGAACCATTATTTGAGCACTCTTTTATGCAGATGCATCCCAATGCTTGTCGTTTCTGGAGTCTCACACTGTTGAAAGAAAAAAAGGGGTTTTCTGAGTTATTATCTGATTTTATATTCTTGGAGCCCGTGTGACATCCTAAGACAGGTTTTGCGCAATGTCTTTATATGCAGACCATTACAATTGTCTTCTTGTGGGGTCTGATTCCTTGAAGTAGGACAGGCGGCAAGGGTTTGAGTGGTTCTCTGCTTATGATTTAACTCCTTACATGAGCCATTATTTGAGTAATGTTTTCTTTTAGAGTTTGATGTATCTTTTGTATTGGTGAAGATTTTCTAAGATCTGGTACCATTGTTGGAGCAATATTCTATGCAGATGCAATTTAACTCGCCTGTGTATGGAGTTTTACTTTGTTTAAGAAGAGCAGGGGGGCTACCAAGAGTGAATTTCTTCGCCCTATTATTTGACTTTCTGGTCGTAGAGATTTTGCACAACTTTTTTGAACAGTGTTTCTATATGCAGACACATACTAACTCGTCTTGTACATGCTATCCAACATTGTTGACAGAGAAGAGCTTCTTCCAAGAGGGGGTGTCTTATTATCTCTTTTCTATTTCTGGAGATTGTATGAGATCTTGGGCCATGATTTGCACCATTACTTTCTATTCTATGCAGATCATCTTGTCTGTATATGGGGTCCAACTTTGTTGAAGGAAATCGCTTTTAAGAGGGAGTTGAGTAGTATGGCCTTGTGACTTAATTTCTTCTTGGGTTTATGAGATTCGACACTTTCATTGGGCATTCTTTTGTGCAGATGCGTCGTAGCTCTGCTCTGTTTCTGGATCTTTTTTCCTCAGATGTTGGGCTTTGTTGATTTTTGTGTTGTGCTTTAATGTCCCAGTTTTTAAGGAGTTATGAGATGCATCCTTGTTTTTGTGTGCGAAAGAGTAACTTAATTCATGACTGGACTAATTTCTTGAGGAGGTTACGCTGCGTCTGATCTTTGTTGTGGCTCTCTTTTTCGAGGAGGGTTTCAGGAGTTCAATTTCAAGTTAATGTTAATGGCAAAACCTCAGGAACAGGTGTCGTGCCGAGTTTTGTTTTCCGTTATGTATTTTATTCAGTATCCTGAACCTTTGAACCTTTGGGCTATTGTTCAGTCATTGTCTCATGCAGATGCTCGTTGTTCTAAGTCTTACTAGAGTTGAGTTGATGAGGATGATTTTTCGAGTGGCAATCAGAACCAGTGGTACGGCGCCTGGTTTTTCATATTTGCCTTCTTGTTTTCTTGATACTTACATTACTTTTCAAATGGTTATATGTTATGGTGTTGTCAGTGTTTTTTGAGGTAGTTCATGGATTTTCCTGTGTGGAAGTTTTGTAGCTCAGAGTTTTGGATCTGCATTGATTCCTTGAGAAACACACTCCACATTTGGTTTCTTATTCATTGTCTTCTTTCATGGGGTTTATCCTTCCTGGGTTGATAGTTCAACATATTCGTATGGTGATGGGTTCATTCTTTCTTTAACTTAATTATCTTCTCTCAAAATTCTTTTCTTTGAATTTCGTGTAGGGGCCTCAAGATCCTTCTTTTATGACTCTGCGCCTCTCCCATTCATTTCTATATTGTGCTGGTCTTTAATTAATTCACACATTTTAAGGTTTGGCAGATGCTCGTCTTTATTGGTATTGCTGTTTTTGTCTGTTTAAATGTCTGTTGTGTCTGGTTGAAGGTGGATTCAACGCAGTATGTGCAGCTTTGTGCAATACTTTGGCCATTCAGGGTTGGATATTCTTTGATGCTTCTCTTTTTTTTTCTCCCATTCTTTGGCCTTTTCAGATGGACACTTGTTAAGATATTTGGTCGTTCATTTGATATTTTATTAATGAGTGTATATAATCTGGCACCACCATTTGATCTCATGCAATGTGTTTGCAGTTGCATCCTAACTTGTCTTTTACTGGAGTCGCACTTTGTCAGAGCCTAGAACATCCCTTTTAAGAGGTGGTTTTATGTTTCTTTGCTTGTGATTTAGTTCTCTGTAGACCATAAATGTGGCATTTTTGCGCAAATGTATTATGCAAATTCATTTCACATCTTTTTTACTTGATTACATATTAATGGAATAGGTATTCAAGCAAACCAATGGAATCATGGATTTGGGCATGTGCGACAGTCAAGAGGAATGGGAGTTGCCTTTGTAGAGTGTACGTCTTTCCTTTTGGTCTTGTCTTCATTGGAATGTGGACTGCGGACTGCTTTTAGTAGTGTCCTGTGCTTCTTGGCTGACCATTCTTCTTGGATATTGGGTCTGTATATTGTCAGCTTGCTCTTGAGGCTCGGGAGAATGGGGATGCTCTTAAGATTGGTCTGGTACTTCCTGGCTTATGGTTTATTTTTGTTAGATTTTATCAGATATGATTTGCGTAAAAAGTTTTGTTCGCAACATTTGTCTCTTAATGGAGTCCTAGGGTTTATAGAAGGAGGGCAGGCTGCTGATTGCTTTAAGAGGGAGTAGGAATGTGGTATGCAGATTGATGTCTTTGGATGCAGTGAAGTATCATTGGACCGTAGAGCAGCACTTGCTGACACATAAAACTGAGTATGACTTTGATCTTCGTTGATGGAACTGTTCTTTGAGGGGTCATGAGATTTGATTTTGTCGTTTACATAATATCTTATTTCCAATTTGTATCGAAGTTCTATTCATTGATCTCGTTTTAGCCGAGGTTTTCTCATGTTCAAGTTGACGGGATTGATTTGTCAGCTGAAATGGATAGGATGACTTGCTTTCATTGTCTTTGGATTTCAGCGTTTCAATCTGAATTAGCTTAGCTTTCTATGCCTTGGTCGAATTTTCCAGAATATGGGCTGAGGGTTTGATCTTTTCCTTTGATTTAATTGCTTCTCTCAAAGTCTCCTTTCATATATGTATATATATATATTTTTTTTTTTTCTTTCTCAAGTACTAATATTCATATGTACCTTTCCGGGTTTTTTAGTGTTGGAGGTGGTGGTTTGTGGTCTGCTAAAGGGTTTGGATTTTGTCTTAAACATAGTGACCTGTTGGCATCTTTGGGTGCGAGTGCCTGGTTTGCTTTTGCTGGTTCTTTTGTTGTGGCATATTACTCTTCTTTTTTCTGGCATGCTAAAGTTGCTTAAGTTCGTGATGGGTCAGTATGTTGGATATTTGAAATTTCTGGGCAGAGTAGTCCATTGTAGAAGGTTGGGTTTTTTTCCTTGGAAGTGTGCTGATCCGTTTAGGTTACACATGGGGTTGTTTGACAAGTAAACGATCTGGCATAATTATGTGGGTCGTGTTTTATGCAGAAGCAGTCTCATTCTTTGAGGGCTCCATCTCAGATTCAAGTTTATGCACAGAGCTGATAGAACTGTTTTTTTTAAACTGCTGATGGAAATAGATGTGGTATGAAGTGTGTTGTTTCCCTTACCTGTCTTCTTAGTTCTGTCAGCTCATAGCTTTTTTCTATAAGTGTTCCTTTAAATAGCTTTTGTGTTCATTGGTGCTTCTTATGTGTAGTTCAACTTATTGAACATTGCAATCTGACACTGTTTCTATGATCAATTTGACACTTTAAAAGCATTTGAGTATTAATTAAATAGTTATTTGTTGGTATCAAATTACACATTTTGAACTTTGGTGTGTTTTTCATATTTATGTCCTTATTAGTTGCTGGGTGTCTCTTTTATTGGTTCAATAATGCTGTGGTCAAGCGTCATTCAACTATTCCCAGCTGCTTGCTAATACAGGTCCTTTTTTAAGAACTAATGTGAGTGTGAGTCGTGCTTTTATGTATGCATAGCTTATTTTGGATCCTGCGAAAACCTACAATATAACAATGAACAAATATGCTTTTAGCTGGATTTTAAGCTTGTGAAGTGTGGAAGGGATGATAGGGATGAGGTCCTCTGAGAGATTGCATTAAATGTACTACTTATCTCTAATTTATGACTAAGTAATGAACTTACAAAAAGAACATGTTATGCATTGAATGTAGTCCTGGTTTGTCATTTTGGAATGAGCCCTTTACTTAGATTGCTTATTATGGGAGAGAATTTTTGTCTCGCTTTTGTTAAAGGAGATCTTAACTGTGCAACATTTCTTTTGAAGTAGTTTTTCTTTTTGGATATTTGAAGTATATTTGTTATATCGAAGTTGCTTGGTTTTTGCATGTAGGGTCGGAGTTTGGAGTTCTTTGGACATTTGAATATGACATTTTGTTATGTTGTTTTATCAATTGTATAATGTCAACTTCTTGGTAGCTTTTTCTCTTTTAGATTTGTTTGGCTTTTAGTATGATGGTTATGTTATGTGCATTGCTTTGTTTTTAGATGCTGTATGTTGTGTGTATTTGTGTTTAGTTAGTTAGGTTTGAAGGGATGTAGCTCAAAATGGTAGAGCTCTGAGCTTGTAACCAGTATGAACAAGTTACAAGACTTACGAGAAGATCAAGGTTCGAATCCTTGCGTCCCTGCACATTAACATATTTGATAGTTGCTGTTGATGTGCGGATGCTGTTGGTAGCTGACTAAAATGGTGGTTTGGATGATCTGTGGACTTAAGAACCTGAATTGGCTGATTTCCCGGTTTACCACAAGATGTGGTTTATTATGTAAAAGCTTCAGAAAGCTCAAGTCTGTAATAGGAATTATGTTATCTTCAAACATGTTTGACGAGATATCACAGTTTTTATGTCTCTTGATCTTCTAGTTTTAAGCCAACCTCTGCTGCTCTAATTCGTGTTTCTCATTTGTTCATTTCATTCACTCTCTCACGTACATGAAAATATTAAATAATTTTAATTGATGTGGCTGTCCATCTTTGCTGCCGCATAAAATGGTGTAGGAATGTGGTAATAGTAGCATTATTCAAAAATTATATAGAAAATGAAATCTTTTCCTGAATTTGATCTATGAATGATGAAGTAGCCGCAATGAAATACATTAAACTTTTTTATTTATGCATATATGATTATTCTTATTCAATAGTTTTTTGACATTTTACCAGATAACTTTCTTTAATGATCGGTGTAGCTTTTCTCTAGATCAAAGATTTTCTTTAATGATCTGTGGCTTCTCTAGATCAAAGATTTCACGACTTTACAGTTTTGTCCTGATTAATTTGTAATTTTTTTAAAGAGAGAAATTTAAAAGAGGGATTTACTATTACGCCCAAATAGGAGCTCAAATTACTATTATGTTCAATATAGGAGCTCAAATTACTATTATGCTCATATGAAATGGATTTTAAAAACACACGCAAAATTCATTTACAACATAACAAAGGATGGTGTATTTAATTAGGATTATAAAGCATTTAAAAAGAATTTAAAAATCCAAGTGTATTCAATTTGGATTTATACAAACTTTAAAATAGGTTTTACAAGTTTGGGTGTATTCAATTCTCTTAGCATTTGTTTTTAAAAAAATATGTTAACGAAATTATAGAAGTCTAGAATAAAAGCCATTCAAATCTTAAGAAAGTTCATTAAAAAATTATATAGAAGTTTTCTGAAAGTCTATCAAACTCGATACGAATTCTAAAATTCCATCAAGTTCTATGAAATCTAGCACTTAAACAAAATCTTTTTAAACGTTCTAGAATCCTAATTGAATACACCCCCCTTAGAGTCTTCGAACTTCCTATAAATTACAAAACTGTCATCGATTTCTTAAAACAAGCCCAAAATCTTATTTTTTTTAAAACCCAAAATACTCACCACCCCGACCCCGATCACGGCATCAAATTAATTTAATAATCAAAATTAAATTCAAATATCATTTTTTTGGGGTTATTTTTTTGGTTTGTTTATAGAAATTAAATGATGTAGGGTTTATCTATATCACTAGTGCTAAGAATGGGTATATAACTATGAGTGCTGCTATTTCCACTCTCTTGTCCTATTTCCCCACTCACTTTATTTTCAAAATTTTAAAGACAAATTTATCCCTTTATAAAATGACTTCCAAGGACATTTTCAAAACTTGACATGTGTCCATTGCTATAACCATATGTAAATTTTTACTTTTAAATCATTTAAAGAATTTTAAACCAAAAAATAATGTAAAATGATATAAAGAAATAGCATTTTTTATTTTTTATAAATTAAAAATAAAAAAATAAAAACTATCACCCTTCCTCACCTCCCAACCCGACTTATCCCAGGTCACAATTACCATGTCCGCTAATCCTTTCCCTTTATTCCCATCGGCCATCAACTCCACACCCAACCCCATAACCGCTCATCGCTTTCCTTCTCTCAATCGCAGCGCAACTCCACCCCAATGTTACTGATGTATGACTAACATAAGAAGGGCATCCAACCCTAGGTTCCTTAATTGCTACCTTATACGTGAATTTTGTATGTCTTATTGAAAATTTTGTAAACAATACTTGTATTAAACATGAGAAATATGTAACGTTTGCTTTTTTTTAAACTGTGAATTTTTCCGAGTCTTTAAGACGTGTACAGAACACGGATGTATTATTGAAAAATACATATGTATGTGTATAACAGAGTATTAAACGTGAAAGTGCTAAATTCTTTATACAAGTAATAATTCTAGAAAAGTAAAAAATTAAAATGGGACAATAAAGACTTGGGTAATGGCCATTAGGACAATGTTGTAAACTACTAAACTAAAATTAGAGAAAAAATTTAAAATAAAAAAAGGATCCATTATATACTATTTATTAAAGGCAATTAAAACAAAAAAAAACCAGTAAAGCCGACCGGCAATACTATTTTTTTTAATTTTAAAACATAAGAGTATAGCCGCACGGCTATACTCCTTATTTTTTTTAAAACTAAAGTAGCTGTTCGACTGTACTATTTGTTTATAATAAAAAAAGCCCCCTAGCGATTAGGTGCCACGTGTCAAAATAAGTATAGCCGCCCGATTATACTATTTCTTAAATTAAAAAAAATTGTAGTATTGCCTCACGGTTATACTGTTTAAATACATTATATTTAAAAGGTGACTATATTATTTAATAAATGAAAATTTAAGAAAAAAGCACACTCCTAGTTGCATTAGTTTATACTTCATAGATATTAGGGTGGAGGTGAGTCAAGAAAGGGAGAGAGGAGAGAGAGTTATTTTTTAATATTATTAAAAGGTATTGGGAATAATGGTGGGTAGAAAGATAATATTGTGTATTTACAAATTTATATAGTGGATATGAATATAAGGTGGGTGAGAAAATAAGACATGAGGTGAGAATAGCAGCAATCATAACTAAATATCTAAATTTAAAAAGACGAATGGGCTCCCATATGTCACGATTGGCCCAATTTTGTCCCATTGATGTTTCTTCCTTTTATTTTTTCTTATTTGTTATGTTTTTCAGTAAGTAAAAGTAAAAGAAGAAAGGCACAATTCATTTTTGATGTGTAGTAAAATGCTCCACCATCAAATTTTGATGTGGAACAATTCATTTTCTATTTACTTATAATTATCAATACTGCTCTCTCATGGAGAATCTGACTTTACCTTCTTTCTTTTCGGAGTTACATGGGAGGCCGAAGTTGAAAATAAAAATTACTTTTTTTCTTTCTTTTATTCCCTTTAGTAAGTGGCTTGTGCATCTTATTTTTGGGTTGAAGCATATGCTCTATAAAATAGAACACCCTAAAAGAGTACAAAGATAGCAAGAAAACTATCTGAAACCCAAATGTGAGGCAGGGACAATACTGTAATTTTCAAAAAGATTAGCAAATTGAACCAAATATAGGGAGGGAAAATAAAGAAAAAAGGAAGAGGAATCTTGGACACTTCTTCAACCACCAAAGCGGCAATGCCAATGATTGAAATCAGCATCATACGCCTCAACAAATGTGGATATAAAACATAAGAAAAACAAAATAGATATGCACGAAAAAAAGAGAAAAACAAAATACACTTGGGTTAAGCCAATAACAAGGCCTAATACACTAGAACCCAAATGAAAGAAAATTAAGAACCAAAAAACTACTTAATCTCCGAAGAAATAACATAGCAGTGGAAATCCAACAATAGGGGTGGGCATCAATCGCGCCAAATCAATTAAACAGGTCGGTTCAATCCGCAATTACTGATTTGGTTTGGTTTGGTTTTAATCAAGAAAAAATCAAACGGTATAAAAATCGAACTGGATTGTATATTATTTGGTTTGGTTTTGAGCTTTTACAAATCGGCATAAATCGAACCGGGGCCATCTAATAATTATTGAAATTTGGTTTTGAGCTTATATATATATATATATATATATATAATTTTACACATGTAATCCTCTATTAGAAAATAACTAGATATGAATGTTGAATTGTGGCTATATTAGTTATTGAAATTTGACTTTTATGGTATGTTGAGTTTTAGGATGGTTTGATACACTAGAAAATGAAAAAAGTACGTAGCAAGTTGTGAATTTTTTTGTTCTAATTGGGCTAACAATGTTGAAAAAAAGAAAAAGAAAAGAGAATTGAACTTAGGCCTAAATTGGCTAAACCAACCTGTCTTAAATTGGTTTGGTTTGGTTCGGCTTCCTCTGCGATTATTGTTAAAACCAAACCAAATCAAACCGTTATATTGTAATTGATTCGGATGTGGTTTTGAGGTGAAACCGATCCAATCCGAACCATACCCACCCCTAGCTAGTAATATCAACTTCCAACAACGAACTTGCCAATAACCACAAGCAAACTCATATCCAAGATTGACAACAACCGACAACAAAATTGACAATATAGAAAAAGAGAAGTAGGGAGAAATTTTTTTTTTGATGAAATCAACTTGTGCATCTTTCATAAAACAGATTGATGAAATACTTGATTAGATTTGAAACGACCTGACCCAATTTCCACTTTGGAATCCGGGTCGAAACCTGTTTACAACTGACACCTGGTGCCTATGGGTCATAAATGACCAAATACCCTGAAAGCGATAACACAACTTTGGGGCCTTAAGTCGTGGCTGCGCTTGGTAACTGTAGGCTGCCTACGTATCCTTATTGAGGGCTGACATTTCTGGAGTATCCGGGACTCTGTTTTACGATCCGTCAGATACTGTACGATCCTGGGAATACCTAGATTAACATACTTGAACATGACTGCGATCCAACGGTTCAAAGTGATTGAACCCCGATAAAACACTATATGTCAAATCCATTCAACACTCATCTGACATCCGAATTCGATTCCGAGCACACCTACGCACTCGAGACGATAAGGGGATCGCATTGGAACACAATGCCTTTTTTGCTACAGTTCCAACGCGCCGCCACACGCGCCGGCAGTGCGTGGGTGTCCTTAGCTATTCCATTCGCCGGTAAACTTCAAAATCGTGGGCCATCCTTCCGGCTATAGCTTCTACTCGATGAGTGGAGCAACTTATTCAACTACGGCAACGTCCGATTCGGACGGCAAGTGGCCGAAATTTCAACCCGAAATCCGGCCAAAACCTAGTTTCCAAAATCTGTAATCTAGACTAAAAGTCATCCCAATCCTATCCAACAGGCAGCTAGGACTCAAGGAGGGGATGAGATTCCATACCTTAACCATCGAAAATGGTGCCCGGAAAAGAGAGATCGGAGCTGGGAGATTTCGAACCAAAATCGGCCTTCCCTTTCGATTTTCCGGTGACTGGGGCTACCATTGGCGGCGGGGGTGGCCTGGGTTGTGCCGGCGGGACCTGGGCGGTTCTTTTGGGTCCAGTCCTGTGGCTTGCCGTGCAGCGTGGCGGCTGCTATGGCGGTGGGACGTCCGCTGTCAAAAACCGACGGGGGAGGGGGTATCGGGGTGGAGAGAGAGGAGAGAGGGTTTTTAAAATCTCCATTTTAAAATTACTGTTTTGCCCTTAAAAGTATTTTGATCGTATTTTCCTCGTTACAACCCCGATTCTAGCCCAATACATGTCTACGGATTCATCTCGCTGCGTTCTACGCAACGGTATATCTGAAATTCCTAAATTCCTTCCCAATCAAAAAGTCAACTTTTTCTCAATAAAATGTTATAAGGGCATTTTTGTCTTTTCTCCCAATGATTTATAATTAAATATTAATTTTAGGTTTGGGTTATTACAAGATTAATTTAATGTAATTATGAAATAAAATCAAGAAGAAGAAATTGAACTTGAACTAAACTACATGATCAAAAAAGTGGAACCTGTCCAAATGTTAACTACTCAACTTCTAGATCAATGTTACACCAACGTTCAAATCTCAATTCAAAATAATGAAGTCGATTATTTTTTTGTAATTATGAAGAAATAATGAAGTAGTTGTGATTGCAAATGTGGGTTGACCTAGTTAGTGAAGACAGTGAGCCCTCTACCTTTCCCTCATGTTCGAATTTTCTCTTTATAAATTACTAGCCCCTTGGCACATGCTAACGCATGTGCCAATTGGTTTATTTATTTATTTTCTTTTTAAAATTAAGAAAATATAATATGGGTAGTTATGTTCCATAAAAATAGGTTATATTATCTGATTTTGTTTTATTTTTAAATTTTTTTAATATGAAAAAAAGTGAATTTACCATATTATCCTCTTTAATTAATAATTTCAATTCTTAATGTTTAAATTAACCAAGGGCATTTTATGGTATTTTGAATGTTTCACCATTCTCTGCCTTTTGCTTTATATATATAGATTAGTTTAGACCATCGTTTCTCTATTTTATTTATTTATTTTTTTAAAAGTCACGTCTGATGGGCTTCCTTCTTTGTGTCCGGATGTACTCATAACTATTGGGCTTGATGAAACTAGAGAACTTGTGCCAATCGCAGGGTGTCGACCAGCGCAAAAAATATTAAACGGCCTAGTCCTTCTGTGCCTTTTAGCCCAGCCCAGTGTCACACTGACACTTTGCTTCGAGAATTTTTTATTTTATTTTTTTCGTTTAAATTTTTATAGGAATCCTGGTCCCACAAGGTCTAGACACGTGGCAGTTTATTTTATTTGTTATACTTTTTTCTATCCGGACGTGTATAGGAATCCTGGTGCAACACGGATTGCGATTCTTCACCCAAAAAAACACGTGGCAGCTTTTATTTTTAAATATTTTTCCATCCGAAAGGATTCCGGGTCCAACAAGGCGCGTCCTCACCTCACCACCACAAATATAGAAAAAAAAAGAAAGAAAGAAGGGAAAGTAGCGTTGATTTCAAGTCATCACAACCGACTAAACCGCGTCGACAGCCTATCCCTTACAACTTACACATCCACCGTCCATTACTTCCATCACCACTTAATCTTGGCCGTTCATCCCGATCCCTTTCCCTTATAAATACCCTTCAGCCGTTCTCACATTTCACCTTACTTCGCTGGTCCCTGAACGCAAGGGGGGTGGCGATCAGGTTTCGGATTGTGTAGATTATCGGATTTGTTGTTTCGCTTCTTCTGTTTGGGTTTGATTCTATGCTTTCGATATCGATGGATTAAGTTTTGTTATCGCTATGCTTTAGGGTTTGGTGATGGATTTTGCTAACCGATTAAAAGTTGGATCTAATGACCTTTGAAGGTTGTGACGATATAATGGACCAGAGATTGTGTATATTTGCAGGCTTGTTTTATTGGTTCAGATGAGACCCAAACGACATCGTGGATCATGGTGAAGTAGGTGTTTGGTATGAAACTGCTATGAATTCGATTGGGATCTTCTCGTTGTTTTGTATAGATATAATTTGTTGATTTGAGGCTGAAGCTCATCTTTATTGATATGCTTATGAGTTTTAATTGGGATGATGAATGCCAGGGCATCGTGGATTCAGTACCTAGTTCTGCCTGCGTTTTGATTTGAACGAAACCCTCATCGATTTACCTTCTACGGGAGACCTTTCGCTTACCTTCTTTGATTTTGTTCTGAAGTTAGAATATAATGCTTTGGAAATTTCCGTCGTTTTTTGTCAATCAAATAAGCGGAGCTTTGCTGTTATTTTTCAGGCCTCGTTTACGGTGTTTGACACACGAGGGTTAGATGTTATGGTTAGCTGATAACTCGATAGGTTCTTATGGGGTCCGATTGGATGCAATGAGGTTGGATTTTATACTGTTTTGCGCTTGCAAAATGTTGAATTTCAAAATTGTCTATCTGGATCTATTGATTTGCAGCAGATATAGTAATAGTATTGCGGATGGCTTTGAGCTTATGTCTGCACCCTTTTAGTCTTTGGATAGATCGTAGTGCACTCCATTTGTAAAGGTTTTCATTGGTTTGTTGCATATGGGTTATTGTTTTGGGTTACGTGTTCAAGTCCCTGAAATTTGCAAGTAATATCATGTTTATGTCCTCCTCCTTTTTCCTATAATCATGCCGAACTTTCTGCTCTTATATTGACAGATACTAAATCCAGAATTCATGGGGTACATTGTTTACCTTCTTAGTTCTTCCGTTTCAATGTGATTCTTGTTTTTTGGGTATGTTCTAATCGGGTTTTTATGTCCTCAATTTTGGCTTTCTATTGAATATCTCAAATATTAGTAATTCTTTTTTCAAAGAATAAAATTATTCAATGTTTTGATTACAGACCCGGAGTATTTCTCACTTACCTCTTTATTGCCCTGTCTTTGATCAATATTTTTTGCTTTATGGTCTTTAAGCTATTAATAATTACAACCAAAAGTGGTTTGGCGCTTACCTTCTATTTTATGTTTTTTTTTTTTAAAGTTTATTCATTTCTATGGTTGTCATTGCATATATTGGGGCTTCGAATTTGTATAGCAGTGTGGTTAGGTTTTGTCATGATGATTCACTAATTTTGTGGTTAAAATGCTTATGGAGAATAAGTTGGATGGAGCTACAAGTTTATGACACTGCTGTGGGAGCTATTCTGGTTTGGTTAACATGTTAAATCTTTTTCTTTTAATTTTTAAATGTTTTATACAAGTCTCTCTCTTTCCCCCCAAAATTAATGTTAGGTACTATGAATTTTTCATGTTTCTTATGTTGGTTTCGAATTGGCATACAAACCAAGGGAGTTTTAATGCTGTTGCCTTTCGTTTACCATTTAAAAAATTTATTAAATTTGGTACTGATATTATAGTAATATCTTATGTAGATGCAACCTAATTCTTGTTTTAGGGACAAAGTTTCACCAGGGGGAACCAGTTTGAGAGCTCAAGGCCGCTGGTTTTGTTTGTTCACATTCCTTGGTTTCTTATTTTCGTTACTTGTTCAGTATCGTGAATTTTGTGGTCTGTCTTTCCGTTGATGTCTTTTTTTAGTCCACATTATGTAGTGATTATGAGGATTTTGAGCAGTTCTTGGGGTTGCCTTGTTTGGTTATTTTTGTGTGCAGGAATTTGGTTTTAACGCTGCAGTTAATAAAGGAAGTGGAAATAGTTTATTGGGAGAACATGTTAAATCCTTTGTATCTTAAGTTTTTTTAAACTTTTGTACAAGTCTCTCTCTCTCTCTCTCTCTCTCTCTCTCTCTCTCTCTCCTCTCTCTCTCTCTAATTCCCTCCTTAATTAATATTATGTATTTTTCAGGTTTCTTCTGTTGGGTTTGAATTGGCTTACTACCTAAGAGGGGGTTAATGTTGTTGCCTTTTGTTTCCCATTTTAAAAATTTATTACATTTGGTGCTGTTATTTTAGCAATATCTTATGTAGATGCATCCTAATTATTGTTTTAGGGACAAAGTTTCACCTGGGGGCACGGGTTTGAGAGCTCAACGCCGCTGGTTTTGTTTGTTCACCTTCTTTGGTTTCTTATTTTTGTTACTTGTTCAATATCGTGAATTATGCGGTCTTTCTTTCAATGTTCAATATCATGAATTATGTGGTCCTGTCTTTCTGTTGATGTCTTGCTTTCGTGCACATTATATTGATTATCAGGATTTTGAGCAGTTACTGTGGTTGCCTTGTTTGGTGTTTGTTTTTTTTTTGGGCAGAAATTTGGTTGTAGTAGTTTATGCTGCAGTTAATAAAGGAAGTGGGAATAGCTTATTGGGAGAATGTGTCATCGTATTGGTTTTCATTCTCTGCTCTTTTAATGTCCTAAATTATTGGGGGAACATGTTAAATCTTTTTTCTTTTATTTATTTTAAATTTTTTATATAAATCTCTCTCTCTCTCTCTCTCTCTCTCTCTCTCTCTCAATATCTCTGTATTTCACCCCTAAATTGATCAGGTATTATGTATTTTTCAGGTTTCTTCTGTTGTGTTTGAATTGACTTACTACCTAAGAGGGGGTTTAAAGCTAATATCTTATGTAGTTGCACCCTAGTTTTTGTCTTAGGGACAGAATTTCACATGGGTGCACTGGTTTGAGAGCTCAAGGCCGCTGGTTTCGTTTGTTCACTTTCCTTGGTTTCTTATTTTTGTTACTTGTTCAATATTGTGAATTTTTTGGTCTGTCTTTCTGTTGGTGTCTTGCTTTAGTCCACATTATGTAGTGATTATCATGATGTTGAGCAGTTCCTGCAGTTGCCTTGTTTGGTGATTTTTTGCAGGAATTTGGTTTTAGAAGTTGTACGCCCCAGTTAAATGGAAGTGGAAATAGGTTATGTTGGCATTTTGGTTTTTTATGAAATTGTTTCATTCTCTACTCGTTCAAAGTCCTAAATTTTTGGGAGACCATGTTAATTTTTTTTCGTTATTTTTAAATTTTTTTATAAAGTTTTTATATAGCTCTCTCTCTTTCTATTATATTTGGTGCTGTTATTTTAGCAATATCTTATGTAGATGCACCCTAATTCTTGTCTTAGGGACAAAGTTTCAACTTGGTGCGCGGGTCTGAGTGGAGTTCGAAGATGCTGGTTTTTTTTTTTTTCACCCTGTTTGGTTTCTTATTTTTTCTAGGTGTTTCAGTAATATTGTGGATCTTAATTGGATTGATTTGAGCTTATGTCCGTAGCTTCCTACTCTTTTGATAAGGTTATATGCTTGCTCCTTTACTAGGTCAAAGTGTTTTTTAAACCTATGTTGATACCCAGAAAATCGTACTTAAATTCATGTTAGTGTCTTTCTCTCCTTTTCCCTATAATCAGGCTAAAGCTTTTTGCTATTCTATTGAAAAATACTAAATTGGGATTTTAGGGTGGTACATTTATTAACCATTAGTTCAATAGTCTGATTTTATGTTTTCAATCTTGGCATATAGGGGAATATGTTCAAAATCACAATTGATCTTATTAATATTTTTTTCATGGTTCAAAGATATAATATTATGATGTCTTGATTGCAGATGCCGAATATCTCATACTTCTGTGCTGCCATGTATTTGTTCGATATATGTTGCTTTATGGTCTATAAGCCATTAGATAATTACTGCCAAACAGTGCTTAGCCTCTACGTTGTGTCTTTCTAAGGTTGTCATTCCATATATTTGGTCTCCCAAATTGTATAGCAGCCTGGTTTGACATTCTCTTGATATGATTCCCTATTTTCGTGATTGGTGTGTATGGAGAATTGGTTGCATTTAAAGTATATGACTCTGTTGTGGGGAGCAGATTCTGGTTTGGTTTATTAACAAGAACATGTTAACTTTTTTAAAATTTAAATAAATAAAAAAATTATCTCTCTCTGTGACTCTATTTTACCCCCTAAAATGAATATTGGGTGCTTTGTATTTTTCAGGTTTCTTATGTGGGATTCTAATTGACATACTATTTAAGAGGGGGTTTAATTCTTCTTTCCTTCTGTTTTAATTTCCCATCTATAAGGATTTATAACATTTGGAGCTGTTATTTAGCAATATCTGAAGTAGATGCATCCTAATTCTTGTCTCAGGGACAAAGTTTTCCTTGGGGCATGGGAATGAATGGAGCTCAGGGCCGCTGGTTTTGTTTATTCACCCTGCTTTTTTTTTTACATGTTCAATATCAGTGAATTATATGGTTGTCTTTCCTTTGATGTCATATGCAGATGAATCTCTTGCTTTAGGCTGTCTTTATGGAGCTGAGTATCAGGATTTTGAGTAGCTTCTGCAGTTGCCTTATTGACCCTGTTTGCTTTCTTAATTCTGTTACATGTTCAATATCGTGAATTCCGTGGTTGTCTTTTATTTTGAGTCGTATGCAGATGCATTTCTTGCTTTAGTCCGGAATATCAGGATTTTGAGTAGCTTCTGCAGTTGCTCTGTTTGGCGAATTTTTGCTGGAATTTTGTTTTAAAGGTTTACACTGCAGTTAGTTCTTGGCTTATAATTTAATTCTTATTTCTTTGATGTCTGGAACAATTTGTTTATGCAGATTGAAAATCTTGTCTATCTATGGAATCTCACTCTACGTTGAATAAAAACAGGCTGCCTAACTATAAGAGGGGTCTTTTATCTGATCTTTTTTATTTGTACCGTCTGTATAATGTGGGGCACATTGTCTGCGCTACATCTCTGCCTGCAGGCGTATCGTAACTCGTGTCTATATATGGAGGTCTCACTTTCTCGAATGAGTTTTAAGAAAGAATTTGAGTAGTTCTTGGCTTATGATTTTGTTTCTTATTTCTTGGTGTTTATGAGGTATGGAACGATTATTTGAGCACTCTTTTATGCAGATGCATCCCAACGCTTGTTGGTTGCTGGAGTCTCACACTGTTGAAAGGGGGGTTTCTGAGTTATTGTCTGATTTTATATTCTTGGAGCCCGTATGTCATCCAGAGACATTTTTTTGCGCAATGTCTTTATATGCAGAACATTACACTTGTCTTCTTGTGGGGTCTGATTCCTTGAAGTAGAACGAGCTGCTTTTAAGAAAGGGTTTGAGTGGTTCTCTGCTTATGCTTTAACTTCTTACATGAGCCATTATTTGAGTAATGTTTTCTTTTAGAGTTTGATGCATCTTGTGTATTGGTGAAGAGTTTATAAGATCTGGTACCATTGTTCGAGCAATATTCTATGCAGATGCAATTTAACTCGCCTGTGTATGGAGTCTTACTTTGTTTAAGGAGTACAGGGGTGCTACTAAGAGTGAATTTCTTCGCCCTATTATTTGATTTGCTGGTCTTAAGAGATTTTGCACAATTTATTTGAGCAGCGTTTCTATATGCAGATACATCCTAACTCTTGTCTTGTACATGGAGTCCAACATTGTTGACGGAGAAGGGCTTCTTCCATGTGGGGGTTTCTTGTCTTATTATCTATTTTCTATACTGGAGATTGTATGAGATCTTGGGCCATGATTTGCACCATTACTTTCTATTCTATGCAGATCATCTTGTCTGTATATGGGGTCCAACTTTGTTGAAGGAAATTGCTTTTAAGAGGGAGTTGAGTAGTATGGCCTTATGATTTAAATTGTTTATGAGATTCGACACTTTCATTGGGCATTATTTTGTGCAGATACATCATAGCTCTGGTTTGTTTCTGGATCTTTTTCCTTGGATGTTGGGCTTTGTTGATTTTTGTCTTGAGCTCCAATGTCTCAGTTTTTAAGGAGTTATGAGATGCATCCTTGTTCTTGTGTGTGAACGAGTGTAACTTAATTCATGACTGGACTAATCTTAAGGAGGTTATGCTGCGTCTGATCTTTGTTGTGGCTCGCTTTTTTGAGGAGGGTTTCTGCAGTTCAATTTCAACTTAATGTCAATTGTGAAACCTCAGGAACAGGTGTCATGCAGAGTTTTGTTTTCCGTTATGTATTCAATTCAGTATGTCATTGTCTCATGCAGATGCTCGTTGCTCTAAGTCTTACTTGAGTTGAGTTGATGAGGATGATTTTTCGAGTGGCAATCAGAACTTGTCGCACCGCGCCTGGTTTTTCATCCACTGCCTTCTTGTTTTCATGATACTTACATTTCTTTTCCAATGGTGATATGTTATGATGATGTCAATTTTTTTTGCGGTAGTTCATGGATTTTCCTGTGCAGAAGTTTTGTAGCTCGGAGTCTTACTTGTATCTGCATTGATTCCTTGAGAAACAGTCTCCACATTTCATTTCTTATTCGTTGTCTTTTTTTATGGGGTTTATCGTTCATGGCTTGATAGTTCAACATATTCTTATGGTGATGGGCTCATTCTTTTCTTTAACTTAATTATTTTCTCTCAAAATTTACATTTATTTCTGTTTTTTAAAGATAACTTATTGCAGATTTTGAATTTCGCGTAGGGGCCTCAAGATCCTTAATCTTTTATGACTCTGCGCCTCTCCCATTCATTTCTATATTGTGCTGGTCTTTAATTAATTCACACATTTTAAGGTTTGGCAGATGCTCGTCTTTATTGGTATTGCTGTTTTTGTCTGTTTAAATGTCTGTTTTGTCTGGTTGAAGATGGATTCAATGCGGTATGTGTATTGCCGCTTCTACTTCGATCTGCCGCGTGAGCAGTTATTCCTATTTCCTATTAATAGTTCTGCTACTAAGATAGTTCCTTCAAAGCCCCAGCTTTGTGCAATACTTTGGCCATAATGCGTTGGATATTCTTTGGTGCTTCTCTTTTTTTCCTCCTATTCTTTGGCCTTTTCAGAAGGGCACTTGTTAAGATATTTGGTCATTCATTTGATATTTTATTGATGAGTGTATATAATCTGGCTCCACCATTTGATCTCATGCAATGTGTTTGCAGTTGTATCCTAACTTGTCTTTTACTGGAGTCACACTTTGTCAGAGCCTAGAACATCTCTTTTAAGAGGTGGTTTTATATTTCTTTGCTTGTGATTTAGTTCTCTGTAGACCATAAATGTTGCATTTTTGAGCAAATGTATTATGCAAATTCATTTCGCATCTTTTCTACTTGATTACATATTAATGGAATGGGTATTCAAGCAAACCAACGGAATCATGGATTTGGGCATGTGCGACAGTCAAGAGGAATGGGAGTTGCCTTTGTAGAGTGTACGTCTTTCCTTTTGGTCTTGTCTTCATTGGAATGTGGACTGCTTATAGCAGTGTGTTGTTTTTTCTTGGCTTACCATTCTTCTTGGATATTGGGTCTGTATATTGTCAGCTTGCTCGTGAGGCTCGGTTGAATGGGGGATGCTGTTAAGAGGTGCTGGGGTATTTCTTGGCTTATGATTTATTTTTGTTAGATTTTATCAGATATGATTTGCTCAAAAAGTTTTGTGCAGCAACGTTTGTCTTTTAATGGAGTCCTAGGGTTTAAGGAGGAGTGGGAATGTGGTATGCAGATTGATGTCTTTGGATGCAGTGAAGTATCATTGGACCGTAGAGCAGCACTTGCTGACGCATAAACTGAGTATGACTTTGATCTTCGTTGATGGAATTGTTCTTTGAGGGGTCGTGAGATTTGATTTTGTTGTTTACATAGTATCTTATTTATAATTTGTATCGAAGTTTTATTCATTAATCTCGTTTTAGCCGAGGTTTACTCATCTTCAGGTTGACGGGATTGATTTGTCAGCTAAAATGGATCGGATGACTTGCTTTCATTGTCTTTGGATTTCAGCGTTTAGATCTTAACTAGCTTATCTTCTATGTCTTGCTCAATTTTTCCAGAATATGGGCTGAGGGTTGATTCTTCCTTTAATTTAATTGCTTCTCTCAAAATCTCTTTTCATATGTATAAATTTTTCTCATGTACAGGTGCTAATATTCATATGTACCTTTTTGTATTTTATAGTGTTGGAGGTGGTGGTTTGTGGTCTGCTAAAGGGTTTGGCCTTTGTCTTAAACGTAGTGACCTGTTGGCATCCTTTTTGTTCGAGTGCCTGGTTTGCTTTTGCTGTGGCATATTACTTTTTTTTCTTTCTGGCAGACTAAAGTTGCTTAAGTTCGTGATGGATCAGTATGTTGGATATTTGAAATTGCTGGGCAGAGTAGTCCATTGTGGAAGGTTGGGTTTTTTGCTTGAAGAGTGCTCATCCGTTTAGGTTACTCATGGGGTTGTTTGACAAGTAAACGATCTGGCATAATTATATGGGTCATGTTTTATGCAGAAGTAGTCTCATTCTTTGAGGGCTTCGTCTCAGATTCAAGTTTATGCACAGCGCTGATAGAACTGTTTTTTTTTAAACTGCTGATGGAAATAGATGTGGTATGAAGTGCGTTGTTTCCCTTACCTGTCTTCTTAGTTCCGTCAGCTTATACTTTTTTCTGTAACTGTTCCTTTAAATAGCTTTTGTGTTCATTTGCGTGGCTTGATAGGATCTGTCATTCTTTTCTTCATTTGGTGCTTCTTATGCGTAGTCCAACTTATTGAACATTGCAATTTAACATTTTTAAAGCATTCGAGTATTAATTAAATTGTTATTTGTTGCTATCTAATTAGACATTTTGAACTTTGGTGTGTTTTTCATATTTATGTCCTTATTAGTTGCTGGGTGTGTCTCTTTTATTGGTTCAATAATGCTGTGGTCGAGCGTCATTCGACTATTCCGAGCTGGTTACAAAGAGATGATAGGGATGAGAGATTACATTTAATGCAATACTTATCTCTAATTTATGACCAAGTAATGAACTTACAAATAGAACATGTAATGTATTGAAAGAATGTAGTTCTGGTTTGTCATTTTGGATTGAGCCCTTTACGTAGATTTGCTTATTCTGGGAGAGAATTTTTGTCTTTCTTTTGTTAAAAGGAGATTTCTAAACTATGCAACATTTCTCTTGTAGTTTTTCTTTTTGGATATTTGAAGTATATTTGTTATATCGAAGTTGCTTGGTTTTTGCATATAGGGTCGGAGTTTTTGGAGTTCTTTGGACATTTGAACTATGACATTGTTCTGTTGTTTATCAATTGTATAATGTCAACTTCTTGGTAGCTTTTTCTCTTTTAGATTTGTTTGGCTTTTAGTATGATGGTTATGTTATGTGCATTGCTTTGTTTTTAGCTGCTGTCTGTTGTGCGTATTTGTGTGTAGTTAGTTAGGTTTTAAGGGATGTAGCTCAAAATGGTAGAGCCTCTCAGCTTGTGACCTGTATGAACAAGTTACAAGACTTACGAGAAGATCAAGGTTCAAATCCTTGCGTCCCTGCACATTAACATATTTGATAGTTTATGACCTGCCTGTGGATGGATTAAAAGAATCTAAACCCTTGCCTGTGTATCTGTGGTTGCTGTTGATGTGCGGATGCTGTTGGTAGCTGACTAAAATGGTGGTTTGGATTATCTGTGGACTTGAGAACCTGAATTGGCTGATTTTCCGGTTTACCACAAGATGTGGTTTATTATGTAAAAGCTTCAGAAAGCTCAAGTTTGTAATACGAATTATGTTATCTTCAAACTTGTTTGACGAGATATCACTGTCTTTATGTCTCTTGATCTTCTAGTTGTAAGCCAACCTCTGCTTCTCTAATTCTTGTTTCTCATCTATTCATTTCATACACTTTCTCACGTACACCTTCACATTTGTATCAAAAAGGAAACAAAATTGCCTTAAGGGATAGGACTCTACAAGTTCCAAACCAATCCACCAAAACCGACTAATCATATTCAATTCAATTCAATTTTATTGGTTGAATTTTATTGGTTTTGATAATATTGACGGATTGGATTGGATCCAAAAATGAAGTACTTATTGGATTGGTTTGGTTAGCAGATGCTCGTTTGGGAGTGCTTCTTCCTGAAGCGCTTATGTCAGTAGCGCTTATGCCAGTAGCACTTATGACATAAGCGCTTCTACAAAAAGCAGTTTGTCGTTTGGATGTCACATTTAAAAGTGCTTTTACACTACATAAAAGTACTTTTGATATTTTGTTGAGTGTTTGGCTGACACAATAAAAGCACTTTGATTTATCTGGAACTCTCCTAAATTGTGAGTCTTGTGGACTTATGATATCACTAGCCATGCTTAAGATAAAAGCAATAAAAGCAATAAAAGAATGGACTGTGGTTTCCTGGGTGATGGTAAAAGAATGGACTGTGATATCAAACTCCCCAACTTATGATATCCTAAATTGTGAGTCTTCTGGAACTCTCCTAAAAGCAATAAAAGCACTTTGATTCATCTCTCGAAGCTTAAGATAAATGAATGGACTGTGGTTTCCTGGGTGATGGTAAAAGAAGGCATTGAGACGAGAATTAAACATCAACAAACCATCATTCTCAAAGTATTTCATGGGTATGTATACGCCCATGTGGCCACCTTCGACGAAAACCAGTCCAATTACCATATAATAATGTTTGTTTTCAATAAAATCGAGCACACAATATTATATAAGCAAGGGGCATACGAGAATTCAAAACTGATCTCCATTCTCTAGCGAGAAAGAGAGGAAAAAAGAGAGGGTATTTTGGCATTTAAAAAAAATTAAATATGGGTATTTTAGGCATTTTAAAAGTTTCATTAAAGGGACCCAAGTGCTTCCCGTGTTTTTGTCCTGCGGCGCTTTTAAGAAGAAGCACCTCTCAAGTGCTTCTTCCAAAACCACTCCAAGTGCTTTTGGATCTAACCCAAAGCGCTTTTGCAATTTTTGCCAAACATCATTTTTAAAAGATAGAAGCGCTTTCACCCATTTAGAAGCGCTTTTCGCTGCTCCAAAAGCACTCCCAAACGAGCCCTTAGAGTTTGAATTCCAATTCAAATTGAATCGATTCAACTTTTTAAAAAGAGGTACAAATATTTGCCTTTTCTAGTGTTCAAACCTAAACCACCTTTCACGTTTCACTTACACCAACACACTAACACAACTTTGTTGATATTCTTTCGAAAGAATATATTAATATACAATAAAACTTCTAGATTTTTAAGTTTTTGTGTTGACTTTAGCGTTTTTTTTTTAAGGAATTGATGTAACTTGAACTTTAAATGTCGAATTTCATGTTGTTGTGTTGTTTTCTAAAATTTATTTATGTCTATTTAGAACATACTTAAAGGTGTTTTCTATCAGATTGAATTTTATATGATTATCTTTGTGATTATCATATTCAAAAAAATCGATCATCATCCAATCCAATCCAATCCAATCCAATGTATCGAATTGTAAAATCTCAAATTCAATAAAAAATTGGATTGGATTAATAAAAATTCATTGATTTTCGAATAGATGTAAACCCTTATTAAGAGACAAAGTTTCAATCTAATAAAAAATTATATACAAAACAAAATAGAAACAATTTTCAGTTAAAATACAGTTATTTCACCTCCTGAAACCATAATCCATTTTTCATTTGTTGGATTTTTATTATAATAATTTCACCATCCATTTTTTGTTCTTTGATACAAGCTATACTTGAGAAAACTTGGAACACATAACTTCATGTGTAGGTGTATTAGTCTTTTTTCATATAAACTCACCAACTTTTTGGTTGAGTCGTTTTTTTTATTATCTTGCACTACTTTTTCAAGAAAAGAAAACAATCATTTAAAGAATGGATGTTTAAATTGAATCAGATGCAAGAATAGATAAAACTAACCAAAATAAAAGATATTATCAACATTTTCTTTTGGTACAAAATCTAACATGTTAAATCAAAGTCAGTTCTTAATTACGAAATCAGATTAATTGATTGCAAAATCTTTGAGTTTTGTTAACAAATTTCGACCGTTTCACAAATAACTAATTTTATATAATTTCGTTTCGACCCGTACCCGATAATTTCCGGAGCCTTAAGTCCAAACTCGAAACTTCCGTACGCCAGCTTGACCAGAGAACAAGTGCACAATGCACGTATATTTTCGCATTTTCGTCGTGGACCTCTTTTTATCTTTCTATGTATTTTTCATCCCTGAGTCTTTTATATTTACCATTAAATCACACCAGGCTCCGATTGAGACCCACAGAGTGTTTCACCGGCAATGGCGAAATCGAGCGCAGACGACCAGGAGCTGAGGCGAGCCTGCGAGGCCGCCATCGAAGGGACCAAGCAGAGCGTCGTGATGTCGATCCGTGTGGCCAAGAGCCGAGGGATCTGGGGAAAAACGCACAAGCTAGGCCGTGACATGGCGAAACCTAGGGTTCTCGCTCTTTCCGGTACGCAATCGTTTCTCTATTTCCGCATATCGTTTTCACTTTGAAGATTCTATCTCCGACCTGAGATGACTGGTTAGAGAAGTGCGTGCGTGGCATCTGGACTGAATTGTACGCGTTTTCTGAAATTTAGAAGAGAAATTTAGCTTTATTTCCAAGGGCATTTTGTTGAAAATCACAGTGCAGACTTCATTTTAACTTGTCGAATTGTTAGGGGGTTTCTCACTGTTTTGGAATGATTATAATATGACCGAATTAATATAGATAATCACGATGCGGTTGGATAGTAATGTGGTTGGGTGCTCAGACTGGACAATTTTAAGAAATATGTATTTGCCTTGGCCGGGACTACTATGATCGACGGATATGTATAATTCACGAGGGTGCCCAAGATTAAAAAAAATGGTGTTAAATCCTTTAAGCTCCATAAATTCCCATTAATATTGATTTGCTTCAAGACATAAGTTGGTCAATCTTACCAAGAACAATATCGTTTTTGGAACTTGCAGAATCATTTATATCCACTTTTGACAGAAGAGTAACCAGAACTAGATTATCTACTATACTGTTTTGAACAATCATGGTAAATTGTCATAAGAAGACTTCGAAGAATTGTTTTTGCGCATATCTTCAGATTGGGAGGACAATTTTAGTTAAATCATTAAACAGAACTGTACAAGACATGTCAAGTATCTTAGATGGCAGTGGCACAGTAACGACTTTATCAGTAAGGTTAATTTGGACTTGTGTGCTAAATTCTAGAGGTTTGTCTACATATTTTGTATAGCTTCACTACAATAACATGAAGAGCCTGCTACTGTATCACTATGGTAGTTGGTACTACTAACTGAGGCCACCCTTTCTATTTGTTCTATAAGCTTCTATAATACTTGGATGCACTCTAGATTGGCTCACAGTGATCCGATATCAAATGAAGGGGAATAAAAGACTTGTCTTTTGAAGCATTAGGTCAGAGGGTGTGTACATGTATGCATAACTACAAATACCCACACAAGTATAAATATTCAATTGGATTGATTAGTGTAAGCACTTAGTGATAGTGATACTTAATTTGTATGTTACTGATGGCGACTGCCTTTTGTGGTTTGTGCAGTAAAATCCAAAGGCCAGAAGACTAAAGCCTTTCTTCGAGTCTTAAAATATTCCACTGGAGGAGTCCTTGAGGTAAAGTCCAGTTTGTTTATTCTTATTTTTCTATAGAATTAAGATTCTTTGATTTTAGGGAAAAAAAAAACAAATTGGCAGTTGGTTTACAATTTGAAATGTAGTAGTTCTAGCTTTCATTTCCAGGCCTGCTGTGTGTAACGGTGCTTAGTGTTATCGTCTCTTTTATGTGTATGTGTAACAATGTATGTGGCTTATCATTTATCGTCTCATTTAATTCATGAGGACTATCTGATAAAGCTTTATACATTGTATGTGCAACTGATTTAGTGATAATTGTTACAATTTTTCTAGTTAGACAACATAATTAATTTTAACAATGCAAATATAGAAGGAAAATAAATAAAGAAAACGGATCTGTGTGCTTGATTTGGGACTTGGCATGATTACAATTTACAATTACTCATTAATTTTCTTTTACTGCAGCCTGCAAAGTTATACAAGCTAAAGCATCTTTCGAAGGTGGAGGTTTTAACAAACGACCCTAGTGGGTGTACTTTTACTCTGGTAAAGAAGATCCACCTTCCATATGCTTATGAAAAAATTGTACATTTATGTTGGGAATTCGTGCAAAGGAATAGAATTCTTGCAATTAAGCAAAACAAGAAACAACGTTTGAGAAAGATTGTTGTTCCATTTTCCATTTTGGTCTGACTGAATTTCTTGTAGGGTTTTGATAATCTTAGGAGCCAGAGTGTTGCTCCTCCTCAATGGACCATGCGAAATATTGATGACAGGTATGCTATGGAGAACATGGACCTCTTTTCAATGTTATCCTTTCCTTCAGTAAACAGACTGATAAGCTTTTGATTACTGATTATCATTCCTTTTTCTTTTCCCTTTTCTGTTAAAAAAAAATCTATTGTGCAGGAACCGCCTTTTACTATGTATTTTGAACATATGCAAAGATGCACTGGGTCACCTTCCTAAAGTTGTTGGTATAGATGTCGTGGAGATGGCTCTTTGGGCTAAGGTGCATATGATGAATTTGTACTACTGTACTATTTTTAGAGTGTATGATATTTATAATTGAAGATTTCACTTCCTTGCCAATCACTAATTGTGGGTACGACTTTATGATGATATTTTTTTTGTCAATGTTAATTTCTTTGTTGTTTTAAGTTTTGAGTGAATTCTGTTATTATTTATTTTCGTTGTTTTTATGTCACTTCTTGAAATCAGTTCATTCCTTCTGTTCTCCTATGTTTTGGCTTCCTCCATGTGGATATTTTGGTTAAACTCCATTTATTAGTTGTTAGTTTGTTAGATTAATATTTGCAGTGCATTTATTCTCTAATTTATTGTTAAAAAATGATTTAGGAAAATACACCAGCAGTCACTAATCAAGGCGATATGCAAGAGGGTCCTGCTGCATCAACAGTAACTGAACGTGACTTAAAAGTCACTGTAGAAAAAGAACTTGTCTCCCAAGCTGAGGAAGAGGATATGGAGGCACTTTTGGGAACGTATGTACAGTTTCATTGTTTTGTTGTGATGTAGAAATTGTCTGTGCTTTATCTAATTTTTCCATTGAGATGAATGCTAAGGTTTTTATGGACTTTATGATAAACTCGGTTACTGGGTTTTTTCAATTTTGTTAGTTTGATCCTTGTTTTCGGACAAGAAGCATGAATTACTTGGTTATGGGGTCACATACTGTCATTAAGTGGGTTTTGGAGCACCAAGTGGGGGGCCTCATTCTACTTTAGTTGGTAGAGAGCAAATGGTTCACAAGTGACTCCAACAAGTTGATTTTTTCTCTCAGCCTCAACCATTTTCTTTCATATTTTGTTCTTCAAAAAAATAAAAAAAAGCATGCTATGTTCTGTTGGAACTTATCTTGATGTAGTTGTGATGTGGCATATTTTTACTGGGCGTGATATGCAGTTATGTCATGGGTATTGGTGAAGCAGAAGCATTTTCTGAAAGGTTGAAGAGAGAGCTTCTTGCTTTGGAAGCAGCAAATGTGCATGCCATTTTGGAAAGTGAACCTTTGATTGATGAGGTGAGTGTTTTTCTATTCAGTTGTGTTTTTATGTATGATGGCATTTGCCACATTTCTTCCTTTTTTGGATTTGTTAATTATTGTCCTTTTTATGTTCTTTTGTTTGGTTCTTGGTTTCACTCTTCTCAAAGAAAATCATTTTTCCCCAATCGTCTATCTCACCTGTCAGTATTAATACCAGTAAAGTCTGTTGTCATCCATGTGACCATATAATATATACAGCATTAGACAGGTCTATGCATAATACTTAGTCTGGTTTTCAACCACTGTAATTACTTAGCATCAATGTTCTCTCGTTCATCTTCTGACCTCATCCTTGTTTAGAGCCTTCAACTTCTTTTTGCTTAAACAGTGTTGCTTTCTGATTCTGAGAAACTTTACCTTCTGTTTGAGTTACTTGCATACATTGCTTTATCATCGTCTCCATGTGATTTCTGTACAAGCTTCTTTTGCCTGCTAGGACATTGATTGATGGTTGTCTATTTTCTGGAAGATATGTGATACTGTTGTTCATACGTTCAATTGTGGGTCTTATAGGTCCTGCAAGGGCTTGAGGCAGCAACGAATTGTGTCGATGACATGGATGAATGGTTAGGCATCTTCAATGTGAAACTCAGACACATGAGAGAAGACATCGAATCGGTAGGGACTCTAGATACCTTTGATAATTTTTTAGATTTTTACTGATCCTTTATGGACTACAATTTATTTATTTCCAACATGCAGTTTATTGGAATTGTTTTTAACTTGTTTCTCATGGAACAAACATACCGTAAACATAGACCAATTTAACACTGTACATCTGGTCAAAGATTCCATTTGCCTGTTCTATGGCATTGTATTTTAAGGGATTAACAAGAATGCCAGTGGTTCATTTTAGTTTCCTTTTCCCCCTTATACTTTTACTATATGACATCGAAAACGTAGTTGTTTACATTTCATTTTTTCCCAACAAACTTTGTGATGGTATCATCTTGTTCCTTGTTGAACGAAATTCACCTGTATTGGTGCTAGTTCTGGGTTACTTCAATCTCCTCATGGTTCTGACTAAGAGGTGGTTGTTCAGTATCCCACGCCATGACATGTTTTGGGATATCCACTGGATATATGAATGTCTTCTACTTGAATGCTTGATCTATTCTTAAGTTGGCTGCTAACTTTTTTTCTGTTGTGATGCCCAGATAGAAACCCGCAATAACAAGTTGGAGATGCAATCTGTAAATAATAGAGCACTCATTGAGGAACTTGATAAGCTTCTTCTAGGTTTGCGTGTTCCTTCTGAGGTATATTGCCCATCCTTTTTAGTTGTGAGACATAACTAATTAGTTTGAACTTTGGCAACTTTTTGAGGCTTAGAATCTTTTTAATGGCGTTTCGTTGGTGCAGTATGCAGCATGCTTGACAGGAGGCTTATTTGATGAGGCACGTATGCTTCAAAATGTAGAAGCATGTGAGTGGTTAGCTGGTGCTTTACGCAGTCTTGAAGTACCTAATTTGGATCCAATCTATGCAAACATGCGAGCTGTATGCATTCTACCTTTCTCATTCATTTCAGTTCTTTTTTATTTTCTTTATTCTTCAAAGATTTGTGGGCAGATGTGCAAACTATAGAGTTTTCATCACTGTGGTGTGAACCCGTCATCACTTTAATGAACTTTTTAGCTGGCTATGATGTCAATTAATCATGTGAGATGTTGAGATGGAGTGAGATTACAAATATCTGTTTTTATTACTGATTTCAAGACCATTTCGTTATATTGGTAAAATTAATTGTAATTCTTACAGGTTAAAGAGAAGCGAGCTGAACTTGAAAAATTGAAATCTACATTTGTCAGAAGAGCTTCTGAGTTCTTGCGAAATTACTTTTCTAGTTTGGTGGAGTTCATGATAAGCGACAAGAGCTATTTTTCTCAGGTGCACTTTAGGGACTCAGGCTTCTATAAATTTGACCAAATTGTTCATTTTCTGAGTATTTATATTGCTCACTATTGTGCTTGATTTAAACAGCGGGGGCAACTGAAAAGGCCTGATCATGCTGATCTGCGGTACAAGTGCCGAACATATGCTCGCCTTCTGCAACATTTAAAGGTAAAATTTCAGCTTAATCGCATTAGCTATTAGTACTTTTGTTGTTTCAACTTGCGCATGTGCATTGGTGACTTTCTTCCTTGCAGAGTCTTGATAAGAATTGCCTGGGTCCTTTGAGGAAAGCATATTGTGACTCCCTCAACTTGCTTCTTCGTCGGGAGGTCAGAAACACAATCCTTTTATTCTATCATTTGAGTGTTACCTGGAATGTATTTCTGAGATATCTGTGTTAGGTATATTTTTTGGCTGTTGTCTTTTATCATCTTTGATCATGGACTTTATCTTGAGTGCTTGAATTTTCCATCTAATCATCAGACTTCCTGATAAGATAGTGACTTGGTTTGGTAGGTTCAGTGTAGCATCAACTAATAATCATATAGACCAAAATAGTGGTGGCTTGATTCTGCATGCATTAGTAACCTAATCAAATCTTCTTGTTCTAAAAATTTATTGTTTTGTAAGAGCTTTGACAGTTAAGTGATAAGTTTGAAAATTTGAGTATATGATTTGATACCTACAGGCTCGTGAATTTGCAAATGAGCTTCGTGCTAGTACAAAGGCATCAAGAAATCCAACTGTCTGGCTTGAAGCTTCTGCTGGGTCTGGTCAAAATGTGAATGCTGCAGACACTTCTACTGTTTCTGAAGCTTATGCCAAGATGCTTACGATTTTTATCCCACTCCTTGTAGATGAGGTAAAAGTCAAGTGATATAATAGTTTCTTTGATCTAAATGGTACATATCTTTGCATTTAAAGCCCATTCTACAATGCCTCAACTGCAGAGTTCTTTCTTTGCACATTTTATGTGCTTTGAAGTTCCTGCACTTGTTCCTCCAGGAGGTGCTGCTAATGGAGATAAATCTGATGACACCAATGACGATGATTTGGGAATCATGGACATTGATGACAACGACAGCAAAGCTGGTAATTTACTCTAATATCTTACTGTACTTTTCTGTATGTGCTTGCTTTTAGTCATATTTTTACACTGTCTGCAATGGATGCTTTTGAATTCTGCCAATTCTACTTCTCTCTGGAATTTGATACAATTGTCTAATTTTGTAGGTAAAAATTCAGGAGAGCTTGCAGCACTGAATGAATCTCTTCAGAATTTACTCGATGGAATCCAAGTAATGCACACAACATATTGCCTATCTTTTCGCACTTGCTATTGAAATTTTGTTGCTTGGACGTTCTCTGTTTTGTGGTTGTGTAGTTTTGTTGTCCGTAGCTGAAAGAAACTTCCATGAATTTCCAAATGAGTATCTCATCTTATCTTATGGGTGTCATCCTCAAAGCTCAATCTGCTCTGTGCAGAACTTGGGAATTGGGATCCCTTATCTCTGTTTTAGGTGATAGTAAGGTGGATGATTCCCTGAGTAGCTTAGGAGATGGAATCTCATGTCCAGCAGTATCTTGTTTGGATGGCATATGTTTGTTTAAAAGTTTTAAGCTGCAGAAATTTATCATTTCATAGGTTTGACTCTTGGTTGTCTTCTTAGATAGATATAGAATAAGCCAGTGTCTAATGAATAAATGGGGAGATGTAAGAGAGGGTGGCTTGGCAAGTGGTCTTCCTCCAGAACAGAGAAAGACTAAATCTATGTTTCCTTTTATGATTTTAGCATGATAATATTGATGAGGTGGCTTGATTTGTGGTCTGCACTGACATCTAGATTTGTTTGGGAGTGAACCTTCCGTAATATTTTTAAATTTATTTTTTACTTTTAATGGTTTGCACACTTTCACCCTCTATCCTGGTAATGACTTGTTACTTAGCTGCATGCACTTATATGGTTTTTCAGGAAGACTTTTATGCTGTGGTGGATTGGGCATACAAAATTGACCCCTTACGCTGCATATCAATGCATGGGATTACGGAGCGGTATCTTTCTGGTCAGAAAGCTGATGCGGCAGGATTTGTGCGTCTCTTGCTTGGTGATCTGGAGTCAAGAATTTCTATGCAATTCAGTCGTGTAAGTTCTTGTGTTTAGTGTTGATCAATTCGTAGTCATATGTTTTTAAGGTTATGATCTGAACCCATGTAATGTGTATGCTCCATTGCAGTTTGTTGATGAAGCTTGCCACCAGATTGAAAGAAACGAACGCAATGTTAGGCAAATGGGTGTCTTATCATACATCCCTAGGTAAACTGGATTATACATTACTTATGTTCCTTTGTTGAGGAAACTTCATATCCTTGTCAGTTATCAAGTTGAGGTTTGGCATGTTTTGGTCAGTTATAATTGAGAGAACAGAAATTGCAAAACTTTTGTATGTTTTCTAAAGGAATTTGTCAGCTCTGATTACTTATCCCATGTGATAGAATTTATTTCCTATGTATTTGATTATTGTTTCATATTATATTTGATTTCCCCTCCTTTTACTTAGATTTGCAACTCTGGCAACAAGAATGGAACAGTACATCCAGGGGCAATCTAGGGATTTGGTTGATCAAGCATACACTAAATTTGTGAGTGCTTTTTTTTTTTTTGGCTTTCTCTGGAAACATATTCCTGTTATCTGCAGAATGTTATCAGATATCGTGGTATACAAAGCGAGTTGTTTGCACATAGCCATATTGAATTAAGTAGGCCCATGCTGCAACGGGCACACAGTATAATTATTGTTTACATTTTTTTTACATAAGATCAATTGTTTGACAGGTTAGCATAATGTTTGTGACTTTGGAGAAAATTGCACAAACAGAGCCAAAATATGCTGATCTTTTTCTATTAGAGAACTATGCTGCATTTCAGAATAGGTACTCTTCTTTTTCCTTTCTACCATTATCAATGTTATTTCTTTGTTGGTCGACTTCATTCTGATTAGAAGCAGTTTGCTTGCAGTTTGTATGACCTAGCAAATGTTGTGCCCACGTTGGCCAAATTTTATCACCAGGCGAGTGAAGCTTATGAACAAGCTTGCACACGCCATATCAGCATGATCATATACTATGTAAGTTATCCAGATGCCGAATCTTATATAAGTTTTTCTTCTCATATGGACGCTGCAATTTTGGGCAGATCTATTTTAGAATCTTATATCATTCCAAGTTACTCGTTGTGAACAAGTAGACAAAACCGAATCTTTATGAAAGATAAAGACACTGAAATTGCTAAACTACTCTTCGCGGGTGAAAGCTAACGTGCTATAATTTTCATTTAGACACTGAAATTTTCACACAGGCATCTAGCTTGTCTTGAATCAGCCATTTTTTGGCATAGATGTATAGCATAAGCCTGAAATACTCCTTGGACAGAATATTTTTGGTGGCACGTACCCTCATTGTGTTTTCTTTTGGCAGCAATTTGAACGTCTTTTCCAGTTTGCTCGAAGAATAGAGGATTTGATGTATACAATTCCACCAGAAGAGGTTAGTGTGTTGGTGGTCCTTAAAAAATTGGATTTGATGTATACAATTCCACCGGAAGGCCATTCTGAGAATGTAGTGTTTGGCTGGTATCTGTGTTGTTGCTAGGACCATTTCTGCAGAGTTATTTATTTATTATTTCAGAAGTCTTATAAATAAATAAAATATTAGAAGTCTTAACTTGCTGGATGTTATGGCTGATATCAACTTCCTTCACAAATTTCAGATCCCTTTCCAGCTTGGGTTGGCAAAGATGGATCTGCGGAAGATGTTAAAATCAAGTTTATCTGGGGTGAGTTGGTAAATTTTCCAAAATAACTTGGTCTCACGCGTTCGTTGCTGACAGTATCTTGGCTTTCCTGATACAGCTTGACAAGTCCATCACTGCAATGTACAAGAAGTTGCAGAAAAACATGACTTCTGAAGAACTGTTGCCATCCTTATGGGATAAATGCAAGGTATGTTGGATAGTAAACATGTTAGGGTTCCATGGTTGCAGACTCTTATATCATATGCAAAAGCCTGACCTTTAACCAATGATAAAGGGGAATAAAGTTCTCAATCTTGCTGCTCTATAATTACACGGAGAGATGTTTTGGATTGAGTCTTGCCTATTTGTTAAACGCCACATACAAAATAAAGAAAGCATGTTCTTATTGAAAATATCTTATGGATGCTGTGGATTTTGGCAGAAGGAGTTCCTTGACAAGTATGAAAGTTTTGCTCAACTCGTCGCCAAGATTTACCCGACGGAGACCATTCCAACTGTAGTAGAAATGAGAGATCTTTTGGCATCCATGTAAAGTGAGAGTTTGTCTTGTATAATCTTGATAGCTTCTTTTGAGGGTTGTATTTTAGCTTGCTGTAATCTTTCTCCTCTTTTCCGGAAACATTTTCCCATAATTTGATTTATTAAAATTGTAGAGTTTTCAAGTGTCTTTTTGTCGATATAGGCGAATAAACAATATACCGTTAAATATATTTGATGTTCCCACTATTTATTTCTTGTCTTGTGGCTTGGCTGGCTCATAGTCGTTCTATGGTGAGGGTGACATATACGGGCCATAGATATAGACCTTCAATTAGCCACAGGATTCATCTGAATAGTAATTTCACTTAAGTTTAATGAAATTATCATATGGCTAATATGAAGGTTACATGAGGGATTCATATATGATACCCTCACTATAGAATTTCGCATTCACAGATATGCGGATAGCATCATGGGCCTGGGCCAAAAAGGAATGGTGGTTGAATTAAATGATCCTTAAGCATCTTGTTAAAACTCAATTATTAATTTAGTATCTGGTTGAAACGATGTGAAGAATCAAAAGTATTCTTAAAATGGCACTGAAGTTGCAGCGGTGTCAGGCCTGAAATAATATAAGACCAATACAATGCAAGCCACAACAATGAAAGAGCTGAGGAAGAAGAAAAACCCCCAAAAAGACTTATTATAAAACTGGTTTCGTGCAGGAAAGAAAACCCCAAAAAGAAAAAGGATATCTATTTTCATATGCTTTGCTGACTAAACAACTTTTGTGAAAGTGAGTCTTCTTGTATTATCAGGTCAATGAGCAAGTTCATAGAACCAAACCTTAAGTCTTTCTTTCGTCCATGGAGTCTTGCTTTTCTTCAGTTGTTGGCGTCATCTCCATGCACCCAGAAGTCCAGAAATCCCTAGTCCTGCACAGACATTTCCGGGAGGGTTTGAGCAAGCCAATGATGCCAAACATGGAATCTAATCACCATTTGAATAGGTTTTTGAGAGAAGAAGATCAAACGCCTTTGCAACATCTTCCTTACAGAGTCTTGAAAGAAGCAGATATCAGTCAACGCCAGCTTCATGACATTACAGGGGTTTGCTCCACACTGTCTGTGTCAAGATCCGCCGCGATCATCTTGCTACGCCACTATAATTGGAATGTCAGCAAGCTGTTCGACAACTGGTTTGATGAGGAGGACGAGGTTCGAATCACGGTGGGTTTGTTTAAGAACCCACCTGTTGATCAATTCTCTACTGATGGTTCATTTACTTGTGAAATTTGCTTTGAAACGTTTCCTGGTGGCGATGATTTTGATGATCAAAGAATTAGCTCCACCTTTTGTGATCATTTCTATTGTAGAGCATGTTGGGTTGGTTATATTAGCAAATCAATTGCCAACGATGGCTGGGATGCTTGTCTCTGAAATGTCCTCATCCATGTTGTGGTGCTGCTGTTGGTGAAGACATGATCTTTGTGTTGGTATCAGAGAGTGCCGACAAGGACAAGTATTTGAGGTACCTGCTGAGGTCTTATGTGGAAGACAGTTACAGGAAGAGGAAGATGAAGTGGTGCCCTGCTCCTGGTTGCGACCATGCTGTGGATTTTGTGGATTATGTTGATGGCAGTGGAGGAGCTTGTGATGTTTCTTGCCTCTGCTCATATATATTTTGTTGGAATTGTAACGAGGAAGCTCACAGTCCGGTGAAATGCGATACTGTGGCAAAGTGGATGTTGAAGCATAAGGACGAGTCTGAAAATCCGAATTGGATTATTGTAAACACCAAGCCTTGTCCAGAGTGCAAGCGACCCATTGAGAAAAACCAAGGATGTAGCCATATGAGATGCAGGGCGCCTTGTAAGTTTGAATTTTGCTGGATATGCCTCGGACCATGGGGCGGTAGCCATTCTTGTAACTCGTACCTGCAGGGGGTGAAGAATGAGAGTGATAAAAGGAAAGAGGTGGCGAAGTTGAATTTAGACAGATACATTCATTATTATGAGCGTTGGGTAGCTAACCATGAGTCTAGGAAAAAAGCTCTTGTAGATTTTCAGCTTGTGCAAGATGTTCATTTAAAGAAGCTCGATCGGAAATACAGGCAAACTAATCCGATTCTCAGTTTCATAACAGAGGCCTGGCAGAAGATAATCGAATGCCGGCGGGTGCTGAAATGGAGCTATGCATATGGGTACTATATCCCTAAGCATGAGCATGGTAAGAGGCAGTTTTTTGAGTACTTGCAAGGTGAGGCAGAGTCTGGCTTGGAAAAGCTCCATCATTGTGCAGAAGTGGAACTAGAAGAGCATATCAATGCCAATAAACCATTGAAGATTTCATCGAATTTCGAACAAAGCTAGTCCAACTGACTGTTTTGATTGGAAATTACTTCAAGAACTTGGTGAGAGCGATGGAGAATGACCTTCCGGAGATAAGCTCTTATGGGGATTATTGGTCTTGTTATATATGTACCTCTGTCAATGAGGGTTCTGCCACCATGTGTGTGATGTGTTCTTCACAGTCGCCAGTGCATGGCGAGGTCTAATCCAAGAAAAGGAACTTTTGAGCAAAATTGGTTATTTTGTAAGGTACGTGGGATATATAGTTTCTTGAAAAGAAAAGCCTCTTGTATCTGGTGCATGAAACAGAATGTCTGAGGGAACAGAAAAGCTTCTTTAAAAAAACACTTGTTGCTACCATCATTCGTTCTTGTTCTTTTAACTGCCATCCACATTTCTATTTGAGCACTTGCAAGGCCACGCAGAGTTAAGCCTGGATAGGCTTCACACGTGCAGAAAACGACCTGCGGCAGTTTGTCTCGGCTGAGGCCCCATTGGAAAGTTTCCATGACTTCCGTTTAGAGCGTTGGAAAATGGCCTGTCAGAGATAAGCCCTTATGTTATGTGTGAGATGCGTTCACACCCTTCGTGTGCCTGATGAAATCTAATCAAAGAAGAGGGAACTTGTAGTTGGTACAAATTTAAAGCTCTTGTTGGCTATAATCTGTTCTGTTTCCGTGGGATTTTATGTCACTAAAATCAGTGAAGCACTACATTATGAAATGCCATAAATTTGATTACAAGCATATATGTGCAAAAAATTGTTAACAAAGTAGATACAAGCCCAGGTTTAACAAACTACCTAAAGTGACATAACCATATGAAAATCGACCTCAACGAAGATGAAGAAATGAAGATTTAAATTGCACACCAATTACCAAGGATTTAAATGTAGAAATGTAAAGCATTGTAGGTGAAACGAGCGAGGAAATCCCGCCTTATAAATTCGAATGTGAGTTCCATTTTCTTTTCTGGGCAGATATTGCTCTCCAAAAATGAAAGAGGAGGTGCACTCTGTTCTCCAAGTTTAGCTCTTAACGTTGTTCTCTTTTCAGTTTCTGTAAATCTTTTTTTGTTCTTAGAACAACAATTTTTTTCTGAGCTATCAAAGTACCTAGGCTAGTCCGATATTTATATATGTAAAGAATCAAAATACAATAGATCCGAACAAGGGAAGATTGACAAATGAATAATAAATGAATACTTGTATGACCATCAACCTTATACTTTGATCGTGGTTGGATTACAACATCTATAGTATAGAGAGGGATTTAAGGCATTCTTCCCTTTGAGTGAAGAATATAATAATCTGACTTGACTAAGCTACGTAGGTATTGGTATTGAGTAGGTATATACTACAAAAAGAATGGGTTATAAATGAATTTAATATAAGCCAACTGGACCGTACGTTGACTGTTGTGATGAACTTTTGAGCATTAATTTTGATGAGTTAGTTGTATGATCTATGTTCCATGTTGTACACCAGCAACAGCCCCGGAGGTGGTGGAGAGTCTGGCGAGGATGAAGATACCAGCAGAGGAAAGAAGCACAGCTCCAGCAAAGTAAGCGAGATCCAGTGGAGTAACCAGAGGTATACTCTTGAACTTGTCCAACAATCCCACTTGAAGTATCATCACCACTGCATGCCCTATTTTCGACTTTGCTTGCGAAACCGATTTCATGTCAACCCATGCCGGAGGTGCCTGGAAATTATAATTCAGACATGAATTAGAAATTAAAGTACTCTAAAACTCCATAATCTATGTTGTCTTGTTGGTACAAAATACAAATATTATTTAGAAGATATTTCTGTAATTTGTAAAAAGGGAGTGAAAGGTACCTTCATATAGAAGAGACCAAACAAGTTTGACTCTGAAAACCGCGGTCCTTTTTCTTTCACGGCCTTTGATCCCACGAACATGGCGTACAACCCAACCCCGAAAATAAGCATGGCGGTTCCTACCAGGAACATGTCTGTAGAAAGAATGAAAAAACATGAATTATTAGTTTTTGGGTAGGTTAGGGTAGGGTAGATATAGAGAGCTGAGAGAGCGAGAGTAGTTACCAATGGCTTCAATAAGTAGATGCACCATATGTCCTTGATCCATCTTGTGTGACAAGGCATGGAAATACTGGAAATATGACTCTAGAACAATAAAGCAACCCTGCATTTAGGCTAGAAATTAGATAGAAAATAGATACAATTAATTGGTTTTGTTCTAATAATTATTAATTGCTATTGCCAAAGATGGTGAATTAGGTAGGAGGAAAAAGAAAATGTTACCTCTACAAAGCACAAAACTGAGCCAAGTAAGGATCCCGCAACTGCAAGTAATGTAAAGAATCGACAGTCTATTATCCCCTGCGCAAATGAAGTAATATTTTTATTAGAACTAAACTCATTCAACTTAAACTTAATCAGACATGCTTAATTCTGTTTCAAACACCAACTTACTACATAATATTAATAAACAACTTTTGACAAATTAAGAAGAACATGCATGTAAGTTAGAGAATCTCAAAGCTAAAACTAGCTTTCAAATTTTCAAAAAAAGAAAGCATTAATTGGGCTGAAATTAACATGCCTACTCACCCTTTCAATGAACATCTGGACCTGCTGTCTCGAAGGTTTTGGCTTGAGGGCCGTTCTCAAAAGAATGAGCAAAGCACGGTTAGTCTTTGTAAGCAGGGAAACCAATTCTGCGAGCCTACCCCGATTCACCTGTGGCTTCAAAGTGATGCTCATTGTGTCTGAAGTGGCCATTGATGCCTTGACAACCACCATTTGCTTTCTCTCATGATTATCATCCTTCCCACCAAGTCTCTTCTCTCCGCTTAAGCTTCCAGCCTTGCTCGAACACCGCAGCGTCTTCGGCGGCAAAGAAGAAGAAGAAGAAGAATGAAAAGTCATAGGCTTAAACGTGCGCAATAGTCTAGTGGCTGCCATTGCTCCCTTTGACTATACCAATTAACTTACTGGTTGGGTTTGGTGGGTTTATATATAAGTTTGCAGTGTGGTGTGGTGTGGGAAAAACAGAAGATTCGAAGCATCTTAGCTGTGGTTTGTCCTGGTATGGCTGAGCTTCTCGCTTTCTGCCTTTTGCTTGGAGAGGTTGGCTTTGAAGTTTGAATTATTCCCAACAATTGGACGAACCAAACCAAAGCCTGATGACTCTTGCCCTCACGTGGTCTGCGTGTGGGCTCCACCCTCCCATTGAGGGTATGGAACACGTGTCAACCATGTGTTTCGTGGTATATTTCTCTTGCTTGGGAATTACGAACGAGGATTTTCTCCCTCGACGGCTTGGAATTTTGGAACTTTGGGAAAAAAGTCAGAGATTCTGATGTTTTCATTTGCTTGTGGTTTCGATCTTACGAAGCTTTTTTTTTTTTTTTTGGTCTGAGATCTCACGAAGCTTGGATTTGGGCTTTTGGGTTTTTTTTGGACGAGGAAGGAAGAATGGTCGGCGCATCGTGCGTGCAAAACGACGAACTAGGATGTCGTGTATAGTCGCTGTTGTTGTACCTACGCAAAGGCAAAGCAACGGAGAGAGATCTTGCATACATATGCCCAACGAGCAGCATATGCCTAGAACTAGAGAGACGACCAAGAGATGGGTTGCGTAGCAAGACTCTGCGCCTCATGAAACCTGCCACGAAATTGCCTTCCTTCTTATTCTATCTTGTGCCTCCTATGTCATGCCTCATTTTATTGGCTTACAGATCATAACTAGAATAAAAATTCCCAATAACTATAGCTTAAATCCTGCTTAAGACCAAAATCAATCATTTAGTAATGAACTGATTGTTTTTTCCTCAAATTAAATGTTCACAACCAATGAAAACTCAATTCCTCTTACATGATCTCCAAACATTACCTCACAAACTCATATACAAATACTACAAATAGCGGAAACTAGAGATGTATACAAATCAACTTCAATGCAGCTGTCTTTACTCCACAATGCATTTGTAACAGTCGAAACACAAAAAGGAAAGAGAAAAGAACAGAGAGGAGGACGGGCAACCATGCATAACCCCCCCAACATGGACCCCATGAATGAGACAAGAACCCATCAACATCCTAGCAATGGTCCCCGCTCTAACACACCACCATTGGTCAATATATTCAAAGCCCACAAGAAGCCTGAAACAAGTTACAATCTGGTGTGAAGCATTGAACTTGAACAAGAACTACAACCCATGGTTTTGAGCTAGGCACTTTTTTATGCACCCATAAGAGAAGAAAAGTACTTCTTCAATAACTCTAATTTTGAAAAAGATGATTCACAGGATTTACATCATCCTTGGTCAAACTAAACGATAACTAATACCCACTATTCTCTTGCTAAGGGAAAAGGCAGGAAACCAAACAAACAAAGAAACTCAGTCACCAAAGTTCAGGTCCAAGCTTATTCAAATCCAATCACACAGAATCTCAAACATTACTGCCTAGCATTCTCAAATAGACACTCGAGACTTGAAACAAAAAAATTATACAAGATGAAAAAATTGAAAACTTCAATTATAACGACACATGAACTATCCTACTAAAACACAATTTATGTGGCTCAAAAAGTGCTTGAATTGAAAGCTCATCTTAGAGAATGCCTCCGTACATGGTCTTGATTCATCATCCTTGCTACATTCTATTTCACAACATACTTCTCAAAAACAAAACAATCTGTACAAAAATTGGAAAATATTAAAAGAAAAAACTCAATCCAATTTCTCCCCACAGGGGAACAAGACATGCAAGCAATACATCTAGCAGAGTTATAGGACTTAAACTACAATAACCTGTGCACAGACATCGAACAGGGGCCAGATTATGGAATGATGGCTTGACCAACTAAATCTGCTTGGCCAAGGTTTGCATAATGCGTTTTCTCTAGACATCGAGCAGGGGATAGATTATAGGACTTAAACATAACTAAATTTCTAGATATCCTGAAAGTTATTTCTAACATAACTATTACAGATGGATAAATCTGAGAGTAGAACAGCACAAAGAAATTAGAAAATGGCTTTGCCAACAGTGCAACATTGAAATTGCAAGTAGAAAATGAAGATGAGCACATACACCAAACATGCATTTGATTAAACTATAGATACCATCTAGTACAATTCTTGGCCTTTATTAATTAGTTGTCTTCACATTCAACAAGATTTTGCAGGTTACTACAAAGAAACTATTAATATTGAGGAAAATGAATCAGTCGTAAGTACAAAAAATACGGCTACAATTGAACTAAAAAATTTATTTCACAATTTTGTAAACACAATCTTCAATTCAAGTACAAAACTTTGTTTCACGATTTGGTAAACATTACCACTGCTCCTCAATAGCCTTTGTTCCCCCGAATCCTAGCTCTCATGTCAACCTGGCCTCTCTTGCAATTGAAATATGTTTCCCTCAGACCAATGCATTCACTTGATATTGATGGACTCTTCTCCCCAGCGCATTCTCTGTACGATCGCTTCTCAACCTTAACGCAATCGCACTCACTAAGACACTTGACCAGTTCCATTGCCAAGCCCTTGCAAGACTTTGCCATTTGGCCCTTGCCTCCCCTGAAAATGACAGAAAGCTACTTAACAAACAAGGCATTGAAATTGATACAAAAGCCACACAAAAAAATTGCACCGAGCCCATCCAAACCCGCAACGAAGCAAATCGAACCCATAAAGAATCTCTCCAACTGACCTCTTTGGATGACGGCTCAGAAGCTTCAAGTTTAAACTTTTTCCCCCTGAACCTGGTTAGATTAAAGAAGCGGTATACTATTTTGATATTCGTTGCTTTATGCAGACCAAAAGCTCTAGGGAACTACCAAGAAGTTGTATGCTTGAGATTTTCTGCCCTAAGTAAAAACGAATGAGGGAAAGGTCGGTTTACCTCCAATAACGTACAGCTCCTCTAGATCAACGTAAAGTTCTACTTTCTCCTTTTTCAGCTTATGCACGGTCTCGAATCGTCGGATAAGAGAGAACGAGAAAGAGGTGCAGAGCAGACTGCGGAGGAAACCACAACACCAGAAAAGAAAGTTGGGGAAGAAGAAAGAGAAAAATGGGAGTCTCTGTTCTTGCTGGTGGTTGGTCGGGCCCAAAATAATCTCACTAACCACAGCCCAAGTGAGCTATGGGCCTAGGAAACCTCAAAAATCCTATAGCCCAACACAAAGTTAAAGCTTTATTAAACCTATTTATTTATATTTTTCATCATTAAAAGATAGAAAATGGAAAATTAAAACATAGCAATGAAAAAAATGAAGTCATATTTTTAATGTTGTTTCTGAAGCAATGCTCTGTTTGTTGTGTCTCTAATTTTCTCTTGTAATTTAAATCATCTAAGAACCTTTTTATTCTCTATAAAAGATGGATGTCATATCTTTGTATGTTGATGAACTCATTCAAGGAAGAGGCACATCAAATCAGCGTGCAAATCAACCACATTAGTCAAGCAAGATCCTAATTACAGTGGATAGAAGATTATCAAAATTAAGATTACACAGATCTTGGACAAACAAAGAAACCAGAACTATAATATACAGCATCATCCCATACAAACATCAGTATTTCTCGGCAACAGGTCTGGAAGGAAAAAGCCTCAAAAGAAATGCCATCAGGGACCAAAGGCACACCACGCCGACGACTTGGAAGGTCACTATCATAGAAAATAGGGCACCACTTCTTTCTAGCAGTTCCGGGGATGCAGGCATACCCTTCATCGCATACATCAACTTCTCAATAAAGTAAGCAGCTTTTGTCAACTGGTATAGTCTATAAACCTGCACACAGACGCAAAATATTTCAAACCCTTGAATTCAGCTTTGAAACAAAGAACATTCATGTATCTAAAGAATAATGTCTACCTCAAAAATAATGGGAACTAGAGGCCAACAAGATGACCCTTGCTTTTCAAGACCCGTCTCAAATGCAAGTTGAGCAACACAGCCAACTAGAAAGGGAACCACAGAAACCAAGGCCGGCAAGCCAAGCAACGGCCAGGTTACATAAACAGCAAATAGAGGGGCAATGACCTTGAAGCCTGTTGTAAAGAAAGCGGATGCCAAGTATCCTCTTAGGCCAGTAATGAGACCCCACCTCTTTGTACTGAACTGCAGATACGGCCTCTGTACTCGGTCAGTTACAAGCAGAAATATTGCAAGGCCCACGTAAAACGCAGCCTCATAAGATAATGAAGTCACTATTTCTGCATTGCCAGCAAAGTGATTAGCGGTGTGTTTTATCTTGTGATTTAAATATAGACATATGAAAACAGGCACATACACTCCTTTACAGATAAAAACTATCAATAAATCAAGAGATTTAAGTACAAGACATACAAGAAAAGGCACATTACTTCTGTGCACAAACAAGTAGATACTTCACCAAACAGTTAAAGTTTTCCACAAACTTCAATTTGAACTGCATAAAGTTCTCATTCACAATAAACATCAATAGATACATAATTAGCAGAGACAGGCTCTTTGCTAGAATTTGAAAGGAAGAATATACTTATCACAATAGTTATCCAATTATTTTAAATCAATTCATTCACAAAATAGGACGTTGACTATAAATCATAGAAACAAACCATACAAGACCATCCAGTGAGCAATGATAAACATTATTGATTTAACTTCTGAAACAAAGAACAGGTTGTAATATGGTGCAGGCACAGTAAACCAACTTATACTATTTTTTAACCTAGTCATGCATTTCACTAATCAAGCACTAATTAACCACATAAAGGAGTGAAAATGCAAAGCTAATCAAATTAAACAAAAAAAAAAATGGTTCAATAAATACCTATGATAATTTCGTCCTTCAAGAAAGCCTCGATTGCATTACCAATAAAGAATTGTGGAAGAAGCAACGACGAAATTAAAGCAGCAGGGGCAAAAAACCAAAGGAACGAGCCCTTCTCTTCATCGAAAGGGGCTGAAACCAACTTCCCTTCCTCTACCAACTGGTGTGTCAACCCATGGAATGAAATTGAACCCGATTTACCACGAAAAGGCTCCACCCCATCAACTCTTCTAAAAGGAACATTAGAGTTTTCCCCTCCTGAAAATTCCAGCTTTGCATCACTAGAATTCGAAGCGCACTTAATAGCACCTCTGTCCAAGCTCAGGATTGAAGACTCCTTCACAAAACTTTTCAATCCTGGCATCAAATATGCTGAAACATTTCTTCCAGTTAAAACATAGAAGAAAAACTATATCCTCTAAACATAAATTAAAACCCTGTTTTGGTAGCTAAGAAAAGGAAAAATAAAATTTTCTGAGCCGAATAAATGGAGATTAAGGTGAAGGTTAAACGTACATTTGGAAGCAATTCCATTATGTTTACGGAGTCTTTGATCCCTCAGCCGAGCATGGCTTGCTAAAACCTTAGGAATTTAGCAAAACAGAAACTGGTGATTACTTGACAAGAAAAGCTAATGCGAGTAAGATTGAAACATAGATTTTCATTTCGAAATGAATATGATGCAGAAATTTGCTTACAAGTTGATGAGGGACTATGCGGTGACTGGATAAACCGAAATTTGAGGTGGGAAACCCACGACAAACTGATTGCAGCTCCATTTTTTGGGAACTTAGGGTTTAAGCAGAGACTCCCTTGGCTTTTCTTCTTGTTTTAATCAGCTTAAACCCTCCTTGTCTCACAGTCGAACAGGTACGTACGCTGCAGCTTAGCCCAACAATCACCTTGCGGATCAGAAATTTTTGCAAGGTAGCCCAATAATAACCTAGAGGCCCATAGCTTTACACAAACTTTGAATTCCATCAAACCCAAAGCCAAAACAATCCCCAAACCAATGAAAATTTAGGAAATTTGCACAAATACCATCTGAACTTTTAGGCATATGTGCTAATATCACCTAAACTTTTAATTTAATTTTTAACCACTTGAACTTTGCAATCAACTCACTATAACTAAAAATAATTATAAAAAATATAATTTAAAAAAAGAAAAAAGAAAGTTAACCTAATTGCACCACACCTTCCCTACCTTTTCCAATGCCAATTCTCCCCCTCACCCTCATGTGGAGCTAAAGATTCAAAACTCATTTTTATCTTTTTACAAAATTTAAGAAAAAAATCAGAAACTCATCCATTATTTAGACCACCTGTGATATTTACCATTTATGTTATATTTAATTTAGGCTCTAATTTTGATTTAGATATAGGCATAGCTAGCCATGGCATGCTCATTCATGGCTAGGTCGGCGAGTGTAATTAGGTTAACTTTTTATTTTTTGGAAGGTGCGGTGTAATCATGTTAACATTTTTTTATGCTTTTTTATAATTAATTTAAGTTATGCTAAATTGATAAAAATGCCCTTAAATTTAACAGAAATTTTAACATAGTTAGACATAGATGGTGAATTGCAATACTTTACAAAATTCAGGTGGTTAAAAATCAAAATCAAAATCTCATATAGTATAGTATTATCACACTTGCCTAAAATTCCAGGTGACATTTATGCAAATTTTTCATAAAAATATATAGAATTGAGTGTTGTTACAGTTTTCTTTTTTACAAAATAATATTTTAAATTAATCTCATGTATACGAACAGAAAATTAACTTACTCAGGTACAAGAAACAGACAGTACATTGGACCACTGACCTAACCTACTCACATATAGGAAAGGTGGTGTTACAATTTATCCTCGACTCAAAATTATAAATAAAAAATTGAAAATTCATCAAGGAGTTTTTAGGCACGTTGTGCCAAAACATTTAATAGTTGCGGCGGGGAAAGCTCCACCTGGAGAAATTATAGCGTAGTACGGTATCACCACGTCAGTAGGTGATACTTCCACTCAAAATTCGCCACGTGTATAATTTATTGACAACTAGATTCACCACTCATTTTAACTCTTATTGAATAAAATTAAAGAGACTTAAAAAAAAACTTTAGAAAAAGAAAAAAGAAAACCCCCTAGAAACCACCTACTTCATTGACGAAACTCCAAAACCACACACCCACCGTCTGCCATGACTACTGTGTCACTCTTTCACAATCAATAGAAAAAATTTGATTCGGCTATTGGTACATTTTGAAAGCTATGCAGCCAAGATTGGATTCCTATTCACCTACCTTATTTTCTTTTCCTGTCAAACATCTCAATCGCCATATATCTTGTAGGACTTTGAAAACTTATCAGATTCTTCAAAACCTTGGTATGAAATTAAATGATTCCATAAAGATCATAAACCCACCCCATCAAATCTTCAATCTAAACCCCTTGAACCCTAAACCCATAATAGTGTGAAAATTCCTTGAAATCTAAACCCATAATAGAGGGGAGGGAGAGATTTAAAAAAAAATAAAAACCGATGGGCAGCCATGGCAAAAAGTGGGGAAGAGGAGCTTTGGCGGCGAGCTCGGGGAAGGGATTGCTAGTGATTTTTATTATTATTGAGTTTAATTTCTTATGGTTTTAAATCCAGCTGTATAAAAAGTTATTTTTTCTTTAAAAGGTTATACACATGGCAAATTTTAAATGGAAGTATCACTAGCTGACGTGGTGATACCGTATCATTCTATAATTTCTCATCCACCTGGTATGTCTGTCGTATCCTGCAAAGCCCAAACGGGTCCGGGTAAATAAAAAGGTCGTTGTACAGTTGCTACTTATCTAGGTCCAATCGGAGGACGGAAGTCAAGTCACGTGAGATGCGCATGCATCTTGGCCGGCAGTGAGAACCGTAACTCTCAGGTTGGGGTGGTCGGAAGGGAAAAAGGTCCAAGGCTTTGACGCTTAGCCGTTTTTGACTTTGAACAGAATTTTCGAAATTACATACCCATGAATCATGACTTTATCATGGTAATGAGCTTCATTCAAACTCCGTCCACGGTCTGGCCTTGACGACGACTAAAAAGTGTTAGACCCACGCGCTCCTCTCGAAACAAGTCCCAAGGTGCATTGCAGCACAAAATTTCAAACACGCGCCACTTTGAAATGCGTGGAGATGTTGAGATGGGCGTCGTAAAAAACGACAACTCAAGTATAACATTGAGGCTAGTCTTGTAAACGGGGATCGTATTCCATGCAAGTTTTTTCCCTGCCATACCCCATGCAAGTTTTCCCTTTTACAAACTGCAAGACAATTAGTAACAAAATAACTACGCAAATGAATATATTATACGAAAGAGTAATAATTAAAACATCTCCACAAAGATGTAAGATATATGTAAAGATGTAATAGATGAAGAATATTGTGGGTACATACCGTCTGTAAGTTTTAGTCACGACTCACAAAGATACCAATCCAAAACGCTACTATTTATTTAAAGGAAAATGCTAGGCTTACCACATTTTGTATTCTAATAAAGTATAACATAGACAATTTAATGCACACAATCCACGATCCCTATACTATTGTATTGAAGCTACACAACTTGTAGGGTTCATGTACCCCACCGCCTTCACACTCACCTTCCCACTATAAATAAGGCGGCCATCCAACAATCCTCCATAACATTTTCACCAATAATTTCCCACTCTACATCTCTTTCTATCTCCAACGATAACAACTTTTATCAAACCCAAAAGTCATTGATACCCAATGGCTTCCTCTTCTTCTTTGGGTTTCCCTTCTCTGCAACTACAGTTCCAATCCCCAAGAAAGTCGTCGTCATTCAATCCATCCTCCTCCTCCACGCGTCGCTTTTTAGTCCGTCCGATCTCTGCCTCCGTGTCTGAGATAACACCTTCCTCTGTTTCAGCACAGCCGCCGGAGCCAACCAACCTCCCCGTCAAGAAAATCCCCGGAGACTATGGCCTTCCCTTCGTGGGTCCCATCAAGGATCGCCTCGACTATTTCTACAACCAGGGCAGAAACGAGTTCTTCAAGTCCCGCGTCCAGAAGTACCAGTCAACGGTGTTCAGAGTCAACATGCCGCCGGGTCCCTTCATTTCTAAAAACCCCCAAGTCATCGCTCTGCTCGACGGCAAGAGCTTCCCGGTGCTCTTCGACGTTTCGAAAGTTGAAAAGAAAGACCTCTTCACCGGCACTTACATGCCTTCCCTAGAGCTCACGGGAGGTTACAGAATCCTCTCCTACCTCGACCCGTCGGAGCCCAAACACGACAAGCTCAAGCGCGTCATCTTCTACCTCCTCAAGTCGAGTCGCGACTCCGTCCTACCCGAGTTCCATTCCAGCTACACGGAGCTTTTCGAAACTCTGGAAAGCAAGCTCGCCGACAAGGGCAAAGCCAACTTCGTCGAAGCCAACGATCAAGCGGCGTTTAACTTCCTGGCCCGATCGCTGTACCGGGCCAACCCGGCTGATACCCCACTTGGGCTCGACGGACCCAAGCTGGTGTCGAAGTGGGTCCTTTTCAATTTGGGCCCTCTGTTGATGCTCGGCCTTCCCAAGTTCATCGAAGACCCCCTGCTCCACACTTTCCGGCTTCCACCATTTCTGATCAAGAAAGACTACCAGAGGCTCTACGATTTCTTCTACCAGTCGTCCGGTCACGTGCTTGATGAGGCGGAGCGGTTGGGAGTCTCGAGAGACGAAGCATGCCACAATCTGTTATTCGCCACGTGCTTCAATTCATTCGGAGGGATGAAGATCCTCTTCCCCAACATGCTCAAGTGGATCGGCCGCGCGGGCGTCAAGCTCCACACCCAATTGGCCGAGGAGATCCGATCCGTCGTCAGATCCAACGGTGGAAAAATCACGATGGGCGGTATGGAGCAAATGCCTTTGATGAAATCCGTCGTGTACGAAGCGTTAAGGATCGAGCCCCCCGTGCCATTGCAGTACGGGAAGGCCAAGACGGACCTCGTGATCGAGAGTCACGACGCGGCGTTTAAGGTTAAGGAAGGGGAGATGCTGTTCGGGTTTCAACCGTTCGCAACAAAAGATTCAAAGATTTTCGAGAGAGCGGAGGAGTTTGTAGCGGATCGGTTTGTCGGTGAGGATGGTGAGAAGCTGTTGAAGCACGTGCTGTGGTCGAACGGCCCGGAGACCGAGAGTCCGACGGTCGGGAACAAACAGTGCGCCGGAAAAGATTTCGTGGTGTTGGCGTCGAGGCTTTTGGTGGTGGAGTTTTTTCTCCGGTATGACTCGTTTGAGATTGAAGTAGGGTCTTCGCCGTTGGGGGCTGCCATTACGGTGACGTCACTGAAAAGAGCAAGCTTCTGAGTTTTTCTCTTTTTGCTATGTTTTATTTATGGGAACTTGTAGATTATTTTTATTTTTATTTTTTTTAACTTTTTAATATTGGGGGGTTTTGTTTGTTTAGTAGTGGATAAAGTGGGATATTCGACTGGTTTTGGGGGAGTGTGATGATCCCGCATCACATGTGAGCAATTGGAACATTATATTTTTATCCAGGGATAAATATAAATATTCAAGTTATATGTGGGAATTAATAATTGTGATTGTTTCACTTAAATCTTCTGAATCACATGCTATCCAACAATCAACAATGGCAATGTACGTGTTCCCCCAGATATATGTTTCTTGGTTTTATTTATTTATTGAAAGAAATTTAATTGATTGGCTAAGTTAGGGCAACAATGTTGCTATCCAACTATTGTTTCATTAATCTGTATTCGAAGTGATGTGTTCGAATTTTCCCTTCCGGTATGATTGTGTAGGTGTTCAATTTCTCCCCTCTTAATATCTTATGTTAAAAAGAGAAGATTGAGGTTGAAGGCAAGGTCGAAGGGTCTTTTCGGGGAAGGTGAAGTTGAGGGGTGTGGTGTGGTGCTTGAGTGTGGTGTTGGTGCTTGTATTTTTAGATAAAAAGCTGAATGGCAAGGGTTTTTAATCATAGAAATAAAAAGGATGTCGCTCCAAAAGTTGATTTGCTCTTAAATTACTACCACACATAATCCCACAACGTTTTCATATAAAATATGCACGTGGTAAAGTGAGATGCATTATTATGAAATTGACCTCCGTAAAACCAATTGAAGGTTTGGTTGACTTTCGACAACAGTAGCCAAGCTGTAATGTTATTATGTTTACCCAAACTAATGTTGTTAATTACTTATTTAGTTGAGCACATGTCCATGTCATGAAATCAGGTTCATGAATGTAATTTCCATGCCTGAATACGTTTTTCTATGGTATTATAAAATCAGTATTTAAATACCAATAGGCAGTTGTTAAATATGCGTGTGCAAGAACGACGACATTCATTTCGGGTTGAATTGTGAACAATGCACATGCCAGTAAAAGAAAGCCGCCTTGCCCTAGACAGATTAAGGTAGAGTGTGGACTAAGGTAAGCAGAAATTTTGGGCAACTGGTGTTTCAAATTCTTGACCAGAAAATGGGAAGAAAACAAAAAAATAAAGTATCAAACAAGCCTGGAGAAAGATCTTTATGATAATGCATCAAAAACTACCGTGTGATCTGATCAGAGTTTCCTCTGGTCAACACCATCACCAAACCGCCTACAACTTTCTAGTCTGTGTAATTTTGACTATGAATTACAAAACAAAAAATAGATACATATATGAAAAGTTGAAAAACAAAGATTTTTTCCTCTACAAGCTTATTATCAGTACATAATGAACGACGACGAGGAAGGGAAAATTGAATTCCCCTGCTGTGATGCAAAACTACTTTTATGGTATTTAACATAATGACATGAAGCTAAGCACCCAATAAGAAAAAAAAAAAAAAAAAAAATTCAATCACCTTCAGTGTCACTGAATTGCATTACTTAGCAAGCTGTTTGATGAAGGTGAGCTTGATCACTTAACCATGAATCCTGATGGACAGAAACTGGTGAATTATCCTTCAACTTTTCTGTTGAGTTTAAGCTGCCAGCAGCTCCACTCTGCAGCAAAATGACACTTTGCTCTGATTGGGACTTGCTAATGTTCAGAGGTTTCTCGCTTACACTAGATGAAGAACAGCAAGAGGATCCCTCTGATGAAGCTGTGTACGTGTTGTCTTCTGATGAAGATGGCCATCTGCTTAGCTTGATTAGCTCTAATTCAGCTGTTACTTCCATCATTGAAGGCCTCATGTCTCTGTGAAATGCTAGACATCTGAATGCCAATTCGCCTACTTTATGAACCGACAAAAGGGTCCAAGCATCCATATGGGGCTCGAGAAAAGGGTCTATGATCTCATTTAAACACCCTCTTCCAATCCTGTCAGTGGCTAGAGCAGCCAAGTTCACTTCATTCTGGGGACGATTAAAGTCCACTGCTTTCAACCCTGTTATAATCTCAACAAGAACTACACCAAAGCTATAGACATCGCTTTTATCGGAGAGATGGAAGTTCTGATGGTACTGAGGATCAAGATAACCTGGCGTCCCCTGTGGAGCTGTTGAAATGTGGGACGATTCAGCCATGCCAAGCCTTGAAAGACCAAAATCTGCAAGTTTGGCTTTGAAGTTGCAATCTAAAAGAATGTTGCTTGACTTGATGTCTCTATGATATATTGGAGGTTTGACAGCAGAGTGCAGGTGGGCAATTGCTTGGGCGGTTTGAGTGGCGATGGCGAGGCGTATTGGCCAAGAAAGTCCGGCACCTCTTTCTCTTTGTAGATGTTGACATAATGTTCCATTGGCCATGAATTCATACACAAGAATCTGTTCACCACGTTCTATGGAACAACCCAACAAGCGGACTAAATTTTGGTGCCTTACAGATGAAATGAGTCTGATCTCATTCATGACTTGCTCAATGCTGTCATTACCTCTATGCTTAATTCTTTTTATGGCAACCCATTTATCATGGAGTTTTCCTGCATAAACAGTTCCGTAGGCTCCCGTCCCCAGCCTTTGTTTCTCTGAGAAGCCATTTGTGGCTTTCTCAATTTCTTTGTAGGGATAGAAGGGAATGTTGCAGTTGCCTGTAGCTTCAGATAGAAGGCGTTTTGTGCAGAGTCTTGCTTTCAGTTTGGATTGGCGCCGAATAAAACAGCATATTAGAGCCAGACTGATCATCAAAGAAGCTCCAACAAAAACGGCTGTGAAAGGAGATTCCAGATTAGGAAGAGATATACGTTGTAATAAAAATTCATGTTTTTTGCTTTTGTTCTTGAACTTTTACACAGATTTGTATAAAAACTTAAAAAGACTCATTTCTAAGCTGTAAGCCTGTAACCCATCAAACAGTAGTGTATACAAAACTGAGTTCCATTATGATTAGATGTAGTTGTCAACAGCAGAACCAGAAGTGGTGGTGGGGAGGGAAGCAAGTAGGATGTGTTGTTTCACATTATTTAGTTAAAAGAGGAGTTAATTACCTCCAATCAAAACGATGAACCTGGTCTTTCCTCCATTGCCCAGACAAGTATTTTGCAGGGTTGCACACCAGTGAGCCTGTTCACAGAGCACAAGTCATATGAGTTTTTGTATAATATGTCATGCTAAAATGGATTTTTGAATAAATATCTCTATAATTAAGCCTTACATTTGTAATATTACATTCACATAATCACAATTTATATAACATTATGCGTTGAGGTTACAATTAATCTGGATTTGGATTGATTAATCCACAAGACAAAACACACGCTCAAGTCTTGCCCTAAGATGTTAAGAAAGATAGCTTTGTTTGGTTAGAAGTTCCCGTGATCTTATTCAGGATGTAATTCCGTTGTATTATTTGAGTTTTAGTAAATTGCCATCGAACTATTGAGATTCATCTTTAAAAAAAAAACTAAAAAAAACACACACACACACACATTTTCTTATGGAGTATAAGTGCTGACCAATTGAGAGAAACGTCATTGATTGACTAATCAATTAGAGATCGTGTCTGGTTTAAATTCAACTACGTGCCGTCTAACTCGAGAGAACCTACTTTTTCTTCAAGTTTGACTAAAATCTATTTGACCTCAGTCTTCCATGATTTGGTGACCACCATTTTAGAAAGTTGACAACCTCGGCCCTTGTCAAACCAAAATGAAATTCATTGGTGTGTGTCACAAAGGAGCAGCAGGTGTATATATGGACTCTGGGATAGAGGCCTTCGTGGCCCTATGAGGATTTTATTTAATTTCAAACTAATTAAGTTAGTTGCATTTCTTAAACATATACTTGAACAATTAAACTTGTATACGCAACGAATAAAATATGGTTAAAGTTCATCTAACTTGATTGTATTAGGTAAAACAACCCATCTTTGATGGAGGATTCTTATCTCTTTGTTTTCTTACAAAGAGACAAAAATTAAAAAGAGCAAAAGTAAAAAAGCCCCTCCATGATAAAAGAAAAACTTGACTGCTTGCTTTCTTCGGGCTCATTGATTAAGATTAAGTTGACCTTCACAATGATGGACCGGCCCCACAACAACTTGAGTAGGCATGATGTTAAGGATCACAAGTGCGTATTTGCTGGGCCTACTTTCGGGCCCAGTTCGTTAAATGTTAATTTGGTGTTTATAAATGGGGAATTTTCGCCCAATTAAAATCTTAACAATAACAACTTAATATTATGCATTCTAATATGGCTGCTAACTGCTAAGCAAAGAAATTATTGTCCAATCCACAATAATACAGACAAAGGGGAAAATAAATTATTGTTTATACTTGTCCTTAATACCGGTAAATTTTAGATGTGATGTTATCAATTCACTTATATTATAATACATCGACATCGATTAATGATGGTAAAAAAAATGTGAGGCAAAGAATACTTGGTAGGACCCTAAGCATGCATTGGATGGTTTCTCTTTTTCATTTGTATCCTTCTGGTTTGTTCTCGGCCATATCCACCATGATCGAGTTAAAGGAAAGAACACATTCTCAATAGAAGAAGAAGAAGAAGAATTAAGAGTTAATTAGGCTGTAATTAAGAAAAAGTAATTGATAATTACCTTTCCAGCAACCGGAGCCAGCCGCATATCCATCTCCAAGAAGGCCATTATTACACTTGCACGTAAATCCTTGGGTTCCAATGGGCGACACAACAGTGGTACAATTGGCGTTCTTATGACACCCGCAAGTTCCTTCAAGCCACCACCCCAACTCCACCACCTCAACCTCCAAAAACAGCGGCGGCGGCGCAGAGCTATTCAACAGCTGCGGCGGCGACGCCGATATCGACGACAACAAGAACTTGCAATCCCTGTGCTCGACTTTCTCAAAATCCAAAAACCGGACATCCTTTCCGGTCTCCGCGTAGCAGCTGAGGCTGCTGTTGGAGCTGCAATTGGGCGGCGCGTCGAACCGGGCCTGGACCAGAATGTTGGGTATCTCACAGCTGCTCGAGGGTTGTCCTTCCGTACAGTTCTGTAGGAGGATGGCGTTTCGGGACGTTGGGGCGTATCTGGGGCTGTAGAGCTGGCGGAGGGTGTGCAAGGGACGGTTGCATCGGCTCTGGAGGGTGACTCTTATGCTGTCTGGGGTTATGGTTTGGATGGGGAATTCGCCGATGAAGATTCCGGTGTGTGGGGTGCAGTTGAGGCGGATTTCGCAGCCGGGTGAGAATCCGAATGGGTATTGGATCGGGTCGGTCCCGACGCCTGGGCACGACCGGTTGCAGAGGGAGGGGGTTGATGCATGGGACGTGTTTGCGAGAAGTACTGAAAGAGCAAAGATGGATATAAAGGAAAGGGCTGGATTGTTTATGATTTTCATGGAAGTGGGTTTTGATGAAGGAAAATTTTTCTATTGAGTGATCAAATTCATATCAGGAAAGTGTTAAAAATCAATGGGTTTCTTAATTTAGTGATGAGGAATTAATGCTTGAGCTTTGGTTCTTCGAAGGCAAATGAACTGACGGCTTTGGAATTGATTGAAATGGATATATTGGAGAGAGAGGGGGTAGAAAGAGGAGTTTCTTGCTTTTTTTTTGGTCTGAAAGAGGAGTTTCTTGCTTACACACTAGAGTCTATGACACGAATCTGCTGTGGCCTTCTCTTTCATTTCATATGGGAAATAAGAAAGAAATAGGCGTTACAAAATACTATTTATTTATCATATAAAAATGAGGAAAAAAAAAACAATTCCTTTGAAGCTTGAATGATAGCTTGGTTTGGAGAGACGAGACAATGGGGGATTAGTAGTAGTAGTTATGATATTAAATATTAATCTTGTATTGCGACGACCAAAATGAAAAGTTAAAAGTCCCACTGGTTAGTTATCAGAGCTTTTTTTACAAGTGGGGCATAAATTGCTTTTCATATCAGAGCTTTTTTATAACATAATGATGAAAATATTACAATATACAGATATTTTTCTTTTCTGGATCACAAATATTTGTAATTTTTAATGGGGAAACGACTTTTTTCTTTTTAATAGTTATTTTTGGTTTGAAACTTACCATAAAAAGCCAAAGACCCAAATTCAGGGCAAATGACGATACAAACAAAGCAGAGCTCAAACCAAGAGAAGGGCAAGATTGACCCAAATTACGTATATCTTCCAAATATATATAAATATTATGAAGTTTTTATTTATTTTTATGTACCTTTCAAAATTCCGTGAATATTACAGGTGTCTTTCCTTTTGATCATAGTGCCCAAGGGAGCATTCCTCACTTGGATTGAGAAGAACAGACAAGTCAAAGCTCTTGAATTCACTTCCTGTCAAATGGGGCAAATCCTGAGAGCTTGGCTGCTTGAGCTTTTCTTTTTTTTCTTTTTTAAAGAAAAATACTTTCCTTCTTTTTATGGGAGTAAGGCCATCTCCAATCATATGGCTAAATATAGTTCAAGGCTATAAATTTAACCTTCTAAAATATTAATTTTTTTAAAGAATAGTGTAGGGTTAAATTTTTCCATCTCCAGTCATAGAGGGTTATATTTCAAGGCCCTTCATATTTTATTATTTTGAGAAAAACTATGGTACAACACTCATATATTCCACAACTATGTATTGTTTAATTTACTTAAACTACTATTTAGAGATAATATTCTATATATGACATGTGTACTTTTTATATTTTTTTAAAAACAAAACAAATTTAATACATTTAAAAAGGTTTTAAATTTAAAAAAATAACTTTTCAATTACTTCCAACAGTTAGAAACCAATTATATATATATATATATCAGTCTTGATCTCTTGGACTATAGGGGTCCAAGAGATTTGTGGTCACTCACCGTTGGATTAACTTCCAATGGTTCAAAAAAGTTTCTTAAAATGAGTGCAAGAGTGAGTGAATCGTTGAATTTACATTTTAAAAAGTTAAAAAAAAAAAATAAACCTAACAACTAGCTGACATCAGCGATTACATCAACGCGCCTTTAATATTGGCTATTAGATATGCAGTTGCACAAGATGTTTTGTGTTCTTGTCCATGCATTATATTTTATCTTCTTGGAAATCATGTGCATTGGGCCCACAAAAAAATTTGGCCTAGGCCCCCAAAGCTATAGCCTGGTTTGAGAGCTAAAGGGCTAAATGTGACCAAAAAAAAAAAAAAATCCTTGGCTAGAGATGGATTTTGCATTATTTTAAGAACTCCTACTTTCCAGCTAATTACTTATTGACATGTGTATTGAGATTCTTATTTTTGTGTTTTTGTTGAATTATTTTTGCATATATATTAAACTTTCATTTGTAGAAATGCCTCATTCTAAGTAAGGAGGGAAGCAATTTCCTTTTTATTATGGCTAGCTTAAAAAGAAAAATGAAAAAAACATAAATTCAATGGATTGAATTTGCGCATTTCTGTGTTCCTTGTTCTTGTGTTTTTTTCTTTGTCGTTGACAATAAAATCTTTGGTTTCATGATAAGAGCAATGACGATGAATTTGAGACATTGTAATTTGTAAGAGTGGGGTGGGTGTGGAGTGTGGACAGTGGAGGTGGAGCCGCCACCTTTGAAGTTTGATGATGAAGATTGAACAAACGTAACTTGTTCCCCGTGATCCTTTCTTTATTAGCATTACATCCTCCTCCCTCCCTACGGCTTGTATAATATAATAACGTAACCCAATTTGCAAGATATTACACGCCACCCCATCCTTTATTTATACCGCACACGCATTTTGACCCATCAACTTTACTAGTACAAGTACTAGTACCTTTCTTATTCCCATATTTGACTGTTTTTTTTTTTTTTGGTTTCTATTTCCTCCAAGCTATAGAAATGTTTGGTTAACTGGTAAAAAAGAAAAGAAAAAAAGATCCATGATATATAGTTAAGAAAATTATGTTCCTAATCTCGACGTGTTTATCGAATTGTATAAGATGATTTAAACACTAATACAGTCATCAACAACAGTGACGTTCATGAAGAGAAAGAAGAAAACAAAAACGTAATTAATTATTGTGATTGAATATGTAGATCTCAGCATTGCATATGCGTGATCTAATTTGTCGCAATTTGTGTTTCTAGAATCTGGCATTTAATTATACTTGAATCATTTGTGGCTTTTCAAACATTAGACCACGGGAACAATAGTGGTGATGGTGATACGACTTCGAAGAAATTTGATGGACACTCAACCACAGCTTGAGATATAGGAGTCAGACAACTTCACTCTCAGTGCGCACCTACTGCATATCTAGCTAGCAGGCACCCCCATTTGATTGACTAAAACAAGTCTGATCAAAACAGGGAACTTGGCAAACTTGAAAAACACAAGAAAATAAACAAACCTATCAAATTTGATTTACTGGATGGATAATAAGAGTGGAATAAATTATTGGGTAAGTGGCTTGATACAATCTATGATATGTAAGTCCCACGTTGGAGAACGGAGGTGTTGATATTAGATATAGAGAAAAGATAAATAGGGTAGGCTTGAATCTCTCCTTCCTTGGAGTGTGCTGGCCTTGAAGTTTTAGCCAGGAGAGTGGATAGAGTGGGTCAAAAACTCTAATTTAACAAAACAAAAAAGAAAACATGTCCAGTCTGATTGATGAAGCATGCATTAGCATATCAAACATATATCTATACGAAACTTAAGACTTAAGGGAGGGGGGTGTTTGGCAACTTAAGACTTTAAGTGACAATTCCACTTAAAATACTGGAAAAGAAGAGAGCACTAGGATTAGAAAAATATGAGAAAGTTGAAGCTAGTGAAGAAGTACCTTAAAGTAGTAAAATAAATAATTTATTAGGGTGATTAGCACAGCAACTTGACACGTTCCTCCTAATTTGATAACACAAAGTCAATATGGATTCCATCCACCAACTAATTAATTTAACTAAGTTAAATACAAGAATCTAAAGGGCGCTTGTTTTAGTTTTACTCTCCCCAGCCCCCACCACCACCACGACGGGTCTCTCTTTCTGTTAACTTTCGTTGTTTTGTTATTGGAAGTTTGTTGTTATTATTATTCCTGCTATGAGTGATTGATTATAGTGAGAAGTTATAATGAAGGGATCATTAATAATCGTCCAGTACAATGCAGAGTTATTATTGGACTGTTGAATTCAACCCCTCATTATAGCCAGTTCGAACCGTAAAAAAAGACCAAGCCCAAGAACAACACTCATTGCGGCGCTTGATAGTAGCGCAACTCAGTCTTAAGACTTTGGGGCCCGAAACCCAAGCTTCATATATATTTTTTTTTGGTGAAACAAGCTTCATATTTCGAAGGCTTGGCAGAATGCTAAAACGTAAAACCCCATGAGACGAATCACAAGAAAATGCTTTAAAAAACTCATTAAATCAGAAGTTGGAACATCTTTTGTAACAGATAAATTTACACAGCAGCAGAGATAATCAAGCACAGGTGCAAAGCAGACAGAGATTAATAACACGAAACGAATAACATGTACAAACTAGAAATGAAGCATCAAAGTATTAGACAACGAATGAAGAAAATACAAGAAAAACCACAGCTTAAGGAGCAGCAAAGGCATCATCGACCCACTTGTTCTCATGGACAGGGGGGGAGAAGGGAGAGCTGATCAGCAGGGCTTGCAGAGCGGCGCGCACTCTGTTGACACGCTTGCGCTGTCTGATACGCCGCAAAACCACATCTTTGTCTAAGGGTTGGGAGGTGTGGGTGGGTTTTATATGCACATGGCTGCTCACGTAGTTACTATGGCCATGGTGGGTTGCTGCTGGGTCTTCTTGCTCTTCCTTCAAACTGCTGCTTGCGATGCTCAAACCTTCTTCTGGTGCAGAGGATTTGAAGGAAGAGGAGGTCCAGGAGGACATTGTTTGGATTTGGAGCAGTAACTTTTAGCCAAGTGATGGTGAGAAGAAGCTAAGAATGGAAAGGAACAACTAACTAGCTCAAGAGGTGAGTGATGAGTGAGTGATTGAGAGACAGTATTTATAATTATAAATTGGAGGGAAAGATGTGGATTTTGGAGCAAGTGTAAAAGTTTGGTCGGTGAATTGATATATTCGAGACTGCATCGATCAGAGTTTCAGACAGACACCCACAGAGACAGCAAAATCTACGGCTTCTTCTTCTCTAACAAGGTCGGTGACCGCCTTTTTTTCAGTATACATATATAGGGGACATGCATGCTCTGTTCTGCTGCTGCAACATTGCTCTCTGTACTTAAAAAAGCCACTCCTGGAACCCAACTGAACTGAGCGAATAGTAACAGAGCGTACTTATCATATCATCTTTGAGTTTTTAATGGGACACACACGGCTAGCTAGTAGCTAGAGTAGTGGGTTCTTCTGTCAATCTGAAATCACTTTTCTCAAGGATTAGATTCCCGATGCAGCAGCCAAGGTCAAATCAACTGATTAGGTTCATCCACTTAAATTAGTCTTGGGTTGGGCTCCGGCACTTAACAAACAGCCCGCCCATTTCACAGGCAAAGCCCTCGAATATTAGATTGTGGTCAACAGGGCCCAAATTTTAATATCATATGGATCATCTTACATAGGCCCACTATATGCAATTATGTCCACACCCAAAAAACAAAGAACAAGTCTTAATTAGTTTGGAAAATTATGTACTATTTTTTGAACGACCTTTCCTATTGAATGCTGTTATTCGAACCTATAACCTTTTATAAAGGGAGTATTTGCTCTAAATTACTACATTAGTGGGTCGCTTGCAGAAATATACGTACAAGTAGGTTAAGAGCTAGTTGGTAGTTGATTTATATGATTTAACACATGAACCTTTGCATACACTTAAATTATAGAAGCTATGCGTATAAAATACAGAAATCATACATAGAGACATATACTTAATCACTAAAAAATGTTTGTTCATAGATGGGTAGCAAATCAGTAGACTTGGTAGGCTACAAGCATAAAAAATAAGAATCAAACAAGAAACCATGTGATTCCAATATCTATGTACGTGCGTCCCACTACCACTAGAGATTTACAACAATAATATAGTCCAAAAGAACAACGCATTTGGCTTAAAATTTTACAATGCACGCTTTGTCGCTTTAGTGAAATTGTGTAATTAGAAAGACATCGTTTAATTAATTTGTGTCTAATTAAAAAGTCACCTTTCGCCGTTCTTTTTTTAATTGATAATTTAGATGGTAAAGAAAAGAAGACGAATTGAAATCGTGATTGATGACCAAAACATGTGGCTTCACTTACACCGCACTGCACTGCACTGCCAAAATAGGCAATCAAACTGGCTGTACTATACACACTATACTCTATGCTTTATAGCGTCAATGCGTCATGCTCGGAAGGAAGTGCCAGATACGTGGCCTCCCTACATTAGTCGCCAAATGGTCCTGCATGCTTCACGTGACAGAACAACAATAACAATAACCGTGTACGTGGCGGCTGCGAAGGCGACCTTCGTACTTGGTCGAACACGTGTCCAACTCCAAGTGGCTGTCCCATAGGGAAGATTCTTCGACACATTATCAGAGGAGCAGGTCGGCCTTTTTCGGTCGGGTCTAATCATTTTCCTATCTGGGTAAAGAACCAACCAGTTCAATGAATTCGACACCGACTAACGGCCTCTAACGGAAAAAAGAGAGCAACGGTTTTCTTTCCCGAGATAAAGAAATTGCCAGATTCGTCAGTATTTTCTTTTCAAAAGGTCTCTTGGCGGTTCGCCATTGTCAGAAAACTATATCTTCTTGTATTGCTTTCATTTGTTTGGGCCTTCACCTACGAACCATGAACAATTGGTTTCTTTTAAATTGTTTTATTATTAACTGATCATCTTGTCGTCACCTTCCACTTGACTTAATATTGGCAAAATAAAATGCTGCTTTACCCCACCATTTGTATTTTTTCAATCATGGAGCGAGGACGTCGCAGCTCCAATGATTCATTCAACACACTTAAAACCCAAGCCAGGGAAGCCTAAAGCTATTTGTTTTTTCTCTGCTTGTTGCCCTTTTATTTCTGGTGATCAGCTGCTCCTCTTATTTTTTATCCCATGCTTTGGGAACCCAGAAAAAAGAACAAAACATCTCTATTTAAACCAATTTCCTCTATACATTAATTTCAGATTTTAATTTATAAGGTGAGTGTCATCGCCCTAAAAACGGGGGCAATGTGGCTGCGACGTTAAGGTCCATTCCATATATTCCACAAGCTTGAGGCGCTTGCCCTTTTCCCCACATTCAGATTGTAGTATATATGGGACAACTTATAAGAAAAAACTCATTATCAAATAGCTACATTTGGAACAATTTGGGCAATGGGAGGAGAAAAAAAGTGTACCAATAGCACAAAATAATTGTTCATCATTTAACATGGTTTCTTTTTGTTATGCTAAAATGGCTAAAGGCAGTGGCTTTTCTTTTGTTACAACTTACACACCGTCCACGTTCATGCAAAATGGAGAAAGGGAGGATATCACTACACTACGCTACTGCTGCCTGCGATAGTGAGTGTGTCTTCTAACTTTGAACTTTGAACTTTGAACTAATAAAGGGCAGTCCATTTAGCTACGCTCACTTTAATTATAGCAGGCAGCACCACCCACTGCAAAATAATATTGCACCTTTCATGGTCGGTAGTAAAAGTAGAACATACATACATGCAATTTTAAAGGACCGTATGTGACATGTTTTTCACCACCAAATTATATGATTCTGTTCCATGAAGCACCTCTTACACTATTATTCATTTTAACTTAGAAAATAACAGAAATCAACATTGACCAACATCCTAGTGACACGAAACCAAAGGACTACACTCTTTTAATTGCGTGAAAATTTTTTACAGTGGACTCACCATATCTATATCGATATCACTTTACACAAAGATTCAAAGCTATAGAGATCACCAAACTAACATACAAAGGAAACAAATGATCACACACAATTACATAACAAGTTACGAAAAATCAGTCCAAAATTTAGGGATTTCCTATTCTATTTCTAAGTATACAGTAATATGCATAGCTAATAATAAATTCTATAATTTCACCTCAAGCATTTAAATTTTTCTTCCATTATTGGTTGTTTTTTTTCAGGTCAAGAAAAGTTTAGGGAGGAAGGGAGGCTACCCCATCTCAGGGTCAGGGCATACCCAAGTCTCTTTGGGGACTTACAGAGGGGGCTTTAACTCATTTTTTGGTTTTTACAAAGTACCTACCAAAAGGGATTTTCGTCAGCGGAACTCGAACCTAGGTTTTGGTAGCTTTTTTTTTTTTTTTCTCTCACAAGTAGAAAGATGGAGTTTTCTTAATTAAGAAAAAAGCATATCCAATAAACAACCATTTAGTTTGGATTGAGACCAATTAGCAAAGGGTAGTATTAGCTCACAAAACCTTAAACCTAATTAAATACTACCAAAAATAGTAACTCCAACTCCAACCGTAGAATCATCACAACCAATCACACTTACAAAACGAACCTACACGCCATTTTCAGCATCCGACCCGGATTCTCCGGACCCGAAATTCACTCATCACGCAACCCTTACGTTCCTTGCCCACCACGTGTGAAAATCTTAGCGGCCCCCTCATTCCAACCTTTTACATATATATATTTATATATATAGTCCCCCCCGCTCTCATCTCCCGCCTTCTGTTGTTCATTTCGTAAAAAGCCCACATCCTTCATTTTGCAAGCAGTTTCGCCGCCTCCCTCTGTTTTCTCCTCATCATTAATTAACACCCGCATCTCCTAAAATCTTCTTCGAACCTTCAAAAAAATCAATTCGTGAATGAATGGTATCATTATTAATTAACTTAACACACAACTAATCATAATCAGAGATTAAAGCCACGTCCGTCCATCGACACAAATGAAGGACGACGAGAGAGGAGGCGGGATGTTCGCCGACGCAGAAACCATACCCAGGGGCAAATTCGGAAACCTCGCGCATTCTGATCCCAACATTTCCTCCACTATGCCCTCCGACATCAACGACTACTCGATGCGCAACAGCAGCGCCTCCGCCATCAGCCCCGCCTGCTCCCTCGACCCCAACCGCATGAGCGGCGAGTGCTCGCCCATAACCATGTCTCCCTGGAACCAGACCAGCTCTTCTCCCTTTGCCAAGTCACCGTGGCAGCCGTTCGAAGACAACAACGCCCCCCAGAACGGCCTCATCGGCTCTCTGGTCCGCGAAGAAGGCCACATCTACTCTCTGGCCGCCACCGGAGATCTCTTGTACACCGGGTCGGACAGCAAGAACATCCGTGTCTGGAAGAATCTGAAAGAGTTCAGCGGCTTCAAATCAAACAGCGGCCTCGTCAAAGCCATTGTCATTTCCGGAGATAAGCTCTTCACGGGTCACCAAGACGGAAAAATTCGGGTCTGGCGGGTCTCTTCCAAGGACCCGAGCGTCCACAAGCGCGCCGGGACTTTACCCACCATGATGGATATTTTCAAATACTCGGTAAAACCCAGCAATTACATTCAGGTCAGAAGACAGAAAACCCTCTGGATCAAGCACTCCGACGCCGTTTCGTGCTTGAGCTTGAGCGAGGACAAGAAGCTTCTCTACTCCGCGTCCTGGGACCGCACTCTAAAAGTCTGGCGAATCGACACGTCCAAGTGCTTGGAGTCCATCCACGCCCACGACGACGCCGTCAACTCCGTCGTTGCCAGCGTGGAGGGGTTGGTGTACACCGGGGCGGCGGACGGGACGGTCAAAGTGTGGAAGAGAGAGCAGAGCGGGAAGATCATCAAGCACTCGCTGGTGCAGGGCACTGCTGAAGCAAGAGAGCGCGGTGACGGCGCTGGCCGTCAACGCCTCGGGCTCGATTGTGTACTGCGGGTCCTCCGACGGGCTCGTCAATTTTTGGCAGCGCGAGAAGCAATTGTCACACGGTGGGGTCCTCAAGGGTCACAAGCTGGCGGTTTTGTGTTTGGCGGCGGCCGGAAACTTAGTTTTCAGTGGCTCCGCCGATAAGACGATATGCGTGTGGCGGAGGGAGGGAGTGATCCACACGTGTCTGTCGGTTTTGGCGGGGCACACGGGGCCGGTGAAGTGCTTGGCGGTGGAGCATGACCGGGATATCAATGCCAACAAGGGCCATGGGCCGCGGTGGATTGTGTACAGCGGGAGCCTCGATAAGTCGGTGAAGGTGTGGGGGGTGTCGGAGCAGGCGCCGGAGCTGACGCCCGTTGCTATGGTGCAGCAGCGAATGGGATTCGATGCGGACTCGCTGCCGTCGGATGGTAGTTACTCGTCTTCTGCGGGTCGGGGCAGCAGTCACAACCGGAGGTACTGATGGATGGTGATCCATGGTCGCGATGACTTCTTCATCGAACTGGCCAGTAGTATGGCGCCAGGTGTCTACTCGAAATGACACCTGTGAGGAATGAGTCTTTTCTTTTTAATTTGTTTTTATTTTGGTTTTTATGTTTTTCATGATCAGGTTGGTTATTGGGGTTGACTGAGAACGAATACGGGATCGATCGAGGACTTATTAATGTGATGGAATGGAGAGCATATGAATGATATGAGAAATAAATTATGTTCTCTCTCCTTAATTTCTTGCTTAATTTGCTAATGAAACTAGTGCTTACTGCTTAGCATGTCTTTTGTTCTCATAGCAATCAAATTGGGTGTTTGCTAGCTTTAATTAACTTAACATTGGCTGTATATTTGTTCTGCTTAACCAAACCCAGATCATTGTTTTGCAAAATCAGATTTACTGTGACTAAAGTTTTGGAAACAATATACATGTAAAGAGAATTTATTACAAGCTATATTTTGGAAGCAAAAAAAAACTGTTATGGATAAATTTCTCATCATAACCCAAAAAAGATTCAATGTGATAGTGTACGAGAATGGCTTCCTCTTGCTTCAGGTTGCCTTTGTGACCTTAGACCGTTCAAATGGCCACTTCTACTACCAACTGAGTTCAAATCTAGGCCCAGAGGAACAACTGGGTCTCCTCCTTCTAGCACTCTCAGTACCTGCACCAAAGCCAGACAATTTCAACTCAAACAACTTCCAAAGAAATATGGGAAGGGATTTTTATTTTTATTTTTTCAAAATATAGTAATTCAGCAAGGACACCTTCGACATTGGCGGTCTAGATTCAGGATCTCGACACAGACACAGAGAAGCAGCACGCGCCATTGTCTGTAGTTGATGGTGCAAGTCGAGATTTTCAGGGGAGGCCAAGTTTGGGTCCAGTAACTGATAGGAATTTGAGAAGATGTGGTTTGGCTCTAATGTAGCTAAGGGGTGGAACCATTCTTCCAAAATATGACGTCCCTTGACATATTGCAATTCACTGATTCGTCTACCTGTCATAAGCTCTAATAGAACTACTCCGAATGCATAAACATCAACTTTGTGTGTAATTTGCCCACCATCAACATACTCCGGTGCCAGATACCTGCAGTTCACATTGAGGTTAATCACATGGAATTGCTTCCTGTCTTTTCTTTATTAAGTGCATACATTTGCATTGCTTTTGTACAAAAATTTCTTGGACCTATAGCAAGCAGATGGGAAAAAATTACCCTGAAGTTCCAATCACGCGGTCTTCATTGCTCATCTCCCACTCAGAGTACAATCTAGCAAGCCCAAAATCAGCAACCTAAATAAATAACAAACAGAGTAAAACATATGTGCATGTTCCATAAGCATCAATAGGGGTGTATACAAATATGGCAGGATAATATCTTCATTTCCAAGGGGTCCCTTCCTGCCATGCAATGAAGCATATTTCCAAGTCAAATAATAGAATATTAAAAGTTTGATTGCAAGTCGGAAAGAGAAGATAATATGCCTTGCCCTGTGAACAAATTAGTGACCATTGGAAATCATAGATGAAATATGAAATTAGGAGATAGGATCTGTCACAGAGAAGGGCACATTGTTTCTGAAGTATATGCTATAAAATTTAAGAATCAGTTTCAAGTACCAGAGGTTCAAAATCATGGGTTAGAAGGATATTGTTGGGTCGCAGGTCTCTGTGTACTATACATCCCACTCTGCAATCTTCATGCAAATACCGTAAACCACGAGCTGCTCCTGTTGCTATCTTTAGCCTTGATTCACAATCCAAAGAGGTTCTGTTTACTGTATGTCATTCAAACAAAATTAATACCATGAGCTGCATATCAAGTCCATGAAGCTGCAGATGCGTATATGCAAAGAGAATGCCATGTCTATGAACCTGAAATGAGCTTTGGAATATGTTTGAAATTAAAAACACGATGTAAGAAAATTGCATACCATGTAAATGGAAATCCAAAGAACTGTTGCAGATGTACTCATAAACCAATACCCTTGCCTTGCCTTCAATACAATACCCAATGAGCAACACAACATTCCTGTGTTGTGCACAGCACAATACTCGCACTTCTCTGCAAAAGTCAGCATCTGCTTGAGAACCACCAAACTTCAACTGCTTCACAGCAACAATTTGGCCGTCTCTCAATACCCCCCTGTGCACAACACCGAAACCACCTTCTGCCAAAAAGTTCATATCTGAGAATGCATCTGTAGCTTCCTCTAACTCTTTGTAAGAGAACTGTTTTGGAGGTTTCCCAAAAACCGGGGTTTTATGTTGACATAGAGAGCATAAAGGAGGAGGTACTGAGGAGGTTCCACCCAAAGAAACAGCATCCCTGATGCTTGAATTAATAAGGTAGCTTTTGTGATGGGTGTCCTTGGGCCCATGTTTATCTTTCCTTGTATCTTGATCAAATTGTGCATACTCGTCAAACAGAGTTTGGAAAGTGGGAGATCTTACTTTGTGAGCGTTGTTACAATTTTGGGGCGTTGGGGGATTTCCATGATCCACAATGTGATTTGGGGGGATCCAGAAGACACTCTGAGTAGTAACTACAGATGACGGTCGGGGTTTAGACAGAGTTATAAGCCTTTCTCCTATTGTCTCAAGCTCTTCATACGGATCCTCTGAATAATTTCGTCTGTGGTTTCCTCTTTGTGGTCCTTCAAAAAGAGGATTCTGTTCATAGACAAGAAAAAGAGAAGTCACAGTGTCGTAACTTGATGAAGAGCCTTCTCCTGTGGTTCTTGTGTAGGAGGTACTTGGTTCTTCAGGACTGCTCACTGGAGTGGAGTGCTTCATTCTAGAAAGCCCTTGCAACTTTCCAACATGAGTTCCTGGTGAAGAAGCAGCAGAAAAGAATGGTGTTTGGAGTTCATCTTGGCACGCTAGATTGAGCCTCAGGACTTTAGGCTGAGATCCGTTCATCACCACGATGTTACATCCAAGTTCTTCCATGCAATGCTTCCGCTCTTGCTTCAATTTTCTGTTAAAGGAGAACAATCTAGGGTGCTTAGCCACCCATTTGAATCTCACTCATAATGAAGAAACATAACTGGCACTTGGATATAAAAAGGCAACAACACTACAACACAGACTTAAGAATAACATGCTTTACTAGTTTAGGATAGCAGTAGATGTGTGAAACTGTGAGGGATGCAATCGACCCGTAAAGCATGCACCTAAATCAATAGTCGGAAATAAGAAATAATACTTTTTGTATGTTTAATTACTTGTCCAGTACGACCCAGTTGGCTCCATTGCATCTTGCTTCAGCCGCCACAGCACCACCTGGTGTACTTAAAACTACCTTAATCCTCACTGTTACCTGCAATATATGATCATAACTAGTTTCATTAAAGAACTAGTCGGGAGCTTATTAGGAGGTGAAGCTCATAGACTGACTGAGTTAAAAATTAAGCAGGATCAAATATCACTGTAATTTATTAAAGGTTTTTTCCTTCTTCTAAAGAATTATTCAGCAGATACATTCTTTTAGTGGATTTACACCAGTGCAGTAAATACAACGGATCGATCTGTTCCGAATTATACATTAGGAGAAACAAGTTGATTAGAAATCGAGAAAAAGAAAAGGCAAAAAACAGAAAACAAAAACTAAACCAGGGAAAAAAAAACAAAGAAGGTGCAAACAAATTCAAATGATAATAATCCCCTTTCATAGTTCATATCATACAGTAGATACGATTCTGGGAATCCGATTGATTATTTTTTAGGGCTTGTCCAATATAGATCCCTACATTTTCTATTTCCTAGACATATACCCATCACTCTATAAATCTATGTGTAAAACCCAATTTGAAATTTAAATGATAGGATATAAGAGGTCGTAGTATTTCTATGTTTTTACATAGTTGCCACTAAACTTCATATTTTATTTATAAGTTATTTCAAGCATGTCATTAATTGCCATAATTGTAATTAATATACTCCCTATTAATAGCATATCAATCACCCCATTTCTTTTAGTTGTCATTCCCTCAAACAAAACAAAAAATCTGTAAATTACATATCCAATAATGTACCTATGAAAAATATAATATAAATATATACATACAAAATATAGGTATATTATTTACCAAAAAAAAAAAAAAAAAACAAAGTCAGTTACTTTGTAATTGCGTATATTTTTCATAATTAAAAATAGGTATACAATAATTTATAGAAAATATAGGTACATTATTTAGATAAATAATAGGTACTTTATTCGTAGTAGGTATATTATTCAAATGGTAGGTACATTGGATGACATATAATACCTAAATCCTAATTGTAAGTACATTAAAATTAATGTAGGTGTATTGGATGTCGTATAATGTAGGTATATTGGAATAGATAATTATGTACACTTTTCATACTAGGTAAATTATATTTTTCATAAAACAAACAAGGAATAGGTACATTATTTTTTCAACATAATTAGTATGTACAGTTTTATTCATAAACAATTATAAAGTGGATTATTAGTCATGTATAATTCATAAAAAGAAAATAACATAAACATTTTATTAAACAAACCGATTACCCAAATTTGAATTTATTGTTAAATTTTTTTTTTAAATGTTTAAAAATTAATTCCTACATCCATTACAACCATTTGGAGATCTTTCCAAATTCAACATCTGTCATTATATACAATCCAATTAAAAACTGTTTCCATATCAATTCCTACATTAATATACAAAATGCAATAATGGCTTAGTTGGGGGTATTTTTGGAACATGAAAAGTACAATAAATCAGATTTTATGCTTAATTAAGTAACTTGCTGAGTTGGATCTAGTCATGGGTTTTTACTTATACAAATTGGGTATTATTTATAGGAACAAAAAATGAAGGGTTTTAGGTACGGCAAATTGAATTTGAAGGGTGTAAGCCAAATTTACTATATTTTTTATAAAGTTAATTCTCACTCCACGACATATTCTAAGCACATAGAACATAGCATGTGCCACTCAAATGATTAAGCATTAACTTACAACTTGTTTGCGCCTAAAAACAAATCTAGAATCTATTAAATTCTGATAAGCCAATGATGAATGACAAGAGACCCAGTACCAGCCAAATGATTAATCTTTTTAGTCTGAAACTAAAACAACAACTTTCTTCATCTTGATTATTATAAAACAAAATCACCTAGATTGTTGCTTTTATCAAAATGCATAAAAATAAATAAATAAATTATAAAGGAACTAATTTGTGCATTATTGGAGATGAATTATAAATAAATAAATAAATTATAAAGGAACTAGTTTTGAATTAATAAATAAAGAGCAGACAACTATAGCATACATACATCATTAAAATGTCCAGTTGTGTGCTACTAAAAACAAAAGCAAGAAAAAGCAAACACAGCAAAGCAAGTACGACAAGTTCCAACGGCAACGTCCACGTGGTCCTATCTTAAGCGCCAAGCAGGCAACCTAACTACGTGGTCTTTGTCGCAAAAGGTTGAAATTTTTGAATTCCGAATGGAAAAACGAGTAAATTGACGAGAAAGGACTAAATAGAGAAAGGCGGTAAGTGGCATAAAGGTAAATTAAGCTAGAAATGACGAATCACCTGGATTTGGCTGTGAAACTGAAGCACCATCTGCGAACAAGACTCCGAGATCTGGCAAATCCGATCCGGCAAATCCTCCCGGCGACTGCTACTGCAATCTCCGGTGAATCTCGGAAAGTTCCAGAATTTGTTACCTGCCCTCACTCAATTTCACGCACAAATTCCACATTAGCAACACAAATTGAACTCGCAAGTTTAAGCTTCAATTTTATTTTCTTTCTTTTTTCAGAAAAGAAGAAGATTTAATTAGAAATTGAATTACCGGTTTTAACGGCGGAGAAAACAGCGAGCAAGGTTACGCAGTCGTCTGGGTGAACGACGTGAGTGAGAGCCCAGGCCAATGCCGTTTTTGAGATCACCTTCTCTGCTTTGACCGCCACTATGACTTTATCAGCACCTCCCATTCTGCTGTTGGTGCCGCCTTCCCCAACCATGAATTAATTGGTTCCAGAAGGAAAATTGAATTGAATTGAGGAGACTGAGAGTCTTGAAATTGTGGAAACTGTGAAGTGGAGTTGGGCTCAGTGCTTTCGTTAGGACTTGGGAGGAGGAAGAGGATCATATTGACAAGAAGCTAAGCTGACCATGGTTAACTGACCCCGGTTAGGCCAGGAAAAATTAATAAAGTTATTCTTTTTCAATTAACAATTTGGTACTAAAAATAATTAAATCGTTTTCACATTGATTTCAGATGTGATTGGAATTATTAATTAGTTGTTAATTTTTTCAACACTAAATAGTTACATAAAAAACTTCCCCATTAATCGTAAGAAGCATGTGGATAGATAGCAAACTACAAATCAGAATTAAAACCTTGACCTTAATTGGGACACCGGAGTGACATTGTTGTCGGGTTAAGATCTTGGGGTGAGGACCACCAATTATGGAACCTCATTGTAGAAAATGTTACACAAAGCACATGTGATGGTAGTAATTACATGAATGAGAAATCTCATGGCGTAATTTATGAATACAATCTCTTTCGTTTCACAAAAGAAAAAGAAGAGCAGTGTTATTGTACAATTCTCTAATTCAAGAAAGTCCAATATTTTGTATAAAATTTTTGGCTCTAATTTAAAATAATAGCTACTTGGGCTTGATTCTCCACCTGACCTGAGAGACCAAAGATACGGGGGCAAACAACATTTATTGTAAAAAATGAAATATAACTATGAACTATAAATTAGGATAGCAACGTTGAGAGTAAATACATCTATTAATTAAATAAAAATCCTGGTTTTATCATTTTATCCATAAAGTTGAGAAGGCAAACGAGGTTTGATGAGAACTTGAAGAGGGGTCGCCTTGATGTTTGTCAGTCCAGAGCTCTCAGTCATATCAATCGGTGCACTCGAGGGGTTGGAGATTTCAAACGCGTGCACAAAACTAGCCAACGCAAATTGCACCATTTGAAGGCCAAACGCCAAGCCAGGGCATGCTCTTCTCCCACTTCCAAACGGAATTAACTCAAAGTCCAATCCCTTAACATCAACATCCTTGTGGGTAGTCAGAAACCTCTCCGGCTTGAATGCCAATGGATTGGGCCATATTCTCGGGTCGGTTTGGATCTTCTGAAGGTTCGTGATCAACCGGGTGCCCTTCGAGACATGGTAGCCGCCTATGGTACAGTCCTCAGTGAACTCTCGTGGTCCAGATAATGGTGCTGCTGGGTACAAACGCAGCGTTTCTTTCACTACGGCTTGGAGGTAGACTAGCTTGCTTATATCTGACTCACTCACAACTCTTTGTCTGCCTATTTCAGTGTCCAGTTCATTTTGGGCTCTTTTAAGCACGTGAGGGTTGTTCAATAATAGTGATATTGCCCATGTTAATGTGACCATGGTGGTATCGCTACCTCCTGCAATCATATTCTGCAAAAGTACAATTTATTTGATTAATTATTTATATTAAGCTAAAGTATATAGATTAGGCTAGGCATATGTTTGATTACCAAGCATGTGGCTTTGTTGACTGTGTCAGCATCAAAACCGCCTAGGTCTGCACCATCAAGCACAGAAAGCATGGCGTCTATGAAGTCTGGTTCCCCTTTAGCATCACCTCCTGCCCTCCTTCTCTTGTGCTCTTCAACCCACCCTCCAACGATGGCGTCCAGTTCTTTGGCAATCTTCTTCATCGCCTTCTCATGCCCACCCAAGTCCAACCACCGAAGATAAGGCACCACATCACCCACCACAAACACCCCCACATAATAAAAAAACTCCTTCAATGCACTCTGAACCCTACGTGCTTCTTTCTTCTCATCCTCATCGGCCGCAAACGAATAACGCTTTCCTGCCACCATTCTAAGAATCACGTTCAAAGTCATGTCCCCAAACCACTGCTTCAACTCCACCAAAACTCCGTCGCTATTATTGCTCTCCCTTTTCTCCTCGGTGCTCCAAGTTTTGTACAATTCTTGCAAGAAAGTTGTCACTTCAGAGACTCGAATGTGTCTGAGCAGCTCAAGCCTTCGGTTAGAGAGCAGCTCCAAGGTGGTAATCTTGCGCATCTCTCGCCAGAAGGGTCCAGAGGGTGCAAACGCAAACATGGCGCAGTTATAGCCAATGTGATCCACAACCGCTAGCTTTGGACGCGAGTTTAAGGCCAAGTCATTGGTTGTGAAGCATTCTTTTGCGATCTCACTGCTGCTTATCACCAGAAATGGATAGACGCCGAGGCGGATGGTGAAGAGAGGCCCGTACTGGTCAGCCATGGCTGCCAATTTGATGTGAGGAGGTGTGGATCCTCCTAGCAAGGGAAGGTGGCCAAATATCGGCCATGCACCCTTGGCTTCGGTTGGGGCTAATTTGGCAGGTCTCCATCTGCTTGAGAAGTAATAGGAAACGATGATTATTGTAAATAAAAAAGCAGTGATAGAGTTTACATAAGGGAGAGAATAATCCATTGAAACTAATTAGTAATTGGAAACTTAGAAAGCTAGAGAATGAATGCCCTGTCACACATATTATATTGGCGTGATATCTATGTTGATATGTGATATATATCAATACCACCTCATGAGGATAGAACAGAATATTATTATAATAGATAAAATTCTACGCCAAGGAAGTAATGTATGGTGATGGAGGGTGGAGGCGCAGCCTCACTTGAAAAACAATGTATCTATTTTGTTTGCTATTGCTACGAGACACAGACCATTGCTAAAAAATAATCGACATATTTATTTCCCGAACGTAACTTCTAGTAGTCTATTCCTTTCCAATTGTCCATCTCATTTTGTAGATTTATATCAAAAGCCTGGAAAATCAAGTAAGATAAGATTATACGCATGTATGATGTTTTTACCACATATGGCCAGCCAATTAGAGAATGACATATGGAATTCGATCTACAAACAACCTATTAAATCTAAGCAACTTATTTCGTCCCACAAAATATCATCGGCAGGTTATGAGCATTTGGCACCCTGGCTTGCCAATCATGACTGGAAACCACGCTCCATTGGAGATGCCCACAGTCTCACATTGAAATCTCACTCGAGATGCATATCTCCCAAAATCTATAAAAATGGGCACAAGTCCCCAAAACAAGGTAACTAAGACATTTGGCTACTTAGCCATAAATTTGTCTAGATCACTATTATTGTAGAAGAGCACACAGAGCCGAAGCCGACATCATCACTAAATTGGGCCCAAAAATATCCAACTATTTTTTAGCATCAACATATGACATGTTCCTTATTTTGATAATGTCAAAAGTAGAGGAATTTATAAACTGGAACTATTTAGTTTAATACATTCAGAACATATATGCATATGTGCATTTTATAATATCACAACATTTATTACCACATATAGCTAAATTCTCACTCTCAACTATTTAACTATAAAAATTAGGAGACAAGAATGGTTTGACGAGGACATGAAGAGGGGTCAGTTTCATGGTCGTAAGTCCAATACTTCCATCCATATCAACTGGTGCGTTTTCTTAAGTCATGACATCAAATGAATGAAGAAAACTAGCCAAAGTTTAAAGTGTCATATGAAGGCCAAAACTTATCCCAAGGCATGCTCGTCTACCATTGCCAAACGGCATCAGCTCAAATTGCTGACCTCGAACATCAACATCCTTATGGGTAGTGATAAATCTCTCTGACTTGAACTCCATCAGGTCAGTCCAAACCCGTGGGTCAATTTGGATCTTCCATAGGTTCACTAGTGATAAGTGCATTATTTCATATGTTTTTATACCTCTTATATTTGGTTTTTGTAGGGAAAGTTAATTAAAAAGAGCATTATTACCTTACTCTTTCCACGTGTCATGACGTGAGTGGCTAGTCAGATATGGTACAAACAAACACAGAGGAAGCACATCATAATCAGAGGGTATAAGCCATGCAGGGCTCTGATACTATGCTAATGATTGAGGACGAATTGAGAAGAAGAAGAATCGAGAAATCAGAGAGAGAAAATGAGAATATTATATGAGAGTTATTTTCTGATTAATGAATATTATAGTACCAAGAGACCTTTATACTTTGGGCTTCGCTTAGTAATTAAACTAGCTCTTCCTAACTAATTGAAAGATACACGTGACAATTACAATAGCTAATACAAACTAACACCCATGATTAACACAACAGTCTTGACACCTCAGCAAAACCTTGCTATTAGCCAAACAAATAATTAAATAAAAATCCTTGTTTATCATTTTATCCATAAAGTTGAGAGGGCAAGCGAGGTTTGATGAGAACTTGAAGAGGGGTCGCCTTGACGTTTGTCAGTCCAAAGCTCTCAGTCATATCAATCGGTGCACTCGAGGGGTTGGAGATTTCAAACGCGTGCACAAAACTAGCCAACGCAAATTGCACCATTTGAAGGCCAAACGCCAAGCCAGGGCATGCTCTTCTCCCACTTCCAAACGGAATTAACTCAAAGTGCAATCCCTTAACATCAACATCCTTGTGGGTAGTCAGAAACCTCTCCGGCTTGAATGCCAATGGATTGGGCCATATTCTCGGGTCGGTTTGGATCTTCTGAAGGTTCGTGATCAACCGGGTGCCCTTCGAGACATGGTAGCCGCCTATGATACAGTCCTCAGTGAACTCTCGTGGTCCAGATAATGGTGCTGCTGGGTACAAACGCAGCGTTTCTTTCACTACGGCTTGGAGGTAGACTAGCTTGCTTATATCTGACTCACTCACAACTCTTTGTCTGCCTATTTCAGTGTCCAGTTCATTTTGGGCTCCTTTAAGCACGTGAGGGTTGTTCAATAATAGTGATATTGCCCATGTTAATGTGACCATGGTGGTATCGCTACCTCCTGAAATCATAGTCTGCAAAAGTACAATTTATTTGATTAATTATTTATATTGAGCTAAATTATATAGATCAAGCTATAGGCATATGTTTGATTACCAAGATTGTGGCTTTGTTGACTGTGTCAGCATCAAAACCGCCTAGGTCTGCACCATCAAGCACAGAAAGCATGGCGTCTATGAAGTCTGGTTCCCCTTTAGCATCACCTCTTGCCCTCCTTCTCTTGTGCTCTTCAACCCACTCTCCAACAATGGCGTCCAGTTCTTTCCCAGTCTTCTTCATTGCCTTCTCATGCCCACCCAAGTCCAACCACCGAAGATAAGGCACCGCATCACCCACCACAAATAGCCCCCAATAATGAAAAAACTCCCTCAATGCACTCTGAACCCTCCTTGCTTCTTTCTTCCCATCCTCATCGGCCGCAACCGAATAACGCTTTCCGGCCACCATTCTAAGAATCACGTTCAAAGTCATGTCCCCAAACCACTGCTTCAACTCCACCAAAACTCCGTCGCTATTATTGCTCTCCCTTTTCTCCGTGGTGCTCCAAGTTTTGTACAATTCTTGCAAGAAAGTTGTCACTTCAGAGACTCGAATGCGTCTGAGCAGCTCAATCCTTCGGTTAGAGAGCAGCTCCAAGGTGGTAATCTTGCGCATCTCTCGCCAGAAGGGTCCGGAGGGTGCAATCGCAAACATGTCGCCGTTATAGCCAATGTGATTCCCAACCGCGAGCTTTGGACGCGAGCTTAAGGCCAAATCATTGGTTGTGAAGCATTCTTTTGCTATCTCACTGCTGCTTATCACCAGAGATGGATGGACGCCGAGGCGGATGGTGAAGAGAGGCCCGTACTTGTCGGCCATGGCTGCCAATTTGATGTGAGGAGGTGTGAATCCTCCTAGCAAGGGAGGTGGCCAAATATCGGCCATGCACCCTTGGCTTCGGTTGGGGCTAATTTGGCAGGTCTCCATCTACGTAGAAGTAATAGGAAACGATGATTATTGTAAATAAAAAAGCAGTGATAGAGTTTACATAAGGGAGAGAATAATCCATTGAAACTAATTGGTAATTGGAAACTTAGAAAGCTAGAGAATGAATGCCCTGTCACACATAAATATAGATACCACATCATGAGGAAGTAATGCTAAGGAAGTAATGCATTGATCACGTCAAAAGTAACATTATCATATGAAAAACGATGCATTAAGTTTGTCCGCTAGTATAGCTTGATGTGAAGATTATTCAAACTTCAACGCCACGTGGTAGACAAGTCTAATTATTAAACAATCAACCGAGTTTTTTTTCTTGGGGTATATATCTACTTGGGAAAATATTAACATTTGGAGGTATGCATCTCAATCTCAAACACTAAAAGCTTAATCCACTATGAACATTCGATTAACTTAATATTAATTATATCAAATGGTTGGACCTTAATTTTCAGTAGGTAAAAATTAAGATACGATTTCTTTATCTCTGATTCTGAGTGACCAAAAAAGTAGTACATAGATTATAGATAGCATAGCCTCCTGCTTATTTATTAGTTCCGGTGCCGTTTTGGCCTTTTCTGCTGGCTTAATTGCTGCGGTGAACATATTCTCCATCGGTGCAATGAAATCAACATTCATAATTTCAATACGCATGCATGGTGGATGGTGGGTCAACCTCAAAGTTGGTGTTGAGATTTTGAGGATATTGTGTGAAATTTAAACGAGCGTACTCAATTTAATACAAAAATATTTGTCATGACTTAACACCATAATTTTAATAATTAAATTAAAATTCATCATTTATTAGCATGCAATAACATTCATAAAAGTTTGGGCTTGTCCAATATAGGTCCCTACAATTTCTATTTTCTAGACATATACCCATCATTCTATAAATCTATGCCGTTTTTGAGATCACCTTCTCTGCTTTGACCGCCACTATGACTTTATCAGCACCTCCCATCCTGCTGTTGGTGCCGCCTTCCCCAACCATGAATTAATTGGTTCCAGAAGGAAAATTGAATTGAATTGAGGAGACTGAGAGTCTTGAAATTGTGGAAACTGTGAAGTGGAGTTGGGCTCAGTGCTTTCGTTAGGACTTAGGAGGAGGAAGAGGATCATATTGACAAGAAGCTAAGCTGACCATGGTTAACTGACCCCGGTTAGGCCAGGAAAAATTAATAAAGTTATTCTTTTTCAATTAACAATTTGGTACTAAAAATAATTAAATCGTTTTCACATTGATTTCAGATGTGATTGGAATTATTAATTAGTTGTTAATTTTTTCAACACTAAATAGTTACATAAAAAACTTCCCCATTAATCGTAAGCAGCATGTGGATAGATAGCAAACTACAAATCAGAATTAAAACCTTGACCTTAATTGGGACACCGGAGTGACATTGTTGTCGGGTTAAGATCTTGGGGTGAGGACCACCAATTATGGAACCTCATTGTAGAAAATGTTACACAAAGCACATGTGATGGTAGTAATTACATGAATGAGAAATCTATGGCGTAATTTATGAATACAATCTTTTTCGTTTCACAAAAGAAAAAGAAGAGTAATGTTATTGTACAATTCTCTAATTGAAGAAAGTCCAATATTTTGTATAAATTTTTTGGCTCTAATTTAAAATAATAGCTACTTGGGCTTGATTCTCCCCCTGAGAGACCAACGATACGGGGGCAAACAACATTTATTGTAAAAAATGAAATATAACTATGAACTATAAATTAGGATAGCAACGTTGAGAGTAAATACATCTATTAATTAAATAAAAATCCTGGTTTTATCATTTTATCCATAAAGTTGAGAAGGCAAACGAGGTTTGATGAGAACTTGAAGAGGGGTCGCCTTGATGTTTATCAGTCCAGAGCTCTCAGTCATATCAATCGGTGCACTCGAGGGGTTGGAGATTTCAAACGCATGCACAAAACTAGCCAACGCAAATTGCACCATTTGAAGGCCAAATGCCAAGCCAGGGCATGCTCTTCTCCCACTTCCAAACGGAATTAACTCAAAGTGCAATCCCTTAACATCAACATCCTTGTGGGTGGTCAGAAACCTCTCCGGCTTGAATTCCAATGGATCGGGCCATATTCTCGGGTCGGTTTGGATCTTCCAAAGGTTCGTGATCAACCGGGTGCCCTTCGAGACATGGTAGCCGCCTATGGTGCAGTCCTCGGTGAACTCACGTGGTGCAGATAATGGTGCTGCTGGGTACAAACGCAGCGTTTCTTTCACTATGGCTTGGAGGTAGACTAGCTTGCTTATATCTGACTCACTCACAACTCTTTGTCTGCCTATTTCAGTGTCCAGTTCATTTTGGGCTCTTTTAAGCACGTGAGGGTTGTTCAATAATAGTGATATTGCCCATGTTAATGTGACCATGGTGGTATCGCTACCTCCTGCAATCATATTCTGCAAAAGTACAATTTATTTGATTAATTATTTATATTAAGCTAAAGTATATAGATTAGGCTAGGCATATGTTTGATTACCAAGCTTGTGGCTTTGTTGACTGTGTCAGCATCAAAACCGCCTAGGTCTGCACCATCAAGCACAGAAAGCATGGCGTCAATGAAGTCTGGTTCCCTTTTAGCATCACCTCTTGCCCTCCTTCTCTTGTGCTCTTCAACCCACCCTCCAACCATGGCGTCCAGTTCTTTGGCAATCTTCTTCATCGCCTTCTCATGCCCACCCAAGTCCAACCACCGAAGATAAGGCACCACATCACCCACCACAAACACCCCCACATAATAAAAAAACACCTTCAATGCACTCTGAACCCTACGTGCTTCTTTCTTCTCATCCTCATCGGCCGCAAACGAATAACGCTTTCCTGCCACCATTCTAAGAATCACGTTCAAAGTCATGTCCCCAAACCACTGCTTCAACTCCACCAAAACTCCGTCGCTATTATTGCTCTCCCTTTTCTCCTCGGTGCTCCAAGTTTTGTACAATTCTTGCAAGAAAGTTGTCACTTCAGAGACTCGAATGTGTCTGAGCAGCTCAAGCCTTCGGTTCGAGAGCAGCCCCAAGGTGGTAATCTTGCGCATCTCTCGCCAGAAGGGTCCGGAGGGTGCAAACCCAAACATGGCGTAGTTATAGCCAATGTGATCTACAACCGCGAGCTTTGGACGCGAGCTTAAGGCCAAATCATTGGTTGTGAAGCATTCTTTTGCGATCTCACTACTGCTTATCACCAGAGATGGATAGACGCCGAGGCGGATGGTGAAGAGAGGCCCGTACTTGTCAGCCATGGCTGCCAATTTGATGTGAGGAGGTGTGGATCCTCCTAGCAAGGGAAGGTGGCCAAATATCGGCCATGCACCCTTGGCTTCGGTTGGGGCTAATTTGGCAGGTCTCCATCTGCTTGAGAAGTAATAGGAAACGATGATTATTGTAAATAAAAAAGCAGTGATAGAGTTTACATAAGGGAGAGAATAATCCATCGAAACTAATTGGTAATTGGAAACTTAGAAAGCTAGAGAATGAATGCCCTGTCACACATATCATATTGGCGTGATATCTATGTTGATATATGATATATATCAATACCACCTCATGAAGATAGAACAGAATATTATTATAACAGATAAAATTCTACGCCAAGGAAGTAATGTATGGTGATGGAGGGTGGAGGCGCGGCCTCACTTGAAAAACAATGTATCTATTTTGTTTGCTATTGCTACGAGACACAGACCATTGCTCAAAAATCGACATATTTATTTCCCGAACGTAACTTCTAGTAGTCTATTCCTTTCCAATTGTCCATCTCATTTTGTAGATTTATAATCAAAAGGCTGGAAAATCAAGTAAGATAAGATTATACACATGTATTATGTTTATACCACATATGGCCAGCCAATTAGAGAATGACATAAGGAATTCGATCTACAAACAACCTATTAAATCTAAGCAACTTATTTCGTCCCACAAAATATCATCGGCAGGTTATGAGCATTTGGCACCCTGGCTTGCCAATCATGACTGGAAATCACGCTCCATTGGAGATTTCCCACAAGGACACATGGTGCCTCATCAGGTGATGCCCACAGTCTCACATTGAAATCTTACTCGAGATGCATATCTCCCAAAATCTATCAAAATGGGCACAAGTCCCCAAAACAAGGTAACTAAGACATTTGACTACTTAGCCAAATTTGTCTAGATCACTATTACTACCGAAGAGCACACAGAGCTGAAGGAGACATCATTACTAAATTGGGCCCAAAAATGTCCAACTATCTTTTAGCATCAACATATGACATGTTCCTTATTCTGATCATGTCAAAAGTAGAGGAATTTATAAACTGGAACTATTTAGTTTAATACATTCAGAACATATATGCATATGTGCATTTTATAATATCACAACATTTATTACCACATATAGCTAAATTCTAACTCTCATCAACTATTTAATTATAAAAATTAGGAGACAAGCATGGTTTGACGAGCACATGAAGAGGGGTCAGTTTCATGGTCGTAAGTCCAATACTTCCAGTCATATCAACTGGTGCGTTTTCTTAAGTCGTGACATCAAATGAATGAAGAAAACTAGCCAAAGTTTAAAGTGTCATATGAAGGCCAAAACTTATCCCAAGGCATATGCTCTTTTACCACTGCCAAACGGCATCAGCTCAAATTGCTGACCCCGAACATCAACATCCTTATGGGTAGTGATAAATCTCTATGACTTGAACTCCATCAGGTCAGTCCAAACCCGTGGGTCAGTTTGGATCTTCCATAGGTTCACTAGTGATAAGTGCATTATTTCATATATTTTTATACCTCTTATATTTGGTTTTTGTAGGGAAAGTTAATTAAAAAGAGCATTATTACCTTACTCTTTCCACGTGTCATGACGTGAGTGGCTAGTCAGATATGGTACAAACAAACACAGAGGAAGCACATCATAATCAGAGGGTACAAGCCATGCAGGGCTCTGATACCATGCTAATGATTGAGGACGAATTGAGAAGAAGAAGAATCGAGAAATCAGAGAGAGAAAATGAGGATATTATATGAGAGTTATTTTCTGATTAATGAATATTACAATACCAAGAGACCTTTATACTTTGGGCTTCGCTTAGTAATTAAACTAGCTCTTCCTAACTAATTGACAGATACACGGGACAATTACAATAGCTAATACAAACTAACACCCATGATTAACACAACAGTCTTGACACCTCAGCAAAACCTTGCTATTAGCCAAACAAATAATTAAATAAAAATCCTTGTTTATCATTTTATCCATAAAGTTGAGAGGGCAAGCGAGGTTTGATGAGAACTTGAAGAGGGGTCGCCTTGACGTTTGTCAGTCCAAAGCTCTCAGTCATATCAACCGGTGCACTCGAGGGGTTGGAGATTTCAAACGCATGCACAAAACTAGCCAACGTCAATTGCACCATTTGAAGGCCAAATGCCAAGCCAGGGCATGCTCTTCTCCCACTTCCAAATGGAATTAACTCAAAGTGCAATCCCTTAACATCAACATCCCTGTGGGTGGTCAGAAACCTCTCTGGCTTGAATTCGAATGGATCGGGCCATATTCTAGGGTCGGTTTGGATCTTCCAAAGGTTCGTGATCAACCGGGTGCCCTTTGAGACATGGTAGCCGCCTATGGTGCAGTCCTCGGTGAACTCTCGTGGTCCAGATAATGGTGCTGCTGGGTACAAACGCAGCGTTTCTTTCACTATGGCTTGGATGTAGACCAGCTTGCTTATATCTGACTCACTCACGACTCTCTGTCTGCCTATTTCAGTGTCCAGTTCATTTTGGGCTCTTTTAAGCACGTGAGGGTTGTTCAATAATAGTGATATTGCCCATGTTAATGTGACCATGGTGGTATCGCTACCTCCTGAAATCATAGTCTGCAAAAGTACAATTTATTTGATTAATTATTTATATTAAGCTAAATTATATAGATCAAGCTATAGGAATATGTTTGATTACCAAGATTGTGGCTTTGTTGACTGTGTCAGCATCAAAACCGCCTAGGTCTGCACCATCAAGCACAGAAAGGATGGCGTCTATGAAGTCTGGTTCCCCTTTAGCATCACTCTTGCCCTCCTTTGCTTGTGCTCTTCAACCCACTCTCCAACAATGGCGTCCAGTTCTTTCCCAGTCTTCTTCATTGCCTTCTCATGCCCACCCAAGTCCAACCACCGAAGATAAGGCACCGCATCACCCACCACAAATAGCCCCCAATAATGAAAAAACTCCCTCAATGCACTCTGAACCCTCCTTGCTTCTTTCTTCTCATCCTCATCGGCCGCAACCGAATAACGCTTTCCGGCCACCATTCTAAGAATCACGTTCAAAGTCATGTCCCCAAACCACTGCTTCAACTCCACCAAAACTCCATCGCTATTATTGGTCTCCCTTTTCTCCGCGGTGCTCCAAGTTTTGTACAATTCTTGCAAGAAAGTTGTCACTTCAGAGACTCGAATGCGTCTGAGCAGCTCAAGCCTTCGGTTAGAGAGCAGCTCCAAGGTGGTAATCTTGCGCATCTCTCGCCAGAAGGGTCCGGAGGGTGCAATCGCAAACATGGCGCCGTTATAGCCAATGTGATTCCCAACCGCGAGCTTTGGACGCGAGCTTAAGGCCAAATCATTGGTTGTGAAGCATTCTTTTGCTATCTCACTGCTGCTTATCACCAGAGATGGATGGACGCCGAGGCGGATGGTGAAGAGAGGCCCGTACTTGTCAGCCATGGCTGCCAATTTGATGTGAGGAGGTGTGGATCCTCCTAGCAAGGGAAGGTGGGCAAATATCGGCCATGCACCCTTGGCTTCGGTTGGGGCTAATTTGGCAGGTCTCCATCTGCGTGAGAAGTAATAGGAAACGATGATTATTGTAAATAAAAAAGCAGTGATGGAGTTTACATAAGGGAGAGAATAATCCATTGAAACTAATTTGTAATTGGAAACTTAGAAAGCTAGAGAATGAATGCCCTGTCACACATAAATATAGATACCACCTCATGAGGATATAACATAATATTATTTTTGTAGATAAAATTCTACGCTAAGGAAGTAATGCATTGATCACGTCAAAAGTAACATTATCATATGAAAAACGATGCATTTAGTTTGTCCGCTAGTATAGCATGATGTGAAGATTATTCAAACTTCAACGCCACGTGGTAGACAAGTCTAATTATTGAACAATCAACCGAGTTTTTTTCTTGGGGTATATTTCTACTCGGGAAAATATTAACATTTGGAGGTATGCATCTCAATCTCAAACACTAAAAGCTTAATCCACTATGAACATTCGATTAACTTAATATTATATATCAAATGGTTGGACCTTAATTTTCAGCAAGTAAAAGTTCTTAACGATTTCTTTATCTCTGATTCTGAGTGACCAAAAAAGTAGTACATAGATTATAGATAGCATAGCCTCCTGCTCACATTATTTATTAGTTCCGGTGCCGTTTTGGCCTTTTCTGCTGGCTTAATTGCTGCGGTGAACATATTCTCCATCGGTGCAATGAAATCAACATTCATAATTTCAATACGCATGCATGGTGGATGGTGAGTCAACCTCGGAGTTGGTGTCGAGATTTTGAGGATCTTGTGTGAAATTTTAACGAGAGTACTCAATTTAATACGAAAATATTTATATAAAAAATTTGCCATGACTTAACACCATAAAACAATTTTTTTAATAATTAAATTAAAATTCATCATCTATTAGCATACAATAACATTCATAAAAGTTTTAATGTTTCAATTTGAGAAAATGGAAGAGGAAGAAGACATGAACTTTTTTTGTTTCGTTTTGAGTGGGTGAAAACATACAGTCCAGATTCTTTTGTTTGATTGAAGAAAGCTTGTACATATTGCTTTCCTCTTCTTTGACATGTTTCCTTTTTCTTTTTCTTTTTTCAGTTGTTAACAATAAAAAAAGAAGAAGTAGAAATGTAAAAGTACAACTATTGCATAACACAACATGGACTTGAATCCAATTTGCCTACTAAAATCAAGGGTATGAATTTCAACTCAACCAATTAAATACACACTTCGTTATACTTTTCTGCACACTCAAGTATATATATAATACTTATAATATTAATATACATAATATACACGTAATTTTTTTTTAGGGTTCTTAAAAATTAGGGGCCTTATGCGATGGCACCACTTGCACACCTTCAAGCCGCCCCTGCCTCACATGAAAAACTATGTATTTGATTTGTTTGCTGCGGTTGAAAATTCAATTCTTATCCCAGCTTAACATCTGTCCATGTCATTTTGCCGATTTATATCTCCAATGGGCGGGGGTTGCCTTGTTATATTGGTTTGTATCCAGAAGCCTCACACATATGAAATGATTAATCATCTTTTGTTCCGATTTCAAACCCAAAGTAAGTTGCATGACTTGAAAAGCGAGAGAGATTCCTGGTCATATCATTGTATTTGTTATACTTGGAAGGATCCTAATGTCATTAATTTGGACTCACCTGCTTCATTTCCATTTTGCAACTTAATTTTATTGGTTAAACTTATCGATCGGCAGCAAAAAAATGATTTTCACTGGTTTAAGGGGCGATGTCTGCTTCCCAACTTTACCTGCTTCATTTCCATACGCATGCATGATGATGGTAAATTGCTAATGGAGAGTGGTGGGCAGCCTCACATGAAAAACTACGTATCTAATTTGTTTGCTACTGCTACGAGACACAGACCGTTCCTCAAAAATCGACAAATTTATTTCCCGTACGGAACTTCTAGTAGACTATTCCTTTCCAAGAATAGCATTTGTCCATCTCATTTTGTAGATTTATATCAAAAGGTTGGACCATCAAGTAAGACAAGATTATACACATTTATGATGTTTATACTCAGAGTGGCATTTTGGACCGAAAAACAAAAAAATCGCAAAAACCAACCGACAATTTACCGTAATAAAATCGTGATTGCGATAAACCGAACTGCATTTGCGGTATTAAGAACCGAACCACATTTGCTGTTGTGGTTACGGTATTTGATTTTCAAATACCGCGGTTACCGCAAAGGCGGCTATACTTTATAGGGTTATTTGCATTTTATGGTAAGTAATTAATTTATTTATACTACAAGGAAATGGAACACATGACAACTTGTAAGTAATTAATTTATTTATTCTAATGTTATTTATGCTTCTTCTTATAATAAAATGTATTAAACTATGTTGTTTTATTTGTAGATAGCATTGGTGCTCAAACAACACAACGGGGTTCTTCAAATCCACTGACCACCAACACTTGAGTTTATAACTTTAGTTTGTAACATTGGTGCATTGTATTTTCCTTTTAGTTTGTAACTTTAATTAACTTTGAATTGGATTTTTCTTTTTGGTTGTAACTTTAATTCATTTTGCTTTGCATTTTGCTTTTGGTTTGTAACTTTAAAGGGTTTGGAATTGGAATGCTTGAGAAGTTTAACATTAATTGGAATGCTCGGAATTGTAACTTTAATTTTCTTTAGGTTGTAAATTTATAATATGCTTGAGGAGATTGTGAATTTATAATATGCTTGAGAAGTCGAGGTTGTGTATTTATTTCTTTAGGTCGTGAATTTATATTTTTGTGAATGTTTGAGAACTTGCGGTTTTAAACCGCTAATTAGCGGTAACTGACCGCTTTTTGCGGTTTACCGCAAATTGGGTCGGTTCGCGGTTTGAAAAATCACCATGTTGATAAGTACATTATTTTATATATTTTTATATCTTTTATATTTGATTTTTATAGGAAAAGTTAATTAAAAATAGTATTATTACCTTACTTTCCTTATTTTCAACTATTATGCATTCTTGGAAGGATTTCGACTAAAAATCGACTTTTCGAATGAATTTTAGCACAAGGCCAATTGGAGAAGAAAGTTAAGATATTGAAGATCATTATGTCAAATTTTCATAATTTTCTACCAAGCCAAATGCTCCAGACTTGCAAGCAAAGACAGCTTAAGTTGAAATCCTGTCAAAACTGCACTGCTATGGAAGATTGAAGATTTGAATCTGTGCAAGTTGGCTGAAGTGTTTCCAAGTCAAAGAAGGATTCTTTCCTAGTTTGTTTCCTCAACTGTTTAGGATTTTGTTTTGCTTTAGGAGAGTTTTTCCGGCCTTTTTAGAGTAGGGTTTAGTTGTTTTAAACTATGTAAGGTCACTCTAATCTTTTCTGCCATAGACTTTTCACCATATTTCACTACACCCACAAATATATCAAAGAGAGAGCCAAGAGTTGCTGCCGCGATGCTTTTGGAGCTTACTAATGTGTTGCTGTGGAGAATCCAGAGATCAAATTCATCTGCCAAATCGATTTTATGACAACAGTTCTCTTGTTTATCTTTTCTTTTGTCATGAACTAATTTCTCTTCCTATGGCTATGATGTAGCCTAACCATGAATACTTAATTTTTATAGTTATATTAATTTCTTATTACTATTTCATGTTAAGTATTTGTTACTGTTCTTAATTCCTTAAATATCTAGCTAATATTTAATTGATGATCCAAACGAAGACCGAGATGAGATGTTTGGTGTTTGCTTCTTGTAACAAATATCATTTCTTGAATGAGTGCCGAGAGGGACTAACATGACTCATGCAGTTTTCTTATAGGTTCTCATAGAACTTAATGGGTTCTCGATTTTCTAAATTCGTTGCTCAAGAAAGAATAGGTTGTTAATTAAGAATACTTTTGCTTGAGCCCGAGAGGGGATATCGAATTACTTATGAGAAACCAACTGTCAACATGAGTAGTAATTAAGATTAATTGGCAATAAGAATTAAGTGGAATTGGTTATGGTGAAATCGGATGCTCTAGTGTCTCATCAAATTTGATATTCCATCGTTAATTAAATTGTTATTTTTCATAACTGTTTTAGTTTAATTAAATCAATCAATCTTCCTAATTAACTATTCAAATAAACTTTTGCATTAATCGTAATTGATACTTAAAGAGAAATTACATTCGTGGGAACGACACTTCACTTATTTCTATATTACTTTTGCGGATTGTATGCTTGCAATAATTTCACAACAAGTTTTTAGCATCGTTTCCGGGGACTATTTTATTTTATATTAATATCAATATATTTTAGTTCGGAGTTTAATTTGATTTTTTATTTTTTATTTTCAAGTACATTGGATTTTTCCGACACCACCATCTATGGCGGATGAAGCTAAAAGAGCAGTGAGGGAATTTGCCATCCCAATGGCAACTCCCTCAGTGATCCGATGTCCTGCTATTGCGGCCAACAATTTTGAGATTAAACCCTCCATGATCACCATGCTACAAAATTCATCCATATTTTGTCGTATGCCGAATGAAGATCCAAATATACATCTTGCGATATTTTTGGAGATTTGTAATGCGTCCAAGTTCAATAGGGTAACTGATGATGCAGTTCGTTTAAGGCTATTCCCTTTCTCCTTAAAGGATAAAGCCAAACTTTGGTTACTGTTAGAACCACAAGATTCCATCTGTACTTGGGATGATTCATCCAAGAAATTCCTTGCTAAATTTTTTCCCTTCGGCCAAAACTGCAAAAATTCCGACAAGATATTATGTCGTTCATTTAGTATGATAAGTAGCCTCTTTATGAAGCATGGGAACGATTCAAAGATTTATTGTGTATCCTCACCATGAGCTACCAACCTGGATTCAAGTTCAGACTTTTTACAATGGGTTGAGTCAAACAAGCAGGACATTAGTTGATGCAGCAGCTGAAGGTGCTTTAATGGCAAAAACAGCTATCGAAGCATTCGAACTATTAGAGACCCTGGCTTCCAACAGTTACCAATGGCGGAGTGAAAGAGTGCATCTGAAGCCAGCTGAGGTTTTGGAAATCGATGCTATGGCTTTGTTAACAACACAAATTTCTAACCTTACAAAAAAAGTTGAATCTTTGAGTGTTAATGCTGTGAACTCTAATAAGAATTTTGGTTGCAATTTGTGTAGGCCTTCATCCAAGTTCTGAGTGCACTACAGGGAACCCGTTCGAGTCCTCTGAGCAAGTAAATCAAGTTGCAGAATTTAATCGACAAAGGAATGATCCTTATTCCAACACATACAACCCCAGTTGGCGAACCATCCAAATTTTTCATGGAGCAATAATCAAAATGTGCAAATACCAGCACCTGGCTTTTCGCATCAAGAGAAGAAAATAAATTTGGTAGATGTGTTTACTCAGTTGACTAGGTCTACCACCCAATTTATGACTGAAATAAAAACCCAATTTCAGAATTAGCGTGCTTCTATTCGGAATTTAGAGGTGCAAGTAGGCCAACTAGATAATGTATTGAGTGGAAGAAATCAAGGAGTACTGTCAAGTCAACCCGAAATTAATCTGAAAAATCATGAACAAGTAATGGCAATCCCACTTCAGGAAAACAAGTGAATACAGTGGTCGACTTGGAAAAAGAAAATATAGAAAAAGAGGAAGAAGCTGAGAAGTCCCCAAAAGAAGAAAAATTATGCTGCTATGCCGACTCCTTCTCCTCTATTGAAGCCATATATTCCATCGATCCCATTTCCACAGAGACTGAAGAAAAATAAAATATGGGCAATCTTCTAATTTCTTGGAGACATTCAAAAAGGTACAAATCAACATTCCATTCGCTGTAGCTTTGGAACAAATGCCAAGTTATGCAAAATTCGTGAAAGACATCCTCTCCAAGAAAAGGAAATTTGGTGATCATGAGAAAATCCAATTGACTAAGGAATGCCATCCTGCAACGGAAGCTTCCACCAAAGAAAAAAGATAGAAGAAGTTTCAAAATTTTGTGTACTATTGGAAATAATTTCTTTGAAAAAGCTTTATGTGATTTGGGTTCTAGCATTAATTTACTACCTTTATCTGTTGCTAAAAAGATTAGTATTGGTGAAATTAAACCTACTATTGTTTCTTTATAGATGGTAGACAAATCAATCACATATCCTGATGGAATTATTGAAGATGTTCTAGTAAAGGTCGATACACTCATATTTCTGGTTGATTTTCTGGTTTTGGATATGGAAGAAGATACTGAGACACATCTAATTTTGGACAGTCCATTCCTGATTACTGGACGAAAACTCTTATTGACGTGGAAAGAAGGGTTACTAACTGTGAAAGTTGGGAATGAAAAAGTGACATTCAAAGTTTTTGAACCAATAACATTTCATGGAAAAGCGAAGGAAAATGAGACTTTGAGCCATCCATTGGTACATGCCTCCACCTCCAAAGCTAAAAAAACCAAGGGTTGCTAAATATACCTTATACTTGGATGAACCAAAACCATACGACCCAAGAAGAATGAGTTAGAAGAACTTTAGAATAAATCATATGAGAGTGCGAGAATTTACGACGACCATATACAAAGAAGTGGCATGACAAGCATATCAAGAATGATCATGACGATACAACCTTCAAAGTCAAAAGCCATCGATTGAAACCACATGTGGCAGCCACATTTCTTAGGATGAGACCAACGTCCTCCTCAATAATCCCAAATAACATATTTGAAAGTCAGGCTATTGACTATGAACTAAGTGTTTGGTGGGAGGCAACCCAACTAGGTACCTTCGTTCCTTATCTTTTTAATTTTCAGTTGTGTGTTCCCCGCATTCATTGCTTTTACTATTTTTTGTCCTTCCTCATATATATATTTTTAAACATTGAGGACAATATTTGGTTTAGGTTTGAGGTGGGTAACATTTGTTTCATTTTAATTTTTTTTTTTCGTTTTATTGAAACCACATGTGGCAGCCGCATTTCTTAGGATGAGACCAACGTCCTCCTCAATAATCCCAAATAACATATTTGAAAGTCAGGCTATTGACTATGAACTAAGTGTTTGTTGGGAGGCAACCCAACTAGGTACCTTCGTTCCTTATCTTTTTGATTTTCAGTTGTGTGTTCCCCGCGTTCGTTGCTTTTACTATTTTTTGTCCTTCCTCATATATTTTTTTTTTAAACATTGAGGACAATATTTGGTTTAGGTTTGAGGTGGGTAACATTCGTTTTATTTTAATTTTTTTTTCGTTTTTAATCTTTTTCGAGTCGTGCAAAACATTAGTGTTTATGTTTCATTGAAAATGTTTTCATTTGTAATGTATTTAAAGATTTGGCTCATGTTGCATTCTTCAGTTTTTCGTGCGGAATCCAGCCATATAAGGCTCATTTTCTGACTTTTTGTTTGGAAGTTACACCTGTTTTTCTGAACAAGGGTTTGGAACTAGAATTTTTCTACAATTCTATACTGTTTTTCTGTCTTTAACGTCAGTTTTCATGAAGTTATAATATGTTTTTTTTAGTATTTTGTCTAAAGAAAAGTTGTGTTTTTGTTTGTCTATTTTCTTGGCATATAAGGCTTGTCAAAATCCGTGCAGTACTTTAAGAGATAATTGTTGAAAACTGATCTGAGGTCGAAATTGAAAAGAAGCAGTTTTTCCGAAATGTGAATTCTAGTTAAAGCTATTACTTTTTCTTGCTAATAGAGATGTATATGCCACGTTTTGATCATGAATGCTTTACTAACGTGTTGTGATCAGTGCATAATTACATATCTTTTTATACCCTTCTAACTTATGATTTAGTTATGTTTTTGAGTTAAACTTGTGCTTTTAATAAAGTTTGTGTATGTTTCAGTGTAATAAGGATGAGACTCATTACATGCATTTTGAAGACAAGTTAGCAAAACAGTGTCTGCAGATCAGTCACATTCACGGATTAACCTGTACTTGCTCAAGAAGAACCAGATAATGAGCCATACATCATTGGAAAGATACGGAAGTCTAATTTCCGTAGCATTTTACGGTTCATGATTTGGAGTCTTCTAGAGGAAGTTATCCATGATTTAGCAGCTCAAGGTCAAAATTCGGCAACATCTGCGTTACTGGGCCAAAAATGACATTTGAAGGTTTTTCCTATTTTTCCTTGAGTTGGGCTGCATATGCTTGGAAAGATAAGACAAAGGGCTTGAAGATCCATATTTTTCCAGGATTTTTTGGAGTGAACAACAAGCCCAAAATCGGCCCACAAGCTGATTGTAATGCAATGTCATGCATGACTATCTAGTGGGATTTGTTGGTGAAGTGCACTAGCCAAAAGAATGAGTTTCTAATTACAATGGGATTTGTTGGTGAAGTGCACTAGCCAAAAGAATGAGTTTCTAATTACAAGTGCTATTGACATAAACCATATTCAATTCAAATATTCCCCTTCCATTCTCCCTATAAATAGCACTCCAATTCTAAACACAAATCATTCAACAATCCATCAATTCACTTCATCCATTACTCATACACATTCATATATATATATATATATATATATAGAGAGAGAGAGAGAGCTAGTTGCAAAAGGAGCAAAGCTTAGAGCTGTCTTGGGAATTCCTTGCTGCCATCATCTAGTTCTTTTCTTCTCTTTATCCTATCCTATGTATTTCTTATTCTATATTGCTTTTCAATTATTAAATATGTGTAACTAAATTTCTTCTTAGTTAGAGGTGAATTTGAAGCAATGGACATATGTTTTATATGAATTGATCACTCCCAGTTATGGTTTCGTAAAGTATGAATGTGATTTACTTTTCTGTTTTATTCAGGACTTATTCTTGCATGTTTATTAAGGATGCATACTTAGTTTGCATGCAGGGATTTGATGCTAGGATATAAGGGAATTTCACCTAATCGTTATGAACTTATATTCACAAGTAGTAAAAATCACTAGTCATGATTGTGTTAAGTAAATTCCTGGCAGGAGTATCATGCTTTTCATAGTTACAAATGCTTTGTCAAAGCTTATGATTTTCATAGAACTTAATGATCTTTGATATGTATCTCTATCATGCTGTTCATATAGGGAACTTGATAAGAATAATTTGATTGAGTCGCTGAGTCCAATTCAATGAACTTAGGAAAATCTGAGAGTTAATTAGTGCAGTTCACAATTAATTTGGGGCTTTGACATTCGTACTTTATAGAAAGAGTAACTGGAGATCGATTTGTATGCATATGTTCCATGTGTGGAGAAGAATCCTCTAGCTATCCCTTAATCCATATTTCATTCACAACTTAGTTATTTGCTGTTGTTAATTTTACTTTGGTCTAAATCATCCAACTCCCCCCAATCATTGTTCCCTCAACTTAATTTCCAGTTTAATGAGTTTAATTTGTGTTGATTAGCATCCCTCCTAATCCCCGGAATAGAACGATCCCTACTTACTCGTACTACGATTGCATATAGGGTTTAATTTGTGCGTTAGTTATTTCTCACGCCATGTTGCCATGAATGGTTATTGCATTATAATCTTTGCATTTCACAATACCATACTCGTAATGTTTTGGTGGACAAAGTTGCTATGCTCAAATGACTATATGGAATATTAGTGGAGACTACCCTTGTGAGATATTGAGCCAAAAGCCATTCTTTGAGAGGGGTTTTATTGTTTCTACTCTTAAACACTCTTCGATTTTATTCTTAATTAGATTGCTCTCATTAGGTTTGTATTGGATACTAAAGAATTTTCTTATTTTTGTAGGTACGTCGCTTCCAAGTTGGATGGACCATTAGAGATATGATGTTAGGCTATGCATGTTTTCACCCACTAAAAGACCTTTCTCCCTACCCTTTTGTGTGCATCATTAACCCCCTTTTAACCAAACACTTAAACTTTCTTTCATTACCCTTATTATCTTTAACCTATATAACCTGTTTCTAAGCCATACCTTATAGCTTAGGATGTGCCAAAGTGATGAAAATAAGAAAGTTCAGTTCTACACCAAAGAATTGGCGTGTACCAAGATGTTTGTGTAAAATTGCAAAAAGAAAAAAAAAATACTGAAGAAAAGAAAAGAAAAGTATTTTGCAATTCAAAAGAATAAAAGGTCGTCAAATCGAATTACTCCAAACAGAATAGGAAAGATGCACAATTCTTGGACACTAAGTATTACAAAATGTTCAAAAGAAGCGGACCGTGTATGTGATCATGAATAATGCTTTGGTATGTCCTAATTTTTTGTTATTCATTTCCTTTCTTTCTTAACTTGAGCCTAGCATTTCATTACAATCTAAGTAGAAGACCTAACTGATCTTTTGGAAAATCTTGCTTAAAGATGAGGTATGTACTCTAGTTCTTAGTATTTGATTCTTTTCATGAAACATTATTTTTAGAAATTGCCATTCTTCAAGCTAAGCATATGTGTTAAAATTTTGATTTCCATTACATAACTTCATACACATATGTGACATTTGAGTGTAAGCCTAGGATTTGGAGAGAAAAAGTATAGAGTGATATCTAGTGAGGATTAGAGTCAAGGCGAAATAATTCCATGGCATTCGGGTGTGGTTGTATTTAAGCTTTGATGTTATGACTTTTGGTATTACACGTTACACCAAAATGCAATGTATTCAAAGTGGCATAGCTTTAGTGATGCAAATGTGATTGGCATGCATTGGTTTTTATTAGCTTGTTTAAAGTGGTGCCTTTAACAACTTGGTTTTGTAGTAAAAAGTTTGTGGGTATAGTGACTGGTAAACCCTCAGGAGACACAACTCCTCCTACTAGGGACACCTAGAGGTTTAACGGCTTGTGGCACATGCTAAGTCTCATCGAGTTTACCTGCGAAAGTGGTTTAGTTAGTTTCTGTTTTGGTTTTTTTTTTCTTTCTAATTTTGCTCGAGGACTAGCAGATAAGTTTGAGGTAGTTTGATAAGTGCATTATTTCCTATATTTTTAAACCTCTTATATTTGGTTTTTGTAGGGAAAATTAATTAAAAAGAGCATTATTACCTTACTTTCCTTATTTTCAGCTATTCTGCTCTCTTGGAAGGATTTCGCCTGAAAATCGACTTTTTGAATGAATTTTAGAGTAAGGCCAATTGGAGATGAAAGCTAAGACATTGAAGATCATTGTTTCAAAGTTTCATAATTTTCTACCAAACCAACTGCTCCATACTTGCAAGTCAAGACAGCCTAAGTTGAAATCCCGTCAGAACTGCACTGCTATGGAAGACTGAAGATTTGAAGACCTTTCCAGTTTTTCCTAGTGGCATGTGATATATGTTTGAAAAATTGTGCTTTTTCCGACTAAAAAATGTGGACCATCAGAAGTATGTCACCATGATGCATTTTATTTCCGACAGTGATAGTACCCTAAAAAAAAGTCTCAAAGTATGTCGGAAGTACACTTTTTTTGTCTTCTTTTTTTTGCGGGAAGCCTTGGTGCTCATTGTATTACGAACAAAAGTCATTGTTGTCGGAAATGCCATGGTTATTTCTAAGGGGTTGATTATGCCCTCGGAAATAGTCAGTTATTTCCGATGGGAACTATTTCTTCTCGGTAATAATCAACTAGTTTCGAGGGCACATTTTGGTATTATCAAAATTGCTTGTATATTTCTGACGAGCTACTTTTTGTCGGAAGTAGTTGTACGTCTATTTCCGACAAAAGGTTATGGTCGGAAATAGGTTTTTTTTTCCTTTTCGAAAAGCAAATAAAAAATATCACCAAGGTATGAATGTTGTCTCCGAACATGTTGTATTAATACAATAATAAAATATCATTAAAAAATAAATATTTAAATATTATTGCCACAAATGAGTAATTGTCACATATATTACATGAGTAATTGAATCACTAAACAAGTCGAAAACATTTTGTGTTAACTACTATTACATAACCATCAATTACTTAATAAACTCATCAATTACTTAGTTAAAATGATATAACTAAGTAATTGATGCCATGAAATTTTAAATTGTTATGTTCTTATCCAATGAAATCACCTTAGCTCATATTTCAAATATTTATTTGTTGAAACAAGCAAATATTTGAAGCGAGGGGCCAAACTCAGCAAACCGAAGTATAAATGGCAAGTTTTCGCTTCACTACGACTGGGTTATAGTGTGAGAAGTGATTGGCAAAAGACATGTATATAATGCTGACATGGCATGCTGAATTATTTAGTTAGTTAGAATTTCACGTGGGTTCACGTGTTTGTTAAGTCGTAGCTGAGAAGCTAAGTGCTTATGTCATATAAATATTAGATACTGTTCATTGTAAAGTAGATCTAAAAAGAGAGAATTAATAAAAGAAATTGCAAGCTTCTTCTCAAAGTTTCTTCCTACGTCTTCATTGAACTTTGCTATCAAGAAGTGAGGGCTCATTTTGTAATTAGAATAGCCAATATGCTGACTCATTTTGCTTTGAGCAATAATCTTACCCGTTTCTGGTTTGGGGAGACCCCTGCTTTGATTCAGAATCTCTTGTTTGAGGAGTGTAATCCCCTACTTTGACTAATGATTGTCGTTCTTCTTTTTTTTTTTAAAAAAAGTGGAACAAGTGAGGGAAGGGTGAGGATGCACTTATAGATTTCTGGGTCTGGGTTTTGTTTTTCTTCTTTATTTTGTGCGACTTTTGTCAAAATTAAGCCCACACTAATTTTTCTGTCATTATTGTCTTGTGGATGTTCTGATTTTGCATACTATCCCTTCACATATAAGAAGGCAGAAGTAAGGTATACCTCTATTTGTCACTCTGTTTACTTGTATTTAACTTTAGGCAGTGGCTTACAGTGATGTGGTGCTCCTTACTGGATTTTTTTGTTCAATCTAATTGCTACTCACAACAGCTACATTGTGTTAGTATTAGTTCTGCATGGGAAATCAAGCAGAATATGGTTGACGTGGCTGCTGATCGTGGGTGCTACATTGATTAGAGTGTAATATGAATATTCACCTATGATTAAGAGACCAACAATACAGGGACAAACAACATTATATTGAAGAATATATATATATATATATAACTACGAACTGTAATTTAGGATAGCAACGTTGAGAGTAAATACATCCATTAATTAAATAAAAATCCTTGTTTTATCATTTTATCCATAAAGTTGAGAGGGCAAACGAGGTTTGATGAGAACTTGAAGAGGGCTCGCCTTGATGTTTGTCAGTCCAAAGCTCTCAGTCATATCAATCGGTGCACTCGAGGGGTTGGAGATTTCAAACGCATGCACAAAACTAGCCAACGTAAATTGCACTATTTGAACGGCAAATGCCAAGCCAGGGCATGCTCTTCTCCCACTTCCAAATGGAATTAACTCAAAGTGCAATCCCTTAACATCAACATCCCTGTGGGTGGTCAGAAACCTCTCCGGCTTGAATTCGAATGGATCGGGCCATATTCTAGGGTCGGTTTGGATCTTCCAAAGGTTCGTGATCAACCGGGTGCCCTTTGAGACATGGTAGCCGCCTACGGTGCAGTCCTGGGTGAACTCTCGTGGCCCAGATAATGGTGCTGCTGGGTACAAACGCAGCGTTTCTTTCACTATGGCTTGGATGTAGACCAGCTTGCTTATATCTGACTCACTCACAACTCTCTGTCTGCCTATTTCAGTGTCCAGTTCGTTTTGGGCTCTTTTAAGCACGTGAGGGTTGTTCAATAATAGTGATATTGCCCATGTTAATGTGACCATGGTCGTATCGCTAGCTCCTGCAATCATATTCTGCAAAAGTACAATTTATTTGATTAATTATTTATATAAAGCTAAATTATATAGATTAAACTAGGCATATGTTTGATTACCAAGCTTGTGGCTTTGTTGACTGTGTCAGCATCAAAACCGCCAAGGTCTGCACCATCGAGCACAGAAAGCATGGCGTCTATGAAGTCTGGTTCCCCTTTAGCATCACCTCTTGCCCTCCTTCTCTTGTGCTCTTCAACCCACCCTCCAACAATGGCGTCCAGTTCTTTGGCAATCTTCTTCATCGCCTTCTCATGCCCACCCAAGTCCAACCACCGAAGATAAGGCACCGCATCACCCAACACAAACAGCCCCACATAATAAAAAAACTCCTTCAATGCACTCTGAACCCTACGTGCTTCTGTCTTCTCATCCTCATCGGCCGCAACCGAATAACGCTTTCCGGCCACCATTCTAAGAATCACGTTCAAGGTCATGTCCCCAAACCACTGCTTCAACTCCACCAAAACTCCGTCGCTATTATTGCTCTCCCTCTTCTCCGCGGTGCTCCAAGTTTTGTACAATTCTTGCAAGAAAGTTGTCACTTCAGAGACTCGAATGTGTCTGAGCAGCTCAAGCCTTCGGTTCGAGAGCAGCTCCAAGGTGGTAATCTTGCGCATCTCTCGCCAGAAGGGTCCGGAGGGTGCAAACCCAAACATGGCGTAGTTATAGCCAATGTGATCCACAACCGCGAGCTTTGGACGCGAGCTTAAGGCCAAATCATTGGTTGTGAAGCATTCTTTTGCGATCTCACTGCTGCTTATCACCAGAGATGGATAGACGCCGAGGCGGATGGTGAAGAGAGGCCCGTACTTGTCAGCCATGGCTGCCAATTTGATGTGAGGAGGTGTGGATCCTCCTAGCAAGGGAAGGTGGCCAAATATCGGCCATGCACCCTTGGCTTCGGTTGGGGCTAATTTGGCAGGTCTCCATCTGCGTGAGAAGTAATAGGAAACGATGATTATTGTAAATAAAAAAGCAGTGATGGAGTTTACATAAGGGAGAGAATAATCCATTGAAACTAATTGGTAATTGGAAACTTAGAAAGCCAGAGAATGAAAGCCCTGTCACACATATTATATAGGCGTGATATCTATGCTCATATATATCGATACCACCTCATGAGGATATAACATAATATTATTTTTATAGATAAAATTCTACGCTAAGAAAGTAATGCATAAAATAACATTATCATATTACTATTTTTGACTCTGAACTAGTGCTAAGCAGGACAAAGATGAGAGAGTTAGTCAAATTATATAATGAAGGGTGACGTATGCATTTCAGGCGGCTCAAGGTAATTCTGCAAAGTGAGCTCAGATCCACAGAGTTAGTCAAATTTGCCATATCTGAAAAACGAAGCGTTTAGTTTGTCCGCTAGTATAGCATGCTGTGAAGATTATTCAAACTAACGCCACGTGGTAGAAAAGTCTAATTATTGAACAATCAACCGAGTTTCTTTATTGGGGTAATGGGGAAAATATTTTTTGGGATAAGAAAAGGTTTTGTGGATGTTAGTTTCCACATTTGTAGGTATGCGTCTCAATCTCAAAGACTAAAAGCTTAATTCACTATGAACATTCGATTAACTTAATATTAATTATATCAAATGGTTGGACCTTAATCTTCAATAGGTAATAATTAAGATAGGATTTCCTTCTCTCTAATTCTGAGTGATAAAAAAAGTATCAAATGGGCGGCGGTTGCCTAGTTATTGGTTTGTATCTAGAAACCTAACACATATCAACTGGTTAATCATCTTTTGTTCCGATTTCAAACCCAAAGTAAGTTGCATGACTTGAAGAGCGAGAGAGATTCCTGGTCATATCATTGTATTTGTTATACTTGGAAGGACCCTAATGTCATTAATTTGGACTCACGAATTTTGATAAACAAGGAGAGATTTTCCATTTTGCCACTTAATTTTATTGGTTCAACTTATCGGCAGCAAAAAAATGATTTTCACTGGTTAAAGGGGCGATGTCTGCTTCCCAACTTTGCCTGCTTCATTTCCGTACGCATGCATGGTGATGGTAAATTGGTAATGGAGGCTGGTGGGCAGCCTCACATGAAAAACTATGTATCTAATTTCTTTGCTACTGCTACGAGACACAGACCATGGCTCAAAAATCGACAAATTTATTTCCCGTACGTAACTTCTAGGAGTCTATTCCTTTCCTAGAACAGCATTTGTCAAAAGTAGAGGAATTTATAAACTGGAACTGTTTAGTTTATTACGTTCACAACATATACTGCATATGTGCATTTTATTCTCACATATAGCTAAATTCTCACTCTCAACTTTTAATCATACAAATTAGGAGACAACCGTGGTTTGACGAGGACATCAAGAGGAGTCAGTTTTATGTTCGTAAGTCCAATACTTCCAGTCATATCAACTGGTGCGTTTTCTTGAGTCGTGACATCAAACCAATGAAGAAAACTAGCCAAAGTTAAAAGTGTCATCTGAAGGCCAAAACTTATCCCAGGGCATGCTCTTCTACCACTGCCAAACGGCATCAGCTCAAATTGCTGACCCCGAACATCAACATCCTTATGGGTAGTGAGAAATCTCTCTGGCTTGAACTCCATCGGGTCGGCCCAAATCCGTGGATCAGTTTGGATCTTCCACAGGTTCACTAGCAGCCACGTGCCTTTTGGAACATGGTACCCTCCTACGGTACAGTCTTCTGTGAACTCCCTCTGGCCTGATAGTGGTCCAGCTGGGCATAAACGCATTGCTTCTTTAACAGTGGCCTGCAGGTACACCAAATTATTTATATCTGACTCCTCCAGCAGTCTTCCTTTGCCAACATACTGATCAAGTTCTTCATAAACTTTCTTCAAAACTTGGCGGTTGTTCAAAAGCAAAGAGAGTGCCCACGTCAGGGTCACCATGGTTGTGTCACTTCCTCCAGCAATCAAACTCTGCACAATCAAAATTTTGGCGATTATTAAAACAAATTTAGCCAATGACCATTTGGTTTAGCAGCATCCAATATCCACTTTGTTGGACCAGGTGCTGAGTTGAAATATGACGGACAAAGGTCGTTGTAGTAAAAATTAAAATAAATTAACATATATACCAAACATGTTGCTTTGATGACGGTATCAGCATCGAAGCCAGCAACATCTGTTCCATTGAGGGCTGAAAGCATCACATCCATGAAATCTTGATCTTTTCCTTCAGTTATTTTCTGCTTGTGCTCCTCCAACCATTCCGCAACAATATTGTCCAATTCTTTGGCAGTTTTCTTCATGGCCTTCTGCTGTCCACCCAAATCCAACCAACTAAGCCAAGGAACAGCATCTCCCAACACAAACAATCCCGCCAAATGAAAGAACTCTCTCATGGCTTTTTGCCACCGCCTTGCCTCCTTCTCCTCACTCAAATTCCCATTCATAAAGCATCTCTTTCCAGCAACCATCCTAAAAATCACATTTAGAGTCAAATCCCCAAACCACTGCTTCATCTCCACTAAACGCTCCCCCGAGCTTTCTTTTCTTTTGATCCATGAAGTGTACAGCTCTTTCAAACTCATCTCCACTTCTGATACTCGAATTTTTTTCAGTAGCTCGAGCCTGCGGTTTGAGAGTAGCTCGAGGGATGTGAGCTTGCGCATTTCACGCCAGTATGGACCGTAGGGGGAAAACCCGAACATGGCAAAGTTGTAGCCCAAGTGCTTAGCTCCTAGCTTAGCCGGACGGGAGGAAACAACTATGTCGTTTGTGGTGAAGCAGTCCTTGGCCACCTCCCAAGTACTTATCACCAGAGCAGAGTGGATACCAATGTTGATGGTGAAGGCTGGTCCATACTTGTCAACCAAGGAAGCCAAAGCTATGTGAGGAAGCTGAGATCCTCCGAATAGGCCAAGATGACCTAACAGAGGCCACCCGCCTGCAACTTTTGGTAGTTTAGGACCCTTTGCTTTGGCAGCTGAGCTTGATCTCTTTATGATAAAGTAGGAAAATAAAAGTATGGCTAGGATTCCAGCTATGGCAGTGTTTAGGCATGGGAGATACAACTCCATTGTTGCAAAGGGAAGGTTGAGGGTAGCTGTCATGCAGTAGTTCTTATTTATAGTCGATATCAGTGTTTTTTCTTCGTGGGACATTCAGGTCAGCGTTCATAAGTTTGTTTTGAAAGAGGGCCAATGAGGATTATTTTCTATAAGATAATTCGTATTTTCAAAAATACATTTGACTCGTTTCAATATAATAATTGATGCGTAGGAAGCAAACTGCGAATTTGCTGTCACTACTTTGGGAAAATTCTGATCAGACAAGAAAATGGGTTATTTTAATCGAATTTGACGTCATCGCTGCAAGTGGGAAAAGTACCCCTGAGGTGACGAAATAACCTTCCTGATTGAAGATTATCTTTTGCACCGTTTGATACTTAAACTTATCTCCTTTGACCAAAAAAATATATTTAAACTTATCTCCTTTGAACAAAAAATATATATATTTAAACTTATCCGAGACTCTGTTTTTTTAATTTCTCCAGAAGATAACATCAACCTAATATTAAGCCGTCCTATATCCTGCCGAAATTGCTTTTGCAATAAGCACTTCCACTTTTGCCTTTCTTGAGCTCAGCGATTAAATTATCAATCAGCTTTCCCTAGCGCTATACCAAGTTTTGTCCTCCTATGTTTTGCCATGGGAAGGCTGGTCCTGTCCAGTTCTCTCTTGATTAATTTTCTTCTTGTTCATCTATTACTATTTCGATCATGCATGTATGTTAACTTAAAAGTGGAACCCATTTGTCAAAAACTAGAGGAAACGCATCAAGCTCATTGGGCATAAGTAGAAGATAGATTTAGTAAAGCCAAACTTTTTAGATTAATACATTCAGAACATGAACATATGCATATGTACTTTTCATATCGTAGCATTTATTTTCACATATATCTAAGTTCTCAATTCTGAACTTATTCATAAAGATTTGGAGACAAGCGTGGTTTAACGAGGACATCAAGAGGAGTGAGTTTCATGTTCGTAAGTCCAGCGCTTCCGGTCATATCAACCGGTGCATTTCCTCGGGTCGTGACATCAAACCAATGAAGAAAACTAGCCAAAGTTAAAAGCGTTGTTTGAAGGCCAAGATTTATCCCAGGGCATGCTCTTCTACCACTACCAAACGGCATGAGCTCAAATTGCTGACCCCGAACATCAACATCCTTATGGGTGGTCAGAAATCTCTCTGGCTTGAACTCCATCGAGTCGGCCCAAACCCGTGGGTCAGTTTGGATCTTCCATAGGTTCACTAACAACCACGTGCCTTTTGGAACATGGTACCCTCCTACTGTACAGTCCTCTGTGAATTCCCTTTGAAATGAGAGTGGTCCAGGTGGGCATAAACGCATTGCTTCTTTAACAGTGGCCTGCAGGTACACCAGATTATTTATATTTGACTCATTCAGCTGTCTTCCTTTGCCAACATGTTGGTCAAGTTCTTCATAAACTTTCTTCAAACTTTGGCGGTTGTTCAAAAGCAAAGAGAGTGTCCACGTTAGGGTCACCGTGGTTGTGTCACTCCCTCCAGAAATCATAGCCTGCATAATCAAAATTTTGGTGATTAATAAAATAAATTTATCCTATGACCATTTGGTTTAGCAACATCCAGTCTCCACTCCGTTGAATGAAGCGCTGAGTTTAAATATGACGGACAAAGATCGTTGTAGTAAAAATAAATAAATAAACATATTTATATATGTACCAAACATGTTGCTTTGATGATGGTATCAGCATCAAAGCCAGCAATATCTGCTCCATTGATGGTTGAAAGCATGACATCCATGAAATCTTGATCTTTTCCTTTAGTTATTTTCTGCTTGTGCTCCTCCAACCATTCCGAAACAATACTGTCCAATTCTTCGCAATTCTCTTCATGGCCTTCTGCTGTCCACCCAAATCCAACCAACTAAGCCAAGGAACAGCATCTCCCAACACAAACAATCCCACCCAATGAAAGAACTCCCTCATGGCTTTTTGCCTCCGCCTTGCCTCCTCCTCACTCAAACCCCCATTCATAAAACATCTTTTTCCAGCAACCATCCTAAAAACCACATTTAGAGTCAAACCTCCAAACCACTGCTTCATCTCCACCAAAAGCTCCCCAGACCCTTCTTTTCTCTTGCTCCATAGAGTGTACAGCTGCTTTAAGCTTATCTCTACTTCAGATGCTCGAACGTTTCTCAGTAGCTCGAGCCTGCGGTTTGAGAGTAGCTCGAGGGATGTCAGTTTGCGCATTTCACGCCAGTATGGACCATAGGGACTAAACCCAAACATGGCAAAGTTGTAGCTCAAGTACTTACCCCCTATCGTAGCGGGACGGGAGGAAACCACTTTATCGTTTGTGGTGAAGCAATCTTTGGCCGCCTCCCAAGTACTTATCACCAGAGCAGAGTGGATGCCAATGTTGACGGTGAAGATTGGTCCATATTTGTCAACCAAGGAAGCCAAAGTTATGTGAGGCAGCTGAGATCCTCCGAATAGGTAGAGATGACCTAACAGAGGCCACCCACCTCCCACTTTTGGTGGTTTGGGATCCTTGGCTTTGGCACCAGAGCATGATCTCTTTATAATAAAGTAGGAAAACAGAAGTATGGCTAAGATTCCAGCTATGGCAGTGTTTAGGCATGGGAGATACAACTCCATTGTTGCAACAGGGAAGGTTGACTTGAGGGTAGCTATACATTATTGCAAACTCGATATCTCAAGTACAAGTATTTACTTCTTGGGACATGATAATTGATGCAGGACCAATGATGGAGGATTATTTTCTATAAGATAATTAATATTTTAAGAAATACTTTTGACTTTCAATATAATAATTGATGCCTAAAAAGCAAAACTGCGAAGTTGTATGAAGAAAAATTCTAATCAGACAAGAAACGTCATCGCTCCAATTAGGAAAATTATACCATGGTTGAAATATTTCCATTTCTATTGCTAGGGGCGTCGAACCGTAAAGTCTGAGCCCAAGCTTACTTTTTCACCGAGGTGATGAAATAACCTTCATGATTGAGATTCGACCAAAAAAAATATCCTTATGATTATTGATAATTATTTTTCATCCGTTTGATACTAAAAATGTGTCCAATCAATGTTGTCAAGTTAGTGGGTGGAGGTGGAGCTCACAAGGAAAATAAGAAGATTATGTTGGATGCTTGTCTGCCGATTCCTTCCATGCATTCCCTCAAAGCCTTTTTCATGGGGAAAATGTTATTGATGTTGCTTTCTAGGGTTTAGGGACGTAGGCACAACTTGTCGAGCCTCATTAAATATTATATTTTATTTACTTTATATGTAGCTTTATATTCCAATACATTTTAGTTTATTTACGACATCCAAGTTGTTTTGAAAAGGATTCATATTAGCTATGCATGGTGTAGGGGTATTTTTGTTCTAGTAGCCTGATGAATGGGCCTGGGCTGCTGTAAGGAGAAAGAGAAGCAAAATTCCCCAAGTATCTGACTTCGAAACCAAGCTCCCAAAAGAGTTTTTTGAAAAATCTGTTGAGACTTTAGAAAAAACACTCTTAGGCTCTTTTCACCAATTGCCAAGTAAGCATGATAAATTGATTAATGACTTGGCTTGAGGAGCTTGTGGCGTGGGAGCTAAGCTTTCACAAATTTAACAATTTTAAGAGAGAGAAGCATAAATATTTTACTGAGAACAAAGGTTTGAAGTGGGCAGAGGGGGGATTAGAACGATTTCTTCCTTAAGAGAAGGAGAAAACGAACTTAGAAGAGGATTGGGTGGCTTGAGTAAATTTTCAGTTGCTTGATAATGCTTGGTCATGCCCTGAATGAGTTGATTTTCTGGGTAGCTAAGGCTCTCTTTTATAGCCACAAAGAACCCTAATTTCATCTTAACTTTTTCTTCCCTTTTTCATTGCTTCTTTCCACTTTATCTCCTTTGGTGAATTCCTCCCCTCCAAGGTGCATGGGTAAGGAACCCTTTATGGTTCCAAGGGTTTGACGCAGCTGGACCTCCCTATAAGAGTGAGGCGCCACCTGCTTTCCTTATGGGTTTTCAAAATGGAGCTTGCAGAGGAAAAGAGAGATGGAGGGAATTCTTTGTCCAATGGGTATTTGTCCTTCACGCACAGATTTCTGTTGGTTCCTACCATGGCTTCCTGTTTTGACCGTCTTGGAGTTTTAACAAGAGTGGAGCACGACGCCAGATTTTTCATAAGGCTTTGGGCTGGGCTTGTGCGTACAATGTTGGGTCATTAGCATGTTATCTCCAGCTTTTATTGGGTTTTCATCAAGCTGCTGGAATTGTTTTTGATAAAGTGTTTGGGTGCTCTAATTAACATAAGGCTTCCTAAACAGGCTATTGTACTCCTCCTAAAGCATGGGGTTATGTTCTCTTTCTCATGCTAGCCCATGTGTTTGGGGCCAAAGAATAGGCTTGAATTTTGGTACTCCCAAGTAGCCCAAAAATTCTTATTCCTTGATATCTTAAATGGGCTTTGTGAACGCTTGTTCCCATTCACGCCACAACCTTCTCAGCAAGCCCCGGGTAATTTCGTGGCTTGGGCCCACTTAAGCTTGTGGCATAGCTTGATGTTAGAATAATGGCTCTTCTTGCTTGATGCCTACACTTGTGCTTGAGTTTTATTATTCCGTGATAGGCTATAATTGGGCCAAGTAACTCCTAATGAGTATGTGAGCGTGATTTTTGTAAAGTTGACATGTTCTTGGCCCCCTCGTACGTGCTTGCTTGGCATGAGGTGTGGCCCGTAGCTTGTATTAGTGCGTCTTTACAAACTCTTTTGTCCCGATTGAACTCCTTTTGTGTTCGATTATTTGTGTTGGGCCAATAATTAATCTGGGCTTGGCCTCTTGGATTTTTGGGCCTCAACACACGGTATTTAAACATATCTGATGCTGTGTTTTTTTATTTTTTCTAGAAGATAACATCAACCTAATATTAAAGCAGTCATATATCCTGCCTTTTTTTAATTCTTGTAAATTAAAGACTTGAACGGCATAAAAATAGCTAAATTGGCCCTTTTTATTTATTTATTTATTTTTTATATGACAAATTCGTAATTTTCTTTGGTTATATATAATCAAACTCTCACAACATAAAATGGGCCTCACAATCTTAGCTTATATATACATTTCAAGAACCTCTAAATTAATCAACAAACAGTACATTTTTATTCTTTATTCAAACGCTTCATCACAGATAGAGATTACCAGGAAGGCGTGGTGTGAGCAGAACCTCTAATGGAGTCGCCTTCGGAATGGTCAAACCTGGACTCTCAGTCATGTCAATCTGTTGACCAAGCGGGGTTTCAAACTCAAATGCATGAAGCAGACGAGCAAGCGTGATGTGAAGGACTTGCATGGCAAACGAGGCACCAGGGCACGACCTTCTGCCAGAGCCAAATGGCATCAGCTCAAACTGTTGACCTCTAACATCAACATGGCCATGGCTTGTTAAGAACCTCTCTGGTTCAAAAGCAGATGGGTTTTCCCAAACACTTGGGTCCCTTTGAATCTTCCATACGTTTACCACCAATCTGGTGCCTGCCGGGACATGGTAGCCGGCTACGGTGCAGTCTTCTAGAGATTCTCGTGGTCCTAAGAGGGGCCCGGCTGGGTATAAACGCAGCGTTTCCTTGATGATGGCTTGTAGATATACCAAGTTTTTGATGTCTGATTCGTCAACTTGCCTTTCTGTTCCAACTTGGAGTTCTAACTCTTCTTGTGCCTTCTTCATCACATGGGGATTGTTCAAGAGTAGTGAGATTGCCCATGTTAGAGTGCCTGCTGTGGTGTCACTCCCACCAAGGATCATCGCCTGCAATTCCAATATCAGGAACGGATATTAGAATGATTTCAATTCTTCAACACTTTCCTATTGGAATCGCTTATGTTTACTAACACATAACGAGTCAAAAATTATGTACGTTCAAATCCGTAGTAAGTTCCCGATTCATGGTAAGTAATTTGAGACTTGTCCAAAAAAATTCATGGTTAAAAAAAAAAAAACATACCAGGCAGGTGGACTTTATGCTGGTATCTGAACTATGCTGAAAATTTGAGAGTTGTCCTTCCTCCTGAAGAGACAACATGACATCAATGAAGTCCTCATCAGCTTCAGTCTTCCCTTTGTCACGAGAAAGTACTCTCCTTTGGCGATGCTCCTCCAGCCACCCTCCGAGTATGGCATCCAAGTCTTTAGCCGTCTTCTTCATTGCCTTCTCATGCCCCTGCAAATCCAACCACCATAGAAACGGCAGCGCATCCGAAACAACAAAAATCCCAATCAGATGAAGAAACTGACCAATTGCCTTCTGACACCGCCTCGCCTCATCGCCATCGTCACATTTTGCTGAGGCACCAAAGTAACGTTTCCCAGCCACCATCCTGACCACAACATTAAGTGCCAATTCCTCTACCCAACGATTGAGCTCAACAACCACAGGACGTGACGAGCCATTTTGGACCCATAAATTTTGTAGCTCTTTTATCCCCGTGTCAAGTTCTGATGTCCTGACATGTTTGAGCATCTCAAGCCTTCGGTTTGAGAGAAGCTTAAGGGTTGCAATCTTCCTCATCTCACGCCAAAATGGGCTGTAGGGTGCGAAGCCAAACACGGCATAGTTGTAGCCCATGTGTTTGGCAGCCACCGTGGTGGGTCGAGAAGCAAGTGCCTTGTCATTGACTGTGAAGCACTCTTTTGCTACTTCCCAGCTGCTCACCACAAAAGCACGGCGGCTGCCTAGCCTGATCTTGAAAGTTGAGCCGTACTTGTCAGCCATTGCTCCAAGCGTACGGTAGAGAAGCTGGTCTCCGCCACCTAGAAGGTGGAGGTGGCCTATAATTGGCCATGCACCAGCAGGTTCAGGGGCCTCTCTAGACTTGGAACCTACAACAGCAGCTTTTCGAACAAAAGCACAAAGGAGAAAAATAAGAGAAACAAACACACTAATGATAGTAAATTGGAAAGAAAGATTCATGATTAGAGAGTTAATATGAATTAATGGAATATCCCAGTTGATTTATATACAAGTAGTTTAATGGAATATCCCAAGTGATTTATATAGAATGTTGCTATTTTCACCCCCTTATCTTATTTTCCCACTCATTTTATCTTCAAACTTTTAAAGACAAATTTATCCCATTGTAAAATAGTGCCGCTAAACGAATCCTAAAATTAACTGAGTACACCCTATAATCTAAGTACACCATAATATTTAAATTAAAATATAAAATTAACTAAGCACACCTCATTTAATAATCAAAAATACCCATGTACACTCTATCACACAACACCAAACCTAATGCCTCCCTCTGCAGCTGGAGATGATTTTGTTGAAGATATTATAGCCATTGTAAGTTGTTTTGGATTTGTTTTCTGATCTCTAGTTATTACTGGATGAATTTAAAATTAACCTACTACCCTTTGAAATTTCTACATAGGCAGCCAATGCTCATACTGGTCGTCTAAATCTGTTCCGTAGGTCCCTATTTTTAATTACTCTTTCTTCTTCCTTTTTGTAGTTCCAGAACCAAATAATAAATAGAAAAAAAAAAGAAAAAAAAAAGAAACCAAGAGAATGTTCTAAGTTTGAAGGACTCAACTTTCATCCAATAAATTATTTATTTATTTTGCCTCCTCGTATGAATCATCCGCAACCCCTTAAAGAACCTATGGGAGTGGACTCCATGGAGTATGTATCCGCTAGAGTTTTATCTACCATCAGTGACCAAGATCTGTATCAAACAAACAACTTCATGGTATTCCCTTGCGTTTGATTAGGGTTGAATATTGTGAATATGGTGTACTTATGAAAATAATTTGTTTTTCAATTCAATATATCCATTTTGGTCATTTTATATTATGATAAATTAGTAATTCAATAAATGGTTTGATAGTAGGGTGTACTCAATTAATTTTAGGGTTCGTTTAGCAGCACTCTTATAAAATAACTTCTAAGTATGACAACATTAACTTTTGATATATAAAAAAATAAAACTAATTATTTTAAAAACAAAAACAAAAACCCAACAGCCACCAAAACTCCCTCACCTACCAACTTGTTAGCCATTCCACCCCACCGGCATCAACTCCCTCCCCCCTTCACATCGACAAATCCCTCTCTCTCTCTCTCTCTCTCTCTCTCTATATGTAATGTGCCGATCCAAACAACTCCCACTTGGTGGCACTGATTCAGATATTGAGGAAGAAAAGATGCATCTTCTCTCACAAACTTGGGTAAGACCATAAAAGGAAGAGAGGAAAAAGAATCTGATTTTTTTGTTGATACTGATGCAGACCCTACCTTCCTACAGAGGCAAAATTCTAAGCGTAATTTGTTTTGACAAGTTTTCCTTTTTTGATATTTCTAGAGATTCTAGACTTTGAAGAGGATTTGTAGCCATAATTTTTATCTAGTCTATCTTGTGGGAGTGGGAAAAGAAAGAGAGAGAAAATGAGGTGTTTTTGGCGAGTAGAGGGGGGGTTTGCCGCCGGTGGGGTTGGGGTGGCTGACCAGGTTGGGTGGGTAGGGGAGCTTTAGTTGAATTAATTTAATACTAATTTCATAAATATGAGAATTCGCTGGAATTAATAATTAAATGATATTTTAGGGATAATGATGGGTGAAAAGATAGGATTATGTTTTTTTAGATTTAAATGGTGCGTGGAAAAATAAGATAGATTGGTGAAAATAGCAGTACTCTTTATATATAAAAGCAATTGCAGTTGGAAGAACATTTTAGTACAAGACACATATTTGTCTGGAAATAAAAAGACACTTATGTGGCTGGAAATAAAAGACACATATGTGGCTGGAAATAAAAGGACAGTTGGTGGAACTTGGACTCATTTCAATATAATAATTGATGCGTGGAAGCAAACTGCTAATTTGCTGTCACTACTTCGGGAAAATTCTGATCAGACAAGAAAATTGGTTATTTTAAGGGCTTATTAGATTTAGGTCCAAAACGATTAGTTATCATTGGATTTAATCCATGTATTTTAGGTTTAGATGTAGGTCTTTTGACATTTATTACTTTTTTGTTGTGTCGATTTTACCCTTTGATGTAAATAAGGAAAACACATTGAAAATATAAATTTAATGCATTATTTCCTTGTAATTGCATTTTAGAATTTAAATTTTGAATTATTTCATTGATAAATCGTGTTACCTATAAGTTAGGAACATAAATTACAAAACTACCTATAAATTAGGAACATAAATTAGAAGACTACCTATAAGTCAGATACAAAAATAGACAAATAAAATTTTATGTTACCTATAAAAATTAGAACATAAATTACACATTGTGGAAAATATGGAGGAAAAAAAAACACATATATACCTATGTAATAGGCAACAAGACAATATACCCACACCGTAAACAAATGCATTTTTTCCTTTGTCAAAACATTTTGAGTTCGAAGGAGCATGATTGTAGATAAAAACGTGATTTTTGGGATATGTTTGCTATATTTTCCTTTTCTATTCAATGCCAAACGTTGTAAATAACTAATTATTATGACATAAATGACTATTATCCGATTCAAGTTATAAGGGGCAACATTGGAACAAAAATAATTTTAAAAATAAATAAATAAAAAGATTACATCAAAAAATATTTAAAAAGGAATGTAATCCTATGTGGGACAAAAGTCAAAGAATTTATATCAAAGTCATTAAATCTGAAGATTAAACCCAACTCCTCAATGGGAATTTGGATCTATATCAATTTTTCTATTTATATAAAAGGCCTCAATGTTATTAGAAGTGGAGTCATTCATTATATTTTATTTTCTATTTTGTTAAGTTTCCGATGTGGGACTCTGTGTATTCTTCAACAAAAATAACTCATATATAATCATGACATAATTTAAGCATTCAACCCAAAAAATAATTGGCGACACTATTATGGTTGAAGAGGTTTAGGGAAGGATAGAACACTAATTGAAACAAATGAATTTTATTAATTTATAAGAGACTTGTGTTGAAGAATGCAAGTCCAACATCGAAAATTGACAAAGTAAAATTACAAGAGTGTTGCTAAACGAACCCCAAAATTAACTAAGTACACTCTATAATCTAAGTACACCCTAATATTTAAATCAAAATATAAAATTAACTAAGTACATCTTATTTGACTACCAAAAATACCATCGGTACACCCTAATATACCAATACATCTCTCCAGTATAAGTTTTTTCACCGCCCCATTTGTTTTTTCTTGGCCTCCCTCTATATTGAAAGCTGACTGAACCTAATGCAAAACATGTATCAGTGTTCACAATTTGAAGATTCTTTTGCTTTTTGAATTGCTAGCAATGCCAGGAAAACATCTAAACAATAACTAAAGATCAACATTAATTCCCCAATTAAAAAGCTTTATTAGTATGAAACAGTCAAAGATCATTCAAGTAAATCAAGTCCACTACCCAGAAATCCAGCACTGAAAATGAACAAGTTGAATGGACAAAATCCTGAGCATGCATGTAGTAACCTGTTACACAGAAAATGAACAAAAATCCAAAACTCCCTTGAAGCCATGACAACCCAAGAACACCCAACATATACGATTTACATTAAAAAAATGTAAAATAAAAAAGAGAAAGAAAAAAAAAAACCCAAACTTTAGTCCATCCCTCATTCTGATCTGAACTTGAAGTTGTATTGGAAATACAGAAGGGACCCTGTAAACTTGGAAACTATCCTAAAGAAGATTCCTGATGATTTCCAGGAGATATAATAACTTGATTTCTGGTGATTTTTAATAACTAATGATTTGGTAAATCGTAGCTTTTGAAGAATACAAAAAATTTATGAAATAGATGGTTCTAGTCATTTGATTAGGGTTGAATATGGTGAATAGGGTGTACTTAATAAAATTACATTAGTTTCACAATTCAATATACCTTTTTTGGTCATTTTCTATTAGGGTGAATTAGTAATTTAATAAATAGTTTGGCAATAGGGTGTACTCAGTTAATTTTAGGGTTCATTTAGCAGTACTCAATTACAATATATGTTGAATGGATCCGGATTCTCTGCTTTGATTTTATCTACCATGATATGCTTAACTTTTGTTCGCTACACGTCATCTCATTAAAATTTAATCTAAGAATTTTAAACTTGACACATCATTCTTAAAATTAAAAATCAATTAAAAAATCATGAGATTTGCATTCATGCTGCTAGATTTGTATATTTCGAACTACTTGGTACTGTAACTGAGTCCGCAAGGAGTAGCAACCAGGAAATCCACATGAACGACAAAGGAATCACTCTTTTCAAACCACCATCTCAATGGACATATTGGAACATAAGTCTTTTGTTGTTGTTTTGTGATAGGGAAATCGGGGAAAGAAAAGCTTGTTGAGAGGTAAGACTTTGGGGGCAGAGTCTTGAGAGTGATCAACCGGTGGTCATCATGTTTCATTCCTCAATGTCCATATGAAATAAAAACTCCTATAAGAAGATGGCATTTTCTCCCATTAAATTACATATACTGCTGACCCGAAAAATTACATGTAGGGATACATAAACCATATCATGCCATCACCTATGGGAAGAGAATTTATTTATTTTTGGGTGTTGATTGATAGGGATACATAAACCACATCATTCTGTCGGCTATTTCACATCATGCTTAATAGAACAACGCTATCGGCCTCACTTCATTATTGATGATTGGTAGCTAAGGTGGGGAGTTTTCTCGATTAAACCACATTTCACTTTGATGATTGATATCATCACAAACCGCAAGTAGTGCTCTTCACTTTTCACTTTGATTTGCTATTCCAACCACTACATCTTTTGTAGAGTTCTAGATTACCATCCATTTGTGCGGCCATTGTTTAGCCAACATGATTGCATCTTACCAAGTTCCTTTCTAGCTGACATCTTCTCCACAATTAAGGCCAACATCTCACAATTTTGAAAATATATCTTCTTTTGGTATATTTAAGTTGTTTGATACGTACACTTATAACTGCACCGGTATTTGTTAAGGGATCATGAATACCAAGGGAATAGGCTCTCACTTTTGGTTTCTAGTGGCAACAAACAATGGTTATCATTTTCATCATGCACTCTATTAATTCATAGATCTTCGACATTGGTATCACCATCAATCTCATTAATTCTCTTCAAACCAAAAAACAAAAGACGCACCCTACCAAACCCAAGCACAACTTGTTCAGTGTTCTCTCTCCATAATCTTAACCAAAAGGTACAAGAAGAATGTCACAACAAAAAAGAGAACAAATCGACTGGGCAAAGACACTAAGGGGTAGATATATATATATAGGAAAATTAAACACACAAGTTTAACCAAAACAGCTGCAAACATGTCTATGTCTCTTATAGTTTTAGCCTTGTAGATAGGCGGGACGAGTACGGGTCACCACTACAGAGACCATTGAGTTCATGCCAAACATGGCATGGCAAAGATGACAATACCCATTCTCTCCCCATTGTTCACCCCATGAATTCTTGATGATCCAATATGGCTTGTTGCGCAGCCTAAGTATGGAGTAGCCCTTGGCACCATACCCCACAAGTAAAACACCATGGTTCACCCATTTCCTGAAACAGATTAGGGAGCACGAAACACCACCGATGTACATTTGCATAAACACAGCATTCAACCCGACTGCAACATAAATAGTGTTAAGTATAGTTACATAGTTAATTCACTTTTTTTTCTCGTCACATTATATGGTAACTGAAGTACTAACGTTAAAAGAGGTCTTAAGTTTCAAATCCCAAGTCTTAATAGTGTGTATGTACTTACTGGCAAGGGGGCCATGGTGGACTAAATTGGCTGCAATTTGGTCCTCATCGATAGGGATGGTGCTAAAATTGGCAACTTTTACAACCACTTTGTCCGGATTCAATTTGCATTCACCCCATTTTCCGGTGTATGGGTATGTGCTCTCCTCCTCCAACCCTCCCGCTTCAATCAGATATTCGTAGGCATTTGACTCATAAGCTCGCCACCACACCCACTGTTGCACGCAGTCTTGTCTTTCGCATAGCACTTCAAATTGAAATTTAAACAAATTATTAAATTAGATTCGATGAACATCATCATAAATGTGAATTTGAAACAAGTAATTTACCAATGTGTATGTAACTATAAACACCATTATAATTTAGAGGTTAATTAATTAATTACCGTGTTATCGCAGTCCACAAGCTGTTGCTCACTGAGACCAAGAAGCTTTCCTGTTTCAATAAAATTGGCTCCTTCAATTGCTCCTGTAATGCTGAAGGCCCAGCACGACCCACACCCACCCTACAAAATTCAAATGAAATAATCATATCCATGACCAAGTCTCGTGACACAATATATATATATATATATATATATATATTTGGACAGCTTCATGAGGATTATTTGTGGGATTTTTTAAAGGGGTTCTTAGATCTAGGTCTAAAATGATTAGTTGTTATTGGGTTTAATCCACGCGTTTTTGTTTTTAGATGTAGGTTCTTTGACTTTTATTACTCTTTTTATTGTGTCGATTTTACCCTTTGAAGTAAATAAGGAAAATATTGAAAATCTAAATTTAATGAATTATTTACTTGTAATTAAATTTCAGAATTTAAATTTGGAATTCTTTTGTTGATAATATTTACCTAATATATGGGTAAAATACAAATTAATCAATGAAAGTAAAGGCCCACATATTATGCTAATCAATTAGGCAAGCACCCACATTAAATTATATACTTTTTTATTTTATTTTATGACCTTTCTTATTGAAAGGGGCGATAGTATATTAAACTCATACACACAACACGGATGCTAAGACTCAAATTCAGGACCTTGCATGAGGGAGTAAATACTCCAAACCACTACATTAGTGGGTCATTTGCTAAATTATATACTTAACATACAGGTAAATAGAGTTTTTATTAGCAACGAAAAAAACTTAGTGATAAATCGTGTTACCTATATAGTCATGAACATAAATTAGAACACTACTTATAAGTTATGAACAGAAATTAGAAGACTACCTATAAGTCAGATACAAAAATAGACAAATAAAATTGTATGTTACCTATAAAAGAATGTACATAAAATACTATTATTCATTGTCTAAAATATGAAAAAACAAATATATACCTATGCAATAGGCAATATGAAAATATAACTACACCATAGGATAATTTATCTACAAGAGTATATACTATACCCCTATCATAGGGTGAACAAAAATAAAAATAATTACCTACAACTTTTCGAAGAAAACAAAAGGGGAAATGAATCTTGTAATACGGAATGCCATGATCTTGGGTCACATTCAAAATCATTAGCATGAGGAGGTTTTAGAATTATATGTTGCAATATACAGATTGTCAATTGACCGTACAAGATCAACATTCTCTACCATAGGGTATATATAAATGAAGAAAAGAAGAAGATGGAGAACGAAGAAGAAATGGAGAAAGAAGAAGATAGAGATGAAGAACAAGAAAGAGAAGCGTGCATCTGGTTAATAAGCTAAATTCAAGGGGGGAAAAATGAAGGTTTGACATTTACATTCAAAATGTAATTATTCCTTTAATTGTGCATGATCAAATCTAATCATTAATGGCATATAATTTTCATCTTACTCATTTTAGACAATATGGATATAATAAGAACAAAAAATTTAAATACAAAAAAGTTAAATACAAAAGTTTGAATCAACATATCAAAAATGGAATGTAATCTACGTGGCAAACTTGTCAAATGACTTGTATCAATAAACAATAATTCGAGGACTGGACCCAACTATTGGTTGAATTTTTGGACCTCTATCAACTTTTCTATTTTTTAATTTCCCTAGAAGATAACATCAACCTAATATTAAGCAGTGCTATATCCTGCCAAAATTGCTTTTGCAATAAGCACTTTCACTTTTGCATGAAGCAAACGAGCAAGAATGACGTAGCCGGCTGTAGTGCAATCTTCCAGAGGTTCTCTTGGTCCCTAGAGGTGCCCTGCTGGGTATAAACGCAGCGTTTCCTTGATGATGGCTTGAAGATATACCAAGTTTTTAATGTCTAATTCGTCAACTTGACTTTCTGTTCCAACTGAAAATAATAGTAGAAGAAGCAGAGAGAACTGTGGTGAAAATATTCTCCATCGGTGCAATGAAATCAGCATACATTCATAATTCCATACGCATGCATAGGGTGTTGATAACTCAGCCTCGCATGAAAAACTATACATTTAGGGCATGTTTACGTATCAGTAATGGAGAAACTAAGGAATCAGAAAATTTAGGAATCGGAGAACTACTGAATCGGTATGGGAAGAATCATTCCCATTAAGCTGTTTACTCAACATATGGAATTAGCAATGGAATGGGATTGATTCCCATTGTTATTGTTTACTAATTTGCATGAATCAGAATCCAAATTAATTTTAGAATTATGGTAAAGTGATAAGGGTATTTTTGGAAGTTATTAAGAGAAAACAGGAATGAGAATCGTATCGACTACTCCCCCCTAGTTGATCTGATTCCTAGTTTTGAGGGAATGTGATTACGGATTTTGAGGTGGGACCCACTTATTTTTTCATTCCTGATTGCAAGTAAACACAGGAGAAGTCAGGAATGGAAATCATTCCCTTTCCTCTCATACCCATTACTGATACGTAAACATGCCCTTAGGGTCTTTTGATAACCATTTTAATTTTCAATTTTTAGTTTTTAATTTCTATTTTTCAGTTTTCATTTTTTAAAAATTAAAAATTAAAAACTTATTTGGTAACTAATTTTAATTTTCAAAAAAAGTGAAAAGTGAAAACTAAACAAAAGTTGTTTGGTAACTAATTTCTTTTTCATTTTTCAGTTTTATGTGGAACTTGAAAATGAAAATTTTGGGGGTCAAATTGTGAATTTCATATCGTAGAATGAAAGTGCATGTTACAAAGAGTTTGTAGTATTTTGCGGTGAATTTTTTGGATTTAGGATGATTTTTTTGTGAATTTTGGATTTGGAGGTTTCGAGACTTCGATATGTTACTGAACGCAAGAATTGAGCTGCCGAATCCAAGTCAAGAGGTCCTAAATATTGAGTTTTGGTAATTTGAGTGCATTTCATGTGTGGTGATGTAAAAATAGGGAATGAGAAATGAGAGGAAAAAAATGAAAAAGAAAACTAAAAACTAAAAACACTTTCAAGTTGTTTTAAAAAATAATTGTGATTTTGAAAACTAGATTTCACTTTTTCGAAAAGCTGAAAATGAAATCTGTTACCAAACATGTTTTTAGTTTTCAATTTAAAAAAAAATTGAAAATGAAAACTGAAAATTGAAATGGTTATCTTAGGCCTGTTTGATAACAATTTCAATTTTTAGTTTTTAGTTTTCGATTTCTAGTTTCCAGTTTTTCATTTTTTAAAAATTTTAAATTTAAAACTTGTTTGGAAACTAATTGCAGTTTTCAAAAAAAGTGAAAAGTGAAAACGAAACAAAAGTTGTTTGGTAACTGATTTCAATTTTATGTGGAATTTGAAAATGGAATTTTTTTGGATCAAATTGTGAATTTCATATCGTAGAATGGAAGTGTATGTTACAAAGAGTTTGTAGTATTTTTTGGTCAATTATTTTGAATTAGGATGATTTTTTTGTTGAATTTTGGATTTGGAGGTTCCTAGGCTTGGATTGGGTCTGTTTCCGAACGCAAAAATCTAGTGGCCGAGTCCAAGTCGGGAGGTCCCAAATACTGAATTTTGATAACTAACGTACATTTCATGTATAATGATGTAAAAATAGTAAATGAAAAAGAAGAACAAAAAAAAAAAAACAAAACAAAAAATGAAAACACTTTTACATTGTTTAAAAAAAATAAGGATGATTTTGAAAACTAGATTTCAAATTTTTTTTTTTTAATTGAAAATGAAATATGTTACCAAACACGTTTTCAGTTTTCAAAAAAAGTGAAAATGAAAACTAAAAACTGAAAATGAATGGCCCGTTTGGTAACCATTTCAATTTTAGTTTTTAGTTTTTAGTTTTTATTTTTTGTGCTAGAGTATATAGAGATAAATGCGAGTGTGAATGAGAGTGAGGATGAGATTGAGAGAGGGGATGAGAGGAATGAGTAACAAAAGTGAAAACAAAAACTTGAAAATGAAAACAATTTGAAATTGATTTCAGTTTTTTGTTTTTGTTTTCACTTTTGTAACTCCTCCCTCTCATTATCTTTCTTAATCTCATCTCCAGTCTCATTCTCATTTCCATTCTCCCCCATTATCTTCTATACTCTAGCAAAAAAATGAAAATTAAAAACTAAAATTAAAATAGTTATCAAACTGGCCAAAATGGTTATCAAATAACCCCAAATTTAATTTGTTTGCTACTGGTACTACTACAAGAGCCACATAGACTATTGTTGAAAATTATATTCAACAAATTATGTCCAAGAACAGCTTCTAGTTAATTATTTTCCGAGAACAACATTTCTCCATGTCACTAAATTTGCAGATTTATATGAAAAAGGTAAGATAGGGTTCTTATTCAACTTTTATGATCATATAGTCAACATTCATAAATTAATTTTGATGGAAGAGGTATTTTATTTATTATTTATTATTTATTTAGTGAATAATTAATAATTAATCATTCTAATTAATTTAAAATTTTACTTAATAAATACTATTTAATTATTTTAAGGACTAGGAACTATTTTTAATTTCCAAAAATATTTTAAAAATAGTTTCTATTGTTTAAATATCCTGGAAAATTCTTTTAAGCACCCAAAAATATTGTAAAAACTATTTTAGTATTCCAAAAATTGATTTTAGCCTCCAAACCCGAAATCCAAGTCTCGAACCAAAAACCCTAACTTCCAAACTTGTTCCAAAACCATTCTCAAGCCTCGAACCCTAACCATAAACTTACTCTATGGCATTTATGGCTCGATTAGGCTTGGATATTCATGTAACTTGACCTAGAGTTTTACGATTAGTGTCTCGATCTCAATGAACAACGTAACCGTACCTAATCCTAGTTAGTTGAGTACGCCTTAATGTAGATTTGAACAGATTTGAACAAGTAGTTTGTTGTCAAAAGGCTTAAGTGCTACAATGCCCATTGAAACATTGGTCAATTCCCACTAAACCTCTTTAAAGTTAAAGTGACCCACTTTGCCACATTGGCGAATGTTTTGCATCTCACCGTCAAGTCTGTTAAAAATTCTGTTAAAAATGCTGATGTGGCACCAATAGAACCCATTATTTTGCTGTAGGGGCTTTTTTTCTTCCAGCAGCTGTAAATGGGCTGGGCTGCCGTAAATGGCAGATTGATGAAATTGTCCCCTTTGTCTGAGTTCAAAAACCAAGCCCCAAAATGCTTCAAAAGGGCAGTAAAGCCTTACGAAGTATCTTGGTTATCTTCACCAACCAAAACAACAGCAACTTACAGATAAATTCTTGGCTTGGCATAAGAAGCATGTGGCATGGGAGCAAAATTGTCATGAGTTTAGCACTGAAGAGAAAACTAAGTGTTCCTAGGGGAAAGATGGGGTATTAAGGTTGAAGAGAAAGGATTTTGTAGAGAGGTTTGGTTGAGCATGAGGAAAAAGAAATAAAAAGGTGGCTTGAGTGTTTTTCCGGCAGCTTGACAGCTACTCTGTCAAGTGTCAAAACAGCTTGCCAAGAGGGAAAACTAAGGGAAAATGATGAGCTGAGCATGAAATTGCTGGGTTTTGGGAGTAAGAAATGAAGCTTGCTCTCTGATGTGGTTGATGCTTGTTTGGTAGAAGAGGCCCCCTTTTATAGCCGCTGGAAGCTGACATTTTCCAAGAAACCCTAATGGTTTCTATCCAATTTGGCCAAGTCTTTCCCTTCATTTCTCCCCTCATCTCTTCAATCATCCTTTTTTGGTAAAATCCACTCTACCTATTTGCACAAAATCAGGGATTTTTGGGAGCTCAAGGCCCCCTTTCCCGCTGCTGTTTCAGACTCCTATTTTCAACCATCTTTCTTCCTTCTTTTCTCCCCTCTTCCAAGGCTAGTCTGATGAGGGAAAGAAATGGGTATGCATGCTGGTTCAAAGGGTGATCTGCTCTCCAATATCCCTTGGTCATTTGGAAGTTTTTGCTTGAAACTTGCTTCTTCCCTCCCAGCAACCAGCGTGGTCTTCCATGCTTCTTTGTGGCTTCTGTTTTACAGCAAAGTGCTGATGGTTTTGCAAGTCTTTATTTTATTTATGTGGGCCTTCTAGAACAATGGATTGACTTATCAAATAAATGGGCCAACTTCACCAAGGTTTGGCTTGAGGTGTTGGGTTTTTTGGTTGAGTCAATAGGCTATCTTGGTTGGGATATTTTCTCTTTGTGCTCACCCACATGTTTGGGCCTAAAAAATGGGTTTGGGTTCCGAGGCTCCCAAGCAACCCGAAACCTCCATTTCTCGGCTCATCAATGGGCCTCATGACAACTTATTACCATTCATACCACAACCCACTCAAGCAAGCCCCAGACATCTTGCGTGGCTTGGGCCCACTTAAGCTTGTGACGTGATTAGGTTCGGAATAATAATTCATTGCTTGGCGTGGTGTGTCGCTTGGCGTGGCATGTTTGCAAGCGCATATGATGAACTTTCGAGTGCCCAAATCGGGTTTCTTCTCGATAAGGTATCGCATTGGGCCGAGAGTTTATTTGGGCTGAAGCGTGGATTTTTTGGGCCTTAACATTTGCTAAACTAAGTGCCATGTGTGAAGAAAAAAAATTAAAAATCAAAAATTATCTTTTTAAAACTTACTTTAACTATTTAAAATAAAAATAATACTTTTTTTGGACAAATAAAAATAATACTTTAAAACCAAATAATCCCCAATTCCCTTCATCCAACCCCACTATCCCTTCCCACTCCTCTCTCTTCCTCTCTCGCAAACCCAAAACCCAGCCCCCTCCCTAAGTCAAAACCACAGCCCTCATCTCCTAACCCAAATCATCATCACCCTTCTCCAACCAGAAGTGCTTGTATAGAAAGTCTTTTGTGAAGATGGTGAGACCATAGAATCAAATAGGGATTTGAGGTTTATGAAGAACTTGGGTCTAGAACTTTTGGTTTGCACAGCCCTTGTAAACCAAGTGATGGCAAAGGAAAGGAAGCAAAGTCTGTGTCGAAAAGCAGAGCAGAGGACATGAAAGGAGATAACTTGGTGGGCAAACCCATTTGAGGTGTTGCTTCTGCTTATGGGTTTTTGTTTTTTTTTTTCTGACTCCGATGGATGCAAAACCCATCAGAGATCGAATTTTTCTCATGATTGAATTGTTCTTCATTCCGTCATTGAGAGTGTGAGTGACAGAGAGAGTGAGTGAGGTTTTTGGGTTTGGAAGCAGAGATCAGTTTCATCAGATAATTCAGTAAAATAGTGGGTCCTATTGGTGCCACATCAGTATTTTTAATGGAGTTTTTAATAAACTTGATGGTAAGGGGCAAAGTGAGACATAAAACATCGGTTAATGGGGCAAAGTGGATCACTTTAACTTTAAGGGGGTTTAGTGTGAATTGACCAATGTTTCAGGAGGCACTGTAGCACTTAAGCCTGGTCGGAATCCCAATACCTACCATTATAATGATTTTTAGCTATTAGTTTTCTCAGTCATTCTTTCTGTCTTTAGTATTACAAAGTGATAGGCCACTCCATAAATGAGTTTTGAATCTAATTTTCCACGTCCTAAAAAAATTCTTGCTGATATTTACTCTTTTTAACCCCTAACAAAAACATAACTCTCCTCCCATGTTTCTTCTAGGGTTAGAGCGAGAGAAATATATATGAGAGAAAGAAAGAGACTCAACTCACAACTACTACTCAATCACACTAAAATACATAAAAAAGGAAATAGCTATACTCTTCTAATATATTCGAAATATTTAAACAGTATAACCACGTGGCTATACTCTTTAAATATGTTCGAATATTTAATTTTTATTTATTCGAATACACCTATTTTATGGACTTTTAAAAAAAAATCTTGCAAATTAGTTTGTTTAGTTTAATATTTGTAATTACACTAGATACTTTTGGCCTTTATCTCAAAAGTTTCATATGATTTTCTCACACCCTAGCGTTAGTTGACGTATAAATCATTGTATTTGTTATACTTTAAAGGACCCTAATGTTACAAACTTGGACTCCCGAATGGGTGGATCGTATATATTCATGTTGAATTTAGATAAAGAAGGAGATTATTGTAAGACCCTTACAAGTTGGCATAGGCCATGGCATGGTTTTGATGTTTTGCACCATGCTAAGGCAAGCCAATAGTGTGTAAGAGGCGCACTTGTGAAGCAAGACAAGGTCGGAAGACATGTGTCTTGGGCTGGAGTTTGGCAGCCAAGACATGGCAGCATGCGCAGCGCAGCGCGCAAGGGAGACATGCGCAGCGCGCACGGAAGACATGGCAGCGCAGCACGCACGACAAACATGCACAGCGCATGTCGACAGATCGTGGCACTTTCGTGGGCAGATTGCGCGGGCTGTTGCATGGGCTGGTGCGTGGGCAGTTTGGTTGGCAAATTTTGCGCATAGTGCTGGCAGATTGTGGACATGGTGCTGGCAGATTGTGCAAGCAGTTGGCTTGCATGATGCGCAACGCACGCAGGCAGGTTGCTGGCTGATCGGCTGGACATGGCAGTTTGGCTAAAAACGTGCTGGAGTGGGTCTAGGACGTGGGCAAAATGGTTTTGAGCAGTCCATGGGTGGTTGGACGTGGCTAGAAGTTGCTACATGCTTAAAATTCGAATTGTGGGCTTATCTTGGAGCATTAGTGGGCGGCTACTTGATAGTGACAACATGTTCCAAGGAGTGGGGAGATTTTTAAGGAGGAAAATCTGCCCATGACATGAGTGGACTGCAAGGTGGCGTCTTGTGGTTGCTAGACAGGTTTTTAAGTGAGAAAAACGTGGCTAAGTGGCTAATCTAACGGTTGGCAAGGTTTCCTAAGTAGATGGGGGTGTCATCTACATAGTGTAGGCTTATAAATACCTTGTAAAGGTGTGGGTTGAGATAACCAAGTGATGTGGTATCCAACTGAAAGTGAAAACTTGTAATCCTTTGCTATTGTGAATAGAAGGTTGGGAACTTTCCCGTATATATGTGTGCGAGAGTTTCCTGCATGAGGCAAGTCTCACTTGTGTGCGTTGGTTGTCACTTGTGTTGGTATCCCACTGCATGATCTCTGAAGCCTCACGGTTTGGAGGTGAAGAGAAGGCTGACTTAGGAGGAGTCTAAGTGCCGGACAATGGTCGAAAAATTAAAGGCGTTTTTCACCCCTGTTACAATTATCCATTTCGCAACTCCTGGTTAAATGGCTGACGTCTGTGTTTGAGGTGGAACATCGACAAATTTAAGTCCATAGCTTTTTCTTAGTCAATTCTTCTCCGAGAGAATAACATTTGTCCATGTACATGCATCTCATTAACATATCTATGGTCCTTATTTCGTTTGACAATCAAAATGTCCATGTCATTATCCCCGTAGCTAAAGACCAACATGTGTTGGGGCCCATTCTCTCTCTCTCTCTCTCTCTCTCTCTCTCTCTCTCTAGTTTCCCTAGCGCTATACCAAGTTTTGTCCTCCTATGTTGTTTTGCCATGGGAAAGCTGGTCATGTTCTCTCTTGATTAATTTTCTTCTTGTTCATCTATTAATTTGATCGTGCATGTATGTTAACTAAAAAGTGGAACCCATTTGTCAAAACTAGAGGAAACGCATCAAGGTCATTAGGCATAAGTAGAGGATAGATTTAGCAAAGCCAAACCTTTTAGATTAATACATTCAGAACATGCATGTGTACTTTTTCATATCGTAGCATTTATTTTCATATATATATATATATCTCTAAATTCTCAATTCTGAACTTATTTACAAAGATTTGGGGACAAGCGTGGTTTAACGAGGACATCAAGAGGAGTGAGTTTCATGTTCGTAAGTCCAACGCTTCCTGTCATATCAACCGGTGCATTTCCTCGGGTCGTGACATCAAACCAATGAAGAAAACTAGCCAAAGTTAAAAGCGTTGTTTGAAGGCCAAGATTTATCCCAGAGCATGCTCTTCTACCACTATTGAACGGCATGAGCTCAAATTGCTGACCCCAAACATCAACATCCTTATGGGTGGTCAGAAATCTCTTTGGCTTGAACTCCATCGAGTCGGCCCAAACTCGTGGGTCAGTTTGGATCTTCCACAGGTTCACTAACAACCATGTGCCTTTTGGAACATGGTACCCTCCTATAGTACAGTCCTCTATGAATTCCCTTTGGAATGAGAGTGGTCCAGGTGGGCATAAACGCATTGCTTCTTTATCAATGGCCTGCAGGTACACCAGATTATTTATATCTGACTCATTCAGCTGTCTTCCTTTGCCAACATGCTGGTCAAGTTCTTCACAAACTTTCTTCAAAATTTGGCGGTTGTTCAAAAGCAAAGAGAGTGTCCACGTCATGGTCACCCTGGTTGTGTCACTCCTTCCAGAAATCATAGCCTGCATAATCAAAATCATTGTGATTAATAAAATAAATTTATCCTATGACCATTTGGTTTAGCAACATCCAGTCTCCACTTCGTTGAATGAGGCGCTGAGTTTAAATATGACGGACAAAGATCGTTGTAGTTAAAAAAAAACATATTTATATATGTACCGAACATGTTGCTTTGAAGATGGTATCAGCATCAAAGCCAGCAATATATGCTTCATCGATGGCTGAAAGCATGACATCCATGAAATCTTGATCTTTCCCTTTAGTTATTTTCTACTTGTGCTCATCCAACCATTCCGAAACAATATTGTTCAGTTCTTCGGCAGTTCTCTTCATGGCCTTATACTGTCCACCCAAATCCAACCAACTAAGCCAAGGAACAGCATCTCCCAACACAAAAAATCCCACCCAATGAAAGAACTCCCTCATGGCTTTTTACCTTCGCCTTGCCTCCTTCTCCTCACTCAAACCCCCATTCATAAAACATCTCTTTCCAGCAACTATCCTAAAAATCACATTTAGAGTCAAACCTCCAAACCACTGTTTCATCTCCACCAAAAGCTCCCCAGACCCTTCTTTTCTCTTGCTCCATTGAGTGTACAGTTGTTTTAAGCTCATCTCTACTTCAGATGCTCAAACATTTCTCAATGGCTTGAGCCTACGGTTTGAGAGTAGCTCGAGGGATGTCAGTTTGCGCATTTCACGCTAGTATGGACCATAGGGGCTAAACCCAAACATGGCAAAGTTGTAGCTCAAGTACTTACCCCCTAGCGCAGCGGGACGGGAGGAAACCACTTTATCGTTTGCGGTGAAGCAATCTTTGTGAAATTGGTACTTAGGTGACAAGGGGTAAATTTAATCACTCAAACAAGACACAACAACAAAGCAATCTTCACACACTTTGAACCTTGACCAAATACACATATGACTAGTCAACTGCTAGTCATGAACATTCACAATCAAGAGAACACACAGAGCATGCCACAATGTACCTGCAACCTTAGAAGATTACTAGTGACACCCTAGGCACTCAGAAGGACCCGTCAATCTAAGCATCCCCTGTGCTAGCAACAACTATGGTGAAAGTGTGTGAAATCATCATTATCAAGTAAACAGCACTCAGCAGATAAAAATGACTAGTCAACCACCAAGAACATAAACCCAGAAAAAACTACAGATTTGCAAAACAGATTTTGTTCACCCAGAAACCCACCATTGGGAAAAACTGGGAGTCATCAACCGACCAGGCACTCCACTAAGTATAAAAAGATTCTTACAAAGGAGACACAACCAAGCTTAAGAAACACTTAGGTCTATTTAGGAAAATGAGCAATACCTCTTTTGTGCAATCTTCTTCTCCAACTTAGCAAAGCTTGAAGCTCAGTTCTTCATGGCAATGGCAGCTTCTTCTCCAGCTCGTTCATCCCATGACACAAGCTTGCAAGCTCCAACACAGACCGAAACCAATATTTGGATTCAAAGGAGAATGACCAATTTCTTCAAGAAACCATACTCTTGAAGAAATCAGTCTTGAATCAAACCTAGATATAAATGAGAGATGATTTAAATAGCTAGATTCAGATTCAGGTTTCAAAAGCAGTTTTTCAAAAAGAAATCAATTCGAAAAACTCATAGATGAAAATAAAATATCGTTCTCTCTTGAGGAAGAAGAAGAGAAAGAAAGCAAGGCAAACTTTCCAAAACTTTTCCCCAAAAGAGACAGCCGCCAATCACCCAAAAACGTAGCCTTTACAGACCAAAAATTCCTTAGGTCAGAAAACTACAGATGGCAGCTCAGCAAGTTGAAAAAGGAATAGGACAAAACAGTTTGTTATCTAGCTGGAAATCCTACAGAGCAAGGATGACTAGTCAACAGAGAAACGGATGACTAGTCATCATTTTTATGAAAACTGTTTTATGAAATGATATGCAATGCACAATACCTTTGTCAAATTGCTTGATCCTCCATACAGCAGAAGTTAGAGAAGAGCACCAAGAAAGGTTTTCCTTAATCTAAACTTGAGCTTGATAAATAACAATAAAATCCTATTACAAAATTGTCAAGGGAAGCCAAAAGAAAAAACTCAAAAAGCATACATTAACACTTTGGCCGCCTCCCAAGTACCTTTCACAAGAGCAAAGTGGATGCCAATGTTGACGGTGAAGATTGGTCCATATTTGTCAACCAAGGAAGCCAAAGTTATGTGAGGTGTTGTTGCTCTGTTTGGGAGGTCAACTTAGATGGAGGTGGAATGGTGGATGATGGGTGAAGGTGAGGACCTTCAGCATGTGTGTGAAGATTTGGGCAAATGATAGGCAAGCGATAAATATAAAGAAGACAAAATATATGTGGTTCACCCTTAATGAATGGGCTACGTCCACGGAGAAGTATGTTCTCATTATAATAATGTATGATTACATTTGTACATGAAGTTGGGCCCAAATATAAAGATAACAAGTGAGATGCCCAACCTAGTCCTGGGATCCAAAAGAGAGAGAGTCCAAGGCCCAAGGGTCAGGATCCAAGACCCTTTTCTAAGTGGAGAGTGGTCTTCTTTTATAGGTGAGGGGGAGTCTTCACTTCTTCTAGTTTTCCGATGTGGGACTCCTCTTGCTTTGCTTAGAGTTGTCACTTGTGGTAATGCTTCTTTGGTTAAGGTGATGACCTCTCAAAGCATGGCACGTGGTTGATCTAACCAAGCTAGTTGCTCGGTCAGTTACGATACCAACATGAGGCAGCTGAAATCCTCCGAATAGGTAGAGATGAATAAACAGAGGCCACCCACCTCCCACTTTTGGTGGTTTAGGACCCTTGGCTTTGGCACCAAAGCATGATCTCTTTATGATAAAGCAGGAAAACAAAAGTACGGCTAAGATTCCAGCTATGGCAGTGTTTTGGCATGGGAGATACATCTTCATTGTTGCAAAAGGGAAGGTTGACTTGAGGTAGCTATCCATTGTTGCAAACTCGATATCTCAAGTATTTACTTCTTGGGACATAATAATTGATGCAGGACCAATGATGGAGATTCGACCATAAAAAATATCCTTATGATTGATAATTTTTTTTATTCGTTTGATACTAAAAATGTGTCCAATCAATGTTGTCAAGCTAGTAGGTGGAGGTGGAGCTCACAAAGAAAAGAAGAAGATTATGTTGGATGCTTGTCTGCCGATTCCTTCCATGCATTCCCTCAAAGCCTTTTATATGGGGCAAAATGTTACTGATGTTGCTTTCTGTGGACGTAGACACAACTTGTTGTGGGGGGTCTTTTTGTTCCAGCAGCCTGACGAATGGGCTTGGGCTGCTGTAAGAAAAAAAAGAAACAAAAATTCCACAAGTGTCTGAGTTCAGAGACCAGGCTCCTGAAAGAGTTTTTTAAAGGTTTGATGAAACCTTAGAAAAACACCCTCAGGTTCTCTTCACCAATAGCCAAATAAACATGATAGATCAATTAATGGCTTAGCATGAGGAGCTTGTGGCATGGGAGCAAAACCATCATGAGTTTAGCATGAACAGAGAGAGATAAACGTGAGTTTCTTACAGTGAACAAAGGGTTAAAGTGGAACAGAGGCAAAGTAGCACGATTCCTATCTTAAGGGAAGAAGAAAACAAACAAATGAGAGAATTTGGTGGCTTGAGTAAAATTCCCAGTGTGCTTGACAAGCGTGGTCAAGCCTTGGATGGGTTATTTTGCTAGGTATAAGAAGCATGGAGGAATAGGGCTCGAAATTGATGGGTTTTGGAAGCAAGAGAGGAAGCTTGCTCTTTGGATGTGGATTGAGTGAATTTCCAGTTGCTTGACAAAGCTTGGTCAGGCTCTGGATGGTTAGGCTGTGGATGGTTTTCTGGGTAGCTGAGGCTCTCTTGTATAGCAACAAAGAACCCTAATTTCGTCTAACTTTTCCTTCCCCTTTTCATCGTTTCTTCCTACTTGATCTAATTTGGTGAAATTCTCCTATCCAAGGAGCATGGGTAAGGAACCCTTTGTGGTTCCAAGAGTTTGACGCAGCTGGACCTTCCCATAAGGGGGGGGAGGCGCCACCTGCTTTCTTTCATGGTTTTCAAGATGGAGCTTGCAAAGGAAAAAGAGATTGGGGGAGTTCTTTGTCCGATGGGTATTCGTCTCTCACACATGGATTTCCACTGGTTCCTGCCATAGTTCCCTGTTTGACCATCTTGGAATCCTAGCAAGGATGGAGCACGATGCCAGATTTTTTTGTAAGGCTTTGGGCTGGGCTTGTATGTACAGTGTTGGATCTTTAGCTTGTTACTTCTATCGTTTGACAGGTTTTCGTCAAGCTGGGGAAGCAGTTTTTGACAAAGTGTTTGGGTGCTCTGATTAACATAAGGTTTTCTAAACAAGCTATTGTATTCTTTCTAAGGCATTGGGTTATATTCTCTCTCTCTCTCTCTCTCTCTCTCTCTCTCTCTCTCTCTCTCTCTCTCTCTCTCTCTCTCTCTCTCATGCTAGCCCATGTGTTTGGGCTCAAGAAATGGGCTTGAGTTTTGGGGCTCCCAAGCATCCCAAAACTTCCATTTCTTGGCTCATCAATGGGCCTCATGAAAGCTTGTTACCATCCATACCACAACCCACTCAAACAAGCCCCGGGCATTTGCGTAGCTTGGGCCCACTTAAGCTTGTAGCGTGGTTTGGTGTGAAATAATAATTTCCTGCTTAGCATGGCATGTCAATCGATGTGTTTTAATTTTATCGTCCTTGAATAGAGGCATGATGCTTGATGGGGTAATTAGCATGGGCTTGTAGAGTCGGTGCTTATTTCAATTCTTAGCATGAGAGATTGCATATTTATTTGGCATGGCATGTGGTCGTGGCTTGTGCAAGCATGAATGAGGAATTTTGCATGCTCCGAACCGAGTCTTTTTCTTAATAAGGCATTATGTTGGGCCGAGAATTTATTTGGGCCTAACCCTGGATTTTTGGGCCTCAACACTTGTCGAGCCTCTTTAAATATTTTATTTTATTTTATTTATATGCAGCTTTATATTCCAATACATTTTAGTATTTAAACTTATCTGATGGTGTGTTTTTTTTTTTCCTCTAGAAGATAATATTAAGCAGTCATATATCCTGCCTTTTTTTTTTCTTTCTTGTAAATAAAAGACTTGAACGGCATAAAAATAGCTAAATTGGCCCTTTTTTCATATGACAAATTCGTAATTTTATTTTGTTGAATAGTAGAATCTCAATCATATCTTTGTTTTTCAAGTGAGATGTTTAAATTTCGGCCGCTGGGCCCAATTATAATCCATTTGTTTTTCCTTTTGGTGAAGATTATAATGCATTTCTTTCTTGATTGAATCTTATGGGCTGCAATGTCCGATGGGTCCACATATAATCAAACTCTCACAACATAAATGGGCCTCACAATCTTAGCTTATATATACTTGTATTTAATTTATTTTTATTTATCAATGTAAATAATACATTTGAAGAACCTCTAAATTAATCAACAAACAGTACATTTTTATTCCTTATTCAAACGCTTCATCACAGATAGAGATTACCAGGAAGGCGTGGGGTGAGCAGAACCTCTAATGGAGTCGCTTTCGGAATGGTCAAACCTGGACTCTCAGTCATGTCAATCCGTTGACCAAGCAGGGTTTCAAACTCAAATGCATGAAGCAGACGAGCAAGCGTGAGGTGAAGGACTTGCATGGCAAACGAGACACCAGGGCACGACCTTCTGCCAGAGCCAAATGGCATCAGCTCAAACTGTTGACCTCTAACATCAACATGGCCATGGCTTGTCAAGAACCTCTCTGGTTCAAAAGCAGATGGGTTTTCCCAAACACTTGGGTCCCTTTGAATCTTCCATACGTTTACCACCAATCTGGTGCCGGCCGGGACATGGTAGCCGGCTACGGTGCAATCTTCTAGAGCTTCTCTCGGTCCTAAGAGGGGCCCGGCTGGGTATAAACGCAGCGTTTCCTTGATGATGGCTTGAAGATATACTAAGTTTTTGATGTCTGATTCGTCAACTTGCCTTTCTGTTCCAACTTGGAGCTCTAACTCTTCTTGTGCCTTCTTCATCACATGGGGATTGTTCAAGAGTAGTGAGATTGCCCATGTTAGAGTGCCTGCTGTGGTGTCACTCCCACCAAGGATAATCGCCTGCAATTCCAATATCAGGAACGGATATTAGAATGATTTCAATTTCTTCAACACTTTTCTATTGGAATCGCTTATGTTTACTAACACATAACGAGTCAAAAATTATGTACGTTCAAATCCGTAGTAAGTTCCCGATTCATGGTAAGTAATTTGAGACTTGTCCAAAAAAATTTCACGGTTAAAAAAAAAAACATACCAGGCAGGTGGACTTGATGCTGGTATCTGAACTATGCTGAAAATTTGAGAGTTGTCCTTCCTCCTGAAGAGACAACATGACATCAATGAAGTCCTCATCAGCTTCAGTCTTCCCTTTGTCACGAGAGAGTACTCTCCTTTGGCGATGCTCCAACAGCCACCCTCCGAGTATGGCATCCAAGTCTTTAGCCGTCTTCTTCATTGCCTTCTCATGCCCCTGCAAATCCAACCACCATAGAAACGGCAGCGCATCCGAAACAACAAAAATCCCAATCAGATGAAAAAACTGACCAATTGCCTTCTGACACCGCCTCGCCTCATCGCCATCGTCACATTTTGCTGAGGCACCAAAGTAACGTTTCCCAGCCACCATCCTGACCACAACATTAAGTGTCAATTCCTCTAGCCAACGATTGAGCTCAACAACCACAGGACGTGACGAGCCATTTTGGACCCATAAATTTTGTAGCTCTTTTATCCCCGTGTCAAGTTCTGATGTCCTGACATGTTTGAGCATCTCAAGCCTTCGGTTTGAGAGAAGCTCAAGGGTTGCAATCTTCCTCATCTCACGCCAAAATGGACTGTAGGGTGCGAAGCCAAACACGGCATAGTTGTAGCCCATGTGTTTGGCAGCCACCGTGGTGGGTCGAGAAGCAAGTGCCTTGTCATTGATTGTGAAGCACTCTTTTGCTACTTCCCAGCTGCTCACCACAAAAGCACGGCGGCTGCCTAGCCTGATGTTGAAAGTTGAGCCGTACTTGTCAGCCATTGCTCCAAGCGTACGGTAGAGAAGCTGGTCTCCGCCACCTAGAAGGTGGAGGTGGCCTATAATTGGCCATGCACCAGCAGGTTCAGGGGCCTCTCTAGACTTGGAACCTACAACAGCAGCTTTTCGAACAAAAGCACGAAGGAGAAAAATAAGAGAAACAAACACACTGATGATAATTAATTGGAAAGAAAGATTCATGATTAGAGAAAGTTAATATGAATTAATGGAATATCCCAGTTGATTTATATACAAGTAGTTTACTTGGTCAGTGGGTTAGGCGGCATGAGACATGCCAAAGCCCAAGGCAAGGGGCATGCAAGTCTTGCCAACAGCCCCAAACAACTCTTTCGTTTTTTTTTTGGGCGGTTGGTGGAAGATTAACTGGACCTTTGGGGTTTGCTGACCTTAGCAATATTTGCATGCTGAATTTTTGGTCCTGTCACAGCGTGACCCAAATTCAATTCAAAAAAATGAATATGGAAATCTAAAACTAGTAAACGAAATTCCAAACATCAAAGCTTCACAGAGAAAAAGTTACTGAGATAGATTATAGACTAGTGTTTGTTTGCCCGTGATATTTCGAAGACGTGCTGAAAGTGCAATGATGAAGAATGCGAATAATGAATACCTAAATTCAATAATTGTCTGACCTCTGGTGTTGTTGGTGCTCACTCCAGAAATCATCTATATCTCTGTCCCTATGCGTCCTAACTCCAAGCAATTTCTCTGAGCAAAAGACAAGCAGTCATCATGAACAGAACCACAACTCCCACTTTGCCATTTGACTAACTCCATCTGCAACTCATTTCTGACTCTTCTTTTTCTTTTCTTTTTTTGTAAGTATATGATATAAGGCCACAATATCATTGACATACAAGGCCCAAGTTCAATCATATTCCAGGCCCAGTCCATGATTCTTTTTCTTCTCATTTTTTTATTTTTTCAATTTGATGAAAGGGTTAAAAATAAAAACAGTGTATCAGAAATTAAATAGTGTTAACTGTCCATTTAATATTCATGCATAAAAAATTTCCATCTAAATACGGTATAATTATACCATGCATTGCCCTTCCCGTTTAATTTCTAGTAAAAAAAAAAAGGCAAAATTCGCAGAAACATATGGAACCAACAATTACAAGAGCGATTGATCAACGCACATTAGATATTAATTTTCTGGACGTCCGTCTAAAAATTAAGAGGAAAAGATATGTAATTAACTCGATCTAGTAATTTAGTTAACACTTGGGAAGCTTAGGTAGGTAGGTAGCTAGGGTTAAGTCATTTGAAGGTTGAGGCTATTGAGCACAGTCCATTCGGCAGTTGGCCTTCCAAGCGTGAACTCTAAGTTAAGGTACATATCCGAAGCTGACAAGGAGCTACAGTCCAATGTCGTCCTCCTCTCCTTCGTGCCAATGCCATCATTACACACATGGCGGCCTGATTCTTCTTCTTCCACCTATATCAAATCAACTACTGTTCACAATAATGCGCACACTTTTCGTATAGAATCATAATATAATTTACAAATATATATATGTTACCTTGGTGCCGTTTGATTGCGGGGAATGAGAATATGTCAAGGCATTTCCAGGACTCAAGTTACAGCTGCCATTTGTCTCTGATGAAGAAGGCCACGAACCTCTGTTCACAAAATTAGCAAGAGATCATCAAAAGCTTGAACAGGCTCAATAAAACATAGATAAAACTCCATCCAGTGGGAGATTTGGATTGAAACTGGTGGAGCTCTTAGAACAAATCCGTTCTGATGAAATTATTAAATAAACGCCGACACAAATAAACATTGTTTGCTTCTTTAAATGTAACCGGCAATAGAGATTTAGAAACTTAAATTCTGTAGAAGCAGAAGTCAGTCGTCCAGTACGAAAACATTATTGCTCACTGCCATACATAATGGAGTCAACAAAATGTATCGATTGGGCAAGAAGATTAGACATGCCTGCCTATGATCTATCCTACCTAATAAGCTAGCTGGGGTCTTCGCTTCCTTTGTGATTTGCATCAAAGATGATAACCGTCGGATTACAAAAATCCTTGAGATTTGAAATAAATCCCCTTGACTTTGGGGACACATTGGGATCATCTCAACCTAAGTTCACAATCCAACGGATAACCTTCATACAAACCCTAGCTAATTAACTCCAATGTTCATCAAAATCAATGTGCTTTAAGACGTCAATAGTAATTTCCCTGCACCATTAACAAAGACAGACACCATGTTGGACCAAAAAAAAGGTCCAAATCTCCAAAGCCCTTGTCAATATTCGTGCATGTAAATATGTTTGCATTATTTAATTTTGATGCCATTTATTAAATTAAGATTATTGGGGAAGAGAGGCTGCAAAGCACTCACCTATTAGCTTTGTCACAAGATAATCCTCCATTGATCCCTGGCTTTTGGTTCAAGCCCATATCTGTCTGGCCTTCATGACCTGCAACATTTATAAGAGATATAGAGCCATTGCTCTGGCTTTATCAGGCACCCAGCAAATAATTCACATCACATGGACTAGAAATGAAATTATCTCAACCAAATTTCTGTTTTATTTGGGACGACACAGTGGAACAAATGATAGTCTGCCTGTCCCACTTAGATCACCCGAGCTCCCAAACAAAGAGAATAATGGAAAAGATAAATGAAAACATGGGGTCCTTGGAGATGAGAGAGAGAGAGGGGGGATCAAACATCCAATTACCTGTTCCCTTATTGTCAGTGCTCTTCACTGTTCTATACATCTGCATGAGAAAAAACCCAAACGAAAAAAATATGAGAGAGAGGTCCACATTTGCTGCGATTACCCCCCCTCTAGATGCCTTTTTGTCATTACCCCTTGTTCTTTACCCCCCACTACAAATACATCATACCAATATTTGGAAAATACACAACATGTTAAAAAAAAGTACATTTGATAACTACTCTCTGAAAAGTTTGAAAAACTAGAAAGAAAACCAATATTTACTATTATTATTCATATATTTGATTGAAAATCAAACAAATAAGAGAAGATTGAACAGCATGAGTGAGCAGTAAACCCACCTGCAAGTGACTCTTCACGTGAGCAAGGGTTAGATCCTTGACATTCATCAACTCTAAAACAGATTTTGGTGTTGCTCCTGCAGTCACAATTAATTTAATTTACATGAGAAATTGGAATTAACAAATTGCTTCATCAGTGGAAAGATGTTGTGAAAAAAGATTTGTATATATATATATATATATATATATTACTTTCATGGCCGCCAAGAAGCTGGACTGCATGTACGAAATGGGCATGGAGGGTTGTAGTCCACCTCATTCTCGGAGCTCTGATGCTTCTTTTCACATTACCAACCGTTCTTGCGCTTCTCTTGAACTCGCGGCCATAGATTTGAGGGTGGTGATGGAAGTGATGGTTGCTGAAGTTTCTGGGCAGCTGGACAGGAGGAAGGCTCATGTGATCTTTCATTTCAAACCCTAAACTCAACTTGGGCTCATCACCCGAAGAAAGATTATAGCCGGTACTCCTCTCAAGGTGGTAGAAGCCATTTTCATGGCTCAAATCACTTCCACTGCTGCCGGAGTCGGTGGTGGAGCTTCTATCCGTACTGTAAAGTGCTTTTCTTGATAATCCAATATCAGCTTGATGATATTGATTATCTGCGGCCGATGGAGGGCTGATCTGTAAAGAGAGATCGGGCAAGGGTGAAGTACTAGTTCTCATTATAGGGTTCATGAGGTACATGAGGAGGGTGATGTCCCTTAGTAGCTCTAGATTAGTACACAAGGTGAGGTGAAATGAAGAGATTTTTATAAGCAGGGAAGGGATCAGAACAAAACAAGGAAAGGGAGAAATGTGTAAATTAATAATTTGAAGGAAAAAGATGTGAGGGGAGGTGATGAAAGGGTCTGAACTCTGATAATATGGTCATGAGTGCCTTATGATTTGCATTGGGGTTGAGGAAGTGATACAGAGAGAGAGATATATATATATATATATATAAATTAGAAGTAGGTAGCCGGAGATAGGCTTTTTTTAAGAAGTAGGATGGCTTTGATATAGATATAAAGGTGAAGAAGTAGTAATATATGGAAGATCAAAGCACAAGTCGGAGAGAGAGAGAGATTAATGGTATGGTACCGGGAAAGGAGAAAGTAAGAGAGTTTTTTTGGGATGAAGGGTTGAAGGAAAAGTTAGTGAAAAGGAGAAGTTGTGTATTTAAGAGAGAGTGCAGAGGGATCAGAGACCTTTCCAGTTTCCACAGAGAGACTAGAGTTAGTCTAGAGAGAGAGAGAGAGAGAGAGAGATGAGAGGCTCCGTTTTATTTTGTTATCTTTTTTATGGTATAGAATGAAAAGGAGGTGCCGGGATATAATGGAGGTTTCTGCGGGGAAAGGGAATGGTTGGAATTCGAGAAAACAAAAGGGGTACTGTTCAATGGAATATCGGAATCGGAATTGACTCTCTCTCTCTCTCTCTATTGATGGATGGATGAATGGACGGATGGATCGCGACCCATTTAAATACCCTACTGTTTTTGTTACTATCAGATATTATTCTCATTCAAGTTTAATATTTCCTTACATTAGAATATTTCCATTTTGCTTCATGAACGAGGATTGACTAGTAGCACCCTAAAATATCCCCGTTCAAAGCTCAAAGAGCTCTGCCCTTATTCGTGCACCTTCTTGCAGACGTGGCATCACTCGCATGGCCATCTTAAGTTTCTTTTATATGAGAACTTAACATCATGTTTTATGTTATGCAACTAACATAATTACCAAAACTTAATAATTCAATACCATGCATACAAACTCAAAGTCAAAGTATATTGGTTATACCTAATAGAACTATATTGGTTCTTGATCAAGTTTTGAGGCATACGATGAATGTTTTAGGAGTTTAGATCTTGGTTATCGAAATTTTAAAAGTTCAAAATTTGGAAATTAAAACCAAAATCATATGTATAAATAGACACATTTCAATTGAAAATAAACCAAACATCTTTTAAACATGATGACACGGACTTATATACTTTTAAGAAACTCATTTACCTTACATTTTGTTTTGTTTTGCTTTTTTCAGAATTACTAGCACCCGTTGCATAATTAAATTAGGATAGTTCATACTTGTGTTCCAGTCGTCCAACCCTAACTTAGTTAATCAAACCGACTATACATTAATTGCCAGCTGATCTAGTGCTGCATCCCCTGCAATGTTGTCTCTCGTATATAGTCGCTGGTCCAAGTGGGCAATACCGGTTTGTCAATCATAATCGAGCTGTACACGTGCGAACCTCAAGCACACAAGTACTTTAGCTATAGCCACAGCATTAGAATATATAATACATATTAGATATATTATCAGTCTTGGTTATAAATAAGAAGATCATAAAGAGAGGGAATAAATATGAATTAATAGAATTAAGTAAGAGTATATATATAGCTAGAGAGAGAGGAAGTGTCAGAATGGCTGGGGTGTCCGGCGACACGAGGGTCGCAGAGCCACATGCAACTCTCTCTCTCTCTCCCCCTTACCATTCAAGTTTCTCAAACATTCTTCATCCCACGCGCTCTCACCCTTACTTTCCTCATAATAGAGGGAAATAGGGACGATATTTTAAATTACTCTAATATATGAAAAATATAATAAAATTTGAGTATAAGTACACGGTATATTTTCTCGATGAACTAACATAACTTATATCTATGCGGTCTCCATCTCTTAATCTAATGAAAACGATGGTAAAGGAACAGTGTGTGGGAAAAGAGAGCGCGTTGGATGAAGTGGAAGCCGATGAAGTTCGGAAATTTGATCGGCTAGTATTTGTCCGATCCAGAGTCTTCGATCGTCCCCAATATTCCCTCTCCGTGTCCAAGTATTCCTTGGCCAAAACCCATCTGTCGAGCCCCACCCGCGCGTGCGTAGAAACCCACAAAACAGAATTAAATAAAATTAAAACGAAACTGAGTCTGAGAATTAGGACAAGTTAGGAGGGGGAGGGAGGGAGGACCATATTCCTCGGCGTCAACATGGGTTCCTGTCACGTGACATATGGACGTGACCTTGTCTAGGCAACAGGCTCTTTCTTTGTTCTCTTGTATTGGTCTTTTTATGCTCCTCCTCACACAAATCATATTAATATTAATAAAATGAATCTCACAAACTCAAACCCCCATGACTTTTCTCTCCTTTATAATTATATAATTATATGATTTGTTTAATAATGGGGTGATTACAGAAACAACAAGATGACTAGAAAACGTTAATCATTTGTTAATAATTTTGGAAGCCATGGTCAGCGCCTGATGCGCTCTAGATTCTCCGGGAAATGCAAATTTTGCATTACTTTAATTATATTATAAATTACCATCCTTCCTTCCTTCCTCATCATATATTCTCTCCCTCAAATGCTCAAATCCTCATCTTGTTGGATTTATTTGAATAATAATAATAATAATTAATGTTGCATTGCATATTGCATTGCAAGCAGGGTAAAATATCCGGTCAACATGTCTCTCTATGGCCTCAATTGCTTGGGGCCATATTCTCATATAATTATTCCATGCGTTTGTCTCATCATACTCTATCTCTAACCCATCTGATTTTTATTTTTATTTTTTCTAATTAATTAATGCCTTTTCCGACAAGGACCCCATTTTGGTCCACGTTAAAAACAATTCACATCAGTTATATTTTCATTTTCATATGCCACCTACCTCAAAGAATATAATATATATATATATACCTTCCTTGACCAGATATATTGCATTTTGCATTAATGGGTTCCTAATTTCCAGTTGCTTCAGACAAGTGACAGATAATCTATAAGCAATATTGCTTGCTAATGAATTAGAGATGAGTTTAATTATTCTTGCATTTGGTTAATTCCCGGTTTAGTGCATCCCAAGTAAGAACTGACACGAGTTTAGTTTATAGTTTACCAAGATTTATGCATGTGTCTCTTAAAATATATATATATGTGTTGCGTTTGTTTTACTGCTTAGATGCTTCTTCAAAATAAATGGTTAATGTTTTTCATCTTTTCACGTCCGTAGCACGTGCAGTAGACCAATACTATATGAACGACACCTACCTAACTAAACCAAATTGGAGTTTAATTTCATGCTTAGGCAACAGATCCAAACTTAATTAGGGTTATTAATGTGGCATTCTTTGACTGCAAGGCAAGAGCTAGGTAGAAAATAGCTCCCCACCGCAGCCAAGTGGTTGGGGTTCTACTAGAAAGGAAAAAACAGGAAATAGCTAGCTAGCACTTATATTAATTACCAGTGATTTAATTACTGTCATTGCTAATCATGAGGATGAATCATTTCTATAATGAATGAATTAATGAAGAGAAGAATATTAGTTTGTTCATGGCGATTGGTGAGATTAGGATACAGCCATACAAGCATGTGTTGCTTTGAGATTTGAATAGCATCATCACCACCACCTTCCCCTTCGCTTCCTTTGAGTATCGATGAAACGACAAAAAACAAAGGAAGGAATCACCGAAATCAACGCCGTTTAGGCTGACGTGCCCCATGACATTACATCATACCATCATATAAAGAATAAAACGAAGATGCCAACATCAACATGCATGCATATAATATAATATGTATGTGTCTGGGTGTGTGAATATGGGTGCCCTAATTAATTCCACAACACATGCATCATGCATCGATCCATCGATCCATCGATCGTCTGCTTGCTGGGCACTGGGAAGGGGCAGTGTGGATTGGATGGGTTTAGAATTAATTTCCCAATGCCTTTGTGTGATACAAGACATTTTTGGTTCTCAAGGTGAAGGGTACAAGATGCTCTACTTAAAAAGGAAAATCTGACGGCTGGGAATAGTAAGTAAGGATCATTAATTCATTCATCATTCATAATGAGATAATGAGTGGACAAACTAACAATAATGCATGCGGTCAAACACTGTTACACACTCATAAAAAGGTTCATGTTTTGAAAACTAGATTGGACTTCTTCTTATCATTTTTGGTCCAACACCATCCATTTCCAGCTTCAAACAGAGGTGAAAGTGAACTCAATTTACCTAGAGAGAGAGAGAGAGAGAGAGAGAGAGAGAGACTTTTTTTTTAAAAAAAAAAAGAAGAAGAAAAGGAATGAGGTCAGAGCCTACGCAAAAACCTTGAAACTTGAGGCCTCTCTCTCATCACTCATCATTTAAAATTGGATCGATAATACCTTCTTCCTCGATGGTAGCTAAACCTCTTTAGTCAATCCATGCACACACACCATAAATAAGTAGAGGTCCATTGGGATGTCTATTTAAATTAGGTCTAATATCCTATTCTGTATATATCGTGACCCGAGTGGTATGAATTTTTAATCAAGTCTACTTATTTAAAGCATTTTCATGCTCCATCATGTCGTGTTTTAAAATAAACTGGCATGACTTAATTACGAGCTCTAAAACTTATTCTTCACTTAATAGTTGCAATTTACTATAAGTTTGCGAAAATTAATATTCCAAAATTAGGGTTGCAATCATTTTCTCTTCCATTTCCCAAGCTGGGAGCCTGTGAGCCTGTGAGCCTGTGATTCTGCTGCAGCTGATGATGCTCTCGTCTTAGTCCCATTTTCAATTATGAAGGGTTTGATGGCATCCCACTGAACTTTTATTTGTATATGGGAATCATAGGAAGGAAACCCATCCCATTCACTTATATCTTCATCACCACCACCTCTATCTTTTCTCTTTTTGAATTAAATAAACTTGTTGTTTGCTTGGGAAAGTCCTTTGAGAATTCCCGTGACACTGTCTGTCTCTCTCTCTCTCTCTCTCATTTTCCCCATAGTTGTCCCCGTAGTGGACCACACCACACCACACACAAAATTAAATTCGTACAATTTTATTTTATATTTGTATTTGTTCCAACAATATAAAAGGACCCTCATATATTTCCTTGTTTTGACTCTTTCCCACTCTGAGTCACTGACTGATGAATGGGAAATTAGGACGCCCCATTTATTCTGGCAAATGTCAAGCTTCTCATCAATGGCATATAGGAAAAAGCCCATGAACCTAAAATGTCAACATCCACATTTCCTTTTCACAAGGGGAAGGGGATAGCACTTGATCATATTCATTATGTTTGAGTTATTAATTAATTCTTAGTATTAGCAATTTAAATATTATAAATCACACACTGCATCTGCACTGATGATGACTAGAAAAAATAATAGCCTAGGTATCTTTCTTGATGTTTATTGGCTAACAGTGCTCTATCTACCCAGAAATGCCATATGAACAGTCAATGATTCCTACAATTAATGCCATAATAAACTAACATTTCACAATTAGAGACGAATAATAAAACCAAACATATGGTATATTTCACAGAGAAAACAAATACAAGCTTTCAAACAACTAGTGTGGCCTGCAAGTACCTTTTTTTATTTCTTTTTTCTTTTTTCTTCTGGAGGTAGCTTAGCTGCCATGGCATTAGACCTAGAGTTTTGTTTATAATGATGGACCATGTGTTGGTTAGGGAGAAGTGGTGAACAGTCGAGGCCTTGGCATATAAGACAGTCCTGGAATCTTTAATTTCTGGTAAAAAGATCAAACTCGATCTCAAATCAAATAGCCACTCCACTGGGAAATTTCTTGTGTTTGTCATTTTCTTCACAAAATAAAAATTGATAATTAAACTTTTGTTATTGATATTTGATAACGATATATTAAATTATTAACAACTATTGGCTGACCAAACAAAAGAAGAAAAAGTAAGTAATTAAAAGCATTTATCTTTATATCCGAGCTCCCATGTTCGAATAGTTGATTCTTGTATTTTTGTTTGTTTGGACCTCGGCCCATTTATAATAGCTCAGGCCATCAACATGGGTCCGGTTTGTTGTGTTATTAGTAAACGAGGCCCATAAGAAGGAACAGGGTCAAGTTGATGGAAGCCTAGATCCGAATAGATGGCTGATCTCAAGTCGTCACCCAACTCTAGTGGAGATCGCAGCGTCCCTAGTCTGAGACGGAGAAAGAGAGAAAGAAGGAGGAGAAGAAATGACGGTGTTTCACTTCTTCAACTGCGCGATTCTGACGTTTGGCCCTCACGCCGTCTACTACTCCGCCACCCCCCTGTAGGCCCCCTAACTCTTCTCTTTTACTTATTTCTATATCTATTTGGATCTTATGCTCTCATAAATCATATCCAATTCAGTTCATCTTCTTTTCCAAATCAAACCCTAACTCAATTACATGATTTAATTGTGCAGATCGGAGTACGATACACTTGGGACCTCTGTCAAAGCAGCTCTTGTTTATCTGGGAACAGCTTTAGTGAAGGTTCGTTAGTGTTCATAGCCAATAACGAAGGAGCTATACGTACAAAATCACGTTCTAGTAATTTTCATCTTGTGCCAATGGGGCAAAGCTTCCTAACACTTCCAGCAATGGCTGCTAATTGTTTTTCTTTGTTAAATCTATGTTCTGCAGCTCGTTTGTCTGGCCACTTTTCTGAAGGTATCCGACAATGAAAGCTTCGATCCATATCAGGTACTTGGGTCTTTGATTTTAGTTTAAATGTATATTTCCTTATAGAAATCTCCACATTTCAATAAGTCCATGCTACTTGCCACGCTTGATTTGGCTTGTTTCGAATTGAAAACATTTACTTTTCTTTCTCTCGTGGATTGTGGTTTTGACTGTGAGTGTAACCAACAACTTATTAATGCATATCTTTGTATTCAGGAATTTTTGAAAGCTCTTATTGGTTTTATAGACGTTGCTGGCCTTTACTTTGCTTTGACTCAGCTGACCCACAGGAATATCTCTCAAAATCATAAATTCCAAGCAGTGGGACTTGGTGAGTAAAACATGATCAAGCCCACCAAAAAGGAAAACTATCAGTTTCACTTCCCTTGATTTCTAGTTTAATTTTGAACCTTTTACCATGATAGTGTAGTGTATTTAATAGGACCCTCTTATTCACTGTTGGCAGGATGGGCTTTTGCTGATTCCGTTCTCCATAGATTGGCACCGCTGTGGGTGGGTGCTAGAGGACTAGAATTTACCTGGGATTACATTCTTCAAGGCCTTGAAGCAAATGCCAATCTGGTATACACTCGTTTCTTTCTTGTTTGTATTGTAGTCTTCTTAGCTGCCCTGTCAGCCTGCATCCTCAGTCATAGGTTTGTGGATATAAATCGCTGAAATTTCCGTTCTGAGTCTGAAAGTTCATATAATGAATTTGTGTTAATCATATCTCAGACGATGGATTTGTAAACTTGGCCAACATATTCTGCCTTTTTTTCTCTTTAATTTGGATTTTGGAGTAGATTTGCCTTTCTATGTTATTAAGTTTCAGCTCTCTCCCTTTATTCAGGTCTTGAGCATCTCCCTTGCTGCATTGGGCTCTTTGATGTGGCTGCGGAAAAACAAGCCGAAGACGCTGATTCCTATAATATACACCTGTGCAGGGATCGTGGCAACCATGCCATCTATCACAAGGTCTACTCCTTCCCTTAATTCTACCACTACTCGAAAAATTCTGTGCTTTAGTCTATTGCTATGACACATGGATACTTGGGGTACTCATGCCTCTCTAAATTCTCTCTCCCAAAAACTTCTGATCCTATCTTTCCCTTTCATTTTCAAATTCTGACAATTAGTGCTGGTCTTGTTCATCAATTGTCAAATGTAACAACTAGAGTGCACTCTTTTTGCTTTTCCCTTTCCGTCTAACTCATTTATTGTTTTTGCAGCTATCTGAGGCGAGGCCTGGGTTGGCACTTTCCAGAGGTTGTAGGGTTTCAACTCTTTACCTCTCTGGTCATGGCCTTCATCAGTTGGCAGCTCTTTGCCGCATGTCAGAGACCTTCTGCCTGAAGCAACCAATCATAAGCCCCAACACTGGACTATCAGTCAGCGAAGGTCTTGTGGATCAGAATATCCTCCATTCTCCTTCGTATGGTTACCATGTGGTTTCATTTTTTTAGATCATTGATATGTAGAGATTCTTTTTGATATCTAATTTTGATCAGCGGACCCTTACATTGCAAACTGAGAGAGTATTCAGTATAACATCAAATCAGTTTCTAGGGGTTAACTTATCTGGAGTTTCAATGGAAGTTGAGATACGTAGGTTTATATCTCATATTTCAACTTTTGTGAATTTTGCAACACACATCTAAACGCGAATTTTATTTGTCTAATCTTGTTCTTAAGACTAGTATGACCTTGTTTTATGTATTTGCAAGTTGAAATATGATCCCGCAGATTGCTAATTGTTGTATGGTTGACCATTAGCAATGGCCCTGAAATTAGTTGCATGATAAATAATCTCCATCGTGCTCAGATTTCACGAAACTCGTTTGTTTTATGTTCCCCTGAAAATACCTCCGTTTGACAGTTTGGAATAATATTATGAACTAGTCGCAAATACAACCAAACTTAATAGAACAGCTAGATGAGTGGACAACAAAGATTCAGCAAGCATATTCGTTTTATCTGTCATCAGTACTCTCATCACAGTGAGATTTCTCTGCAAAACGCTTCTCTTCGGAAAGAGAAGAACAATTCCGACTGCAACACTTAAAACTCAAAATAACTGGCTATAGGTGAAAACTTGCAGTTAACTAACTGGCTATGGGTCTTTGACTGGACTTCCGGGGCAGAACGCCTGAAAGAACCACCACAGAAGAGCTATTGCCTTCGCCTCTACCTCTGAAAATATGTAGTAGTATCACACCTTGCTTCACAAACTCAAAAATGATGGTGTCCCCATGTGAAATCTTGTTTGTGTCTCGACATGTCCTCCATTCTCTTTTCATTTCCAAACGACCATCACAGGTGACATGAAGTTGAACAAGCCATGATCTCCCGGTTTGATCTTGAAGCATTATAGTCTCTTTGATCAAAACGCCTTCAGAGCTCATGAGTCCTTCAGTTACGGCTATAGACTTTGGAATCAACTGAAAACAAAAACATGAACTGATCAGATGCTTAATCAGAAAAGGTCTTCGTTTGTTTTTGGGTGACCAAAAGACTCACTAAACTGTAGAGATCACGGGGCTTAAAAGTTTTTGTAAAACACGCATTCTCCGATCTGAACGAGATGGGCCCCCCAGTTGATGTTTCTGCCAAATGATCACTTGCAAGCCTCTTGGCTGCTGCTTTTACATCCTTCTCGCAACAAGTTTTGTCATAGATGGTGACATCAAACTCTGAGCCACCATCATAATCGAAGATCAGAAAGTCCTCAGATTCTATAAAGTGATCCTTCACAAAACCAGGCCAACCCTTATGGAAGAACAAGCCATCCCGTCTCTGTTCCAGTTCCACGGCCCAACATTTTCCAGTAGGGCCTCTCATAGTACATTTGCCAAGTCTTCGTCCATTGAAGTTCTTGATAAATGCAGGTGGTATACGCTGCAAAAGTTTATAGCTTTTAGAAAAAGCCAATAAGAAAGAAAGAAAAAAAAAGCTTGTACATTTTCAGGCTATGAAATTAACACAAGGGCGTTCACAAAAGGAAACCAGAAAAGAGGTGAAGATGTTACCAGATGCTTAGAGAAGTCATCATCAACAAGGAACACTCTAAAGGATGGCCTTTCTAGTTGACACTTTAGCTTCTTATCCATTTGAAATCTGAAATGTATTATGAGTAATCTCTCAGAGATCGGTGCCCACCAGACCCGCCCGAGTTCAACGAGTGACTGTTCAGCTCCAGGAGACGATGTTGAAGGACCCAAATTCCCCTTCAAATGGCTCACAACCTCTAAAAGCCAAAAAAGGTCTCACTTCCTGCAATAATCAACATCAAAACGAACACTACGGCTCCGTTTGGATAATCTAAAAAACATTGAAGTTTCAAACTTGCAATCGCACTAAGGGCAGTGACTAATCACCTGATGGCGTTGATCGGCGGCTCGTTCTCTGTGGTTGAGAGGCTGAGGTTTCTTCTCCTTCCGCTTTCGCTTTCTGGAATTTGAAGAAACCGTAGCCTCTTGACCAGCGTGTTTGGAGTCGAGACATGACAATTGAGTTGATACGACATTACAATTGAGTTGGCTGATAGAACAAGACACAGAAAATTCATCAGTTTTCTGCCATTATCATAAGGTGTTTTTGTTTTATCCTTTGGGCATCTCTTGGCTCTTCCGTAACAGTTGGATGCAAATACTAAATGTGACAAATGTACATGTAAATGACAACACAAACATAAAAGGGAGTTTAGTTTAGTTAATGATAAGAATCTTCTCTCTCACTTTCTCTTTTTAAGTTGATACGACATGACAATTGAGTTGATACGACATTATAATTGAGTTGACTAATAGAACAAGGCACAGAAAGTTCATCAGTTTTTTGCCTTATAATTAGAGCACTTCCACCAGTTAGCCCATTGCCATGGCAAGGGAGCCCTAGAGCAGCTACTATTTATGTGAATAGTGGTTGCCCTACCCCCCTTAGCAAAGTGTGTTTCCAGCAGTTTAGGCTTTCCATGGCAAATAATATTCATTTTTTTGTTTTTTTTTCACAACTTTGTTTACTTAAACAATTAATTTGGATAATATTTTCGGATAAGATTTTTGGGTTCCTATATATGAAAAATCATTTTCTCAAGATTTTTAGCGGAGGTGCAATATTGACTAAGTATAAAAAATGGTTTTTCGGAATAATCATTTTCTCAAGATAATTTTTGGCGGCTTTTATTCCTTACACATCAAATAAGAAAACTTGATTTTATGGGATTTTAATATGAAGTATATATTGACTTAATTAGCCATCATTTTTAGCCTAAATCGTATTTTGCACTAAAACCGATTTTTCATATTTTGATTTGGGGGGAATTTGATTTTCTAGTATTTTTATTTGAATCCAAATGGGGGTACTTCCTTATTTACATTGTAAACTTAAGTAAATGGAGTATTATAAAAATAAAAAAAAGTAAAAGGACAAAGACATTTACTTAAATGTTGAAAATGGAAATAAGGTATAGAGAAAGAAAAAAAAAAGTAATTTTTTGGTTTTTTTTTCAATTTTTTATTACAAAAATATTGGCTGCTGATGTTAAAAGTGAAGAGTATTGGTTGGTATTTATAAAAAAAAAAAAATTCAGTATTTTTTGGGTTTTTTTTACATTTTTTTCGATTTTTTTCATTTTTTTATTGGGCAAAAAATTGGCTGCCGTTGGATTGCTAGAAAAAATGGGATCGGAGAGCCCAGAAAGAGCCACGTGGAAGAGAGCTGTTGGGGGAGCATTGTAGCGGGCACTGTAGCACACTGACGTCAGATTGCCCTCGGGCTGGTGCTCGGGCCGGACTCCTCCTCAGGCCAGCCCAGGTAGCTGGGCCCCACTCCTTGCCTTGGCAGATCTTTGTTGTCGGAAACCCCATTTTGGGTTTGCCTCCCCCCAACCCTCCCATTAGGCCCTTAGCTGGAAATGCTCTTAGGTGTTTTTGTTTTATCCTTTGGGCATCTCTTGGCTCTCCCGTAAGAGCAACTCCAGCGATCAGGCCAAGCCCGAGGCAGGGGGGAGGCCAAGCAAAAAATCCAATTCCAGCGGGGCACTTTTGCCTGGGCTGAATGTGGAATCCATGAAGAAGGGCTAGCCCGAAGGCAACTCTTGCCCGAGTTCAAGCCCGAGGGGGGGATGACGTCAGTCCTGTGCTCCACCAACAGCTAGAAAACATGTGTCGTTGTTTGGGCACTCCGATAACTTGCTCTCCTCCAATCCAACGGCCGGGCTTTTTTTTGCTATAAAATTTTGAAAAAATTTTGAAATTTTTTTTAAAAAATACCAAAAAATTATGGAATTTTTTTTTTTTCTATAAATACCTACAATACTCTTCACTTTCAACACTAAATCCTCATACATTTTCTTCTACTTTTATTATTATTCACATTTTACTCAACATTGTATTCACTTTTAAATTGTATTTTTATTTATCATCTTATCTAAAAAATTTATCCAATTGAGATATGAATTTTATAATAAATATTGACACATACGAACCCAAAAAACTCAAATTAATTGTCTATGTAAACAAATTTGTGGAAAAAAAAAAAACAAAAAAATGAATAGTAATTGCCCTTTGCCATGGCAACGGGTGGAAACACACATTGCTTTTTGCAAGGACATCCACTATTCACATGAATAATGCTGCTCTAGCCCCCCCCCCCCCCCCCCCCCCTCTGCCATGGCAAAAGGCAAATGGGTGGAATTGCTCTAACACTTGGATGCAAATGGATCTGGATCCTCTGCTTTGATTTTCTCTGCCATGATCTACTTGACTTTTGTGCTCCACACGCCACCTCATTAAAATTTAATCTAAGGGGTTTAAAATTTGACACATCATCTTTAAAACAAAAACCAATTTACTACTATTTTAAAAAAAACAAAAACAAAAATACCCTAACCCAACTAACGACCTCTGCAAGCTTTCCTTCCCCAAAACCTCTGTAATCTCTTATCCTTCCTTTCTACAAGATTAAAAAAAAAATATCTTCCCATATCCATTGTTTGAAGAGGGAGGTTCCAAAAAAAAAAGAAAAAGTAATCCCTTGTTGTTTTCCTAGATAAAAGATAAATCATGTTTCAATATCTGGATTCCGGGTTTGTTTGATGACGTGCTTTTCTCTTATTTTTTGTCCCAGCTACATGCTCTTATTTATTGGTCCCTTCTACATGCTCCTCTATGTTTTTTTGGTTTTCTTCCTATCTCTGCAAGACTGCAACAATTCAAAACTTCCCCTTTCTCACCGAAACTAGTTGGGTTATGTCTGGCTTTGAATTGGATTTCAATGTTTTGGTATCATCAGGAGAAACAAAGCCAAAAAAAAGTCTAAAAGATCAAATCCAACAGGGTGTAGGGGGCACAGTAAAGAAAAAAAATACTCCGGATTACAGCAAACAAACCAACAAAAGATGTACAAAAAGTTGTCTTTAATCAAACCAATTCAAAATAAGAAAATTGCATTTTCTCCCATAAAAAAATTGTGCAATTGGGTGGAAAAGCTGCAGAGAAAGAAAGAAGAGAAAAACAGTTGAAAAGGAGGGACATTGAAGAGAAAGGGAGATAGAAAAAAAAAATTGCAGGAGTTAAGTTTTTTTATAGTTCAATTAGGGTTTTTTTTTTTTTTTTTGGGTTTTTAATTAGTAGTAAATTGGATTTTTATTTTAGAGATGATGTGTCAAACTTTAAATCCCTTAGATTAAATTTTAATGATGTGTCATATGAAGGTGAAAAGTTAAGCAGATCATGGCAGAGAAAATCAAAGTAGAGGATCCGAATCCGATGCGGATGCTAGATGTGACAAATGTACTTGTAAATGACAACACAAACATAAAAGAGAGTTTAGTTTAGTTAATGCTAGCAATCTTCTCTCTAACCTTCTCTTGTGGGGGATAAACCCCAACAAACAACTACAAATTAGCAAGAGAAATTTGATGAGAACGAGAGACCCTTAAGAGGTCATCTACCAAAGCATCATTAGCCCACACAGGAGCATTATCAAAATATCAAATGCCTAAGTCCATGTTGTAGCTCCACCTTGCAAGGCAGTCAGCAAGGCAATTTTTTTCCCTATATATATGATGTATCTAATAATTCTCAAATTGCCTTAGAAAAGTGCAGAAATCCTGCAGTATTTCTAAGTTCACCGCAAACCCCTTAATCCATTCTCCAGCACAACCACGAAGAATACCACCAGCACCAATATTCCCATAGGCAAGTTTGCAAGAACCATCCACATTCAGTTTAACCACTCCAGTACCAGAAAACTCCCAAGCCAAGAAAATATGTATTTTCTCCCCAGCTATATTACCACCACATGGAACCTTACTCCATTCAAAGATAGTATGCTTTCAACTTTTTAGATCATTGATACGTAAAGATTATTTTTTAGGGTTTTTATCACAGATGGTCCTTGATGTTTGCCAAATTATCACCTTTAGTCCGTTATATTTTTTCTAACATTCTTAGTCCCTTATGTTACGAGTCCAATTTTCATGTTACCAAGTCCCATGTGCGTCCCTGTTTCCTCCTTATATTTTTGACACGTGTTCCATGACTTAACAAAAACTTAACACTGTTTATTTCAACATAATAAAATTTATTTATTTTTATTTTTTTTAAAACCCATTTCCTCGCCTCATCTATTTCGTTCAACAAAAAGAGAGCCTTGTCTTTGTTCTTTCTCCTCTAAACCCCAAGTTCATCAGATCTGCCGTGGGTTTGTTTATGCCTCCATAGGATGATGGGACACACAATTTATATCTAATCTCCATCACCAGGCCTATTCATCAGACCCACCACCTCACCATGTCCATTTTCTTCAAGAAACCCTCAAACCCACATAGAGAAAGTGCTTCCATATTAAAGATTTGGCCCAAAGAAACATCACTCGAGCACTACAAAGACCAAAAATTGATCAATCAGAAAAACCCACAAGGGAAAGCTTGGAAATTTCATTCAGGGTATAGCAATATTAAAGACCACACCAAAATCCACATGCACACTAGCACTTGTTGGGTTATTGTTTGCCACTCATGGTGAATATCTTGAATGGATGCAATATTGGCCAAGCTTGAGAGAGAATTTTGGCTTTGAATAATTGAGTTTTTTTAATCACTATAAAAACTTTTTCTTTAGATTTGGCCACAACTCTAAGAATTAAATGGAAATTAGTAAGGAGAATGGTTGTGGTACTAGAGATGGACGACATGATTTGGGCTGACATGGAGGCGGCGGTGGTGAATGAAAGAGATGAGGAGGAACTTCATCTGCCGTTTTAATGAGGGGTGCTATTAAAAGAAGAAACCATTTGTTGTAAACTTTTTAAGAAGTCGATTATGCTTAAAAGTAATTAAGGACTAATCAGGACCACTGATCCGCGTTTTAATCAACAAACAATACAACTAATATCCATGGTTATCTAAAGTAAAAATAAAAAATCACACTATTCTGCATGTCAATTGCATCGAGATAATAGGCCATAAAGAAAAGAGCAAAATTCCATTATCGGTCCAAAATTCTCCCTCCAATAATATTACAAGAAGAAAACAAAAAGATAACCACGAGTCACGACCCAGAAAATATGCGCAAACTTTTATCTTTAATGCAGCAAAACAAAAAAACAAAGAGAGTTAAAAAATAATAAGAGCACTTCCACCCATGGTGTCATGGCAAATGGCAAAGGCAAATAAGGGCAGACACTATGCATATGAATAGTGACTGCCTTACCCCTTTTTATTTTGCATTTCCACTCATTGCCATAGCAAGTAAAGGCAAACACTTTCACATGAAATATGACGAGAGGAATTTGTATGGAGTTTTGGTGTGAAAAGTGAAGAAGAACATGTCTAGGTATTTATATATAAAAAATTCTGAATTTTTTGGTATCTTTTATAATTTTTTTGGATATTTAAATTACAAATTTATAAATAAACCCAATCCTAGACATGAATTTATAAAAAAACCAAACACTATTTAAAACATAGAAACACACCCAAAATCAACCCAAAAATCAACAATTGTATATTTTTTGGATGTGTTTATAAATGGGTTTTGAATGTGTTTAATAAATGAATTTTGGGTGTGTTTATAGTTTTTCATGTTGGATTTTTTTTATAAATAATTTCAGCCCATATTTTGGGTGTATTAGTGAAACTCCCTATTTAAATTGATCGCCAAACCCAGGTAACAACCCAGACAAGTCTTGTCTTTGGACTTGCCCAGGTTGATGGAGCCCACTCCTTGCCTGGGCTAGCCTTCACCATTGGACTTCGTTTTTGGGGGCTGGGGGGCCTTCTGCCCGTGCTGGCCTGCTCGGGTGGAAGTGCTCTAACATATAAAAAAGAAAAGTGAAAAAAAAAAGCAAAAAAAAGAGGGCCACCACTTTCAGAATAAAGGGGATTTTGTAAGCAACAGATGCAAATACTAGATGTGACAAATGCACTTGTAGATAACACCAACATAAAGAGAGTTTAGTTAGCAGCCAACATTATATGCAGGATAAGATTAGAGAATCGCAAAATGCAACTTGTAGATTACACCAACATAAAGAGAGTTTAGTTAGCAGTCAACATTATATGCAGGATAAGATTAGAGAATCGCAAAATGCAATTGGCATAGCTCAGCACAAAACATGTATTCAGAGGGATAGTTGAGCTTGATCAAGTGTCACAGTGAAGGTACATTGCCGGTAGATTACACAACAGCTACACTGCATTAGATGTTGCTTCTCCATCTTGATGGTCAAACCCCTTTTTACCAATACCCGAAATGTGCACTTGCATTTCACGCTTACCAACAAGCTCAAAAATGCAAATATCTCCAATGTTGACATCATTTCCGCGTACAAATGCCATCCATCCTCCACAAAATGTATGCACCACTCGCCCTTTCGAGTCTGGGACAGAATTCACAGTCCAACATTCCCCTTTTGAATTTCGAAGAACAATCTCTGTTTTATAGTTGGGGAGGTGTTCTGTGGAAAACTGGTATGGGATTTTCTGCACAACAATAACCAAGTTATAAATACAAACCAGTGCCAGAAACAATCTTCAGAAGATTAATATGAACATGTTTGTTCACAGTAACACATATCTACAAGACTCACCAATGTATATGAACCGCAGATGTTGAACTTCTTCATGATTTTCACAAAACTCGGGAAACAAGAAGTGAATGATCGAGCCGCTCTTTCTTCATCAAGTGTTAACCTCATTCTCAAACTACTTCCAGGGTTTAGTTCATCTTCAACAACTTTTTTCCTGTGATTGACTGTCCATTTTATGGTTAAAAACCCAATTTAAATAATATAATCATCATGAGTTTCTGAAACGTATGGAAAATCTAAATACAAGAGCCCGAATTTATAGATAAAAGTATAGCATGCAAATCTAGATGACCTTCAAGCTCATTTCAACATGGATAGCACTCATGACCCCGTCTTCGCAAGAAATTGCTGAGAGGATTTAGGTGAAACCTTACCCAACTTTTTATTGGCAGCTTTTGACTGAGAGAGTGAAACTTTAGTAAGAGACTTTGATGTGCTACCATATTTCCTTGCGTCATTAGTGAAAGCAGCTTCTTGAAACTTCTTTGGTGCTATTTTATCAGCTTTCTCTATCTTTCTTATGCTCTTTGAATGGACTTTAGGAGAGTTCCCCGTCATTATCTTTGACAAACTTTTGAACGTTTTAATTGAAGGGAGAGCCAGCTCAGCACTTAGCCAACTAGATGTTTCTCCACTTTGAACGTGGACACGGAATTCACACTCATGCACAAGTTCAAAAATGCAGATATCTCCAAGCTTTATGTCATTGTAACGGACAAAAGCCATCCATCCTCCACAGAGAGTATGACTTGTATGCACTCTCGTACTTGGCACAGAATTGACGGTCCAACTTTCTCCTTTCCAATTATGAAGGACAAGCTTTACTTTGCAGTTGGGTAGATGTGCCACCGAAAATTTACATGGGATGTTCTGCAAACCATAAAGCAGTTTGTAAAAGAAAATTTGCACTCACCCAGGCCAACAATCACATTCACGAACACACCCACACTTTCATATCTATGAGCATATATGTATATGTGTATGTTTTACTAATTTAACTAGTGAAATTGTGGAAGAGAGCAACAAGTTCGGGACAGTAAGTTCATGTCAAGAAAATGAGAAGAACACAACACTATGAAACATCTATCCCGAAAATACCATATACACTTCTGTGTGAAGGAGAAAAAGTTGAGTACTGTGAACATTGTCCAAACCCCAAATATGAACAAAGAAATGAGGAATCATAGTCACATATCTGGAGCTTTATAGTTCAAGATTTACGAGGAAACCCTTTTAAGTAATTCCACAGGGAAGCAGCAACATTGAAGATGATAGCAGCCCACAAAACAATCTGTTTTTCTACTTATAATTTTATTTGTGATGAAAAGCAAGATGATACATGGTTTTGAATTGTGGACAAACCATGATGGAAACAGTAGATCACTTTTCTGGATGCATATGCAGATAACTCAAGCAAGAGAATACTACTTATTTAACACTAAGTATCAATATACTGGCTTCTCAACAAAGTTCACTGATGCAAAACCTATGCCTAACATAAATAAATAAAGCATTACAGTACAAAAAGAAAAAAGAACAAAACCAGAGGGAAGAACCCACCAGAGTATATGAACCACTGATGTTGAAACTTTTCATGATTCTCACAAAATAAGGGTTAGAGGAGCTAAATGATTGAGCTATTTCATGCGCTGACGACATCTGCACACAAACTCTACCATTCACATTTAATCCATCTCCTTTTCCGCACGTATTTTGGATGGATGCATTAGCTTTACAAAGAACAATATCCAAACCTGCAAGAAAGAATAAATCAATAATTGCATCTGTATGTATTCAATCTTGTTTGCACAGACATAGATAAACTCAGTATTTCATGGATTATTTTTTTCTGGTGACTAGAAGTTGCCTTTCAATGGGAACACTGGAAAGAACCAATAGATCAGTTGGTTTCCTCACCAGGCTTTTCAGCTCGCTTAATTTCCTTGGAACAAGTTGCTTCTTCACACATTACACCCTCATGTCCGCATCCTTCCTCACTGCTGGAATCTCTCATTTTCTTTGCCACACAATCAACCAGTTTTCCAGATGATGCAGCCTCCTCCCTGCCCCTTTTCCGTCCCATATATTTTTCAAAGTTGCTAGAGTCTTGGCCACATTCAGAATGAAATGCGGCTTCTTTCTCACACGCACTTTGGTCAAAAATAAGCACAGTGAAACACAACTCACCATCATATCTGAAAATCAAGAAGTCACCACATTCCACAAAATGATCTCTCACAAATGCTGGCCACCCATTATGAAAGAACAAGTCACCATTTTTTTGAATCAAGTCAACATTCCATGCATTCCCGCTAGGACCAAACAATGAAACTAACCCAGATGTTCTACCTTCCATGTGTATCATAAATCTTTCTGGTATTTTCTGCAACATAATATCGCAATTGTGTCACCATCCAAAAAAGGCAACAGACATTGAGCTTAGCCAACCAATACTTTAACTTAGGTAGACTGAAGCTAGAAAGATAAATTAATAACACTTTTCCATGATATGCCATTGAAGTCTCTCTTTGAGCAGTAACAGAGTAACATTCATGTGTGATAAAGAATGCATAATTTCTGTGGAAGATACTAAGACCAACATCCAATAAGCAATTTCACTGTTTTAAAATGTACACAGGAAATCCAAAGCCTCACTATTGACAAATCAATTAGCAAATTTTATGCAAGAACCCTAATTCCCAAAGGAACATAAAAACAAAATGACCCATAGTTACACATAGAATAATGGAAAAAAGAAGAGTAAGGAGGAAAAAAGTACCAGTCTTTCTGAGCTCAAATCAGCAGAATAAAACGCAAAGAAGTGAGGCCTTCTCGCATTCGTCATCTCCTTCAGAGCTTCTTCTGCCATTGGAGATAGCTTGCAAGTTTCTAACTCGAAATAGAAAATTCAGCCAATTTTCCCAGCAACCAAACAGGGACAAACATTGTCCTTCAGAATTACATGGGAGCAAGCATGATTAAATTAACCAAGCAAGGAAAGAAAGAGCCACACTAGATGCTTAGTTAGTGATCATATGACAAAACCATGGCCTTTCTTTCTTTTATTTATTTTTTTATTTCTCAGGGAAAATTAGAGAGACGAAATTAAAAGCCAGCCACTTTCTCTCACTTACTCCCAGACTTTGATTTGGAGCGAGATTTTTACACGTACGAGAGCCCGTGGGGCTCGTTCCGTGTTTTCACGCCGCCTAATGGCGCGTGACTACTTAAGTCTCTGACTGACAATGCCACGTGCTATATCAGAAAGATCTGGTATTTTACGCTTACATGTTTTATGTTGCAATCGTCTAATTTCAGCTAAAATAAATGCGCCACGTCATATAGGGAGGTGGATTTGGTCTTTCTATCCTTGTGACAAGGCATAATAGAACCGGAACTTTGGTTAGCTTTAGCTCTTAACCGATAATTGACCCCGTATTTGTTAAATTATTATCAAGGCCATAGGCAATGACGAATTCAGGAATCCTTTAAGAGCATCTCCACCCACAAGGGCTAGGGCAAGGGCAAGGGCAAGTAAGGGTTGCCACTATTCACGTGAATAGTATCAGCCTTTGCATTTTTGGTTCCACCCATGAGGGCAAAGTCTAGGGCAAGTCAAGGGCAATTACTATTCATTGTACTTTATTTTCTATTTTTTTATACTTTAAACCATTAATTTTGATAATCTTTTGTAATTAAATTTTTGGATAAAAAATATTAGATGTAGAAGAATTGTCTCGGGTATTTTATACAAAATTTTATAGGGAAAAAATACTATTTTTATAGGGAAAAAAATAAAATGGTTATGTATTTTATAGGGAAAAAATACATAGTTTTTTTGGTATTTTTTTAAAAAAAATTCAGAATTTTTTCTAATTTTTTTGCAATTTTTTAAGCCAAAAAAAGAAGGACCGTTGGATTTCTGGAAAAAAAACGATCAGAGCGTCTCTGTCGCGACACGTGGCACAGTGGTAAAAAAAAAATTGATTTTCTGTGCGCTGACGTCAACGCTGATGTCACAAAACTAGTTTTGAAGCCCAGGCAAGACTTGCCCTTGGGCTTGATCGGGCTCGTGGGACCCACCATGAAACTGAGCTACGGGCCCTGCGCTGGAGTGGACTCGGGCTCCCCCTGGCAGCCTTTCACCCGGTTTGGGTTGAGCGCTGCACTTGCTCTAAGAAAGGGGCAATATTCGAATGAGAATTTAAATATTTTTGAACTATAATGGTATAAAATTAAAACTTATAAAGATCTTATGTCTATGACTTCTTGACTATAGTCTATATATTATATCAATTAATCTATATATATAAAGCAAAAGGCAGAGAATGGTAAAACATTCAAAATACCAGAAAATGTCATTGGTTAATGCAAATATTAAGAATTGAAATTATTAATTAAATAATGATAATATGGTAAATTCATACTTTTTCATATTTAAAAAAATTACAATTAAAAGAAAATTCAGATAATGTATCCTATTTTTATGGAACACAACTACCCATTATCTTTTTTAATTCTAAAATAAATTTAAAATTTTCTTACAAAATGCCTCTCGCAGGCGCGGAAGCGCGTACAAAGAAGCTAGTATGAATAAAATGCATATAACATCATCAATTAATTTAACAAAAAATATTATCAATTAATCTACGGTGGAATTTGGGATAAATAAAAAGCCTCAACGCTGGCTGCTGCAAGAGCCTCAACGCAAGGAGGCTACTGCAAGCCCTAACAAAAATTATTATCAATTAACCAAAAGAGATAATTATAAAAAATAAACCTTGCGATTGGAATTTGGGACTGCTGGCTGCTGCAAGAGTCTCAGCGCAAGGAGGCTTCTTTAATTCAATTCATATTGCAATTTGGACTCCGCTTTGTATTTAATGACAGTAGGTTCTACGGTAGAGGTAAGGAGTTTCACATGAGTTTTTATCAAAAATAGCCAAAATTTAACCCTCAAATTCATAAATGTCAGTTTTTTAAAAAACTTTCAAATATAGCCAAAAACTCACTTAAATTGACCCAAATGCCCTCTAAAATAAAACCTAACCAAAAAGCATGCTCTTCCAAGCCGTAAGCTACTGAGCACAAGCCACACTCTCCAACCAGCATACCCTCAAACACAAGGACACTGCCCCTCGCCAATCACCCTTAATGGAAAGCAAAGTTAATATAGGCAAGTTTGTGTTGTGGGAAGATAGTCTATGAACAGCGAGAGCCTTGCAACTTTTCTAGACCTCATGTGCTGAGGGAAGGCAGCAGCACATATGATGGTTTGCAGACTAGAAGTATTTATGATACGAATTTTGCAAGAAAGTAACTTTTTTTCTCAATTAAAAATTATTATGTCAAGAAACTGACTTTAACTTTTTTTATTGTAAAAAACTCCCAAACCCACGAATCGAGCCATAGTCGCAGAGAGGATTTTTATTGCTTGGATTTATGAAAACATCGGCTGTTACTTTTCTTCTTCTTTTTGGTAATTTCATTGTCATTTTTATAATAGGATTCATAGGCATGATTAGGTTGACGAAGCCAATCTTGTTTTTGTGCTCCTGCTATTTTGGGTTTTAGCTTTTAGGTGTAATTGAGTTATAATTTAGAGGGCATTTGGGTCAATTTAAGTGAGTTTTTGGCTATATTTGAAAGTATTTTAAAAAACTGACATTTATGAATTTGGAGGTTAAATTTTGGCTATTTTTGATAAAAACTCGTTTCACATAGGCATTTCATCGAGCGTTTAGTGGGCACTTTCATGGCAGACCAGAGGGGCAAATACTGCAACCTCAAAAGCATTTTTCCGGAGAGAGAAATGCAACTACACCTCTTTACATCTCTATGGGTCCCACCAGTGACCATAAAAAATATTCAGTCGAAACACAAGTGAAAAAGCATCAACTTAATATCAAATACAAATAATTTGATTTCAATTCACCAAACTTATTTAAACGAGTGAGACTCAACTTTGAAATTTTGGCTAATCAGATATGATCATGCATACAAACACAAGTGAAAAAGCTGATACTGTTAATCTTATATAATTTTCGACCCAAAGAAAAAGGCTTATCATAAATGATTAATTAAAGATATCAAAGTGTTTTAATTAGCACTCAACCGTTAACGGAAATTCAAACAAAACTGCGAAGGAAATATTACAATTTCAAAAGTAGGCATAAAGGAGGTTTCATCCATCCGAGTTACACTCTTCTGGCTAGATAGCAACAGCAGAAGAATTACAGCATGAGCTAAATAGATAACCTCGTCACAGAATCAACAACCCCATCAAACATGATAGCAGCAACTTAGGTGCTTGATGATATTGTTCAAAATCCGAAGGACATCAACAAATTTTACAATGGACTAGGATCAACCGCGGGTTATCTGGACATCCATGACACGTGCTGATTTTGAACCTGACTTAGATGATACCGGTTTCAGGTTGAATGTGCAGACATCTCCATTTTTGAGCTTGTTGGCTTCATAAAACTTGTACCATCCATTTGTTCTGATAGCTATACGATGACTGCCCCTGGATATGCTTTCCCACCTACTTAAGATCAGTGGCCATGATCTTCCAGACGGGTCTTTGAGAATTATTCTGGATGTGGCCACCATGCCATTTGATCTTGCAAATCGCGCAGGAATAGTCTGTCATAAATCAACCACCAGATTTAGAGAAAATCCAAAAAAGAAAAAGAAATTTCATCATGCTAGTTGTAAGGATTGCAACTCAACCCTGAACAAATAATAACGTCAGAATATAGTCTTATGAGGATCCACATCAGAATGATCTGACTTCAGAATGATCCACATTATTGAAGAAGATTACTCGATCTATGTTAACTGGAACAGCCAGCATACACATGTATTGGAAAATGTTTTATCATCTCTGACTTCCCTTTTAACTAAGTTGATAAGAATAAATAAATGACACAGTGAACATATAAAAGTAGCTCCAGTCAGCTTCACATCAAGAAAGATGGCTTTGGAATATTATTTGATGGGCAGAGATTATTGAACAATCTTGAAATGAATCTTGTTCTAATTACGGGTTTGTACAAGTTGGATGATCTGCATGCACAGATTACGGAAGCATTTCAGAATGAGATTATTCAATATATAATTAAACAATTATTGTTACTATCAGTGTTAATGAAAACTTAACGACAATGCTAGAGAGAGCATCAAACGAATCACAATCAAATAATATTACAACTTTAAATCCCATAAAAAGGAACAGAGCATCAAGCATGGCTCCAACTGACCAAATGTAAGTCAAGGAAAGAAAAAAAGGGGTGGGGAGGAGTCCTTTGGGGATCTACATAATTATACATAATTAGTAAGCTGTAAAGTATATTTTCAGGAGAAACAGAAGGATGGCCTGCTCTTATTCAACACAAACTAAAGTTTCCCTCCTTTTGTCCAACACTACTCTCTAAAGCTTAAATATTAAATCTTTTTTAATTATGCAACAAATAATATGTTCTCTTGCAGGCAACAAATAATGTTTTGTATATACTTTGGCAGATCTCCTCTGAAGTCCAATCATGAAAGTGTATCTTCAATAATGTGCAAATAATAACATGACACACTTCATGTTCATACAGCTAAAGAGAAGTCAGAAAACTTACCAGGTAAGCCTTATAAGGATCCCCCTGGGATTTTTTCATCGTGCATGCGAACAAAGTCCTTGAGGTTGAGGATGCAGTTGCTTCTGAAGGGCTTTTTCCTGAAAATAGTCCAAGGAACAAGCCACCATTAGATGCAACGCAACATGGGAAATGCAGAGAAAGAATTAACTTTTGACCCACCTTTGGAATCATACACTTTCTCACTACCATGTGCCTCATAGGCAACCACATTGAACGCCCTTTTGCCGTTGTGTTTAAATATCAAAATTTCTCCAAGTTTCAGGCCATGATGGTTCACAAATTCTTCCCAACCTTCTTCAAAAGACAGCACCCCATCAACAGTCCTGCCAACTCTAACAAGCCAGGATCCCAAGCAGCTTTTAATAACAGCTTTATCCAGTTTATTTTCACTCAGAGAACTACAAAACGCTACTGGAAGTGACTGTTCATAAGTAGAACAAAAATATTAGGTCACAGTTCCTAATCCTTCAATTTAATGAACAATATAAACAACTTATAGTTGTGTTAAAATGGATGGGCCTTCTCTAATAAGATGAAGACTAAATAAAAATATGCAGAGACAAAGGGAATGATAGAAACTTGAATGTCGGCTGGGCTATGCTCTACCTAGGCAAATATATTTTCCCCCAAACCCAGACAAATTAAATAATTTTTGCTCTAGTAACCTGGTTGTACTCGCATACATATACATGAAAAAAAATATATATGGTGTAAAAAGTTGAAGCATCAGCACTGGTACTCTAATGGCCTCCCACAGCTAGCTAGCTAGCATCAAAATCTACACAAACTGATATATATAAATATTATACATAGAGCGAAGAGAAGAGAATCATACAAGTCTTGTGTTGAACCCAGGAGCCAAAAACTTAAAAAACTTGGAGCATTTCACAGCCATGAATCCTGATGAGATGAGTGAACAAGAAAAAGAAACGTAAAGACAGAGATGAAGGACTGATAATTTCTGTGGCCTTACAAATCAAAATCTGGGGTTTGGCCTTACCAGCTGAATACAAGGTATAAACATAGTCTCAAAGGGCCAATCTCTGCTCTCCAACGTAGCATTGGCTTACAGAGAGGTGACGGAAGCACCATTGATGGCGTTGGCCGGAGCTTGTACTTTGAGTACAGAGTACAGAGCTCAGGCTCCGAAAAGCCTGAAGCTTCTGCCTCTGTGCTACTAACGCCTGAATGGCATATTGTAAGAAGCCAGCAAAATGGGCCCGCTAATTTAATTCACTGATTACCAAATGAAGAAAGAGGCCCATTACTCCCATTAAACTCCAAAGATAAAACCTTACACAAAGCTGGGCCCAATTGCACCCTTTCGGCTGTTGACTTGTATTGTTTCAGGTGTATTTATATTTATAAGGGTTTTAATTTTGAACAGGTGACTGGTTCAAAATATATGGTGTATCAAAAGGTCCTGCCTTGGAGATTTGGTAATAAGTTTCTGCTTTCTTGGCATTGATTTATTTTTGAATTTTTGAGTGCGTTTGGTGTGATGTGAAAATCACATGCACTGGAAAACACTGCACGAAGCAAAATCCATGCGAAAACGACCTGGCTACTCATGAATTATTTGAATGTTTTTAGCTTATGGGTTATGACCATGTCGTCTTATGTTAATGGCATTTTCCTTTCAAGCTTTTTTGGTTCCTTTATGTGTCTTGGTCAAATGACAGCAAGGTAGTGTTCTTGACCCCATCCGAATCAATCAAATACAAAATTCATAAACAATTTTATGGAACCAATCAACCTAGCCAGACAAGAAACCCCAAAAAATCTAATTTTTAAGCAGGGTGGGTGGTGGCTGAGGTGTGAGTCATGTGATTGTTTTGCAGAAAATGGTACTTAAATGTCACCAGTACAAACACGAGACACGACACACGTAGAGAGCGTCAAAGCTCAAAGACTTGATTTTTTTTTTAGGGTAGAATATGGCATTTTACGTATCAGACAAGGGATACGAGTATAATAAAGAAGAATCAATCTTTACTTTCAAGTTTCAACCATCAATGTCCTCGAACTAGAACACAACAAAATCCAGACAAAAAAGCAGAGTAAAACAAGGTATATGGATTCTCTCCTCAAGTTGTTGATGGCATGGATGGAGAATAGAGACACTGGAAAATGGTTGTGGATGGATCTGAAGGAGATATATCGAGGTCAAACTAGTAAACAGGTCCCCTAAGTTGCAGACAAAAACTGCTCTCTTTCTTTCTGCACCCAAATGGATAATTTATTAATGAAGAACTAAGAAATGCAAGCATTAATATTCTAGTCCTAGTTGTCATACAGCAAATGGTGGAAGAAGCTTTCCCATGAGGATAAATATTCAGACCATTTTACTTCTATTTCAAGTTACATAGGACTTCCTGAGCTGATTATAAATGGTTTTGAACTAAGCTCTACATGAAACCAAATACCATTAATACAAAAAATTACATCAAAAGATATGACAAGAAGAATAAACAAATTCATCTGCTCACAAGGAAAAATCTCCTGAGGAGCAAAAGAAACAGACCACACGTAGCATCATTTCTTTCCACTTCCATATTCAGCTGCCCACCTTCAAGGGGAGGTTGCTAAATGAAACAGTAGGGGTCCATTTTCCTCAAAACAGAGACAAAAACATCCATATACTTTACAAGTGTTACGTTTCCGAATCCTCTGGTACTGTAGGTAATTCATCCCTTTCAACTTCAACAAATGCTGAATCAAGAAACTTGGCAACAAAAGCCCACATCTTATATACATCTTCAAAGTTGGTCAAAAATCCAAGTGATGCTGTTACGACCTCGACCCTATAGAACATATTCTTACCGCCTTGGCGGCCATTAGCCATTGGCTTGCACAAAGATGTATCTTCAAGATCAAGTGCCCCACAGAGCTGTTTAGGGCCATCCAGGATTCGAACATGACTAAGGATACCAACACCAAGAGATATACCATTCTTTTCAGCCAATTTCTGTACAATTTCAGGGTGAACAAGTCCTCCACTGCTCTGCCTCACATTAAAAGCTACAGCAGCACCCCTTTCATATTTGATTTTAGGACCATATATTTGCACAAGAGGCACTCCGGCACTTTCATCCGAACCAGGTAATCGAAGTTGAAGTAGCGAGGTAACAAGCCAATTGATAAGATACCGCAGTCTGAGGGTAGTTTTGTTCAGACCTAACATATTAACATGATCAAGACACCGACAAACTATCTCAGGCTCCCTCTTTCCCCATTCCTGCTCATCACCATATTCTCCTTCGCTCATAGATCCGTCATCGCCAAGGGCAGCCATAGATGTTTCTCCAGGCTCAAAAATATGGCTCGACTTTCCTCTGTGGCTATCTTCTATGGTAAAAGACACCCTGCTACCCATGCTTAACTCTCGATCACCCTCTTCTAAACCAAAAAATCTACGACCGGAAAATCTATTCGTTTCCCTTCTTCCCAGAAGTCTAAAGTCACCCTCTGTCTCTCTCCTTATAGCACTTTCTTTTGACTCTTGGCAAATTTCAGAGGTTGAGGAACTCTCAAGGTTACTGTGTTTAAGACCAGAAGTCTGGTTCTTTGGCCTTGAATCTTCCCTCATTTCAGGTTCTTCGTGAATCTCCCCAACATGAAGGGAACCTGAATATGTTCTACCATTTCCTGAGGCAGCATCTGTTTCAGCAAACATTTCTTCTTCAGGGATTCCCTTAACATGGTCCTGCTCATGTGATACTGATAATACAGCTGCATCAAAGGACAAAACAGGATCTTCATGCTGTCTGTGGTTTACCCTCTTATCATCATCATAAATTGGGCTTTTTGGCAGTTTTGATGTTTCTTTTGGAGACAAAAGCTTGTTATTTTTCCTGCCAGAAAACCATGATGGTGGCAATGGTGAACCAGTTTTCTGTCTCGTTAGTTGTCCAGAATGATCAGAACCAAATGGACTCTGACCCAAGTCAATCCAGTATGAATTGTCTGATGACTCATCCTCACTGAAGATTGGACTCTTCATAACCTCCCCAACTGAAATGCTCTCAGCTTCTTCAAATATGGTGCTTGCCCCATCCCTGTCTGAGTCTTGATCCATCTCTGTCTCAAAGCAATCCCTCACTTGATTGGAAGTGAATACACCTGAAAAGGCAGGCATCAGAGACCCCCCATGTGTTTCAGGCAATAATTCTTCATTACTGTTGACTGCATCATTTTCAATTCCAGCAAATCCATCAAGACCATCCACAGAATCACTCAGGTATTGAGGAAAAACAGGTAGAATCCTCACAATTCCAGTCCCAGTGCGCCCACCTTGACTTTGCAGACTCCCCATTACAGATTTCTTGATCAAAAGACATCCAAATCCAGTTGGGTCAGAACCGAATACCCTGTAGAATGATGTAATAATGAAATCTGGACGAAAGAGAGACAGCCCAAGAGAATCCATGTCTTTGGGACCCAATGATCCAGCATCAAGCAAAACATGCCAATTGTTCTGCTGAGCAAGTGCCATCCACTGGTAGGAATACTTGGCACCAGTTACTCTTGACTGAACAGGAAATACAAAAAGCCCAGTTGCAGAATCCTTCTTCCTCCTTTTCTTATTTGCAATTTGCTTCTTGAGCTCCCTAGAGCAAAGTTTCAGGGTTGGCCATTTAAACCATGAACTATAAACCTTAGCACCTTTCTCTTTTGCACTCTGAGCCATCCAGTTCACAGACTGGCTCTCATGATCAAACATGGTCAACAACTTCTTATTGGTTTGGAAAGGGTAAGAGTCAGCCAACAATTTAAAAGCAGACCCTCTACTAACAGTAAAAACAAGACCATATTCGTTTTCAGGGATGTTCAAATAATCCATAATCCTAGTCTTGATATCATGTTCAGTACAGCCTTTCTCAGCACCTCCATAAAGAGCATGGTTACTCAAATTTGCAGTTATCTCCGACAAAGTAAATGAAGAAGATTCCCAATATTGTTGAGTTTGGAGAGAGGAAAATAACCCAAAACCGCAGTAATCTAGACATACCTTTGCAAACGATTCTGAGAGGTGACTGTATTCTTCTGCCCTCAAATGATCAATCTTTTCGGAAGTTTGGAACTTGGGGTACATTGTGAGGAACTTGTTGAAAGCTTCATGAAGATCAGGAATTGAACCCTCTGTGGAAAAGATACGGTCCGCCGCGAGTGCTGTGGCTCGCAAAAACTCCTTCTGGGCATGAAGCCTAGCAAGAGACCTTGACCTTCCAAAGCTGCCGTCTTGATTTGGAGTCTCAGAATCAATATCCTGGGATTTTGCAAGAGACCCAGCTTCTGATGCCTCTTCAAGAGCCTCCCTGAGCTTGTTTTCTTGCAATTGCCGGAGAACTGAAGACTTTCGCTTGGCGTCCACGGTCAAACCAGAACCATCTCTCCTTCTGGTCTTCTTCTCCATTAACAGAGCAGCACAGTGCGATATAGGCTTCCATACTGAAAGATGCATGAAGGCCTCTCTGTTATTTTTTTTTCTCTCTCTCTCTCTAACACCAGTCTGACTGCTATGCTACCCAGAAAGTAATGAACCAAGTACAGGTCCGAAAGAAGAACACGGACTCAAGTAAGCAGAATCAGAGAATCAGTTTCAAAGCAAAAGCGGGTCTCTGAGTTTGACAAAGATCGAACGCTGGCTTTTCAAAATCAAATTTTGGGCTTCAGAGACAGAGCACATTTCAAACTTTGGCTGCTTCGCTGAGGAGCTTTTCCTTTATTACCTAAATCATTCAAACAACAAAGAGATTCTTCCATTAAAACCCAGAACTTTTGTGAGATCTGTAGGTACTGGTCATAAAGAAGAGAAAAGGAAAAGGAAAAACACAAAGGACATCTGATAAGGAACTCACCTTTAATAATCTAATGTGATCGCGGAGAAAACTCCAACTTTAGCATCCTTCAAGGGCCCATAATTAAGGAGTGATCCATTTCAGCAGAAACCATCCAAATAAACAAAACCCAACATCCCCGAAAAAGAAGAAGAAGAAAAAAAGATTAAAACCTCAAAACCAGGAACTTGGTCTTATAAACTCAGCATTCCCAAAAGACTCGAAGCCAACAGAAACATATCTCACTAATCCCACAACCCATTACAATTGAATTCTTTAATTTTTGGGACTAAACCCAGTAAAGATTAAGTCTTTCGAGGAAAAATATAAAAACAGAGCAAGCCCACAAACAAAAAATGAAAGGGTCAAGAGAGAATGGTGCCCAGGAATCAAAGACCCAAAAGAATAAAGAAGAGGTCTAAAGCAGAGAAAAGCAAGGCAGCAGAAACAGCTTCAATTCAACAACTCCTCGCCCCACTATCACTCCTCTTCCACCACCAACCAACCACTCTCTCTCTGCCTCTCTCTCTCTCTCAATCTCTCAGCTGGTAGTGATAGAGGTGCAAGATAAAAACAAATCCTTTGTAACCCATCAAATCCTCATTTACTATGGCAGTCAATACAGACATGTCCGCATTGAATGCTTGCTGTTTCTCTTACCTCCCCACATTAAATATCACACCTCCCTCTTTGATTTTCCAGTTTAATTTACCTCCGTTTCCTTCACACACAGACCCCTCCCCCACATGTTTAAAGCTCACTCACACCCAACACCAGCTTCAGCGCTCTCTCCACTCAGCAATTCGAAGCTTGTTTAAGAAAAGTTGCGGGCTTTTTGACTTCGCGGTACCTTTTTTGTACCCACCGGGCCATAATCATAATATTCCTGCTAAGTGCGATAAGATATTTGTGAAAATAGAGAAACACCACTTATCTTTTTTTATCTTTGCAAATCAACCTTGTATCTCATCTCAAACTGGGTCTGCGACTTAGTTGATAACTGCATTTTTCAAGTATTTAATAGTACCCTTATCACTGGAAATTTAGATGAGAGTCTTCATAATTAGCTTGCAAATTAAATTGAATCACATTGGACCGTCCACAAAACTGAATTGCAAATCATGCATGCACTGGGCCTGTGCATGTGTGTGCCTGCTTTAGTTAGCTGTCACCATTTGGAAAGGTGGTCAACTTAAATGATATAGTGGCTTTTGTAAGATAATAAATATAGAATGATGTGATTTGTTGTAGTCCATAATGAATTTTTCTTCCTGGCAGAAAGAAAATTCTTCTTGCAAATATAAATGGTTGATAATCTTCCCAATAAATAATCATGTGGCATGAATAATGACTCTACTCACTGTCACTAGCCACTACCTCGACGAGGCAGCTTTTGACACAAAACAAAACAAAAACCTTAAATAGTAATACTGGTCCTTACATTGTTTTATTTTGTTTTGTTTTTTTTCTTTCAATCTAAAATATATCGTGGTCCTTATATTTTTGGAAATTTCAATGAAAAGGTTATGCACTTATTTGGAGATTTTGAGAATATTGACCAATTTGACTTGAAATTTTCAACGAGATAACGCAAAACTGTTCTGACTTTGACTTAGTTTGAAACCATTAATAGATGGAAATCCGCATATCGTGGAAGTTTAGGATGCTTGATTTGATAAAGCAACAGACACAATGCAAAACTCATGGAAATTAGCAGAACCTAAGGAATGAAAAGAATTATATGGTTTAATGGTCACTCAAATTTCGGTCTAGTTCTTTTCTTTGAAAGCCAGAGTATTTTTTTCAATCATTTCCAATTATTTTATATGATATTATGCCTTGTTTCGTGTTTTGACATGACAAGGACCACCCCACTCAACACTCAACACAACACATGGACATTGATTTGATAGAGCTGGAGCTGGAGGCAATGAAAACACTATGTCTGATTACATAATCTCATAACTAACAAAGAGTCAAATATAATAAAGTAAGAATGGCCTACTCCAAATTTATAAAACTTGAGGCACACTGTTTTTGTTTAAATATTATTTTCCAACAATATATTTGGCTATCCGATATAAGATAGGGTTTCTTTTTCCTCAAACACACAAGATAATAGGAGAATAATAACACCCTTCTGTCTTCGGAAAATCTTCTATTTCTGTTTTCTTTCGTTGCTAAGATGCCACGCCATGAGTTACCCCAAACCCCAAGCAAGGAACAACCACTGCATCTTCTACTTTGATTAAAGTTCCTTTTTTAGTGCTTAGTTGTTTATTAGGAGATAGAAAATCCGAACACAAGACCTCAAATACAAATATAACTGTTATTACTTCAACTACAAACCCTTATATTTGATGCGCAAATTGGTGCTCCATCCATGTTTACTAAAATGAAGTCTCGATTTATAAATACAAAATTACGTGACATTTTTTGTTGTTGTATCTCATGATGCAGCACAGCTCGAACCACGATGTTTCAGGTCTTGCATGCTTATTCTTGTGGTCCTCAATACTACAACAACATTTCTGGATCCTGAATAATAATAATAATAATAATTGATGAGTAGACCCGCTTTTGGATTGGGTAGGCATTACTTTCGAGTATTTTTCTTCTTTTTCTTATAGTTGAATGATGCGTCAATTCCATTCAAATTTAGCTTTACCTAAAAGCTCCATATCTCTCCAGTATATAAGTAAACAATTGAGAGGTTTGTGGGGGCTACCACAAATATATATGGTCGCAAACATTTTCTCTGAGTTTGGTGAGTTCGGTCGTCGAGTCTCCATATGAGACGACCATGCCAAACGTCAAGTGTTTGTGGGTGGATGTCGTTTCCAAATATAATTAATTTCATGCAAAATGCAATAATCCTAGTTATAGTGTTGCTCAGCGTGGGCCCTTAGCCTAACTCTCGGCAAAATCACAATCAACTGTTGCTCGTTCCTTCATGGCACCATTATGGACAATAATTTTGAAGTTAGATATTTGATTGGACATATCACATATTGTTAGATATATAGTTCTTTCAATTGGGGGATTCTTTAAATAATTTTATTTGAGTGATATCTTTTATTTTTAGGGTATTTTATGATTTTTTTTAAATTTTATTTATAATAATTTAAACCATTTATTTTTTAAGTTTACATTCATAGGTCAGTCTTACAAAAAATTAGACAAATCGGAAAACATTTCGACATCCAATTGTATCATACAAAATTAATGAACACGGTGCTTCAAGAAAGTATTAAAATTTTAATAATACAATTGAGTGGTCAAATGATATCGAATTCAAGTGATTTCTTGTAGAGGTGGTCTTTGAATGATTATCTAAAACATAGACGGTTTGGATTAGTGAAATACAATACGGAGTGAGCCCTAAAAAGATGTCTTTCAAATAAGCTAATTTGAGGAATCCCTCAATAAAAGCTCTCTGGGTGTGTATATATAATAATAATATATAATACAAGGACGAGGACGATGAAGATAAAGATTCTTTCAACTTTCTCCACACACTCCACGACCTCTCTAATATTCCAACACCTACAAGTCTTAGAATTGAATTTCTGAAAAATTAAAAATGCGCTGAAATTACCAAAAAATGTATTGTTTTTCCAAATGTTGGTACAACTTTTGCTACCATTTTATGTTCTAAATGCATATATTTTGGCTGGAGTTGGGCTCAAATGTTAAATTACATCCAATAAAAGCAAGTGAAAAGCATCCAAGATCCATCCCAAGGTTGCCCAATGCTTAGGGCTCGTTCGGTAATGTTTTTAGAGCCTGTTTTCTGTTTTTGTTTCCTGTTTTTCACAAATACATGTCGGTGCATCGTTTTCGTTTTCCCTTACAAAACGTTTTCTAAAAACAAATCTGACTTTGTGAACACAAGTTGAAAACGAAAAAAAGTTGTTTTCAGTGTTTTCTGAAGACACAAGAATGCATCTCATCAACAACTCTAGCTCTCTCTCTTGACAACTGATAAACCCACCAACAGGAACAACACTCATCTTCTCCGACCCAAAATAACACAAATTTGCAAACTAAAAAAAAAAATACAGAGGAAGAAGAAAAGAAAAGAAAAACATAGACAGGAAGAAGAACCACCGCATACCGCTCAACCACCATAATCACCCAATCAAACCACCACAACTATTAATTAGTGGAACGGGAGAGAGAGATGGGTGGGTGTATGGGATTCATGTCATTGAAGGAAGGAGGAGTGGGTGCAGCTTGGGAAGAAAAGGGGAAGAAAGAAGGAAACATGAAGAAAAAGAGAAACAGACTTGCGAAGGAAAAGAATAAGAAAAGAGGAGGAAAGAGAGAAAAAGAGAAAAAGAAGAAAAAAAGAAAGAAAAAAGAAAGGAGATAAGATAGTTTTTGTGCTTTAATTTTTTTCATTGTTTATAATAATTTTAGCCTCTAAAAATATCATAATTAAAAAAAAAACTAAAATTAGCAAAAATACACCTAAAAAACAATTGTACTACCAGATACGTTTTCATTGTTTTTGTTTTTTAAAGATATTTTCTAATTAATCTACCATACACATTTTCATTTCCTGAAAATGCAAATTTGTTTCCTTATTTTCATTATCTGAAAATACTCTCAGAAAGCATTCTTAAAAAATGTTACTAGACGAGCCCTTATATTTTGGGCCAGGTACAAATTGTTGCAATACACTGCACACCAAGCAATCCCTTCCCCATCTTAATGCTTGGGCCCAAGAGTGATTTTGTGGTACTTTTTGGACGTCTTCTCTTTTTTTTTCTTCTTTTTTTTTCGGGTAAACAAAAAAGTTTAGGGGTAAAGGAGGCTACTCTATCCCGGCATACCCAAGTCTCTTTGAGGACTTACAAAGGGGGTCTTAGTCCCTTTCTTAATTTTTATAGATTCGGTTAAGAGGGATTGTCAACAAAGGAACTCGAATATAAGCCTTACTAGCGAATAGAATGCTCATTACTAACTCAACCAACCCTCATAGGCAATTTTCTTTTTTCTTTGGGTTCATTGAATTATGTTAATTTTATCTGCCATCAATTCATTTCCCTTTCAATTATCAATAATATATATAGTAATATTTTCTTCCTCTTGTTAGATACATTGTATGTTATATTACCAAATAGTCAATCTCTCAACATAGTATGTTAGTGTTTAGAAAATTAGCTAATTAGTTTATCAACGTATTTTTCCCATATGAAGTTTTATCATGAGCAGGTTGTATCCATAAGGACACCATAGACAATGTTCAAATTTCAAGGCTTTGTCTAAAACAATGGACAAAAACTGAATTTGAAGACTAAAGTTGGTGTCTTTCATGAGCGGCAAGGAAGAAACCAAATTCCAACTCCCCAAGTAGGACAGTGTCACACACAGAGTCACAACTAAGAGCATCTCAAACCGATATGTCAAAAGTGTCACATGGACATTTAACGGCTATAAATAATATCTCACATTACTCCAACCGAATTGTCAAAGCTGATGTGGAATGAAGACTAGAGGTTCAGCCGTTACTTTTGACATCCCAAAAGCAAGATGTCAAATAAATATTTTATTATTTTTAAAGACAGCTGGTTGTTACTTTCATTTATTATTTTCCTTTTTTATTATTTTCTTCTTTATTTTGAATTATTTGACTGTTATAAATTTTTACCTTCTTTCTCTTTCCAATTTATTTCCAATCCATTTAAATATAATAAAATAATAATTTAATTTGACATATTAAGTGGAGTATAAAACTATGTAACTATCAAATTATCACATCAACCATTAAATTTAGATTTAATATTTAGTATTTGACTTCTCCTTTAAAAATCCTTCAAGCGCACCAAATAAAACATAAACGTATAAAGAAAAGAACTAAACTTTGATTTCGTGACACGTACAAAGCCTACAAGGTAGAAGAATTATTAGTTTTCTAATTTTATGGCCAACGCATGAAATGAATCTGGAACGTTTCGATACCCAGATGACATCTAAAATGCCATTTTTGTCCCCATGCCCGAGAGTGACTGGCCATCTTAGGAACGAAAGGCCAAAATGGAATCACTATGCTTGAGCTTACCAAATAGAAACGACAGACCAATGGAGCAGATTTAGATTCAGGTCATCACGTTTTGAGTGGGCATATTCCTTCACCGCAACTACCTTAGAAAGATGACGAATTTCTTATTCTGTTTTGGCCAACTCGGTGCTTTTAATGCTTATCCTTCCCCTCTCACTCTCTTTTGTAACTTCCTTTTCTGTCCAAGCACAATTTTTCACACCCCACCATATATATATATGCTTTTGTGTTGGGTGATTTCAAGTATCAAAAGCATTCCCACAGACCCAAGTACCTTTCCTTTTAGCTTTCTGGGAAAATCAATGGCCCCCATTCAACAAGTCCTTCAAGATTTTCAAGCATTGCCCTTTGCCATCCCTGTTGCACTGGGTGCTCTGTCTTTGCTTTTCCTGTTTTCCATCAAAGGTTTAATCTTTACCAAGAAGAGTGCATTTTCCCAACTCCCTTCTGTGCCAGGTACATATTTCTCAGTCTTTGCCTTAATTTGCATGTCATGTTCTTCTTCTTTGAGATTTTCTCTTGATCAGTGATCATGAGATTTCTGCTTTTATCTTTGTCATTATTAGTTTTTGGGAATTTAAGAAAGAAGATGCAATGATTATTGTGTAATTAACTTGGGAATTTGTTTGGGGAGTGTGTGCAGTGGTACCAGGGCTGCCGGTGGTGGGGAATTTGCTGCAACTGAAGGATAAGAAGCCTTACAAGACGTTTACAAAGTGGGCTGAGAAGTATGGACCTATCTATTCTATCCGGACTGGTGCTTCAACCGTAGTCGTTCTCAATACTACGGATGTTGCTAAAGAGGTACCTTTCTTCTTCTCATTTCTGCTGATCTCAGGGGAATTTGCAACTCAGGCTTTACATATAACTTCTCCCATTTTTATCTCACCAATCTCTATGTACCATGTCACATATTCGAAGGGTACTTTCGTTATTTGAGGAAAAAAAATCTAATATCTATTCATAAGTTTATTATTGACCAATCACCATAGATGTTGTTTATACCAACTTACCAAAGTGAGTTCAGTGTGTACCATCTCATAAGATGAAAAATAGAGCGGGCTTTGTGTCTAAAACTTCAGAGTTGGGTAAAAGTTGGTTGCTTGTTAGGCCTTTCTTTTTAGCTAGACTAGCTTCATTTGTGCTGAAGTTTGGTAGCAAACAGGGGACTGTGAAGTGAACTCAAGCTGAAACGTTTGATATTTAAGTTAAAGAAGAGGCAGGTTTTTCACGCTTTGATCTTTCTGAAATTTTTCATGTGGACAAGTAATTAATTACTTTCTTGCAATAACAACTGTGTTCTGTTTCTCAATGTGTCATTCGCAATCTCATGGAGAATTAAGACTCTATAGCTGAAGTTGCAGTTTATGAGAATCATACTTATTGTATAGCATTATCAATTATGAGATACAAAAGCCCCCTGTGTTTTCCTTAATGCCGTGAAAGATCCATTGGGTTGAGTTTTCTACTGATTACCCACTTATGGGTTTAATATTCTCCATTGGCATCATTATAGATTTTGATGAGAAACAGCAGTGTCCTGGATGCCCTATGGCAATGATCAAAGTGTCCTAACAATGAAGTTCTGTTTCTTAAATATCCAATATGTTCATGCTTAATACGTAGATAATACAGGGCTGGTTTTATCTTGTACATGAATGCTTATATGTTATTATTTTCCTTTTGGTATGAAGTCATTGGTTGTATATATTGGTCACCACTTTCTGCTCTAATGGTTGGTTGTTTCAGGCCATGGTGACCAGATATTCGTCCATGTCAACGAAAAAGTTATCAAAGGCACTAAAGATTCTCACTTGCAATAAATGTATGGTTGCAATAAGTGACTACAACGACTTTCACAAGATGATAAAACGATACATACTCACAAATGTTCTTGGAGCAAATGCGCAGGTTGATTGTTACAGTTTTTGTTCTCACTTAATTTGTGTGCTTACTGTTTTTGTTGCCATAATAAAGTAGATCTTGCTATAAATCCATTTAATAATATGCAGAAACGACACCGAAGCCACAGAGATACCATGAGGGAGAATGTCGCAAGCCGATTGCATGCTCATGTAAAGAATGCTCCTCAAGAAGCTATTAATTTCAGGAAAATATTTGAATATGAACTCTTTGGAATTTCCTTGAAGCAAGTGAGTGTTTCATCATTTCGTTTGAAAAAATTGTTCTTTGACTTTTGTTCCTTGTACTTGACGTTGCAATTACAAAATCAAGAACATAGAATCAACTAGCATAATGGGATATGCAGGCCATAGGAAAGAACATAGAAGACTCCATTTATGTGGAGGAGCTTGGCACTACATTGTCGAGAGATGAGATCTTTAAGGTTCTAGTGCTTGACATAATGGAGGCTGCAATTGATGTTGATTGGAGAGATTTCTTCCCTTACCTGAGATGGGTTCCCAATAAGAGCTTAGAAATGAAAATTCAGAGACTCTATACCCGCAGGAGTGCAATAATGAATGCCCTGATCGATGATCGGAAGAAGGGAATTGCTTCAGGAGAGGTGTGCTCTTTTTTTACTTTCAAATGCATTTTTTTCTGGAACTTCTCAGTTGTTGTTTCTGTAACTTGACTGGGATATGAAACAGGAACTAAATTGTTATACCGACTACTTGCTTTCTGAAGCAAAAACGCTTACATCAGAGCAAATAGCTATGTTGCTTTGGGAGACAATTATCGAAACAGCGGATACAACATTGGTAACAACAGAATGGGCTATGTATGAAATTGCTAAAGATTCAAACCGACAGGTACTTTTAATTTCAGTCACTAATTTTTCCGGTTGTTATATGTATATTTTTTTTTAAATTTTGGTTTTATCTGTAACTGATATTGGTGGTTGCCTCTTTATGAAACAGGGTCGTCTCTATCAAGAAATCCAAAATGTTTGTGGATCCAACAAGATCACTGAGGAGCATTTGTCCCAACTGCCATACCTGAGTGCTGTTTTCCATGAAACTCTAAGGAAGCACAGTCCAGCTCCAATAGTTCCTTTAAGATATGCACATGAAGATACCCAATTAGGAGGTTACTATGTTCCTGCTGGATCAGAGGTAATTGATAAACAAATATGCCATGAGACTTCTCATCTCTCTTTTTATTTTATTTACAGATGTTGTTGTTGATCTTTCAAGTAACTTGTAATGTGCAGATTGCTATTAATATATACGGGTGCAACATGGACAAGAATCAATGGGAAAGCCCTGGAGAATGGAAGCCAGAGAGATTTTTGGAGCCAAAATACGATCCAATGGATTTGTACAAGACCATGGCATTTGGAGCTGGAAAGAGGGTTTGTGCTGGTTCTCTTCAGGCAATGCTAATAGCCTGCACCACAATTGGTAGGCTGGTGCAGGAGTTTGAGTGGAAGCTGAGAGATGGAGAGGAAGAAAATGTTGATACTGTTGGGCTCACCACTCACAAACTCCACCCAATGCATGCCATCCTAAAACCAAGAAATTAGCCTCGAACTTCGTTTCTGTTCCAAAGGCCACAAGTTGTTTGTGGCTGAGGCTTTTGCGTTGCTTATTGCCTAGACTTTTTCTTTTCTTTTCCTTTTTCTAAATTTAAGATGATTCTGGGCTTTATCAACTTCGTTATGCCATCTGAAGTACAAATGTAATCACATAGGTGAACAACTTATGAAGTATTTCTGTTGAATGATATCAGCATCCTTATGCCTTCTTCATCTTTTCTGCATTCAAACTTCATTTATGTTAATTACTTCTGATTCTGGTGCATGTAATTAAGCATGAAGCTGAGACTACATATTAAAATGGGACCAGAAAATGATGTGAGACTGCCAATTATTATAAAAATATTGTCCTTTTATGTAATCTGTAACTACCTCATACCTGAAGTTATTGAAGAAATAAATGGGCAATGACATTATTTCAAGTTCACAGTAGAAACAAGAATGTCTTGTTCATAAGTACAGCTAATTATTTCTTCTATATACCCAATAAAAAGCTTCTGCATTTGCTGTCTACAGAATTTGTCACACCAGTGATGGCAAGGCAGCATTATTTAAGACTCGGCAAAGCAAAGGTCATACCATGAATTAAAATAACAAGCAGAGGGTAGTTTTGTTTCAAGGAAACTTCATGAATGACAATGAACTTTGCCAAGCAAATAAATCACAAGTGAGTAGGCAAATAGTTTGTTTGGCAGTTTTATGGTAATAATTGGGTTCATGGTCGGTTGTGTGTGAGGCCAAAACGGATAAGAAAAAGATGTGAATTAGTCAAACCGTCCAGCCTCAATATCTGGCCTAGTCCTCGATCTACATCAATGTGATGGGTTGGGTTTGGTGGGCACTTCTTTCAGCATCACATAAAAAGACAGAGGAAATTTTAGAATCAGTATCAGAGCTGTCGTTTATAAACTTTTGTTGGGAAGTAAATGCACATTTTGAATGCCACTGAAAGTTTGTATATTTATTACTAACATCCAAATAATGCAAGTAATTACATGTTTCTGCATTAATTTATTTCTTTCCCACAGCAACACTGCAAGAATCAAATTGGTATGTCTCTGTTTCTTTTTTGTTTTCTTGTTGGGTTACGAATTTTCTCTGTAGGGAATTTTTTGGCATTTCTGTAGGAAAGTGTTGCGTCGATTCAGCTGCACAAAAATAGATTCAGCTGCATCCGCAACTTGTGATACTCGCAAGTGCACGAGCCGTTGGTAGTTTAGCATATGTAAGTGCGAGGTCGATCCCACGAGGATTGATGATAGATTGATTTAATTCAATTCCCTGTACAAAACAGAAATGAAAAATAAATGAAATGAATAAGACAAGAAAGAAGGAAAAGAAATTAACTCAAGCGAATAAGTTCCCAAGTTCAATTTAGATTAACGGATTGATTCTAGCTAAAGTATGATTAAGCCATGGTGTCTGGTCCTAACCTTGTGTTCCTAATTCCCTAACTTGATCATTTGTTGTCTAACCTAAATTAAGCATTAATAACCCATTAAACATAGAAGAACAATTTAAACAACCAAGCATGTATCTAATCCCTATTGTCGAATGTCCATACATACTCTTCCTATTCATAGTTCAATTCGAATTAAAGCATGGTGTCTACTCTTAATTCAAACCAAGATAGCTAACATGCAAGCCTTAATGGTGATCAATCATTCAAACTAGCATATTAACTTATAAGCATAATGAATAAGAACAAAAACCATAATTGAAACTTGGAAACTACTCAAACTTGAATACTTAAAGAAAACAATTTACATTACAAAAAAATAAATTACAACTAAGAAGCAAAAGGAAAACGAGAATTGAGAACTATAAAGGAAAACTAAGAGAATTTGAGGGAGAGAAGGGAGGGGAGCTCTAGAGAAATGTTTGAGAGCTCCCCCCCTTGGGGTGTGTTTACAAGCTTGGAGAACTCACTATTTATAGGCTTAGGGGAGTTGAAATTCTAAATTAAATATGGTCTATGCCAATAGCACTTGTAATTAAAAACTCATCATTTTGGCTAGTGCACTTCACCAACAACTCCCACTAGATAGTGCACTTCACCAACAACTCCCACTAGATAGTGCATTTCATCATGCATGACATTGCATTGCAGTCAGCTTGTGGGCAGATTTTGGGCTTGTTATTCACTCCAAATAAATCTGAAAAAAATATGGATCTTCAAGTCCTTTGTCTTATGTTTCCAAGCATATGCAACCCAACTCAAGGAAAAATCGGGAAGACCTTCAAATGTCATTTGTGGCCCAGTAACGCAGATGCTGCCGAATTTTGACCTTGATCTACTAAATCATGTATAACTTCCTCTTGAAGACTCAGAATCATGAACCCTAAAATGCTACGGAAACTAGACTTCCGTATCTTTCCAATGATGTATGGTTCATTATCTGGTTCTTCTTGAGCAAGTACAGGTTAATCCGTGAAATTGAATGATCTGCAGACACTGTTTTGAGTTAATTTGTCTTCAAAATGCATGTAATGAGTCTCAACCTTATTACACTGAAACATACACAAACTTTATTAAAAGCACAAGTTTAACTCAAAAACATAACCAAATCATAAGTTAGAAATGTATAAAAAGATACGTAATTATGCACCGATCAGAAAGTTGACATATGCAACAATAGCGAGAGGCCAAAGGCAAAGGTGTGATGAATGAACTAGAGGGCATGCCACACCACACCAAACTTTTCTTTATTATGAAAATCATTGCAAAAAACATTCTCCTCTTGTGAAAGGAAAAGAAGAAAAAACCAATAAATAATGGATGCAACTTGCAAGTAGAAACACTGTATAAAGTAGACAAATTAAATTATGAATGTGAGAAGAAATGTAATTTAATATGGGCAAGCTCATGGGTCCACCACTGAAGACTATTTCTCTCCTTGATGAGTTTGGAGTGTGTACAGTAATGTAGAGCAGTGTGTATAGAAGTCACCTTTGAGCAGTCAAAACTGAAAAATCTGACAGAGAGAGTGGCAAACGAATCACACACACACACACTCCTTATGTGATTGACAGCGACGTATAAAGGAAAGAGGCAGAGGAGAGACAATCCTGCAGGATGCGGCCCACCCCCCTCCCTCTTTCCTTTGAGCTGATAATGAGCTTTGGCTTGGCCATTGACTGGCTGCTGGAGCCGCTAGCCTTTCTAGCGCACTGCACGACGACTCGTTCATCAACTGACTAGGTCAAGTTTTATCATATGTACGATAAAATGGCCTTGAGCTCACTGATCAGCTCTTACGAATGAGGTCAGATTATTTCAATTTACAAAGGCCGGCCCGCGTGCAAGTCTATGCCACGAGAAAAACTTCCCTTATAAACTTCTTTTGAAAAAAAAGGAATAAAATGAAATGAAAATAGGAAAGTATTTATCCTATACGAATCATTATTTTTAGAAGTGTGGGAAAAGTAAATGAATATCATGTGCATGCAGCATGATAAAATATATATATATGAAACACGAACATAAATAATGCGACACTCTTTATAACTACATACAGTAGATAATATTATATATATATATGTATGTAACAGGAAGTATATAGGTAGAAGTGGGAAAAGAGAAGCAAAGAAGGAAATGAAAGATTGTGGTGGAGATGAGTCACGGGGAGCGAGAAAATGAGGCACAGGGGCAGAAGGGTGAGAGAAAGTCACTTGGGCCCCAAGCGAAAGGATGAGAAGAATCTCTGAGGCCTCTTAAGTTATAGGGATGCAGTTATCTGCAAGATTTAGGCATGTAGGCTGTGCATGTAGACATACAGGCATATAGGTAGAAGAGCTTAGACTAGACACCAGACAGCACAAGAATAGGTGACTACTGATACTGACCTCAGGCACACACCTCCCCAGAAGACAAGAGGAGAGAAAATAAAGAGCCTAGAAAGAGAGCGCAAGGAGGCAAACCCAATAATTGCTTCCCACGCTGCCCGACACCCATCATATTGTCGGTCTTCTCCTTCTCTCCCTAGTCGACGGTTGGACCTTTTTTTCCATTCTTTTTCCAATTCCTTTTCTTTTCCATATCTCAAGTACGAGTTGGAATTTGAATTTAAAACCTCTGCATGCGTAAATACTCTTAACTCAAACGAAAATACTAAGAGAACTACACTAATCTATACAATATTTGTTGTTGGAGGTGGAACCTAGTTGTACAACATTAGTTTCACCATCCTTTTTCCTCTCGCCATGCTTATAGTTTAACCACATACAAATACAACATTAGTAATAGTAAACACCCAACTTTTTAATATTTGTGGTCGAGGAGGATGACATGAAGCTGGTCTCGTCTGGTCCCATGCATTTGCAATTTGCACCACTTGAGTTGAGTTTTTTTTTCTTCTCTCTTTTTTTAATTTTTATGACATGAAGTTGAGTAGATTTCACGCCAATGCTTTTCTGATACGCCACCCCACCCAGCTTCCCACCCTCCACGTCACCACCAGCCGTACTTCCTCACAGTAAAAGTAAAAGTAAAAGCAAAATGAGATAAAAATGATGAATAATCAATTCACATGTAAAAACCAATTAATTAATTAGCATCAAAATTAGGCGGTAATTGAGCTGAGCCACGCGTCGCGCCACCTGCAACATAGTACACAATCCCCACAGAGAGAGAGAGAGAGAGAGAGAGAGCAGCCAGCCACAATTAAATGAAGCACCTTCACAATCACAATTACACTCTCCTCCATAAAAACCTCTCACTCCTTCCAAAACTTCTCCTCCTCCCCCTCTCTCCAATCTCCACACATCAGTCTTTGTTCTGGAGAAACCCAAATGCCAAAACCCCTCTCTGACAACGACACCAACCACGATGCCGTTTGAATCTGAAGACAATAATCAAAAGCCACCCTCAACGACGACGACGACAAAAGTGCAACAAAGCATGGGTCACCAGCCACCGCCCCAAACCGACCCGCTTCACTGCCCGCGCTGCGATTCCACCAACACCAAGTTCTGCTACTACAACAACTACAACCTCGCTCAGCCCCGCCACTTCTGCAAGTCCTGCCGCCGCTACTGGACCCAAGGCGGCACCCTCCGCGACGTCCCCGTCGGCGGCGGCTCCCGCAAGAACTCCAAGCGCTCTCGCTCTACCACTTGCTCCTCCTCTTCCTGCTCGCCATCCTCTTCCTCGCTCACCCAAGAGGTCACCTCAGTCGCTACCGCGAAACCCGTTTCCTTATCCGCTGAAGTGAAGCCAGAGCCGGCCTCTGATGTTGACCATTTGATGGACCTGAACGAGAACGTGGTCGGGATCGGGGGTTTTACTTCGCTGTTGAATTCTCAGGGGCCACCTCCACCTGGGTTCTTGGCGCTTGGTGGGTATGGCTACGGGTACGGGTACGGGTCGGCGTTTGGTCACGGGCTTGATGAAGTGGGCGATGCTTTTGGCCATGGCGGCAAAGGGGTTTGGGCTTTTCCTGAGGTCGGTGATTTTCCAAGTACTGTCATTGACCATAACAATAACAATGGTGCTCCTTCCGGGTGCAACACGTGGCAGATGACGACCAGTGCTGATGGTGGATTTGTCGATGGGGATTGCTTTGCTTGGCCGGAGCTTGAGATTTCCATGATGCCTGCTTCAGGCAAAGCTTTCAAGTAACAGAAACACTCTTTTCCCATTTCCAGAATTTCAGCAAAACAAAAAAAAATTCATTTTCTTTTTTCTTTTTTCTTTCTGAGTTATGGGTTTTCCGAGTCGTACTGAAATTGTGGGTCGTATACTTGGTTTCTTAGTCTTTCTGATCATCTGATGGTCCTTTTTTGGTTTTTGGGTCAGAGTCTCTGTGGTGGGTATAGAATAGATCACTATAGGTTGCAAAAGGTAGTTGCTTTTGGTTACTTCTTTTCGTCTTAGGGTTTTGTTTGTACTGGCTTTGTAAATCTTTTGGGACTACCACCTGTCTTTGACAGAAATGCTGCAAGAAAATTGACAAAAATGACTGCTTTTTGGGTATGTTGCATTTACTTTGCATGCTATAATTTCTTTCTTTCTTTCAATTTGAACTTCTGGGATGAATTTGCATAAAAGCATGAATCTTTTGTACCTTTAGACTTCATCTGACAAGCAATCGAGTTAATATATTTGTTGGGTAAAGAATTGAACTTCGTGTATGAACTCTGATGCAACAGTAATTAATTAATCTGTGTTGTGTGAAGAAGATGGCACATTTGGATGGATATTGAGGCTAATTTCAGTTAGTTTAACCGAGTGATCAATTTTAATTCCTCTATAATTGGATCATTCTTGGATTTGTCTACCTAGGCGCACATCGGCACATGAGCCATGATGAATCGAGTCCCGCACAAAATTAACTTGGTGGATTTGATTAAATATTATGAGAAGCCAGACATGAGCCGACAGTTTTAAAGGGATTAGCACTAATAAACTGTATGCTTGCTTAAGAAATGGACAACTATAAGTTAAAAATGATGTTAATTAGAATAATGGTGCACCGAAATGGTTTTAATTTGAAATTGATACGACCAAAACCCTACAACTCAGTTTCTAAGGTTTTATGTTTATCTGCTCAGTTCTGTATTGAATGTTCTGCGTAGTTTCCTGTTTGGCATTATATACTGAAATGGGAGACTGATTTTGATTTTGAACTAGATGCCACCGACCAGGGACCACGTGTGGCATGGTTCATTGTGTTGTGGATAATGCCGAAAGCTGACAGTGCTTCATTTGGAATTAGAATAGCTTTTCTGCTCGATTCCATTGCAATGCAAGAGAAACTTCCCCATATGGTTTCATTACTTCTATCACCCGTCACAGTCACAGGAGGTGAAAGATAGAGAGAATGAAATAATGAAACTGGAATAGGGAAGTAGTTTTGCTCTAAAGTCGAACCTCTATTTTGATGGGTTCAATTGGACTTGGATTCTTTCAATTAAAATGAACAATATTTCTGACCGTTGTTTGGTGTGCTGCTGAGATTTGATTTATTAAATTAGATAACAGTTCAACATATTAGGTGGGACTCATAAAGACTAGTTTGGACTTCCAATCTCCAAACCGAACCATGAATTTAACTTATTATCCAAGGACTCTCCTAGTGTCTAAAGTTCTTCTTTTATGTTAAGAATTGATTATTGTTTATATTAAGTAATTGATCGGCTCTCCGTAAGTTATTGTTAAGATTATGATCGTTCCTTGATTTGTGGTTAGGTTGAACTAAGGGTAAATCCAGTGCATCCTGCATTTCTCCCCTGAAGTTTATTCTAATCTCCAAACCAGCTCGTAGGTTTCCAATCTAAGACGGTGTTGTGTGTTTTCTGATTTTATATTGATGTCCCATTTGGGCATTGGTTTAATATTGCTGGCAGCACAGCACATAGAGAATAATATAAAGATGAATTAGAACAATCATGTTCTGCTGCATAAGTTAACGTCCGTTGTTTGTGCAACAATCAATCAATCGAATCGAATTTAAGCACGGAGATATCCACCACAACAATCCATGCATGCCCAGATGCACTTTTCAAATTACTAAATTAAAATCATAATTAAAGATAAGATACTATAATTATTAACCTCTGTCAGGTGGAGTCATCATTCTTGTTGTAGGGATATTTGTCACCCCCACCCCCCACCCAACCAAACACGCCTTTCCCTCTTCATCTTAAATTAAGAATTGCCATCATTCTTAATTTAAATAAAAATAAAGGCAATTGTACAAGTGCATGAAGCAAACCTCCTCATTTTCCTCGAAGCATCCATTATCATTGCAATCCCACTCCACATTACATCCGACATTTATTACTTGATTAAATAAGTACTTAAGGAGTTGTTCGACATGTATTTAGAGCACTTTCATTCATTTATTATGACAAAAGACAAGAGGAAGTAAGGGTATTTACTCTTCATATGAATAGTATATGTCCTATCAATATTTTTGTTGTTTTTCCACTAATTACCATGACAACCCAAGGGTAATTACTATTTACATGAGATTAATTTTATTTATATATATGAGATTAATATAATAAAAAATTAATTGGTATGTATAAAAAAACTATTTTGATTTTTTTTGGTAATTATTCAAAAGTTTTTTCGATTTTTGTTTTAATAAAAATTTCTTCGTTGACATCAGCGCCCTTACGCAACAGCTCGGATTGTTCTTGCCTTTGGACCTGCCCAGTTTTGATGGAGCCCACCATCTGCTCGTGCTAGATTTGATCGCTTGACTGGGGGCCCTTTTGCCCTGGCAAGTTCAACCACTTCACTTGCTCTTAGAAGCCTCCAATAAGGGTTTCTCACAACCAATTGGTAAGACATGGGGAAGGTTTAGGTAGGTTTCATGTTTAACTCAAAATCATCATAAGTAGATAAATTTTGGAGAGTCGGTTTATGTATTGCGAGGGATTTTCATAGTTGTAGTTTTCGTATTTGTTTTGTGTGTTTTGGTGTGTTTGTAGTTCTTTCACTCATGATTAGTCCCGGTGGTGATGTCTCGATCTTCATGGAGGCAACGACAGCAGTACTTTGGCATTTGATGGTGTTTCTGCTTTTGGTTAGCTCTGGAGTTTTGGACTCTAACTTTATGTCAATTTTGGGCTCTAACTTTATGTCAGTTTTGGACTCTGACTTTTTACATATTTGAGTTTTATTTCTAATAGGCATTTACTGTTGCATTTGTTTGGACTCATTGTTATAAGTTCCGCTATCATATAATTGGCATTGCCTTTCTATTAATGAAAATTGATTCCGACTAAAAAAAACACACATAGCCAATTTGTATTCTATTATATAGTTTAGGTAGGTGAGGTTGGGGCCGATTCATATTCAACTTACCCTAAAAACATGCAATGAAAGTGGGCCCAATTCAACTTATAAGTTATAATGACCCAAAAGCATGCAATGAAACTGGGGCCAATCCAAATTATAGTCCAGGCTGACTTTTCTTCTTTGAATACTCATTAGGGAGGACCACAAACAGCTCAGGTGGAAGGGCTATGTAAGTATATAAAAGTATCTGTTACAGAACCAGAACAAACTTACCAACCATTACACCATTTAACTATGTGCCACAAAAGAGCACGAATATGTACGCACAAGACGTATTTAACTTGCAGCAAAGCAACAATGTTTATAACATTCTTAACAAATTTTGAAGAATTATGAAGCAGGGGCCATTGAAACATCAGTTAGGCGGCTTGAAGAACTTCAATTTAAGTCCACTGTTGACCATGCTCCACACGCCTCCAATGGAAAAGGCCAAACTAAACGCAATCCCCAGCCAACCCAAGATCCAATGAAAATACCAGTTAAAGCTGTACTTTGTAGGCTTCTTAATGAGAACCCACATGAAGCAAGGATAGGCAAATGTGACTGGAAGTGTGAGTCCTCCTAGTAGCCCGGCAAGACTGGAGAGGAAGGGGAGTGCCACTCCTATGAAGAAGTTGATGAATCCATAGAAAACTCGGAAACCAGACCGGACCCAGATTGAGCAGGGACGGTTGGTACGACTAGTGTAACCAGCTTCAAAACTGTCAAATACAGGCATTGAGTATATCTGGAAACTGCTCAAACAATTAAACACAACTAGGAGGAAACACATTGCAAGAAGTCCTCTAGGGATGTCATGACTGTGGAATCCGTACAAGGCATTGAGAATCCCTCCAGAAGGCATCTGTAGAAAAACAGAACATACGGAACAATCAACAGGACTGAAAAATGCAACAATTTATGAAACTTTGATGAAATGGCTGAAATCAAGTCATCCATGATACCAATATGCCCCTTACAAGGTTGGTAAACTTACAAGGTTTCCATAAGCCCAAAAGCCTCCAATTGCAACAGGGAACAAACACATTGCAATGAAGAAATAGGCAACCTTGGCTCCTTTCCACATGGGCACATGAGCTGGGTGTTTAAAGGTTGATGGCATTGTTGCCTAATTCAGGTAAATGAAATTCTGTTAGATAAGAATTAAAAGTGCAAATTCCCAACTTAAGTAATAATATATGTTTGTTTTTTTTTTAAAACAAAGAGAATATAACTTCATTACTCTCGACTCACAGAGAGCATACCTGAATCTCCAGAACTAAATTGTGCCCCCTGAAAGCAAAGGCTACAATACCAAGAGCGTTCAGGACTGCAAAGACAGAAGCCGAAGAGGATGGCAATGTAATTGGCTCATAAGAAATTGTGGGTGGCCTTGGCTGGCTTACAGAGAGGACCCAAACCATTGTGGAGTAAGTTATGGCTGTCACGGCTCCAACGAGTGAAAGTCCTGCAATTGAATTGAGGTTTGGGAGCTGAGATAGAACGATACATAGTGAAGTGAACACTAGATACCACTCTACTGTTGTTAGGGGATTTGATGAACATAAGGGACCACAAACTATCTGAAAAAATAGTTTCATGGTCTCCCCTCCTATTAGAATTAAAGCTGTTGCAGTTCCTGCCGATAGATAGACAGTTGGGAAGAGAGCAAGCCAAACACCCAATCTTTCCCCTGCAAAAGAAGAAAAAAAAACATCTGCTATTAATTTACTTATTCACATACCTTACTATCCACTACAAAACTAAATATCTAAGCTAAACAAGATCAAGCTAAAGGCCTCATCACTAAGCTGTTGTTAATACTTATATCAATTGCATCAGTGTAACTGTGACACCTACTACACATTATGAAATATTTGAGAACACAAATAACCATGTGGTGGTTTGTAAATCGTGAAGTCTCTTACCAAATGCAGCTTGTGCAAGCTCCACATATCTGTTGTACCTCTTTCCTGGAACCGCTTCATGTAGCTGAACAAGAATCCACAATGTGTAAAGTTGCCAGAAGTAGGCTATGGTTAAGGAAAGTGTTCCCCAACTCCTGTGGACATAATCAAACAAACGAACCAGGTCAATTCATTTCAAGTACTCCAAACCTTTCAGATAATGGTATTCTTCAATTGTTATTAGCAGCTTGGTAAATTTTATCTTAATGTAAAATGTCAAGCACTTCAAAAGTTTAAATCTTCAAATCTTTGAAAATTATAATGCAAAAATAATATAAAATGAAAAAGTTAAAGGCAAGCCGAGTACTATTGCAGTGAAGAGAATAGACAAGTGATACTATAACCAAAGTATAAAGGTTCCTCTGTCTAAATTCCTTCAAAAAGAAATAACAAAATCATGAGTGACCCCAGTAAGATGAGATAGGGCTGGCAAGTGTATATTTCCAGGATCTTTGAAGCTATGGAAAAGCAAAAGATAAAGGGACGAAGTGACATCCCTCAAGGATGTTCTTTTACTTCGTCAAATTGAAACCCATAATGATAATCTTCAATAAATGAAGTGACTTTACCCGAGTAGACCCACAAAGCCATGAACTTTAGTCAAATTCCTCTCAGTAGCATGTGAGAGAGGGATAGATTTTTTTTGGTCAAGAGAGAGGGATAGATAGAGAGATCAAAACGTGAAAGAAATCAATTTGGAGAGCGACCCATCAGGGCCACACTGATATTAATTAGCACATTAGCTGCAGCATTAAGCAGAAAACGCCAAGAAACATAATTCTAAAGCTGGATAATTGTCTATAATATTATTATGGAAAAAGAGAACTTGAATGAGATTTAACTCAAAAAGGAAGAATTTTTATGAAGCTTGAGCTAAGAAGGTGAAATGGGTAATAAAAATCAGTACTTGTGAGGTTGTGAAATTAATTACCAGCCAAGAAAAGAGAAGGCAACGGGAAGGACCAAGGCCTGGAAGCCAACGCCGGCGTTGAGGTTATGAAACGCCGCGTAGTGAGCATTGCCGTTGCGGGACTCGGTGATGGGAAGCCAAGCGTCCTGTGGGTTGAGCTTGGTGAGGTGGCCCACCTCCTCCAAGTAGCTCTTCATGTTGACGAGGACCCTCTTCATCGGCGTCCCGATGGGGCTCAGGAACCTCGGTGATATGAACGAAGTCGGCGTCCACGCCGACGACGACTTCGCCTCCTTGGACGGCGGCCGAGGCGACCTCTGCCCAGATGGAGTCTGTATCTCCGGCGTCGACACACCACGCGGCGTCGCCGGAATGGATATCAGCTCCGTCTCCGGCCTCTCGTCCATTGTATAATGTCTTGGAAGTGTTTGTGTGAGTTGTGGTGTGAGTTTTGCTTTATAATAGAGGCAAGAGGTACGAGAAGCTCTCTGTTTCTCTCTGTGTGTTTCTGTGTGTTTATAATGGCACTTTTTTTGTTATCTTTTTCTTTTTGCTTTCAGTGTGTGTCGGAGGTGTCAGTGATTACAGGGATCGTGGGGCCTTTGAGTGAGTGAGAGTTTGACAAGAGAAGTGACTGAGAGGAAGGAGGAGCTTCAAAGTTTAAGCATAAAAGTTTTGCATTTGAGCTGCTATTATTCTACAGGCAGGTGCTGGTGGACCACCACACTGACTGCAATCCTGTAGTGATGAGGATCCAAATGTCAAGCCTTTTTAACACTGAAACAGCTCGCAGTGAAACTTGAGACCGCATGCTTCAATATTTTACTTGGCTCTGATGGAGGGCTGTGATGACGAAGGCGTTTGGTCAAAGAGTCAAACAATCGTGCGGTGGTGGATCAATGATCATTATTTAGTAGGGCTAGGCCTCCGGAATTTTCGGTTGTTTGAGGGTTGGATTGGGCAGGACGGGGCAGGGGTCGCTCTAGCACGCAAGGAGGAGATGGGACCAGATGATCATTTGTTCTGTGTTGGCGTGTGAATATAGGATTTAACTTGAGTTATTTTCCTTCTTCTTTTTACTCGTTCACAGTCACAAGTTACAAGTTACAAGTCGGAAGCAAGCAAGCAAGCATATGCAAACTCCTTTTTCCAATAGTGGTACAAGATTTTGGGACATTCTGCCTCTTTTTATAAATGAAAACAGGGAAACATGTGTTCCAAGTGATTAAAGTAGCTGTTCGAATTCTCCTGCTCACAGTATCACTTATCAAGAAAAGTTACTGAGAGTTGTAGATGCCTAGGGTTTTGCGGTGCGCGTGACGTTGGGGTTAACAAGAACCTGGAAATGGTCCCTACAGTCCATCGACTTCTGAAAGACATTGGCCAGTGGCGGTAACTTTGAAAAAAGCAGTAAAACTGATGCAAATACACAGGGAAAATGCCAGATTTACCCGACACAACCCACGTTCTTCCATCTCGCGTTCGCTGCCAGTGCGAGACCTGCCATTATTTTCAACTCTTCTTTTCGGGGGATTAAAATTAATATTTTATTTCAAGCTTGGACTCAAGTCAAAGTATTGATTTACATACTGTCACGCATTGGAAATAAACTTATTATAGAACGGCATGCAATGCAAACTGCTCAACCAGAGTAGCAGTAGCATGCGTATTAATTATCTATCTCTTATCATATTCAGATCCAATTATTCGTCTTCTGCAATGATTTTTGTTTCCTATGATTATGAAGCCAAGTCAAGCCAAGAGTCAAAGACAGAGAAATTGTTATATATGAACGACAAAGTTGCTTCTTCTTCTTTCTTTTTAATTATTCAGCCGAAAGCATAACATGGGTTGGTTAAGCCGTCAACTTTTCCTTTTGGCTCTTTTTTTATTTCTTAAATTCGACACTAACTAACTAGTGAATAGTGATTTCTGGGTTTGAGGATTGCATGCAATGGATGGAGCTTGTGAGTGGTGAAGGTAGCAGTATCATCATTTTCTTCCTCTCCACCTCTCGGCAGCCTCCGCTCAAACTCCTGCACCAACCTGCCAATGCCGGTGCATACTATTAGCATTGCCTGAAGAGAACCAGCGCAGGCCCTCTTTCCAGCTCCAAACGCCAAGGTCTTGTAAAAATCCGTTGGATCACATTTCTCCTTGTCCAAAAGGAATCTCTCTGGCTTCCATTCTTCAGGGCGTTCCCATTCGTTCTTGTCCGTGTTACACCCGTATATATTCAAAGCAATCTGCACCAAAATAGATTAATTAATACTCATATTTTTTTATTTGAAAAAAGGGTGAAAGAAAAACATGCAAGAAAATGTCATGGAATTAATATATTTTCGGTTTTCATCAATTACCTCTGTTCCAGCTGGAATATAGTAACCTCCTAACTGGGTATCTTCATGTGCATATCTTAAAAGTGCTACCGAAGCTGGACTCTGCTTCCTTAAAGTTTCATGGAAAACAGCATTAAGGTATGGCAGCTGGGACAAATGTTCCTCACAGATCTTATCGGATCAACAAACGTTTTTTATTTCCTCATACAGAAGATCCCTGTCACATATATATCGTGAATGTCAGTTAATTTGTACTTAATCTCAAATCAAATCAAACTAATAATGAGTACCTGACGATTTTGATCTTTAGCAAGTTCATACACAGCCCATTATGTGGTTACCAATTCTTAATGGATCATACCATCACTGTGAGCCAAGCCTATTACAAAAAGTCACATGGTCATTTCATGGCTGGTACCCTTATGCCAACCTGATGATCAGATTTGATGCTCCGGTTGTCGATTATAAGCTTCCCAGCTAAAGTTGAACGGGACTAAGTGCGAATCAGTGCTCAGGCCTTCAAACACCGACCCGACCATCGTGGTGCCGTGAATGACTAGAGGCGCATTAATGATCGACATGATTGATCAGACCCCTGTCAAGTCAAATCACTCCACCCATTTGATAAACAACCTGGCAGTTGAGATAGATCAGTTAATATACTTCCCATCCAAAGTCAGTTGTCGCCTTACCCTTTGATCCCTGAATGATTAGGCTGGTGATGGAGAGGGATCATTTAATATACCTCCCATCCAAAACCTGATGTCGCTTTATTACACAACCCTTGCCAGATAAGTATGGTGATCAGAACAGGTCATTTAATGTGATCCAGGCCCACCAGGGGAAGGAAGATAAATATCTCCTCTTCTAGATATCTGTCTCTTCTTCTCCCTTCTATAAATACCCTTCACCTACATCAGGACAAAGGTAATAAACCCTACATCCATTCTCACCACCTTATAACCACTTCTTACTTAACCATCGTAGGGAGTTCAACTGGGACCAACCCCAATTCTCTCATATTCTGATAGCTGTTCAAAGTGTGCAGGTCTTCTAAGGAGAGCATCTCAACCCGAAAGATCTTGTATAGGCCTTGACCTCAATCCAAGTCCATAATAGACATTATACGAGAAGGGTACTCAGTTTACACCAATGTAGTATCTGCCACCTCAATAATTGCCTCCCAAACAAAAATAGTAATTTGCTCCATTGTAAGAGTTTTTGCTTCACAGAGCTAGTAATCCAGGAAACAATTTCTTTCCTGTTTCACATCATCATAGTTAATTTCCTCCAAGTTAAATTAAAGAATGTGGAATTAATCTAAGCAAAAGCATGCATGCATGCATGCACCTCTCCTGAAGCAATTCGGTTGGTCTGCTCCTTGATCAAGGAATTCATCAGTGCTGCTTTCCTGCGAAAATAGATGCCCTGGATCTTCATTTCCAAGCTCTTGTTGTTGGGAACCCATCTTCTCAAGTATGGAAACAAGTCTCTCCAATCAACCTCAAGTACACCCTCCAGTACATCAGCCACTAGAATCTTGAAAATCTCATCTCTTGACAATGTAGTTCCAAGCTCCTCCACATAAACTGAGTCTTCTATGTTTTGTCCTAAGGCCTAACCATTTGGCCCAAATTAAGTAAATGATAGTTTTTGGTCCTAAACCAATATGAATAAACTCACTCCCTCGCTTCAATGACACTCCAAAGATTTCCGTGGAAATGCTATAATGAGAGGTTATATGAGGGGTTCAATCTCACTATCCAATAAGAGCAAGTCCATTGCAAGGCCTTTTGTCAGGGCAGGACAAGGCCTAGGCCCGCGAATGGGTCCAACAGGCAAGGCGTGGGACCCACCAACCTAGGCACTTCCCCACAGGCAAGTCCAGTCCATGTTGCTACATGGACAGAGTGACACAATGCTGATGTCATAATGACGTCAGCAACCAATTTAAATAACAAAAAAAATTGAAAAAAAAACTAAAAAATTCATATATATTTTTAATTATTATAAATACCTAACCATATTCTTTACTTCCCACATCAAAATTCTATATAAATTCATCTCATCATATCTCATGTGAATAGTAATTGCTCATAGGAGTGGATACAAAATTGCAAGGGCTGCCACTATTCACGTTAATAATGACAACTTTTACCTTACCCTTGCTTATAGGGGTGGAAGTGCTCTAAGAGAGATAAAATATTAGACTTAAACTTTTTTAATGATTGAATAGTGGTATTGAACCCCTCATTCAACCCCCTCACCCAAATCCCCCTCATTGTAGCGTCTCCCGATTCCTTCCTGTCATACTCGAATATTTTCTTGAAATTTACAACTTCTTGAGGAGACTTGTTTACATGAGCATGTAATGGGCTTGCAACATTTTCTCTCAGGTATCTCTGTGGCTCGTTTCTGAATATATATATATATATATATATATATTAATTTATTATATATTCAAATGGAGTTATAATAATATGTGCAAATTAATTAAGTTAAGTGAGAGAAGAAACAAAGAAATAATATGTAAACCTGAGCATTGCTTCCAAGAACATTTGTGACCATGTGACGTCTTCCCATCTTGTGAAAATCGTTGTAGTCAGAAGCTGCAACCAAGGCGTTGTCGAAAGTTAGGATCTTTAGTGCCGTCGTCGATAGCTTTCTCGATGAAATGTACGAATGTCTGGTCACCAAGGCCTGAACACAACAACCAACCAACCAACCAATATTGACATACACAAATATATATATATATATATATATATGAGTCCCGATCTCTTGGACCACAGGAGTTCAAAAGATTGTGGTCACCCACCGTTGGATATTAATCCAATTGTTCAAAAAAATTTCTTAAAATGAGTGCAAGAGTGAGTGAACCGTTGAATTTACATCCAATGGTGAGTGACCACAAATCTCTTGGACCCTTGTAGTCCAAGAGATCAAGACTGATATATATATATATATATATATATATATATAATGAGAGATGAGATAAATGAAACCTCTTTGGCGACATATTGAGAACGACCAAATTGGAAGCACCAGTCCTGATAGAATAGATCGGGCCATACGTCTCGGCCCACTTTGTAAAAATCTTGTAGGGCTTCTTCTCTTTCAGTTGCAGCAAATTCCCTTTCCATGCAGCCCAGGAACCAGTGCACATATCCACCCACTCATCATTCATAAATCTTGGGCCATCTCCAATCATGTTGGGGTTAAACTCAAATTTTCACCTTAAAAAATATAACTATTCATGTATTTTCAGGATTCAAATATTTTTTGCCTCCAATCTTGCAGACTCATAATTTGAGTCCGCAATTTTATTAAATTGTTTAAGAATGATTAACCCATAAATTTTTTTTTCTTGTTAATTTTTCTTGATATTATTTTTATTTCAATATCGTGATTTAATTTTCTAAACATTTTAACCTAAAAAAAATAAAATTCCAAAACATAATAGAATTTCACTTTTAAAAAAAAAAATAGCAAATCAGATTTGTTTTGAAAATATAGCCATTGCCCAACAAGATTGAAATGTGCGCCAGCTATTGCATGCCCAAACAAGATTGAAATGTCAGCGGGCCCACAAAAAATAAAAACAAAAATGCTTTGTGGTCAGCACATGGGCTTCCAGCCAAGAAAAAAAGAATAAAAAACAGATTTTGGGCCCACAAAAAATATGAGTCCAGGCAATATTGGGACTGGAATTTCATCCCAAATTTGAGATTTCTCAAATTTTCACTCCCTCAAAATACATAGGTTGGAGAAGTTTTTTGGACTCAAAACTCAAAATTTGAGTTTCCACCCATTGGGTTGGAGATGGTCTTAGAGCATCCACAATGAACTCCCTAAACTACCTCCTTAGATAAAATTTAGGGAGGAAGTAAGAAAACTCACCTCCAACCATGCTCCATATCCAGTTCCTAAAATAGGGAGACCTCTAGGAGTTCCTAAATCTAAGGAGAGAGAATGAACTCTTAATGGCTCCCTATAATTTAATGCTACCCTATTTAATGAATATTTTTAAACCTTTAATCAATATTGTCCATTTTTATATTATTTTTTCATATAAATAGACCATTTATGTTGAATTAAAATATAATTCTAGCATTTATAACTGCATAAACTAGAGAGTATGATTGAAGTTGAAATTTTATAGAGAACTCTTAAAATAACTTTTGTGTATTTTTAACTAAATTTTAACTAAAAAATAAAGAGCATGATCGTAGATACCCTTAGACACAACAAAAGAAAGTGGCAATATCTTAGGATCCCAATACATCATTTTTATTTAAAAATATAAACAAGGATACGAGAGCTATTGGACAAAGATGAGTCCCCAGATGAAATATAGGAAGAGCAAAGAAAGAGTACCCAAGGCAACAGGAATGGCCAAGGGGATTAATGCTTCAAACTCGCGAAGGATATTATTAAGTTCAATGGTACTGCCCATAATTTGAAACTTACAATCACACAACACATTATATAGACACTGACCACGTAGAATAAATGTAGCATCAAATCATATACAAAAATATTTTTAAAAAGGGTCCTATATAGTTTTAACTTAAATGGCCCCTAAAATTTATACATGATTTGTATTTTGGTTCCTTAATTAAATTATTTGTTCAAATGTTCCACATACGATTTGCATTTTAGTCACTTTTTGTACCCCACGTACCGTTCACCTAACTAAAACTCACAGAAAATGTAATGATGAGACTATTCGCCGAATAATATATAAAGAGTAATGTAGATAATTTAAAGAAATAATTTAATTAAGAGACCAAAATGCAAATAGGATATAAATTTAGGAACCATTTGAATTAAAAATACCCTTTAAAACTAGGGAGATTCACTATTATACCCAATATAGGGGCCCAAATTATAAAAATACTCCATATGAAATGGACTTTATAAACACACCCAAAGTCCATTTATAACATAACAAAGAGGTTTTTAACTTCTTATAAATTACAAAACTGCCATCAATTTCTTAAAACAAGCTGAACCCAAAAATCTCATAAAAATACCCAAAACACTCAATGGGCATCAAAGTAATTTAATAATCAATATTAAATTCAATAAGACCAGCTGTCATTTTTTGGGTTTTTTTTTTTATAGAAATTCAATGGTGTAGGATTTATTTATAATATTAGTGCTAAGAATTGGTATATCACTAAATATCTCTTAAAACTATTATAATGGACCCTACATTTCTTTTTTCTTTTTTTTTTTAAATTAAAAGACGAAATAATATTTTTTATTTCTTGGTCTTCGCATTTTAGGAAGAAATTCGTCGTCTTTCTTTGCCATGTAAAGTAATATACCGTATATGTAGATACCCACAGTGCATGCAAATGGTAGGGCTCGCTATTTGGAGTCTTATTTGCCCTATGGTTTATTGAGAAAACACATGCAGAGAGCGATTCCCTTTTGGCGTTCGGAGCGATACCATTGGGTAGGGCAGTCTCTATTAGTGACAACACAGGAATTTGGGATGTCGTCTGTCTGGTTATGGAGAAATGCTTATCAGAGTCCAATTTGGTGTGCTTCCATTCCTCGGGGCTTTCCATTGATTTTTGTCCATGTTGCACCCGTATCTATTAATACAAACCTGCAATTAAATTAGATTAAAAACAATATTTAATTCCTTAATTACCTCAGTTCCTGCAGGAATATAGTAACCTCCTAATTGGGTATCTTCATGTGCATATCTTAGGGGTACTATTGGAGCTGGACTGTCTGTACTTCCTTCAATTTTCATGGAAGACAGCACTTATGGGTATGGCAGCTGGGACAAGTGTTCCTCACTGTTAATGGGTTGTTTTTGGTCAAAGAGAGCTTTCTTAATGGTCTTAAATGTGTAGGCCTAAACTACATTTGGGCTATGTGGCATTGAGCTTATGTTGTCTGTTAATTAATCGAAATGGTTCATTTTCAATCTAACTCAGGCTGACCCACTAAAGGAGCCCTTAATCCCTAGACTTTCTAATTCAGCCTACATTTTTAGCTGGCCCAGTATATGAATATTCATGTATACGTATGTGGGTTAAGCCAGTAGTAGAGGTGTCAAATGGGATGGCCGCCCAGCACGGCATGAGCCCAGCCCGTTTAAATGAGACACGGCACGACATGAGCATGAATATTAATGGGCCGGGCCTGGATCAAAAAATAGGTTCAATGGACCGGGTCGGGCTTGGCCTGAGCCCACTTCAAGCACGGCACGAGCCCAAGCCCGCTTCAAACACGGCCCAAGCCCGGCCCACTTAACTTTTTTTTTCCTTCTCAAAATTCAAAATGCAATAATTTGACATCTAATGTCATTGTTTATATGTTTTTTTTTTTAATCATAAACATATATTTGATGTCTTTCATTTTAGGAAAATTACTTGGGTCCTTAATTAATTCAACATATCAACTACAAATTAATTAAACAACATTGGACTTGATATCTAATTAATACATATGACATATACGCTTCTCTTGTAATCAAAGCAAGACATTTTCTTCACATATAAAAAAGTTGAAGTGGACTTTGTGGAGTTTGACACTTTTTGCCCTCCGCCCCTTTATATTGTTTGGATGTTTGATTGATTAATGTTTTCAAGTAGTTCATCATTTCTTGCCTCTAATTATATTTTTAATGTTTATAATTTGAATTATCTAGTGGGCAAAAAAAAATCAAGTGAAAAAAATTCAAATTAAATAGGTTAGTTCTTGGGCCCGATTATGACACGAGCACGAGCACAGGCACGACATGAGTCCGGCTCAGCCCGTTTCAATATGGACATGGGCTTTGGGCCATGCCGGGATCAATGATTTTACTAAATGGGATAGCACTGCACGGCCCAATAAATTAAATGCGTCGGCACGGCATGACACGCAAATGTTAAAAGCACGAGTTTAAATGGGAGGGGCCGGCTCGGCACGGCCCATTTGACACCTCTAGCCAGTAGGACAACGTAATATGCCCTTTATTTGCACAAATTAGAGTTAGGGGTGGACATGAGTTTGGTTGAGTCGGTTTTCGTTCCAATTTGTAACCCACCCTGATTTGTAGCGATTTATAATTTCTTGAATCCAAAACCCAATCATTATTAGACCAACCCAACCAATCCTTTTGTGATTGGATTGGGTTGTTCAATCAGGTTAAATCAAAATTAAACCCACTATTAAGTTTTGGTTCTAACCAGTAACCTAACTTGTACATAGCAGTTTATGATTGTTTGAACTCAAGACCCGTTGATTATTAAGCCAACCCAACCCTCTAATGATCGGATTCGACAGTTCATTTGGGTTGACCTGAATTTTTTTTATTTTTAATACAAATTGGACTGAAAATTATGCCCATCCCTAACTAGAGTAATTTAAAATAATCACCTTGCCAGAAAGGAAAAAAAAATGCACATCCCTATATTACGTGGTAGGTATTGACTCATATCAAGGGCATCAACATTGGATAATATATGGATAACCAATAATATAATTTGTTTTTGCATTCTACATACTTCATAGAATTCAATTGAAATTAAAAGAATTGGTCAATCGTTTGATGTTAATGAAGTTCCAACCTCAAAAATTGAACGTTCACTAATTTTATCAGTTTTGACTCGTTATAAGCAAATAAATATATAATGTCTCTTTTTCCTATCTTTTAGGCTTCTGCACTTTTCTTTAATTTTTTTTTAAAGTTTAAGTATCTGTTTGATATTGCTTATTTGAAGTCATAAGTGTACGTACACCTATTTTAGATGTAGGTTACGTGAAACATTAATAATTTTTAATTAATAGATTATGCTAATGTGGCCGGTCAATTCAGGGTAAAATAGTATCACTTAGTACAGTATTAAAATTTTTTAAAAAAAAAAAAAAAAAAAAGCAAGAGGGAATCATCGTTTAAATGGATGGACATTGTGACGGATGCAGTTGCGTCAATTAATCAGAATTTGGATGAAGAAGGGATCAAGCGTTTTGAAAATCACAAATTTTCACATTATAATAATTCGTTTCCTTAATCTAATCAGCTATGTCGCTGACATATGCGCTTCCGTCATCAACTGCCTGTCCATACCAAACACTCACCCAGTCAAGCCTAAGATGCGTCAACTTCAAATTGTCAAACATCCCTTTTCTTATCCCAATTTCCAGTTTACCCCATTTTATTATGGATTGTATTTTTGAAGACTTTAATTCGAAGCCTCGCAAACTTATTTTTTGAAGAAAACTCGCACAACTCACATCGGTTAAGTCTCGCCTACCTAATTTGTATTTATAAATGAAATATGTGAAAGAAACTTACATATAACGATTGTATACACCATTTATTTAGAAATTGTACTACAATACTGACATGGACTTTATTTTTACTTGCTCAATCTTTTATTACTAAATGACGTGGTATTGCGGTATTGCTTAGTGATTGTAAAAAAATGAAATTCATAATGAGTTTAAATATATAAAAATAGACTACTTTTTTAACATAAGTTGATATTTAAAAATTTAGGATATGAGTTGGTTGGAATATGAAGGATCCTTTCTAGACTCAATTGTAATCTATGTATGCCAATTAAATATTATATTTTTCGATACTTTTTTATATCTATTGCAGATACTAAGTAGCAGCCAAAAATTTGTATTCATTTTTCATAATATTATGCATGGATGAGATATATCATGGCGTATTCTTCAGAAAAAATTGTGATCAAACAAAAGTTGTAGGACAAATAAATTATGTGGTTTATATTCCACCTATGATATCCATCAACGGTTTCATCGTGCAAAGGATATTCCTAGGGCTATTATCGTCTTTTGGGATCTGAAAATTTTAATTTTTAGGAAGGTTGCAGGAAGGCGAGACAAATGTCATTCACATTAGAAGCCATTCCGTTGGTCAAAGTCATCCAAAATAATGGAAAACGACATGGTACTGTAGCCATTCTTTTATATAAACTTCCACGAAGAACATCTCTACCTTGTAATTGTTGAATGACCAAATTACCCCGGGAATTATGTGGAATTTTCTTGTTAACATGCATAAGTTTCCATTATAGTATAAATATCAAAATAAAATTATAATATTTTGTAAAATTGTCCAACATGTTTAAAATCTGAAAATAATAAAAAAATATAAATAAAAAATGGGGTAAGAGTAATCTGATAGCCACACAAAGTGATGAGATAATAAGATGATGTACTCAAATCTTCAAAAAAAACAAAGAGATTACTAAAAAAATCCGTATTTTATGGCAAAAATCTGCACAGAATGAAATGTATCTCATTAAGGAGACAAAGGCACAATCGTAAATAAGGAAGGAAACAAAGGCCAATTGTTAATAGAATTTCAGCCGCCGTTCTATTAAACCTATACTCTTCCCCATTTGACGCCCATCTTGGTATTTTCTGGCGTCTCCAAATCCACCTGCTCGTGACTCGTGAGTCGTGAGCCCTTCACTCTCTCTCTCTCTGGTGAAGCTCGGCCACCATCTCCGAGCTTTTCCGTAAACCCTAATTTTTCAAATCCCCAAACGCCTCCAACTCCTTTCCTCAGCTGTAACCCGTCCTTTCAATTCACCGTTCCCTTCCTCGCTTCACTGTCTTGCACAACCGAAATGGCATCCATTGTTTGCTAGGCCTCTCTAGATCAACTTTATCAGTCTCCGAGAGCACACTGCATCACATCTTCACCAACCTAATCAAATTCGTAGTAATGGCTATCCGCGTCACGCTAAGCTTCTCCGGCTATGTCGCCCAAAACCTAGCATCCTCGGCAAATCTCCGTGCCGGAAATTGCCGAGGATTTCACGAATGCTGGGTCAGGTCTCGGGTATTCGGATCAAACCAAAAGCCCGAATTCGACCCCTCCGTCCCCGTCCGCAAGTACCACCAGACCCAATTCTCCCGTTCGAAGCCGAGCTCGCTGGCCGCTAAGACTTTGCCGTCCTTGTACACAGCCCTCGCCGAAGAGATTCTCGGCGAGAGTTCCAAGAGCCCGATCGTCTTGGGCTTGATATCGCTTCTGAAGTCAACGGCTTTCGTTGCGGGTGTCTCTTCAGCTCCGTCTGCTATGGGTATTTCGCCGTTCAAATCCGGTTCGATCATGCCTTTTTTACAGGTCTCCAAGTGGCTTCCCTGCAACGAGTCTGTTCCGGTGTCTATATTGAAGGAAGTGGACAAAGGCGGAACCTTGTGTGTGGATGAGATCTCTGAGGTCCCGCGGTTGACTAAAAAAGAATTGGGGAGGAGCGGTTTCTTATCGCGCTTGTTGAATTCTTGCTCGGAGGACGCTAAGGCTGTGTTCACTGCTGTCACTGTTAGTGTCTTGTTTAAGTCCTTCTTGGCCGAGCCCAGATCGATTCCCTCCACTTCTATGTACCCTACTCTGGATGTGGGAGATCGCGTTTTAGCCGAGAAGGTGAGCCCATGTTCATATCAGTATATTTAATTGGTGGAATTATGTTGGTTTTTTGATTAATTGATAATTGATTTAGTATTCATTAGTACAAAATTGTGAATTTGGAATTGGGATATGTAATGTTATGTTTGCAAGTATTATTTGGTTGATTTCATAAATGTGATAACCAGATTTTCTGTCAAAGTTTTATTTTTGAAATTGCTTATGCCCATCTGATTTATATCCTTCCTTTGATAAATCAGGTTTCATATTTCTTTAAGAAGCCTGAGGTTTCAGATATAGTAATTTTCAAGGCACCTCCAATCTTACAGGTATTGTGTACAATCACATTTTATAAGGATTTTCGAGGAACCTCCAATTACATTTTGTAAGAGTTTTTGACATGTGGGTGCTGACATTATATTCTTGTGTTTTTCGTGCACTCTGTAGGAAATTGGTTATAGCTCGGGCGATGTATTCATTAAAAGAATTGTGGCTAAGGCTGGAGATTGTGTTGAGGTATAAATCTCATTATTCTTGAAGTTGTTGTTTATGGCTCTGGCTGTACTGATAGAAACGAAAACATATGTATTTTGTTTTTTGACGTGTTTTATTTTGTGTGTCTATGGAATAGGTTCGCAATGGAAAATTGCTGGTAAATGGTCTTGTTCAAGATGAACATTACATATTAGAGCCACTTGCTTATGAAATGGATCCAGTGGTAAGCATCCTTTTCTAGGCTGATCTTTTCCTTCAGTTGATTTGCTTATGGTGACACTGAGAATTGTGCTTACAAAAACATTGCAATCTGTTTGCTTGATTTTGCAGCTCATTCCAGAAGGCTATGTCTTTGTAATGGGAGATAATCGGAACAATAGTTTTGACTCTCATAACTGGTAATTCTAAAGTCCTAGTGTTGCATTTTCTGGTTAAAAAAACTGTTAGTATTGCATATGAATATTTGAGAAGATCATTATTCTTCAAACTGAATTGTTATATCTCTGACATGCCGATGTGGTTAACTTCTTGTGTTCAGGGGTCCACTTCCTGTCAAAAACATTCTTGGCAGATCAGTATTTCGCTATTGGCCTCCCTCCAAAGTATCCGACACCACGTATGAACCACAAGTAGCAGACAATGCTGTTGCAATTTCTTGACACATTGCCCTCTGTTTGCTGGGGGGAGGACCTCAGAAGATTTTCTTCTTCTCTTTATCAAGATATTGAATTTGTTTACACCACTCTCTTGGTTCGTTGTTGGGCACTTTGAACGTGCTTTGGATGGATATCTTATCCGTCAGTCTGTGAATCTGTATGACTTTTAAACTTAAGTTTGACAAGAGAGTGGAGAAAAAAAGATGAAGCTAAGCTATCATCTTGTCTGATTCATCAATTACTTTGTTCATATATGTTGGGAGGTTCAGCTGCTGCCATACATGAGGTTTTAGCACCTGTGAGAGACCAAATATCAGAAGGGAAAGATATGGCACTGCTCGTGCTGAGTGAAGGTATGATTCTGATTGCCTTTGAAGCTGGTGGAGATGATTCTTATGATGCGGTGAGATGGAGATGGTAGACGCAGATGGTTCTTTACAGGATATGCTGAAAGCCTCGGCAGATGAATTACGTTGGACTCCCTTTTCCTGTTGCCTGTAGGCTTGCTTCCAAGCATCTTTGTAATGACGTCTTTGGAGTTGGACTTTTGCTGTTCCAACTTGCATTTTATCAAGACGCATTCTTATCTGTGTAAATCGTTTTCGGTTAGTAATTCAGATCAACCTGCTTTTGATTGAGTTGATCGTACTATTACTATTATTTTTACTGTTGTTGTGATAAAGCCTACAGCGAACAATGTCCATTTTTCAGTTTAACTGATACAAAGAAACCAATCTGGTCCAAAATGGTCACAAAAGAAAAACAAATCCCCATCAATACAAATGAATTTATCTTCTAAATGGAATTTCGAAACCTTTTATTCAATTTTCAAGTCCACAAAACCTCTTCGATCCAATACCCCAAAAAAAAAACACTTGAAAAGTGAACAGAACCAGCACAACTATATGAACTAATAATAGCAAAAAATCAAAAATGAAAAATAAGAAAAGCGGCAGTAATTAAATTGAACCGTTGATCAGCAAGGCCTTATCATCAATTATTCATCCCAAACGCAAAACGCAAAACGCAAAACGCAGAAGCAAACATGGCGGTTGTTGTTGTGGTGGTTAAGTCGGTGGTTCAGGAGAGAGAGTGGGATGCGATCCCCTTCGCTTAGTCAGTGGTTCAAGAAACGTACAATTACAATTTACAAAGATGAGGAGGACCGGCACTCTCCTCGTCTCCCTCATCCTCTTCCTTATATTCCCACTTCAATCAATTCTTGCTTTTAATTCTTCCACCACCCAAATCTTGCAGGTACTTCTTCTTCCTCCTCCATCTTATTTACATGATTTCTTCTCTCTTTGATTTTTAATTACGACTTTTCCTTCCCATTTTTTGCCAAATTTGAAGGATGTGTTAAAGAAAATATCGGCCAAGCACAAGTGGTATTTGCAGGACATCAGGGTTTCGAGGTTGGATGCCAGCAGGGTTCGCTTCGGGAGCGCCCAGCGATATGAGTTCCGGGTCGGATTCGGGAAGATCCCCGTAGGGGTCTTGTTCTCCGACGACGTCTCTTCCTGGAAAAAGTTCAGGCAACCCAGAACCCATTTCGGCTCTCTCGTTAAGGAGCTCAGCTCCATGGCTGTAGTTGACACCTTCAAAGTGGAGGGTCCCTTTGAGTTACGGGTCGGCGGCACCCATCACTTCTCCCTTTCATTGCCGGTACGCTCTATTTCATAACTCAGTGCTTAATTGAATCTTCAATTTCAGAGTTTTAATAGTTGCATCGATTCAATCTTCAAACTGTCTTTGAATGTTTAAATGGTGTGTGAGCTTTTGGTAAATTTTCTGCATAAATAGCTAGCGCAAGAATTACACTTGCAATGATCTCTTAAAAGCTCAACACTACATACAGTACTGGGTTGAACAGTGAGTGTGTTTTAATACATTATTGGCGTTTATATATTGTAGATGAACACTACATATAGTGGGTTTAAAAGGGTTCTTGTTGGTAAAGGCATCACTGTTGAAGTAAGTGGAGCTATAGAAGTCTCTGTGTTTCATGCATCTGATCTTGGTCTATCATCAAAGGGAAGTGGTGCTATTGGCAAGGAGAAAAGTGAGTTTTGGCCTATTTGGCATTCGTACTGCACACCATTATTTCCTATTCGTGTTTTAGGGCCTGCAACGTTGGTTGCATACAAGACTCGAAATCCTGATGCCCACGTTGAGACCAAATTTATGTCCAAGGAGATAATTGAGTTCTTGCCAGAGAAGTGCTACAGAAGCCATGCTTACAAGAAGCGGGCTTGCCCCATTGATTCTCTACGTTCGAGGATATCTATGCTGGAAAGAATTTGGAAAAGCTTTCTTGGTGATAGAATTCGCCAAAGCGGTTTGTCAGGATTTGTTGAAGGGAAAATCAAAGCTTCAACTGTTGTCCGTTTCAAGGTTGAGCTCGAAAGGGAATTTCGGAGGAATGGTGCACTCCAGGGCAAGGCAGGTTGGAGAACTAGGCCGGCTGTTGAACGGGTTTGGTTCGAAGTTTTGGCAAGAGTGGAATTTGGGAGGGTGAAGCCTCTCTTGGTTAAAAAGATTAGGCCCTTCATTGTAGCAGATTCGGTTGCGTGGAGTAGTTTGATGTCCAATATTTCCTTCACCAAGTCCTCATCTGTCCTTGTACCTTCTGAGGCGCTAACGTTGGATGTGAAGTGGTAGAGTAAACATGTTGTAACATAGTACTCTTGTTTGAGAATGTTTTACAGATTAAGGTGGCAAGGGGTTGTCTGTGTCCTTGCCCTTTCTCGGGATGATGGATGATGGATGAAACAGTACATGTCAATTGGTAAATAACCCTCTTAATTGGTCTGGTAAATAGATTGTTCATTGAAAAGAAACAAACGTTACACAGAAGTTTGATCTTATTTTGATTTTGACTTCATTACTAGTTTCGACTAACTTTGGCCTTGTGTGTTTTTCTTTTATTTTGTATTTCGACTTTTAAAGGAAATCTTAAGCTTTGATCTTCTTTCAAATATAGAAATTAAATTAGATAATTAGAAAAAAAAGACCCTTTAGAGAGGAAATGGCTAGGTTTAATACAACAATGAAACCAACTTTTATAAATAATTATTGGATCTGATTACAATATTATATGCTAATTATCCGTTGAATACCACAATAAAACCTTTAATTCTAGCCTCCTTACCTAGGCTTTTACCATTTCAACCTTTCCGTTCAAGTCACGTTGCTTGAAAACTTCGACCTTTTTGTACTTGTACCAAGATGCACAGATCAAATAAGCTACAAAATTCAGTACACTCAGCACTGCCAACAACCAGTAGAAATAATTCAACTTGTCTCTGTTCAAGTTATTACTAGCCAGCCACCCTCCGCTGACTTTATTGACCACCTCCACCACCATCGAGCTCAAGAAGTAGCCAAATGCCATCGAACACCATGAGATGGCTGTGCTCAGTGACTTCATACCAGCTGCGCTCTCAGCATAGAAAAACTCCAAGAGCCCTACCAAAGTAAACATATCTGCTGCTCCAAAAATAGCGTACTGCAAGCCCAGCAAAACACGCTCATCGGCAGAGGCTCAATACTGTCCACCATGTTGTGTTCAATGGCCACAGATTTTCTGCGAGTCTCTATGAGCGCAGCAACCGCCATGGAAATAACTGAGAGCACCAACCCAACTGCGATCCGCTGAAGGTGTCGTATCCCAGTTGGAATTCCAGTGAATTTTCGAGCAATTGGCACAAAAACTCTCTCGTATATTGGGATGAGAAAGAACATAACCAGTAAAGGGATAACTGGGATTGATGGGCCGGGAATTTTGAAGCCAAGGATATGCGTGTCCATGGTATTGCTTTGTTGGACTGAGAAGGTCTGAAGCTGTGCCATGCACGTGTTCATGAAGACAGTACTGAATATGATTGGGAGCATGCGAATTAGGTGCTTTGTTTCTTCAACTTGTGTGACTGTGCACAGGTTCCAGGATCCATGAGCTTTAGATGTTGAAGAACCATCAGCAGTAGTGGCACCAGAGATTGCCGCCCGGTCCAAGAATCTGCAAAATTATATTTGCTATTAAGCTTATTTGAAGTAGGACTGTAGGAGGGGGCTGGATTTCAAAGTGTAGTTATTTTAATGTACCTGAATTGATCTGTTCTCTGAAGAATTTCATTTTGTTCCCCTGCTTCTTTGTCATGGATCTCATGTAACTCATCTGCATTCTCCGGAATTGGAAGCTTTCGGTTTTTGGTAGCAGCCACAAGAACCTGAACATTCAAAAACAAAACTATATATCAATATTGAGGAACCAATAAATTTATGAGCATATATAACAGAGCAGAGTGATGCAGGGGATCAATTATTGATACAAAACTTGTGGCTACCTGTAGGATACTTAGGAGGGGGCTGCCCTTGGGAACATTGTTTCTGTACAGAGACTTTCCCATGCACACAAACACAACAGCAAAGAAGACTGCCATGGTACACAAAGCGAAGGCCAAGTCCCAGCCCCGGTTCGAGCTTATCCATACAACAATGGTGACACCAAAAATGGCTCCAATGGTGAGGCTGAACAAGAACCAGTTGAAGAAGCTCGACAACTGTGCTCCCCCGTTCGGGTCCTTCTCGTCGAATTGGTCAGCTCCCAAAGCTGGTAAAGCCGACTTGACGCCGCTGGTGCCTAATGCAATTAGGTAGAGGCCAGTGTAAAGGATCGCAAGTTGGTTTGTGTCTGCAGCCTCGCATGTTTGGCCTGGTGTAACATTTTGGCATGGGAACGGTCGTAGCTGGTGGAAGTGTGCTTGTACAGTTAACAACCCAAGTCCCTGCAAATGTGGAAATCATGTAATTAAGCATAAAATTCAATTGGAGGAGTTGTTTATTGAAGCTATAGCAATTAGATGATAGAAACGTTAACTAATAATTTTTTTCTATTGGTTTGTAAGAGGGATGGGACTGGAAAGTTGCAATATATTAATCCGAAAAAAAAATAAAATATATATATACAAAGTCGACCTTATTTTTTATTGTTTGCATTTGATCATCATCAACCAGTAGCTACATGATATCTGCGTCAGCTATTATGTAGGTTGTCGAAGATCTTCTGCTGACCATTGTGGCCAAGCTTTAGAATATATATGTATAATTGTTGCAGGCCATGGCTGGGCTTCAGAAAGTTTTTCTTTGGATAAATATCTTTTAGTTATTTTGGTTGTAGTTGTAACTTGTAGGTACATGCAACTTGCCACTCATAGTACAAAGGGACAAATAAAATGCACATAAATTTTCAGAAGAGACAATATTTTCAAACTTAGTCTTTCATCTAAACAGTATCAGAACGAACAGAGTAGAATTAGTAGTAACAGAATTAGCAAGTGTAAGAAAAAAATTCATCCAATTTCTGAGTTCTTCTTGTAGAAAAACGTACCAGTAATTCGATGCATCCGAAGACGACACATGTTTTGAACCTTGACCAATAGGTATCAGATATGAATCCACCAACAAGTGTTAGTATAAATGCAGTTCCCATGAAATTGGTAAGGGTGGTGGCCGACTCTGTCAAGCTCAAGTTCATATATCCATAGAAGTAAGTCACAAGGCTCACAGCATTTGCAACAAATGACATGTTCTCAAGACCCTCCGTGGCTGCATGCATACATGCATATGAATTTATTCACCATCAATAATTAAAAGAGAAATTAGAGAATGCAAAATGCAGAAAATTAGACAATACTTAGTATCAATTATTTATAGTCACCCACCGTATACAAAAAGTGCAGCTCGATTTCCTCCTAGCCTTGCTGCCTGCTTAGGCTGCCCTTTAAATCCTCCGCAGATGCCCTGTTCATAATTTCAAATTAGAAACTGAATTAAGTACATAGAACAATAGCTGCCAAATGAAAACCCCACGTCGAATATGTTTAGGAATTTTCTTAATTTTCTTAGGTCCTAAAGAAAAACAACTTTGCTGAACTGAGAAGGCTTACCATTGTGGTAGCAAGGAGCCTAAGGTGCACAAAGAAGCCTTCTGCTTCTCAGTTTTGTGGAGGTTGACTGAGTTTGATACTAAGCTCCAGTGATCACTAGCTTTATATATAGAAACTCATGGATGCTGCTGCTGCTACATTGACAATGCCAACAAAAAGGAACCAAGTGGCATCTTAGTAAACACTTGATTGGCTGCATTTTGTTTCTTAATTATCCAATCAGGGCATCACCATATTAGTGAGATGTGAGATATATCAGAGCTGGAAAATGTCAAACGCCCAATTACCTCAATTATTGATGTTCTGCCCAATAAAAAGATAACACGTGGACTTTGTACAAAACATTAAAACCACCTAAAGACCTCGGCCTCGGCTCCTAACACCATCCTGCCAAAAGCCACAATATGAGGAACCGCCCATCCCATTAAGATGAGACTGCCTCCAGACTAAAAACCTAACCTACCTTGATATACCAACCCTACAAATATATGTTGTGTTATCCATTTAAATAGTTGGTGGGTTCAACAATTGAGATGTGGAAAATTATGTTTTCTTAATATATATGATATTAACTTCTCAATACCTCCTATGAATTCAGGCATACAATTATTTTTTTAATAGCTAACATGTTGCCCCTCTATCTCCAAAAGAAAAATGCTTCATTATTAGGCCTTGAATAATTAATAAAAATAGAGATGTCGACTTGTACCGAAATAATTCGCTGCAGTTTATTGAATATAATTAGCTTAATCTTTGGTTTTCATAAAATCTATCAACTCTTTCACTTCACCCTAATAGGACCCCTTCATTATATCGGCTTTTATGTTTACAAGCTACTACACAGGTTGACAATTTGCATTCCAATCACAGCATGGGATAATTGGCATGGTAATTCCAAGGGTTCATAAAGCGGCCGGCCGGGCTGCAGGTGATTATTTCCCAGGCATACAATTGTTGCTTGCAAAGGTTATTAATTAGGTGACCTAATTAAGCTTTGGTAGTAGATTACAGTAGTCAATCAGATTTTGCCATGGTGATTGGAAGTAGCACATTGCTTTCTTAAACATTTGATGAAGGTTCCTAAGTACTTGGTTTAACTGATGTCCAGAAAAGCCAAAGCACACCTGAGTCATCGTAATTGATCAAAGTGCTTATTTAAATCGAGGTTTTAAATAAAGTATTATTGCGTCAGAGAGAGGCAAGAAGTTCAATTACCCTAGAAGCAAACAAAGGCTTTTGGGATTATAGAAAGCGAGTTTGGTAAAAGGGGCACCTCAAAGCTAGTGGCTTATTATTTGTCTCTCTCCTAAATGGCATCTTCTTCTTTCAACTGTTGCAATTAGTTGTGTAATTAAAAGGGCTAATCTATGCTCGTGCCTTTTCCCGCATGCATCATGCATGTGAAAACAAAAGGGAAGGGACACAAAATGTAGTAGCTGGTAAAGATGCTCCTTATATTGGCCATATAAATAAGGGTAATGCTATGCATACCACAATTTTCATACCACATTCATACCACATCTCTAATAGAGGTGGAGCCCACCAATACAATGGGGCCCGCCCACCAATACAATCGGGCCCACCTCTATTAGAGATGTGGTATGAATGTGGTATGAAAAAATGTGGTAAGCCTAGCATTTTCCTATAAATAAATCATTATATAGTACGTAGCTCTAGCTACTCTACCTGCATGCGCATACATTTCTATATCCTATCAGCCACACATGCTATTACGTTCCTCCTAAATCAATATTTTGTTATAATTAAATTAATTAAAGCACTTTAAAAGGTGGGTATGGAAAATTTTAGCGATGCCCCTCAACTTAAGACATTCTTTCGATGTGTCCCTGAACTTTCAATTTTTTTTCTACTTACAATTTCTATAATTTTTATAGACGAACACAAAATGGGTGTAAGAAGAGTATTTCATTGAAGAAATCATTATAGTGTATCTTACATGGTAAGGTTCATTAGTGCACTATAATCCCACAAGTACATCCTTAGTAAAATAATCATTATCCTTGAGGTAAACCATTTCATATTTTTCCTAAAAAAAGCATACACATATAAGAGATTAACAAAGAGAACCCAATCTAAGAGTACCTCAAGTGCACAAGCCTTGCCAGGGCAACAGGCCCCCTACCAGCACAAATCCAACTCCAGCACAGCCAAATGAGCCCGGGCAAGCTCTGGGTCCCACCAGCCTAGGCAAGCCCATAGGTAGATCTTGCCTGGGCTTCAGCCCAAAGGCGCTAACGTCATGCTTACGTCAGCAAGGGAAAAAAAAAATCGAAAAAAATACCAAAAAATTATGGATGTTTTCCCTATAAATACATAACAATTTTATTCACTTTCCACACCAAATCCTAGTACAAACTCTTCTCCTTCCAATATATTTTTTTTCTTGTATTTGTAAATTGTTTATATTTTCTTTCATATTTATTTTCATAATCATTTTATTTCTTGCATTTCTAAATTATTTATATTTTGTTGCATAATCTTTTTTTTTCTTGCCCTTGCCCTTGCCTTTTGGGGTGGAACCAAAAAAGGCAAGGCTGCCACTATTCACATAAATAGTGGCAACCCTTGCTTTCTCTTTGCCTTACCCTTGCCTTTTGGGGTGGAAATTAAAATGACATTGGATACTTAGAAATGGCAAGTTGATGAACTATACACGTATATATATATATACATATATATTCAAAGAGCTACTTGGGTACTTCGGCTATAGTGGTTGTAGCTTTCTACTTAGTTGCGCCCATGGCCATATGATCATTTCATTAAATTTAAGTGAAGTTACTATTCAGATAAATCATGTGGCTAATATGAAGGTACACATCGGTTCGGTTTTTGACTGATTGTTGACTTTTTGGTCAACTCAATTTTTTTCCGATTTGGTTTGGTGTGGTTTGGCTCGGATTTCCGACTCGCCGGTTTGAGTGCCCACCCATTAATTATGAGTTTGCGTATTATCATTAGTGTAGTCAAGTCCAACCCACATAGTGTGTGGGCTGGGCGAAGGCACATGGCCCCCAAAAAAATGGGGCCTCCTACCCACCTCTAGTCCAATAAGTATGCTAGCAAAAAAGGCATTTTATGTGTGAAATTAATGCTTTTTGGGCTTCATTTTGAACTTTTTTGGGTTTTTTTTCTTTATCTTTCATATAATGGGCCTTTTTTTATATGGGGTAATTACATTTTTAATGGTTAGAGTCGAATTTAATTTTGGTCATTGAAATTTCAATTTTCCGATTTTGCTCACTGTATTTACAGTTAGCAAATCAGGTACAATGTTTTAATTATGTGAGTTTCATTAATAAAAAAATATTTTTTTATTAAAAATAAATAAAATTTAATTATTTTTTAATATTTCTAATCTTCTAGCCCAACCCCCTGTATTGTACCAAACCTTCCTCGCCACTGTACCAACCCAACCCCAACCACTGTCTTCCTCCATTTTCTCTTTCTTTCTCTTCACCTCTTCTCCTCTCTCGATCTCTCTCCTGCAAAATCTAGCATAAGTTGAAACAAAACTTGGATTAGCAGTATTTCCAAATGCCTTGTGTTGAAACTCTACTCATTGATATCAAAATTTTCATATAATCCAATTAAATTGGCATCAACCGTTATGACAATGCCACAAAGAGATCTTCTTTCCAAACATCAATTCAAACTCAAACATAAATCTACCAAAACCCTTTTTTCTTCTGCATTTCAAATACCATCTTAACGAATTTATCATTACTACTCAAAAAGTTGGCGCAATTAAGAAGAATTCCCGTGAAACATGCATGTACAACTCAACATTTGTGAAAATAAGTAAGACCAACCCAGATATCCAAGCAGCCACGAAATCAATAAGAACTCAAAAACACAATCTTCAAAAAGAAAATGAAGACAAGAATTCAAATTCAGATCGATAAAGTAGTAAATAAACTTAATTTGTGGATAAAATCACTTTGTCCCATTCAAATAAATGGATCTAAAAGCCAAAAAAGCAGAGCAGAGAGCAATAGCGAGAGAGAGAGAGAGAGAGAGAGAGAGAGAGAGAGAGAGTAGCCTTAGGAGAATGCAGCGGGAAAAACTGGGATAGGAGATCCAGGCGCGATTCAGATCAGTGCGGTGCGGGAGCCTGGTTTTAGCTCGTAAAAAAAAAAAATTAATTAATAAAACGGACGGAATTGAAATATTGGACATAATTTGCTAACAGCTGCAAATATAGCGATGAAAATCGAAAATTTGAAATTTTGTTGATCAAAATTAAATTCGACCCTAATCCTAGTGACCAAAAATATAATTGATTTTTTTTTATATACTTAAAACTAACATACTTACCACCTAAGTTTTAAACATTCTATTATAATTTTTGTTCAAAATGAGGTAAGTGTTAAACAAAAAGGCCTCATTTTTATTTTTGCCCAAGGCCTCCAAAATCAATGAACTGATCATGCGTATAGTATATGTGAGTTTAGTATATTACTGCTCATCTCAATTGGTAAAGTCCTTAAAAAAAAAGTGAAAGTAAGTTTTCATATGCACATGGAACTTGGGACATTCTTTCAATTCTGCCAATGAACTTTCAATATGCTCATAAACTCCCCTCAAAAGGTAAAGACTCAAATGAAACAAAATTCTTTGAAATTTTATTTTATATATGATGATTTCTTTTGGGTCCAATAAATAGTTTGTCTTTCCGCTTCACGCCATATATGGAGAAATAAAAAGCCCAATTAGTCAACAGGTCAAGGTCTAATTGTAAAAAGCCCACTGAATTATCAGTTTAGTGTACATCTTACGCAACCAGGCCCAAAAGAGAGCCTCATCCAACCGACACCGATTCGGGACCTGCACCACAGTTTATCCATTGTTGTCCTTCTCCCCTGTCGGCATCGACACGGAGGCTTGAACTTCTACATGCTAATAAGCCCTTCCGTCTCGTATAGGCTGGAAACAATCTCAATTTCATCCGATCAAACGCACAGCAACAATGGATCTAAGAGAAAGCATCCGCAACCAGAACGACGTAGCTTTGGAACTGACCAAGAAGCTACTTCAGACTGAGGGCAAGGAATCGAACCTGGTCTACTCGCCGCTGTCCATCCACGTGGTGCTCAGCCTGATCGCGGCCGGGTCGAAGGGCCCCACCCAGGACCAGCTCCTCTCCTTCCTCAGGGCCAAGTCCGCCGATTACCTCAACTCCTTCGCCGCCGAGCTCGTCTCCGTCATCTTCTCCGACGGGTCCCCCAGCGGTGGGCCCCGCTTGTCATTTGCGAATGGCATTTGGGTCGACAGGTCTCTCCCTCTCAAGCCTTCTTTCAAGCAGGTGGTGGAGACTGCTTACAAGGCAGCTCTCTCCCAAGTCGATTTTCAGACCAATGTAAGCTCCCTTGCCCCTATACCCGTCGTGGGTTTTGGTCACTGGCTTACAATAAAATGGAAGTCTCCAACTTTTTTTTGCTGCTGCTGATGCTCTGTCCTACTTGTTTCATTTAATCTCCAATTGCAGCAAACTTCAACTAATTTTTTGCTACTTAGCCTGTCTGTGTTCATGCTAATAAGCAAATTCCATTATGAAATCTTATCACCAATTTCTTAATTAGTGTGGTTTTGCTTTTGCATAGCCTTTGCCCTTATGAAATGTTATCACGGACTGCTTGCTAATTAGTATTCGTGCTGGTAATATGATTAGTCAAAAGACCCTTGGGATCGCACAATTTCTGGTCTATAATGTTCCTCTTTTCGTTTTATAATTATAATATGTGCTTGATCGTTGAGGTAAATGATTGACATTCTAGAATGGGTCGGTTTTGATTGGCGGGACTGGCAAGCACACGATCCTACTAGTTAGTTACTTGCAGAAAACAATCCATTAATTGCACTTTGTATATGTGTGTGTGTGTGTGTGTGTGTAAAGTATGATAGAATGATAAAATTCCTAGGGGGTAAAAGCACTCCATAATGAGTTGAATTGCCCTTTGTTTCTGCCTTTCTCATTTAGTTAGTAGAATGATTGTTTTTCAGTGGGTTTTTATTATTGAAACAATAAGTATGCTGATAGCAATATTTCATAAATTATTGTTCTTGGTGCCCAAGGCTGCTGAAGTGACCTCTGGAGTGAATTCATGGGCTGAAAAGGAGACTAGTGGCCTTATCAAGGAGATACTTCCTCCCGGGTCAGTTGACAGCTCAACCAGGCTCATCTTTGCAAATGCATTATACTTCAAAGGAGCTTGGAACGAGAAGTTTGATGCATCAACAACAAAAGAGCATGACTTCCACCTTCTCGACGGGAGCACAGTTAAGGCACCCTTCATGACCAGCAACAAGAAGCAGTTAGTAAGTTCCTACGATGGTTTCACAGTCTTAGGACTTCCTTACAAACAAGGTGAAGACAAGCGGCGTTTCTCCATGCACGTCTTTCTTCCAGAGGCAAAAGATGGGCTGCCATCTTTGGTTGAGAAACTCGGTTCTGAGTCCGGGTTTTTGGATCGCCATCTTCCCAAGCAACAAGTTGAAGTGGGTGACTTCAAACTCCCAAAGTTTAAGATCTCTTTCGGGTTTGAAGCTTCCAATGTTCTGAAGGGTCTAGGAGTGGTGTTGCCTTTCAGTGGTGGAGGTTTGACGGAGATGGTGGACTCTCCTGTGGGTCAGAACCTGTATGTTTCCAGCATATTCCACAAGTCCTTCATTGAAGTGAATGAGGAAGGAACGGAAGCTGCAGCTGCTTCTGCTGGTGTCATAAAATTGAGGGGTCTGCCCATAACCACCGACTTTGTGGCCGATCATCCATTCCTCTTCCTGATCCGAGAAGAATTGACTGGAACGGTCATGTTCATCGGTCATGTTCTAAATCCCCTTGCAGACTGATTGTTATTATAACATCTCCTGTACCAAGAGGAAATGTGTAGGTACATCAACACCAGACTTTAGTATTAAAAAAATGTATGTTCATGTGCTGTATTTTGTTATTACCTAATTACCCGTACTCTCAGTAGTAGCCTTGTTTCCCATGTGGCTGGCGATTGTTGGTTCTGCTGCCACGGCTTCAATCTATTGTAGGATCTTGATTCCAAATACTTATTTTATGATGTACTCTGTTTGACAAGAAGCTTTAGCTGAAACTGAGTGATGGTTTCCACAATTTTGGTTTAGTGCTAAGTATCAGTCCTAAGTTTGACATTTACAAAATAGTACCTTAGTTGAGACAAAAACATTTAGAAACACATGTTTCTGATCCGAGTTTGAATTGCTTGCTTTGTTTATCTTGTCTTAAAATTTTCACAATATCTGAATCAAATTTCCAAGTATAATGCTTGATTTTCTATTTTGGATACTTTTATTTTCCTTTCTTGTCTGCTTGATTACGTTTTTTTTTGTAAAATTTCTTGTCTGCTTGATTATGATTTGTTGAATTGTTGCTATTAATGATTTTGGTGCAATTCGGGTTATGGTCCAGCATTTTCCCGCTTTCTAATCACGGCCATCTCCTTCTTTCTTTTCACTTCCCCTCCACTTCCTCCACCGTCAGTCAGCATGCTATTATATTAGCAAGCAAGAGAGAGGATAGAAATTTATCATAAAATTAATGCCTAAGCGATTGTTTTTGGCTCCGATGAATAGTTGCCGTTGGATTTATTTTAGTGGGTGACTTCAAAATCCCAAAGTTTAAGATCTCCTTTGGGTTTGATTTGTGGCTCAGAACCTGTATGTTTCCAGCATATTCCACATGTCCTTCACTGAAGTGAATGAGGAAGGCACAGAAGCTGCAGCTGCTTCTGCTATTGTCGATAAGGTACATTGTTTGTCTTGTCTTAAAATTTTCACAATTTATGAATCAAGTTTCTAAGGATAAACGAGGTGTTTCTTTGAGGCCTTTAGCTCGACAAAACCTTATGTACTCCTGTTGCATTGTCCCTTTCTTCCGAGAGAGGGAAAAAAAAAAAGTAAGTGTGAAACAATGAAAAAAAGAGATTAGGAAAGTCGCCTTCATAGGATTTGAAAAAAGACATATAGATTATTATATTTTTGCTTGATTTTTGATTTTGGATGTATATACACATCACATGTATGGTTGATTACTTATGTAGATTACTGATGATAGAAAAGTTAACTAATAATTTTTTTTCTATTGGTTTGTAAGAGGGATGGGACTGGAAAGTTGCAAATATATTAATCCGAAATATATATATATATTTTTGAATTCACCACAGTTGCCTTGTTTGATTCAGGAGCAGATCTTAACTGTATTCAGGAAGGTTTGATCCCCACTAAGTTCTACCAAAAGTCTAGAGAATCCTTAAGCACTGCTTCAGGAAAATCCCTTCAGTTGAATTATGAGATACCTAAAGCCCATGTTTGCCAAAACAAAATTTGCTTTAAAACCTCATTTGTCTTAGTCAAAAATATTACTGACGAAGTCATCTTAGGTTTACCTTTCATTGCTTTACTGTATCCTTTCCAGGTAGATTACGATGGTGTCATCTCTACCTATTTAGGAGAACATGTTAAATTTGAGTTTCTGTCTAAGCCGGAGTTGCATAACCTGAAAGCCTTGCAAAAACAATCCGTGTCCAAGTCATCTTAGGCCCAGTAATGCAGATGCTGCCGAATTTTGACCTTGATCTACTAAATCATGTATAACTTCCTCTAGAAGACTCAGAATCATGAACCGTAAAATGCTACGGAAACTAGATTTCCGTATCTTTCCAATGATGTATGGCTCATTATCTGGTTCTTCTTGAGCAAGTACAGGTTAATCCGTGAAATTGAATGATCTGCAGACACTATTTTGAGCTAATTTGTCTTCAAAATGCATGTAATGAGTCTCAACCTTATTACACTGAAACATGCACAAACTTTATTAAAAGCACAAGTTTAACTCAAAAACATAACCAAATCATAAGTTAGAAGGGTATAAAAAGATATGTAATTATGCACCGATCAAATACCCCCAAGCCTAGATTTTACTAGTCCTCGAGTAAAACAAAAGGAAAACAAAGATAAAAACAAAATGAGAAATTTATTAGACCACTTTCGTAGGTAACTCGATTGCATTGAGCGCATGCAACAAGCCTTTAAACCTCTAGGCGTCCCTAGTAGGAGGAGTTGTGTCTCCTGAGGGTTTAACAGAAACGATACCCACAAACGCTTTACTGACTCTACAAAACAAAGGGTTAGAAAACTAACTTTGAAAACAACTAATGAAAGAAAATTTTAATCATACCTCCAACACCATAGAATTGCCAAGATAGATGATCAATAAGTGTGTAAAGTGGAAGCTATAGCTCAAAGGCACACAGCTTCAAAGTACACATACTCAAATCTTGAAGGAAGAACATGCTTCAACTCTAATTCTCACATATAGCACTCAATCACTCAGAACCTATGTCTTTATTCTCTCAAACAAGCATAATGAGTATATGAAATAGAAGCACACTATTTGGTTAGATCTCAAAAAGTTAACTATCCAATTCTCTGAAGGACCATCTGAAGGACCATTATGATAAAAGTTAACTATCCAATTCTCTGTTAAATGGTGGGATAAGTTTGAAGTTGACAGAATTGCCAAGTATGTTTACAATGATTTGCCTGAAGACCCCATTCTGCGTCCAAGGCCAAGACCAACTTCCCCTGCTGACTCAACCAGATCTTCCCTCTCAATGGAAGGAAAATCCAAGTTAGAATTACAGGAGATTGCTCGCCAGTTGATCATTCAAGCCTCCCAAATGGATGATGATGAGGAGAATGACAATGACAACGACTTCCCTTTGTCATCAAGTTGCAGAGTCCTGCCAAGCCTAAGTCCTGGTATGAAGACAGCCAAGATCCCTATGATGCCTATGATTTGGGATCTGACTAAAACCTTTAGTTGCCGACACTACAGTTGCCCTGGGGAATTTGATTAAAGCATCTCAAAGCAGCCACTTGCTGCTTTCTCGTGCCTACACAATCATTATTCTCCGACATTTCACCATTTGAAAAGCAAAAGTCACTTGAGTAAAAGCAAAAGCCATCCAAGTAAAAGCAAAAGTTGCCAAAAGTAAAAGTTATTCTTTCTGCAAAAGACAAAATTGAAAGTTGAATTGGTTCTTTCCCGTGCTTCTACAGGAGAATCAACCAGAGTTACTTTTGTTACTCAACCATAGTTGCTCCTTTCTATTTAAGTTGGCTTCGGCCTCAGTTGTAAGCAATTTACATTTTACATTCAGTTTTTTTTAAAGGATTCTCTCTTCATCTTCAAGAGAAATCATCTTTGTAAACACTGAGTATTCTTGTATCCGAATAGTTGCTGTTAGTTGCTGTGTGCTGTACCTTTGTAAGTATGAATAAAAGTTATTTTCAATAATCCCTATTTTGAGTAATTTCATATAAGCATTATTTTCTGCATCATATTTGCATAGTTACTATCTCTGAGTGATACCAAAATAAGAGGAACTCAGAGATAGCAATAAGAGGAACTCAGAGATAGGACGGATGGGACGTGCGCGGAGCCCCCCCCCCCTGACAAGATCCGTGTTCTACGGAGCTAACCATACCGTCTGCGACCAAACCCCGTCCCATCAAGACAAGACCATAGCCATACCTGCAGACTGGGAACCCACTCTGTCCGCAGCACCCCGCCCCTCTCCGCGGCAGGGACAGAGCACCCATACTTCCCTGAGTTGTGCTCTCACGAGTCCCATCCAAACCACTCGCTGATAGGACGGATGGGACGCGCGCGGCTCGGCTCCCAGCCGAGAACTCCCACTTGTGATTATTTTTAAGAGCAAAACACCCCCTATAAATAGGAGGGGATCCTTGTGTTAAGAGGAGAGGTCGCTCCCACGTAGAAATAAGAAATACTGTGTTATTCATGTAATGATATTCTTGGATTCAACATTAGTAAACACTTGATTGGCTTTCTTAATTATCCAATCAGGGCATCACCATATTAGTGAGATGTGAGATATATCATAGCTGGAAAATGTCAAACACCCAATTACCTCAATTATTGATGTTTTGCCCAATAAAAAGATAACACGTGGACTTTGTACAAAACATTAAAACCACCTAAAGACCTCGGCCTCGGCTCCTTACACCATCCTGCCAAAAGCCACAGCTCCTAACACCATCCTGCCAAAAGCCACAATATGAGGAACCGCCCACACTAATGACAATACCCCATCCCATTAAGATGAGTCTGCCTCCAGAATAAAAACCTAACCTACCTTGATATACCAACCCTACAAATATATGTTGTGTTATCCATTTAAATAGTTGGTGGGTTCAACAATTGAGATGTGTAAAATTATGTTTTCTTAATATATATGATATTAACTTCTAAATACCTCCTATGAATTCAGGCATACAATTATTTTTTTAATAGCTAACATGTTGCCCCTCTATCTCCAAGAGAAAAATGCTTCATTATTAGGCCTTGAATAATTAATAAAAATAGAGATGTCGACTTGTACCGAAATAATTCGCCGCAGTTTATTGAATATAATTAGCTTAATCTTTGGTTTTCATAAAGTCTATCAACTCTTTCACTTCACCCTAATAGGACCCTTTCATTATATCGGCTTTTATGTTTACAAGCTACTACACAGGTTGACAATTTGCATTCCAATCACAGCATGGGCTAATTGGTATGGTAATTAAAAGGGTTCATGAGTCGGCCGGCCGGGCTGCAGGTGATTATTTCTCAGGCATACAATTGTTGCTTGCAAAGGTTATTAATTAGGTGACCTAATTAAGATTACAGTAGTCAATCAGATTTTTCCTTGGTGATTGGAATTTGGAAGTAGCACATTGTTTTCTTAAACATTTGATGAAGGTTCCTAAGGCCATCTCCAGTCATAGGGCTAAATGTAGTCAAAGGCTAAATATTTAGGCCTCCAAAATATTAATTTTTTTAAAGAATAGTGCAAGGCTAAATTTTTCCATCTCCAGCCATGCAGGGCTATATTTTAGGGTCCTTCATGTTTTTTTATTTTGAGAAAAATTATGGTACAACACTCATACATTCCACAATTATGTATTGTTTAATTTAATTAAATTACTATTTAGAGACAATATTCCATGACCAATAATTTTTTATAATTTTTTTAAACAACACTTGAAAATATAAAAATAAAAGGATGGGTTTCAATGTTCTGACCTCCAATGGTCATGACTAGTAATTTTTTTACAAATTGAAAACATTTAAAAAGGTGACCACATTAAATATAAAAAATAAAAAAATAAAAAAAGGGAAAAAAAGGAAGGTTAGGTTTAAATGGTCTGACCTCCAATGGTCATGACCAATAATTTTTTTTATAAATTTTTCTTAAACAACACGAATTGAAAACATTTAAAAAGGCTTTTAAAAATATATTGATGATGTCAGCGCATTTATTGCTGGCTGTTGGATATGCATTTGCACGAGATGATTCGTGCTCTTGCCCATACTTGATAATTTATCTTCTTCAAAAGCACATGCATGAGGCCTACAAAAAATTTGGCCAAAGCCAAAGCTGGGTGTTGAGGCCTAAAAAATCCACTGTTCGGCCCAAATAAATTCTCGGCCCAATGCGATACCTTACCGAGAAGAAACCCAATTTGGGCATGCAAAAGTTCATCATATGATATGCGCTTGCACACATGCCACGCCAAGCGACACGCAACGCCAAGCAAGGAATTATTATTCCGCACCTAATCACGCCACAAGCTTAAGTGGGCCCTAAGCCATTCAAATACCCGGAGCTTGCTTGAGTAGGTTGTGGTATGAATAGTAATAAATCAACATGAGGCTCATTGATGGGCCGAGAAATGGAAAGTCTCGGGTTGCTTGGGAGCCTTGAGACTCAAGCCAATTTCTTAGGCCCAAACATGTGGGTGAGCACAATGAAGAAAAATAGCCCAATAGCCCAAGCAAAAAATAACCTATTGACTCAACCAAAGAGCCCAATGTTTAACAAAAATAGCCCACTTGCTTAAGGAACCACCTTGGCCCATACAAAACTCCAAAATAGGCCAAAAAAGCCTTAGCATTTTGCTGAAAAAATAAAAGTCAAGTAGAGAAGGTCCGCAGGTTTATTGAACAGAGCTGCCAGCACATGGAGGGAGCAAGTTTCAAAGCCAAAACATTCAAGGAATCAAGGGGTATTAGCGTGTAGGATGCCAGAGAGAGAAACACCATTCGAACCAGCGTATATATCCCAACTCCTTTTCCCATCAGACTTAGCCATGGAAAAAAGGGAAGAAAGCAATAAAAGAGAAGGCTGGGAATGGAAGTCTGCCATTGACACAGCTGCGGGAAAAGGGGGCCTTGAGCTTCAAAAACTATGAAATGGTGCAAATAGATAGAAGAGATTTCATCGAAATGGGAAAAGCCATGAGGGGAGATAGAAAGGAGAGAAAAGTTTAGCCAAAATGGGTAGAAGCCATTAGGGTTTCTTGAGAAATGGTGGTTTCCAGCAGCTATAAATTGAGGCTTCTCATACCTAACAAATCCAACTCAGATTCAGAGAGAAAGCTTTCTCTCTAACGTGCAAAAACCCAGCAATCTCGTGCACTGTTCATCTTCTTCTCCATCCTTCTTTTCTGGCAGACAGTGCATCCGTCAAGCTGCCAGAAGAGCATTGTTCTTTATTTCTCATTTCTTAGCCAAATCTCCCATAAATCTCTTCTACCTCACTTTAAACACTCCCATTTCTCCCTAGGAAGCCACATTTTCCTCTTTGGTGCTAAACTCATGTTGATTTTGCTTCCATGCCACAAGCTTCTCATGCCAAGCTAGATAATTTATCTGTAAGCTTTACAAAATTATCTGTAAGTTGTTGTTGTTTTAGTCGGTGAAGGTAACCAAGATGCTTCCTAAGGCTCTACTGCCCTTCCGAAGCATTTTTTGGGCTTAATTTTCGATCTCAGACACAGGGGACGATTTCTTCAGTTTGCTCCTTATGGCAGCCCAGCCCATTTGTAGCTGCCAGAAGAAAAAAGCCCCTACACTGGGCTAAATATGGCTCAGTTGAAGGGTTAAAGGGCCAAATGTGGCCCTCCAAATTTGGCCAAAATTTTGTTTAGCTCATGGTTGGAGATGAGTTTTACATTATTTTAAAGCTATTTAGGATATAGCCCATGACTAGAGATGACCTAAGTACTTGGTTTAACTGATGTCCAGAAAAGCCAAAGCACACCTAAGTCATCGTAATTGATCGAAGTGCTTAATTAAATTAAGGTTTTAAATAAAGTATTATTTGGTTAGAGAGAGGCAAGAAGTTCATTACCCTAAGCAAACAAAGGCTTTTGGGATTAAAAAAAAAGGGAGTTTGGTAAAAGGGGCACCTCAAAGCTAGTGGTTAGTGGCGGATCCACGTTGGGACAAGAGGGGTCGAACGACCCCTTGGAAGGCTGAAAAATTGGTAAGGGACTCCATTGAAGCCCCCTTGGACAGCTGCTGGAACCCCCATTGGATGCACGCCAACTGCTCGATGAAAGTCCCAGGAAGAGGAGAAGCTTGCTGCGCGAGCTGCGTGTGATTTTTTTTTTAAACAGCCTTGCCAAACGACATCGTTTGGTCCAAGGCTCAGTCAATATTTTTTTAAATGACCTGGCCTCAAAACGACGTCGTTTTGGGCCAGTTTAAAAAAACAAAACAGAACAGAACAACACAGCCCGATATGCACAGCAGCCCCAAACCCTTCATTCCCAATTTCACACCTCCTCTCCCTACCCTCTCAAACCTTAACCTCTCCCAACCTCCATCAACTCTTCGTCGGTGGTCCAGTGCCAATCACTACCGTTCGCCGCCGTCCTCCTCCGCCCTTGTTTTCAACTACAAGTAAGCTTGATAAAATTTATATTAATAACTATAGTGATAATATATATTGTTGTTGATATTGAATTTATTTTTTATGTAATGAAATTTATGGATATGAATCATATTGATTGATTGAATTTATGCTTTATTGAGTTTATGCTTGAAATTTATGGATATCATATGAATCATATTGATATTTTTTGTATGTAATGAAATTTATGGATATGATATGAATCATAGTGATGATCATATTAATGTAGATTGATTGAGTTTATGCTTGATTGAAAATGTGAATTGATTGAGTATATTGAATATTAATTGATATTTGATATGATAATTTAGTATATTGAATATTGATTGATATGGGTTTAGGGAGTATATTGAATTTTGAGAATGGGTTATTGACATTTTCATATTCATATGATAATTTGAATAAAAATTAATGATTGATTGAATTAATTGATTTGTAGATTTATGGAACGATTCTTTAAAAGAAAATTATCTACGGATAGTCCTTCCTGTCTAATCCGGGTAGTTCAAATGCAAGACCAATTGAAGTAGATGAGATCTTAGCTAATCTTCAGGTAGACCCTGGACTAAGAACTCCAATGGCGGATTATAATCCTAATATTCGGGATGAGATCCGAAGAGCATATCTACAAAAGGGACCTTGTCAACTTAGAAGTTATAAATTCCCACAAATTAATCAATCAACAATTAATAGATGCTTCATTGCTCATTGGTTTGATGATCATGATTGGTTGGAATATAGTATTGCTAAAGATGCTGCATTTTGTCTTCATTGTTATCTCTTCAAATCAAATTTTGATCAAGTGGGTGGTGATGCATTCACTGGGGTAGGTTTCAATAATTGGAAGAAGCCGAAAGAAAGATTTAACCTTCATGTTGGACCGGTTGGTAGTGTTCACAACCAAGCTAGAGAAGTTGCTTACAATTTGATGCATCAAACTACACACATTTAAACAATTGTCATCAAGCAAACAAGCCAAGCTCGCACAGCTTATCGCACTTGCTTGGATGCATCACTTAAGTGCACTAGGTATTTGTTGCGACAATGTCTTTCTTTTCGTGGTCATGATGAAAGTGCACAATCAAGTAATAGAGGGAATTATTTAGAGCTCTTGCAATTTCTTGTGGATCATGATGAAAAAGTTAAAGCTGTTGTGTTGGAAAATGCTCCAGGAAATTTAAAGTTAATAGCTCATTCAATTCAAAAAGATCTTGTCAATTCTTGTGCTAAAGAAACCATTGGTCTTATCTTGAGTGATGTAAAAGATAGATATTTTTCAATAATGGTGGATGAAGCACGTGATGTTTCAATAAATGAGCAAATGGCAATGGTGCTTCGTTATGTGAATGACAAAGGACACATAATTGAAAGGTTTGTGGGGGTTCAACATGTGACCGACACTACTTCAAGTGCACTAAAGGAAGCCATTAATGAATTCTTTTCTTCCGCCCATGGCCACATGATCATTTCATTAAACTTAAGTGAAGTTACTATTTAGACGAATCATATGGCTAATATGAAGGTACACATCTATAGTCTATATATGGCACCCCCCAATAGAGTGACTCCTTATTAGTCACCCACCTTGCCTCCTCAAGCCATATATTATACAATGAGGAGCCATTCTATAATGAGGGTCATATTTAAGGCCTTTAGATGAGGCCTCATTTGAATATAATTTTAAAGTCCAATTAGTCAACATTTTAAGGTCTAAGCTTGATATAAGCCCACAACTTGGTCCACTTGAGAGATATAACTAAACATACTCAGTGTAAGGGTAAATTTTACGTGCCTAAGCCCACAAGGGAGCCCTCAGTAATCCGCAACTCCAGCTTCATCACTATCCATAGTGATGGCTACGTCATCGTCACCGCCACTATAGAAATCCTCGTCATTGGTGTCGTCATCATTGGCGTCGATCATGTTGAAGTCGTCGTCTAATTACATTTCGTGGGTTTTCTGATGAAGAGGATCAAAACGCGAAATTGGGAATCAATCCTAATTGCATTAAACTAAAGAGGGCTGGGATTGGGGTTGATTGGAGGAAAGAGAGAAATAGAGGGAGTGACAAGTATGTAAACTAGAGGAGGAAGGAGTGTGAAATTGGTAATTTAATTTATTTAAAAAGTATAGCCGCGTGGCTATACTATTTTTAAATAAATATATTCAGATATTTAAATAGTTTAACTGAGCAACTATACTTTTTAAATATATACTAGCCATTTGGCAGCATGTGCCAATTGATTTTTTCTTTTTCTTTTTCTTTTTTCTTTTATTTTTAGAATTAAGAAAAGATAACATGGTAGTTATGTTCCATAAAAGTAGAACCTATTATCTTATTTTGTTTTTAATTTTAATTTTTTAATATATAAAATGTGAATTTACCATATTATCTTCATTTAATTAATAATTTCAATTCTTAATGTTTGAATTAACAAAGGGTATTTTCTGGTATTTCGAATGTTTCACCATTCTTTACCTTTTGCTTTATATATATAGATATACTGTTAAACAGTATAGCCCTAAAGCCCTATTTGATTCATGGAAAAAGAGGCTTGGGAATGTGAATTCAATTGATTTCCCATATTTGGTAAGTCCAGGCATGGGAAATGGTTGCCTGGCACATGGGAAAGTATGGGGAAAAGTGAAGTCCTCCTCTTAACTTGGGTTTTGTTTTCCCTCATCATGGGAAAGTTTGGGAAAATGAGCCAACATTCAATGCACAATTTTCATGACTATTTTGTCCCTATGAACAATTTATAATTACAATGTATCATTAAATGCATTCTTTTTTTATTTGATTTAATATGGGTATAATTGAAAAATTATACAAACTTTGTTTTCCATTCCTACTCAAAACAAATATGGGAAAAGAAACAAAGTGAAATCTCCCGGTTACTTTCCCGACATTACCAAACGTGGGAAATGAATCTTTCATTCCCATTCCTTGGGAAATGACATGGGAAGTGATTTCCTCTCAAATCCATTCTGTGAACCAAACGGGGCCTAAGTCTCTTTCCTTCTCCCGCCTTATTCTATTCTCTCTTTGCTCTCTCCCAAATGACATGTTCACCTCACCACACCAACGACAATGACGACAATTCCTCACTCTGCCAACTCCACCAAAACTAGCTCAAGAGCACTTACTTAGGTATTTACGCCTACTTGAAGCTTTATTATTATTATTTTTTTAAAGAATTTCAATTTCAGGCCAAGGAGAGATGTTCTTGTCGATGAGCCAGCGTGACGAGGTGCGGGCCTTGTAGGCCAAGTCGAGGCCCTGTTTCAGAAGTTCATAGAAGCGGTCGAGTTATAACTGGCGTATAGCTAGTAACTCCACGCCAGAGTACTTGATCTCTTGAATTATGGGGAGGAGCTCTTGGAAGAAGGATATGAGGTTGTTTGTGTTTCCTTTGCTGAGCCATGATTTTCTTGAGATGTCTATCATCGTCTTCAGAAGCTCCGTCACGATCTCACTGCGAAGAAGTCTGTCAATGCCATTACTAATTACTCTAAGTATGTAGCGGGTGAATTTGGTAAGTTTGAGTTTGAGAGGGGGTTACTTCTCTGTTTAAGAGCTTAGTAAGCGTTTTTATTTACTTATTTATTCTTTTAATCTTGTTTGATATTGTGACAAATTATGATAGAGGTTACTAATTAGTCAACTAATTACAACTTTGCCAGTAGATTACAGTCAATAAGATCTGGCCTTGGTAATTGAAATTAGCACATGCTTTCTTAAACATATAAAAGAGAAGGCTCAAGGTAAGGTAAACTTTACACGAAAATAAATGTAGATTTTGTAAAAGCTCACTAGTGTAGTGGTTTGGAACAATTGTTCCTTTAGATAAGATTATGAGTTTGAGTCTTAGCATTCGTGTAGTCAAGTCCGATCCACATGGTGTGTGGGTTGGACAACGGCACAGGACCCCTAAAAAATGAGGCCTCCTACCCACCTCTAGTCCAATAAGTATACCAGCAAAAAAGGCAATTTATGTTAATGCCACATTGTTGAAACTCTACTCACTGATCTCAAAATTTTCATATAATACAATTAAATTGGGATCAACCATTATGACAATGCCACAAAGAGAGCTTCTTTCCAAACATCAATTCAAACTCAAACATAAATCTACCAAACCCATAACCCTTCTTTCTTCTGCATTTCAAATACCATCTTAACGAATTTATCATTACTATTCAAAAAGTTGGCGCAATTGAGCAAAATTCCCGTGAAACATGCATGTACAACTCAAAATTTGTGAAAATAAGTAAGACCAACCCAGATATCCAAGCAGCCAATGAGAACTCAAAAACACAATCACAAAAATCCAATCTTCAAAAAGAAAATGAAGACAAGAATTCAAATTCAGATCGATAAAGCAGTAAATAAACTTAATTTTTGGATAAAATCACTTTGTCCTATTCAAAGAAATGGATCTAAAAGCCAAAAAAGCAGAGCAAAGAGCAATAGCGAGAGAAGAGAGTAACCTTAGGAGAATGCAGCAGGAAAGACAAGGATAGGAGATCTTGGGCGCGATTCAGAACTGTGGGGTGCGGGAGCCTGGTTTTAGCTCGTAATTTTTATTTATTTATTAATAAAACGGACGGAATTGAAATATTGGACATAATTTGCTAACAGCTGCAAATATAGCTGTATGGGCTTTTTTTCTTCTGGCAGCTACAAATGGGCTGGGCTGCCATAAGGAGCAAACTGAAGAAATCGTCCCCTGTGTCTGAGATCGAAAATTAAGCCCCAAAAATGCTTCGAAAGGCTAGTAGAGCCTTAGGAAGCATCTTGGTTACCTTCACCGACTAAAACAACAGCAACTTACAGATAATTTATGCATGCTTACATATAGAATTTTGAGCTTTGTATGAGAGGCATGTGGCATGGAAGCAAAATCAACATGAGTTTAGCACTGAGGGGAAATTTAGGCTTTCTTAGGGGGAAAAGGGAAGTGTTAAGGTGAGAAAGGAGAGATTTGTAGGAGATTTGGCTAGGAAGAGAGAAATGAAGAACAATGCTCTTTCGGCAGCTTGACAGATACTCTGTTTGCTAGAATAGAAGAATGGAGAAAATGGTGAACAGTGCACGGGATTGCTGGGTTTTTGCAAGTTGGAAAGAAAGCTTGCTCTCTGAGTCCGAGTTGGGTTTGTTAGGTAGGAGAGGCTTCATTTTATAGCCGCTGGAAACCATCACTTCCCAAAAAACCATAATGGTTTCTACCCATTTTGGCTAAGCTTTTCCCTTCCTTTCTCTTCTCCTTCCTTAGCTCTTCCTATCTTAGTGAAATTTCATTTGTCTATTGGCACAAAATCAGGAACTTTGGGAGTTCAAGGTCCCTTTTCCCGCAGTTGTTCCAGTGGGAGGCTCCATTCTTAGCCATCTTCTTCCTTTCTTTCCTTCTCTTTTCTATGGCCAGGTCTGATAGGGGAAGGAATTGAATATACATGATGGTTCTAAGGGTGCTTCTGGCAGCTTGCAGGCTGTAGGGGCCTTTTTCCTCCTGCAGCTAATGGACTGGGTTGCTGTAAAGGTAGAATAAGGAAATTATCCCCCTTGCCTGGGTTCAGAAATTAAGCCCAAAAATATCTCGAAAAGTTAGTAAAAACTTAGGAAATATTTTTGGTTATCTTCACCAATTGAAAATACAGTGGCTGAGGCATGCTTACAGGTAGTTTCCTTGGCTTAGCATGAATGGCATGTGGCATGGGAGCAAAACCAACATGAGTTTAGCATTAAGAGAGAGATTAGACTCGGTTTATGAGAAAAGAAAGTGTTTAAGCAAGGAATGGGGTGTTTTGTGGAGAATTTGACTAGGGAAAAGGAAAAGCTGAGTTCTTCTGGCAGCTGCCAGATAAACAGATTGGAGAAGAAGATGAACAGTGCACGAGTTGGGTTTTTTGCAAGTTAGAGAGAAAGCTTGCTCTCTGAAGGTTGTGGGTTGCCTCTGTTGGGTAAGGGAAGGCTCAATTTATAGCTGCTGGGAATGGGTCTTCTCCAAGAAACCCTAATGGCTTCTTCCTATTTTGGCTAAGTCTTTCCTTCCTTTCTTCTCCTCTTTTCTGATTTTCCCTATCTTGGCAAAAATCATCTCTGTCTATTTGCATAAATTCAGGAAGTTTCGAAGCTCAACGTCCTCCTTTTCTGCAGCTGCACAGTGAGGGCTTCCATTCTTGGTTGCTGCCTTTTCGTCTTTCTTTTCCTTTGTTTTAACCAAATCTAATGAAGTAAGGAAGTGAAGATGCCCACTGGTCCAAGGGATACTTCTGACATCATGCAAGATAACATTCGTTGGTTTTTTGGGCGTCTCTGACTTGGAACTTGCTCCCAGCAGCTTTGCCTGCTGGAGCTGCCAACCCTTCTCACGTGGCTCCCTACAAATGTGCTGAAGCTGTTGTGGCTTTGTTTTGGGGTTTTATATGGGCTAGGGTAATTTCCTAAGCAAATGGGCTTTTATCAAACATTGGGTCTTTTGATTTGGGCTTATTTTGGTTGGATTATTTGGGCTTTTGGGCTAATCTTTCTCCCTTGTGCTTACTCACATATTTGGGCCCGAAAAATGGGCTTGAGTCTCGAGGCTCCCAAGCAACCCGAAACTTTCCATTTATCGGCCCATCAATGAGCCTCATGTTGATTTATTACCATCCATACCACAACCCACTCAAGCAAGCCCCGGGTATTTGAGTGGCTTGGGACCCACTTAAGCGTGTGGCGTGATTAGGTGCGGAATAATAATTCCTTGCTTGGCGTGGCGTGTCGCTTGGCGTGGCATGTGTGCAAGCGTGTATGATGAACTTTCGCATGCTCAAATCGGGTTTCTTCTCGATAAGGTATCGTATTGGGCCGAGAATTTATTTGGGCCGAACCGTGGATTTTTTGGGCCTCAACACAGGCTAATATTCTTTGGTACTTTGAATATTTCTTGCTTGGAACTTGCTCCCCTATGTGCTGGAACCTCCAGCAGCTTTGTTCAATAAACCCTCTGACCCTCTCTTTGTAACTTCTATTTTTTCTAGCAAAGGCTGAGGTTTTTTGTGGCTTATTAAGGAGTTTTGCATGGGCCAATGTGGTTCATTAAATAAGTGGGCTGGACGACGGCACAGGACCCCTAAGAAATGGGCTTGAGTCCCTAGGCTCCCAAGCAACCCGAGACTTTCCATTTCTTGGCCCATCAATGGGCCTCATATTGATTCATTACCGTCCATACCACAACCCACTCAAGCAAGCTCCAGGCATTCGAGTGGCTTAGGCCCACTTAGGCTTGTAGCGTGGTTGGGTGTGTAATAATGATTTCCTGCTTGGCATGCTTTCAATTATTATGCTTGACGGGATAATTAGCATGGATTTTCAAAGATAATGCATTTTATAATCTTAATCTCGATTCTTAATATGACGGATTATTTATTTGACATGGCGCGTGTGGTGTGACTCATATATGACGAGCCTTCGTGTACTCAGATATGTGACTTTTCTTAATACAGTAGCGTATTGGACCGAAAACTTATTTGGGCCCAACCATGAACTTTTTTGGGCCTCAACAATAGCGATCAAAATCGCAAAATTGAAATTTCGGTGACCAAAATTAAATTCGACCCTAACCCTAGTGACCAAAAATGTAATTCACCTTTTTTTTATATACTTAAAGCTAACCTACTTACCACATAAGTTTTAAACATGTTCAAAATGAGGTAAGTGTTAAACAAAAAGGCCTCATTTTCATTTTTGCACAAGGCTTCCAAAATCATTGAACCGATCATGCGTGTAGTAGTGTATGTGAATTTAGTATATTACTGCTCATCTCAATTGGTAAAGTCCTTAAAAAACGTGAAAGTAAGTTTTCATATGCACATGGAACTTGGGACATTCGTCCAATTCTGCCAATGAACTTTCAATATGCTTATAAACTCCCCTAAAAACGTAAAGACTCAAATGAAACAAAATTCTTTGAAATTTTATTTTATATATGATGATTGCTTTTGGGTCCAATAAATAGTTTGTCTTTCCGCTTCACGCCATACATGGAGAAATAAAAAGCCCAATTAGTCAACAGGTCAAGGTCTAATTGTAATAAGCCCACTGAATTATCAGTTTAGTGTACATCTTACGCAACCAGGCCCAAAAGAGAGCCTCATCCAACCGACACCGATTCGGGACCTGCACCACAGGTTTTCCTTTGTTGTCTTCTCCCCCGTCGGCACCGACCTCATCCAACCGACACCGATTCGGGACCTGCACCACAGGTTATCCTTTGTTGTCTTCTCCCCCGTCGGCATGTTGGGACCTGCACCACAGGTTATCCTTTGTTGTCCTGCACCACAGGTTATCCTTTGTTGTCTTCTCCCCCGTCGGCACCGACCTCATCCAACCGACACCGATTCGGGACCTGCACCACAGGTTATCCTTTGTTGTCCTGCACCACAGGTTATCCTTTGTTGTCTTCTCCCCCGTCGGCACCGACCTCATCCAACCGACACCGATTCGGGACCTGCACCACAGGTTATCCTTTGTTGTCTTCTCCCCTGTCGGCACCGACACGGAGACTTCTACATGCTAATAAGCCCTTCCGTCTCGTATAGGCTGGAAACAATCGCAATTTCATCCGATCAAACGTACAGCAACAATGGATCTAAGAGAAAGCATCCGCAACCAGAACGACGTAGCTTTGGGACTGACCAAGAAGCTACTTCAGACTGAGGGCAAGGAATCGAACCTGGTCTACTCGCCGCTGTCCATCCACGTGGTGCTCAGCATGATCGCGGCCGGGTCGAAGGGCCCCACCCAGGACCAGCTCCTCTCCTTCCTCAAGGCCAAGTCCGCCGATTACCTCAACTCCTTCGCCGCCGAGCTCGTCCCCGTCATCTTCTCCGACGGGTCCCCCAGCGGTGGGCCCCGCTTGTCATTTGCGAATGGCATTTGGGTCGACGAGTCTCTCCCTCTCAAGCCTTCTTTCAAGCAGGTGGTGGATACTGCTTACAAGGCAGCTATCTCCCAAGTCGATTTTCAGACCAATGTAAGCTCCCTTGCCCCTATACCCGTCGTGGGTTTTGGTCACTGGCTTACAATAAAATGGAAGTTTCCAACTTTTTTTTTGCTGCTGCTGATGCTCTGTCCTACTTGTTTCATTTAATCTCCAATTGCAGCAAACTTTAACTAATTTTTTGCTACTTAGCCTGTTTGTGTTCATGCTAATAAGCAAATTCCATTATGAAATCTTATCACCAATTTCTTAATTAGTGTGGTTTTGCTTTTGCATAGCCTTTGCCCTTATGAAATCTTATCACAGACTGTTTGCTAATTAGTATTCGTGCTGGTAATATGATTAGTCAAAAGACCCTTTGGATCGCACAATTGCTGGTCTATAATGTTCCTCTTTTCGTTTTATTATTATAATATGTGATTGATCGTTGAGGTAAATGATTGACATTCTAGAACGGGTCGGTTTTGATTGGCGGGGCTGGCAAGCAACACAATCCTACTAGTTAGTTACTTGCAGAAAACAATCCATTAATTGCACTTTGTATGTGTGTGTGTGTGTGAGTGTAAAGTATGATAGAATGATAAAATTCCTAGGGGGTAAAAGCACTCCATAATGAGTTGAATTGCCCTTTGTTTCTGCCTTTCTCATTTAGTTAGTAGAATGATTGTTTTTCAGTGGGTTTTTATTACTGAAACAATAAGTATGCTGATAGCAATATTTCATAAATTATTGTTCTTGGTGCCCAAGGCTGCTGAAGTGACCTCTGGAGTGAATTCATGGGCTGAAAAGGAGACTAGTGGCCTTATCAAGGAGATACTTCCTCCCGGGTCAGTTAACAGCTTAACCAGGCTCATCTTTGCAAATGCATTATACTTCAAAGGAGCTTGGAACGAGGAGTTTGATGCATCAACAACAAAAGAGCATGACTTCCACCTTCTTGACGGGAGCACAGTTAAGGCACCCTTCATGACCAGCAACAAGAAGCAGTTAGTAAGTTCCTACGATGGCTTCACAGTCTTAGGACTTCCTTACAAACAAGGTGAAGACAAGCGGCGTTTCTCCATGCACGTCTTTCTTCCAGAGGCAAAAGATGGGCTGCCATCTTTGGTTGAGAAACTCGGTTCTGAGTCCGGGTTTTTGGATCGCCATCTTCCCAAGCAACAAGTTGAAGTGGGTGACTTCAAACTCCCAAAGTTTAAGATCTCTTTCGGGTTTGAAGCTTCCAATGTTCTCAAGGATCTAGGAGTGGTGTTGCCTTTCAGTGGAGGTTTGACAGAGATGGTGGACTCTCCTGTGGGTCAGAACCTATATGTTTCCAACATATTCCACAAGTCCTTCATTGAAGTGAATGAGGAAGGAACGGAAGCTTCAGCTGCTTCTGCTGTTGTCATAAACTCGAGGAGTCTGCCCAAAACCACCGACTTTGTGGCCGATCATCCATTCCTCTTCCTGATCCGAGAAGAATTGACTGGAGCGGTCATGTTCATCGGTCATGTTCTAAATCCCCTTGCAGACTGATTGTTATTATAACATCTCCTGTCTTTAGTATTAAAAAAATGTATGTTCATGTGCTGTATTTTGTTATTACCTAATTACCCGTACTCTCAGTAGTAGCCTTGTTTCCCATGTGGCCTGGCGATTGTTGTTCGTTCTGCTGCCATGGCTTCAATCAATTGTAGAATCTTGATTCCAAATACTTATTTTATGATGTATTCTGTTTGACAAGAAGCTTTAGCTGAAACTGAGTTATGGTTTCCACAATTTTGGTTTAGTGCTAAGTGCTAACTATCAGTCCTAAGTTTGACATTTACAAAATAGTACCTTAGTTGAGACAAAAACATTTAGAAACACATGTTTCTGAATCAAATTTCCAAGTATAATGCTTGATTTTCTATTTTGGATACTTTTATTTTCCTTTATTGTCTGCTTGATTACGTTATTTTTTAAAATTTCTTGTCTGCTTGATTATGATTTGTTGAATTGTTATTATTTTGGTGTAATTCGGGTTATGGTCCAGCATTTTCCCGCTTTCTAATCGCGGCCATTTTCTTTCTTATCACTTCCCCTCCACTTCCTGGGATGGGATCTGCCGTCCTCATTTTCCATGTCCCTTCGTGTCCCTTGTATAATTTTTTGACATGTGTCCAATAACTTAACCCTAACATAACACTGTTAACTAATAAATTAGAAAAATAAAAACTAAACATTAAAAGAATAAATATAACCAAACAGCCACCAGTTTGAGCGCCCACCACCTCACCCGTCACAACCCCTTGTCCTCCTCACTGTATACGAGCCCTTTCCCAAGCAACACAAACCCAATTAGAATTAGTCATCAGTTAATGTGGTGCACTCGACAAATAAATATTCCTACATTTTAAGCAGCTGCAGCTGAAACAATCGAAATGTCTTCCCTTTCCCATCCAAAAAAATAAGGCAACAATGGATGATTTAATAAGAGAAAGCATCCGCAACCAGAACGACGTCGCTTTGGGGCTCAACAAGAAGCTATTTCAGACTGAGGGCAAGGAATCGAACGCAGTCTACTCCCCGCTGTCCATCCACGTGGTGCTCAGCCTGATCGCCGCTGGGTCCAAGGGTCCAATCCAGGACCAGCTGCTCTCCTTCCTCAAGTCCAAGTCCGCCGATCACCTCAACTCCTTCGCCGCCGAGCTTATCTCCGTAATCTTCTCCGATGGGTTCCCCAGCGGTGGGCCCCGCTTGTCATTTGCGAATGGCATTTGGGTCAACCGGCCTCTCCTTCTCAAGCCTTCTTTCAAGCAGGTGGTGGACACTGCTTACAAGGCCGCTCTCTCCCAAGTCGATTTTCAGACCAATGTAAGCCCATGAAATGAAAGTCTCTAACTTTTCTTGCTGCAAGTCTTGGGGACTCTATCCTTCTTGCTTAATTCAAACTCTCATTGCAACAAGAAGCAGCAAACTTTAACTAATTTTTTGGTAATTAGCCTTGTGTTTTCATGTTAATATGCTGCTAATGCCATTATGGCATTATGCAATCAATCTTATCACAGATTGTTTGTTGATTTGGAAATTGCCTTTTCATTTAGTTAGTAAAGCAACTGTTCGTTAGTGGGTTTTTCTTAATGAAATAATATAAGAAGTATGCTGATAGAAAGCAATATTTTCTAAATGTAGTCAATTCATGGGCCGAAAAGGAGACTAGTGGCCCTATCAAGGAGATACTTCCTCCCGGATCAGTTGACAGCACAACCAAGCTCATCTTTGCAAATGCGTTATACTTCAAAGGAGTTTGGAACGAGAAATTTGATGCATCAATAACAAAAGAGCATGACTTTCACCTTCTCGACGGGAGCACAGTTTAAGGTGCCCTTGATGACCAGCAAGAAAAAGCAGTTTGTTTACCAAATTACCTGTACTCTCGCAGTAGTCTTGTTTCTCATGTGGCCGGCGATTGTTGTTGGTTCTGCTGCCATGCCTTTAATCTATTGTAGAATCTCGATTTGGAAAACTTATTTTATGCTATACTCTGTTTGACAAAAAATCTTTAGCTGAAGCCTAGTGATGGTTTACAATCTCGGATCAGTCCTCCTAAGTTGGCAATTACAAAAACAGTATCTTAGTTGAGACAATTTTCATTTCTAGGCACATGTTTCTGATCCGAGTTTAAGGTGCATTGTTTGTCTTGTCTTAAAATTTTCACAATTTATGAATCAAGTTTCTAAGGATAAACGAGGTGTGTCTTCGAGGCCCTTAGCTCTACAAAACCTTATGTACTCCCGTTGCATTGTCCCTTTCTTCCGAGAGAGAAAAAAATAAAAAGTAAGTGTGAAACAATGAAAAAACGGAGAATAGAAAAGTCGCTTTCATAGGATTTGAAAAAAGACATATAGATTATTATATTTTTGCTTGATTGTTGATTTTGGATGTATATACACATCACATGTATGGTTGATTACTGATGTAGATTATTAAGTACATGAAAAAGTTGTCTATTTAAAAAAAAAAATACAACCTTCAGCTTCTGCCGACCTCGTCTCGTTCCAACGGACGGCGTGGCTTTCACGTGGCTGGCGCGAAATTTTAAATCCCTATTCTAAATTTACTTAATGGTAGTTGTCACGGCCCTCACCCCATGCAATGGTGCACAATGTCACATGTAGGCATGATTTTGTTCCAATATTACAATGGTACCCCAGAGGAACACAATCTTGGGAAGGATTTTAAGCAAAGTGAAAATTACTCATGATAATCATAATTTTGTTGAAATTTTGCATTTCCTAAACACGATTAGACAGTTGGATAAGGCAGGACCTACAATATGATTAGGCATCGGCTGCTGGTCAGGTGGTGACTCTCCCCTGTGCTACCGAAAGTGTTTGCCTAACCAATAATATTAATTTCATTAAACGGTTAACGTAATGAATAAAATTATCAAGGTGGTCGAAATCTTGAATCTTTCATAAGATAACTATGTCCGGAAAGCTACAACCACAGAACCAAAAGGAGAAACCCAAAAAGGAGGAAAACGAAGTGAAGGAATTGGCTTTTTGTTCATGGAAGAATCATCCCCTGGCCCCAGCTGAAAAAGAAAACAAAACGAATGGCATAATCGTTAATACGAGAAAATGAAATGTTAATCTGGGAAAGTGAAAGGTTGTAACTCTCGTAATAAGTAAGTGGAAGTTCCTCGAAGAGAGTTAAAGATGCACGCGTTCTGTTCTGCCCATCCCCTAAAACAGTTAATAGTTGTGCTCCTCAGTACACGACAATCATAACGTAATCACTCTTCATATGAGTTCAGAGCACTCACCCTCTCTCTCTCTCTCCCATGAGTTCTGATTTTCGTTCTGGGTTCTTTGTACTTTCTTAAGAGTTTAATTCAAAAGGAGCTTTCTATTTATTTTTTATTTTTCTTGCTTGGAAGATACCAATACAAAGACTTTCTCTTTCTTTAAGCAGAAAAGAAAAGACCCTCTTCCAATCTCATTTCCTTTTTGTTTTTTCCGTTTCTTTATTTGATCGTGTCGGTGATTTACAGCAAGTACTAGTTGTTGAACCAAGAAGAAGAAGAAGAAGCTGACGCTTCAGAAATTCAAAAGGAAGAAGAAAGGAAGTGAAAGAGTGAACAAAAGCAAATCAAAAGATGGGGGAAGCAGGCCACCACCACCAGCAGCAGCCTCCGCCAGTACTGGTGGCTCCTCCGCGATCTCAGATGCCTCTTGGGGCGGCAAGGGGTCCCATTTGGACTCCAACTGAGCAACTCCATCAGCTTCAGTTTTGCATCCACTCCAACCCCTCTTGGCGTTAGTCTCTCTCTCTCTCTCTCTCTCTCTCTCTCTCTCTCTCTCTCTCTCTCTTCTGTGTCTTCTTTCTGGGTTTTTGACAAATTTTCTTCCCACTTAGATTGCTGTATTCTATATTCTTTGAAATCCTGCAGGAAAAAGCTGGTTATTGGTGAAAGTTAGCTTCTTTTTTAATGGTTGGGTTTAAAATTAAAAGTGCATGCTTTTGGTATTGGTATTACTCTTTTAGTTTAGTAGTTGCTTGTCTTAATCAGTGTGTTCGTGTTGTGGATTTTAAAGAATTGTTTATGTCATTTCTTGTGGGTTTAATTCTTTCCTAATTTGCAGCAGATCGCTTTTACCATATTTGGTTCCGATTCTCTCATCTATTCTGTTGTGTTCGAATCTATAAGTGCAACGGATGTTTCATTACCAATTTCAAGTTATCCTGCTTAGCAGAATAGAATACGATGTTACTTTAAAAATATTTTAAGAAGTTGAACAGAAAATTTCCCCTGTTATTCCTATGATATGTTTTGGGATCAACTGCCATAACTAGATATTTGCCTTTTGCAGCGGAAACATTCCTACTGGCTTTTCAGCACTATATCGTTATGCTTGGATCCATAGTTATAATTGCAAGTACTTTTGTGCCTCGTATGGGTGGGGATCATGTAAGTTATGTCCTGTATATCATAAAGATTATAATATATTAGTGATCACACACTTAGCTTTGATCTTAGTGTTCTGACTTTATTCTCCCTTTGAACAGGGTGATAAAGCCCGCGTGATTCAGACGATGCTGTTTATGGCAGCAATAAACACATTGCTTCAAACAATCCTCGGGACAAGGCTTCCAACAGTGATGACTGCTTCATTTGCTTTTACCCTGCCAGTGCTGTCAATCATCAATGATTATTCTGATCGGACTTTCAGAAGTGAACATGAGGTATGCAAAGCTCAAAAGATGTTATTCAAAGAGGATAAATCACACTTTTGTATCGGCATCCGTGGTTTCGGAGCAATTTGACTTTAAAACTTTGAGACAGAATATCTGAATGATCAACGTGTATGATTGCAGAGGTTTGAGGTCACAATGAGAACGATTCAAGGGTCACTTATTGTTTCTTCCTTCGTCAACATCTTCATTGGATTTAGTAAGGCATGGGGGAACTTTACAAGGTTCGTAATCATTATCTTGAGAGTGATGGCTAGAAGCCTACACTTGAAGTTCTATCAGGTCTTCATTATCCTTATTTTCTAACTATTGTGGCTTTTATTTTTCTCCTCTACCAGATTCTTTAGTCCCATTGTTATCGTGCCAGTGGTTTGTGTGGTTGGTCTTGGTCTTTTTGCAAGGGGCTTTCCACTTGTAATGTCTTCAATAAAACACTTCATTGCTTTCATGACATTCATAAGAATAATATCAAAACCATTATCTCACTCTCTGATGTTCTACACAGCTTGGTAACTGTGTGGAGATTGGCCTGCCTATGCTGATTCTGTTGGTCATAACCCAACAGGTAATTAATTTTATCCAATCTGCCACTTTTTGTTCTTAGTCTATATCCTTCATAAGTTTAATGAGACTATGTTGTTTTGGCAGTATCTGAAGCGTGTTTTTCCTAGAGCCCATAACATACTTGAGAGGTTTGCTTTGCTTCTCTGCATTGGGCTTATCTGGGCATTTGCTGCTATCCTCACTGAGTCTGGTGCTTATAACAATGCTAAAGAGCAGACTAAACAAAGTTGCCGTACAGATCGCACTTTCCTTATATCATCTGCTCCTTGGTATGTACAGATATCAGGGCTCTCTACTTGTGTAACAGAGTTAATAAATTCTCTTCAAAAGAATTTTCCGTTTCCTGATACATTGTTGATATTGTTGTTTCAAATGAAGGATTAGAATCCCATACCCATTTCAATGGGGTAAACCCATATTCAGAGCGAGCCATGTCTTTGGCATGATGGGAGCAGCACTTGTTACATCTGCAGAAGTTAGTATCTATTCTATAGACCCAATTTATTTAAACAGCTCAAAATTTTTTGGCATTTATACTGCCCAAGGCTCTTTTGACCTGCTTCACCTTTTTATGCACTTAGATATGGTACTATACTACTATGCACATTTTTTTATGGGTTAAATAATATTCTGTTGCAGTCAACTGGAACATATTTTGCAGCAGCACGGCTTGCAGGTGCTACGCCCCCTCCAGCAAGTGTAATAAGCCAAAGTATTGGCCTACAGGTATTGCAAATACTCATGCTGCTCCTTCCTCCCTCCCTCCCCTCACCCGTACGATGTATCTGTAAATGCTTTAATAGAACTGAAAAGAAACCCTGTCAGACCAAAAAGATTCCCTATATTGCTGAACAGTTAGATAATATGTGGTTCTATTTCTATATGTTCAAATGCAGGGTGTTGGAATGCTGCTTGAAGGAATTTTTGGTGCTGCTGTTGGTACAACTGCATCCGTGTAAGAAAGCGAACCCTTTTTACTTTGACATATCCGTTTCTAATGAAGATTAGGAATTTACATGTGGCTCTAAATGATGTTGCAGTGAAAATGTTGGCCTCCTTGGATTGACACACATAGGGAGCAGGAGAGTGGTGCAGATTTCAACTGCTTTCATGTTCTTCTTCTCTATATTTGGTTTGTTCTGTCCTACCATTTTGAAGTGTACTAAAGACATTCCCTGTGTTTACCTCATTGTGTTTGATAATGTTAATTTGTGCCTTTCAGGGAAGTTTGGTGCTTTCTTTGCATCTATTCCTTTGCCGATATTTGCTGCCATATACTGCGTGTTATTTGGGATTGTTGGTGAGTGATTCTGTTGCCATTTTTTAAATGTTCATTTATCATGAAAATTCTTACCTTTGTTTCCTCTATCTGCAGCTGCTGTTGGGATCTCGTTCATACAGTTTGCAAATAATAATTCCTTGAGAAACATCTATGTTTTGGGTCTTTCCCTGTTTCTTGGGATATCAATACCTCAATACTTTATCAGTAACACGACTCCAAACGGTGTCGGACCAGTTAGAACAGATGGAATATGGGTAAGTTACATAGACAACAGGCTGAAACTCTCTCTCTCTCTCTCTCTCTCTCATGATGATGATGGTTTTGTTTATCTGAAATACTACGTCATTTTGATGAGTGCAGTTTGATGACATAGTGAACACGATCTTTTCATCGAGCCCAACAGTGGCAATAATTGTCGGGACGCTGCTCGATAACACACTTGACGCCAAGTACTCAGTTGATGACAGAGGGCTTGCATGGTGGAGACCCTTCCAAAGCAGGAAGGGAGATTCTAGAAATGAGGAATTTTACAGTCTACCTGTTCGGATACGCGAGTACATTCCCTCCAGATATCTGTGAATGTAGTACACAACATGTGTATATACTATGAGCATATTTGTTGTGTTTATGTGCATGACATTGAGGCTTGTTATTAATTATATACAGAACCATAAATCCCACTTGCCTCTTGATTTTTTTTCTGTTTTTTTTTTTGGGTAATTGAAATAACCAAAAAGGGAACAAGTCCAAAGGGCAAGAAAACAGAAACCAAACAAAAAGCACATTGTCCCTTTGCTCCATTATCAATTCTCCATGATCTGATGAAAGCAGTGGTGAGATAATGGTGAAATCCATCAGTGCCAATCTTAATCACCAGTGATCTTAAATTAATATCGTGGACCACTAGCTTTTGTTTGTGACAAAAACAACAAAACTATAAAGGAAATGTTACCTGGCCAGATTTTATATCATCAATATATTGTATAATCTAATAATGTAGTCGTCCAAGACCAAGAATGTGAACGCTCCAAAGCTTCAGCGGTACCTTTCACTGAAAACCAAGCTTGGAATTGACTAAAGAGGCGTGGGTTCCATCTGTCATGGCTCCCACACGTTTTCTCTCTTTCTTCTCAAGACGCGTTGCGTCGGCTGCTAATCTAAAACCCAAATCATAACAAGAAGAAAGAAAAAAACAACAATAATCCAAAAATCTACAATTTTTATACTGTCACTAAATTGACTCAATTTAAGTTATCTCCATGGCCTGATGGATTTATCATTTATTATCATTTTGATGAGCTAAAATGATGTTATGGGATAGGTGGGATGAGGGTAGACTAATTCAAAGAGCCATGTAAGCTCCCCAAAAAAAAGAAGAAAAAAAAAAACATGCATGAAAATATCAACCCCAACCAAGATCATAAACAACTGGATGTCAAAGAAACGTAAACTATTATTCAATATTCCAAATTTCTCATGCTAAGTTGCTTGTGAGTTAAGTCACTCTGTTTTTACCCAAAAAAACGAAGTCACTCTGTTGCTCCCTAGCCGCCTATCATAAGGATGCTGACGGAAGAAATTGACAGCACTTGAACCACTTATGAAGTCTTGAAAGATGACAGAAACCAAGTTTCTACTTTACATGGTGGACAAGTTACTTACAATTTACGTAAAGTAATAATACAAAGATACAGCCAAATATTGGTACAATTTGTTCACTCGTCAAGCCAGTCCAGATCGAAATGTCTCTCTGCTACCTGAACAAGAAGGTCCGGCAATGCCTTCTCTGCATCTCTCCACTTCCCAGAAATCTCTATCTCTTCATCGCATACTACACGACGCAGAGAATGTAATGTTTTAGCAGATTCTGGTAGGTTCCTGATTTGTGAACACTCCCTCATGTCAATCTTTTCCAAATTTGCTAACTTACCAATGCCTATGGGCAGGCACCTCAAATTAACGCATTGGGAAATGTCTAGGTATTTCAAACAAAGTAGCTCACAAATGCCAGCAGGAAGCGTCTGCAGTGCCGGACATGCATATAACCTTAGGATTTGCAGAGATTTCAGCTTATCCAGATCAGTTGGCAGTTGGTATAGGCTGTGGCAGTTGGTTATGCTCAGGTACTTGAGCAAATGCATTTCACAAATGCATGAAGGCAGCGTGAATAAATCGTCACAATGATCGATTGTGAGTTCCATTAGCCGAGGAAAGGCTGATTGATCAAGGCTCTTACTAATCTTGCATAGGATTATTGAAAATTTCCTCAAAATTTTCAGGGGGGTGGGGGATAATTGAGGGACCGAAACTTTTTCAAGCCAGAGGGTTCTCAACTTGGGCAGAATTGACAACACTGAAAACCCATGGAGGGTTGCATTTGATGTACTGTAATTCATTATTATCAATGCCCTCAGCTTTGGCATGTCAGCAATGAAGGGAGGTAAAAGGTACTCGTTGGAGGCAAAATTCAAAATGAGCACTTCACATTTAGGGAACTCCATCTGGAACCAGTCCATCTCTTTCATTTCACCTATATTGTAGAGTGATAAATTGTTTTAGCTCGGGTCGAAAGACTTGTAATAAACAACCTTAAATTTAAGCAAATAGGATCATTCAGGGCATGGTAATACCTGTATGAATTGATACCATCCTGGCATTAAATGGCTGATCTGAATACCTGTCCCATTCTCTTGGAAGTTCTTCCTCTCTTCTTGCCATAAGTAATCGACTGCGATTATTTACGCAGTCATCATCGCTCAAATGAAGAGCAAGGTCCCTCAGCACATCATGCTGTGTAACAGAGATGTCATAGGAACTGCTATATATATCTCCATCTCTACAACATTAACACAAACAAAGCGTTAAAAACTCAGATTCATTAAACATTAAACATTAAACAGAATGTATTGGCAACATTAATACCTTGCATCTTTCACCAGGGTAAGGAGATTCTTATCTGAAAGCTCGGCAAGAATAGCCAACGCTCCTTCTTCATTAATACCGTGTGTTTCAACCCACATGTTGGTAAGCAGATCAAGAGGGATCTTCTTGTCTTCTGGAAAGGCACCCAAGTCCAAGAAACATTCCTTAACTTTTCGGGATAAGCAATTCACACTTATTGCCATCCGTTGAAGTAGATTGTTCTCATGGGACTCACAAATAGCTTCTCCTCGTGACAACCTGCTCCTTGCATTTGCCCAATACCATTCAGGCTGGTCCCTTAATGAAGCTCCAATCACTTTAAGAGCCAGAGGAAGTCGCTTACACTCGTTAACAATCTAAAGTTGAAGCAAATAATCAGCCAACAGTTTAGAGAAGAGAAAAAAGGCTACGTAGAGAACCCACTTTAATTAGTGGAAAATGGAGAGTAATTGTAAGAGAGTACCTGCTTCACCAAATTTTTGTCAGCAGCAGGAGGAACTGACTTTTGGCCAAAAGCAGAGTGGCAAAACAGAGAGAGGGCTTCATCTTCCTTTAACAACTCCACGTCATAAGTGGCATCTATAACTTTTGGGAATTTGAAACGTGAGACTACAAGTATCTTGCAACCGGGAATTTTAAAGAGCAGTGGCTCAAGCTCTGCGAGTGACCACACATCATCCAAAACCACCAGAGTTTTTGTTACGTTAAGCCACTCATATTGCAGATTCCATTGAGGAAGCACAGAAGTAGGACTCAAATTTTGGTTCCCCATAATAAATCCCACAATCTTCGCTTTCAGTTGCTCCACATTTGGAGACTGTGACACTGTCAGGAACAACATTCTTTCCTGGAAGTACGCTGCATGTCACGCAAATGGTGATAAACCAAAAACAGAGTCAGTGTTTGATTAGAAATTCTAAAGAACCCATTAAAGAAAACTCAAATTCTAGAGAACCCATTAAAGAAAACTCAAATTCTAGAGAACCCATTAAAGAATATACTGAAAAAGAAGCAAAAGAAGAAAAAGTTGGAAGCTTTAATTACTCACATCTAACTTGATCATCCTTGCAAAGCTCTCTAGCAAGAGTGGTTTTTCCAGAGCCTCCAATCCCACAAATCCCAACAACCCTCAAATCCTCTCTCCCAAAAATCATATCCTTCACCTTCTTCATCCCCAAACCCAATCCCAAAACCAATGAATTGCTGATCTCCCACTTCATCTTCCCCTCCTCCTCCACCCTCCTCACAGCCTCTTCCATCCACCCACCGCCGCCGCCACCACTACTACAAGTTCCAATCTTTAAAGCCCCAAGTCGCTGCTCCAGCCGCTGGTTCCCTTCAAACCGGTCGAACCGCTGAGCAGTTTCAAACCTCATTTGGTGCACGTCAGCCAATATATGGGCCTGCAATGGGCCCTGCATGAATCTGGACACCGTCTTCTCAAGCTTCTCCATCTTCTTGGCCAATTGGAGGTTCTTGTAGACGTTCCAGCGTGGGGAGGCGAGGACCTTGTTGGCCAGCTCGAGGCCCTGTTTCAGAACTTCGGAGAAGCGATCGAGCTGGAACTGGCGTGCGGCTGGTAGCTCCACGCCAGAGTATTTGATCTCTTGAATTATGGGGAGGAGGTCATTGATGGAGTCTATGAGGCTCTCTGCAGTTCCTTTGCTGAGACATGACTTTCTGGAGATGGCTAAGAGGGTCTTCAGAAGCTCCGTCACGATCTCTCCGGCGAAGAAATCTGTCACTGCCATTACTAGTTGCTACGAGTCTGGCCGTGTGGCGGCTGAGTTTGGCAAATGCGAGGCAGCTTCACAGTCCTAAGTTTTTCTTTATCTTGTTTGAAATTATGACATGACTACTAATTAGTCAATTAATTATTTAAAAAAGAATGGAATTTTAAATAATAAAAAATTGACTCTGTTTATTAATTTATTATGTCTACAATGCATGCACTGAGCCTAATCAAAGACTTCAAAGTCAATGAATACCACTTTAATTACTTTGTGAAAGATGCAATAATGGAAGGTAGTTGATTACTTTTTACAGCCAATTATATGTCTTGTTTACTCCATGACTTTCTTTGTAGGACCTCCATCTTTTGGTCAATCCGATTTGATTGACTTTGGAAGAGCTTGCTGCTTCTAGACAAAAAACAGAGCAGTGAGTAGTTTTTAGATGCTTGAGAGCTTGCTCCATTCCTTTGAGTTTCAATCAATCTGATCATTCGAGGCTTACCATCCTCTGATCGATACTCATCCTTAAGTTTTCTTAATTAGTGACTGATTCAGAGAGTGACATCTAATTTTTTTTTGGTGTGTTTGTCTAATCCAGACTCTAAAAAGGACTCTGTTCCATACCCAGAGAAAAAAAGAAAAAAAAAAGTTTCAAGTTGACGAGAAGGACAGGATGGTCATTTTGTTGGTCAATAGAGGAGAATCACCACTAGAGTCTACAGGGTGCAAGAAACAAGCATCATTGGTCCGCTCTCTCATCTTCCACATCATGGAACAAATGAGATAAATTCACCAATATACGATGGTCAAATTTATCTTGTTTCTAGTCATATACTGTAATTTTCTACCCAATCCTTAAATATATGCTCGTTCTAATACCATAAGCTTTTAAAAATAATAGAATTACAAGGGCTTCTATACATTCCGAATTTTCGTATGCAAATATGTCTTTGTTAAGAGCTTTACAGAACACAATCGTTTACAATTTGTCTACACCCTTGACTGATGGACCTCATACGGTAGCGATCCATGTCAATCAACGAACCCACTTGTGCGCTAACTTTCTTCTTCTTCTTTTTTTTCCCCATCAAGTATTTGATGTACTTTAATTGCTCGTATATCATGCTTAACCTCTCTCCTGGTTTATGACCAATTCCATTTTTTTTTCTTGTTTCCAGTACACGGCAGCAACATATACACTCCGGGAGCAAGGCTCCAATACCACAATCTATTCCTTTTGTAGCCTGCACCTACTCATCATACTCCCACTTGGAGACACGGAAACGTTTTTGGCCGTGCCCTTGTTCTGCCATTCTCGTGTCAAGCAATTCGAGTTGTCTTTTAATCCATGGAGGATCACCTGACGACAGCCAGAGAGCTTCACCAGTATCCTTGTGCTTAAAATCTGGTTGCCTTGGATTCAACTTGTCTTCCCTGTTATCCCACCATTCATACGGATTGGCAAAAAACACTTGCCATAAGTGAAGGCGATCCTTATACTTCTCTGAAACAGCTCCACCTAGATTTAGTCAAGGGGATAAAACATCTTCTCATTCAGAAACAAAACTAAAACAAAAACACAAAAACAAACAAGTGAAAGACATTGTAATATAAGTATGGCAGTACCTCCATCAGATTGTGGTTCCTCATAAGTTTTGGAGCTTGATCTTTGTCCATGTTGTGCTACATAATTCAACTCCTGCACTACTAACTACGAAAAAAATTCAATGAACATGCACAAATATTTGTAAAACAAACAACCGATGTCCATGCCAAAAAAGGGAAAACCAACTAAATAATAAAATAAACAACTCTAAGGTATATTAAGTGCATGAAACAGGAACCAAAAATTTCTAAAGATACTGGACGCAATGTTCTGAAAAGTATTAAACATGCTAACCTCGTGACGCAGTCTGGAATTTCCATTCTGACCCGCCTCTGTGTAAGAACCTAAACAACCTGAGACATAAATAAAATCATTCGGTTTCAAATGTTTGAAAGACAATTCTGCCATCTCGCCCCACATCTTCAGTAGTATCCTGTTCACAAATTCTACATGAGTTCACTACATTTCCAAAACTCTCTATCAATACAAAAGCAAGTATATAAGGAAAGTGACATGAACAGAACTGATGAACAATCATAGACACATTTTGTAATCAAATTCATAAATCAATATCTGGGGACCAAGTCCTCTGTTTTTCCAATAGAACTTAATCCCAAATAGAAGTAATGGTCATAAGTTAACTTAACAATAACAAAGACGAAACCATTCATAATTCATCCATAAAACAGGGATTTTAAATTGGCATTTGACTAGTTGACAGAAAATACTAACTAGTCTTGCACACAAATGGTAAATGGGTCACCCAGTTTCAATGTCTGCTTGCCTTATACTAAACCAATTCAATCATTTAACAATAATCACATAAAACCCAATTTCATCCCACACAAAAAAACATCAAAACCATGCCTTGTAAATTATATTCCACACAACAAAAGAGAGCCTTTTCATAATAATCCAATCATAAATAAAAAAATAAATTCATAAACTGACCCAAAAGGGCTGTCAGATTGAGGGGAGTTTTTGACGCGAAGAACAGTGTGAACGCCAAACGGACCACGGTCGTTGTTGTTTACGACCCGAAGGGGGTGAATCACAGTGCCGATAAAGCTAGCAGAGTTGCCCAGATTCTCTTGCCAAGGATGCCATACAGTGCCGATAAAGCTAGTAGAGTTGCCCAGATTCTCTTGCCAAGGATGCCGTACAGTGCCGATAAAGCTAGTAGAGTTGCCCAGATTCTCTTGCCAAGGATGCCATACAGTGCCAATAAAGCTATCAGAGTTGTCCAGACTCTCTTCCCGACGACGCCATGTGATTGTCGCTGGACGCTGGAACTTGAGTGCTCGCCGATAAACGCCGCTGCCTTCTCGATCCTCGTCGGAAAAGGAATTTGAAACCCTAGGGTTAGCGGCTGAAGACGAAGAGAAAAGGGCGAGCCTTTGCGAGAACAATAGCGAGGGACTTGGCTTCCTAAACTGGGTTAGAAGACGAAGCGCCTTCATATGCGTTTGGAGATCGCGATCATGGGTTGAATTTGAACTTTGAAGTCGGGATTTTGGCGGGTTTTTCTCTGAGAGTTCTCTGACAGAGTCCGGTTTGTATGATTTCGGCGGGGTTAATTTTGCTCCAAGCAAACAGTGAGATAGATTCAGGGCTCTGAACTGGATTTGAGCCGTTGGGCCTTAATGATGTTGTATTGTACCAATGATTTCATATATTGGGCTACGGATGGATCCATATTTGATCATGAGGTTCCATACAGTTTGGTCCATCAGAAATACAAACCAGTGAAAATGGGACTTGCGGTTGCGCAGGCTCAGTTTCAATTCAACCTCTTCTGAACAATCGAAGTTAGACCTGGCATTCGTGTCGTGTTATCAGTGTTCGTGCCGTGTTCGTGTCAACCCGTTAAGAAAAACGGGTTGACACGACACGACACGATAAGAAAACGGGTGGAAAATATCAAACACGAACACGACCCGTTACAATTCGCGAATTACACGACACGACCCGTTTCACCCGTTAAGAAAATAAACTTTAAAAAAAAGTATTTGAACAAATTTTACATGCAGATAGTATATTACAATAGACAATATAAAAATGAAGTTTAAATCTCTTCTCCAAACAATACATGCCCAAAAATCAGTAGCATTCCAAAAAAGGCTCCAACGTCAACACCCATTGAAACTACATACCCAAAATTCAATATCATTCCAAATTTGACTATTTGTCTTCTGTATTTTCAGTCTTTTGTAAACAGACTCCTCATCATTCATATCAATAGCATCGATAGGGCTATTTTATGTAACTTCCATCCCCTTCAAAAATAAAAACAGAGACGTATGAGAACCAACAGCTCAGTAGTTACAGAGAGCACACAAAGACGCAACTTGAATATTTGATACCATTTGAAAACCATTTGATATTTGATACCATTTGATATGAAAGCCAGCTTGAATACCCAAAACAGATATGAAAATCATTTGATATTTGATCCCAACTTGAATACCCAAAACAGAAAGCACACAGAGACGCACACAAAAATGAAAGATGTCTGATAATACCCAAAGCAATTTGTTTGATCTCAAATATATTAATTCCAAACTGAAAGTCAAACAAATTTAACAAAAAAATTAAGACATTCGTACCTTGAGAGAGGATGTGGCAGGGGAAGACCTAGAAGACAGAGACAGAGGTGAGATTGCAAGAAGAAGAAGATGAGGTTGTTGAGAGAGAGAGAGAGAGAGAGAGAGAGAGAGAGAGAGGGGGGGGGGTTTGGTACATGTAAACTTGCATAGTTGAAGAGAAAACTATCATGACTTGAAACTGGATACCTTAATTGAACAAATGATTTCGCTAAAATTATTTTTTTCGCAGCAAAGCCACTGAACATGTAGATCAGCAGCTACAGGTGCTCCCCAGGCCATCAATGTTGTCGTGACTTGAGCTGGGATACCTTAGTTTAACAAATGAGTTCGTGACTTGAGCTGGGAAACTCAAAGTCTGGTCGTATCTAAGACCCAGGCCATCAATGTTGTGCAAGGCATAATCATCCAAGCCACTGGTGCTCCCCACAGAATAGATGGATGAGATGATATCTGGAGAAGAGACAGATGGGTGTGGATAATCAAATCCACCAACCTTTTGAGAAGCCAAAAACTTGTTTCCATCATGATCATCTGCCCTTGGTGAGGTCGATGTGTGAAGAGCACTGGTAAAGTTCGAAGAGAGAAATCGAGAGAGAGATTGCAAGAAAGGAGAAGATGAGGTTGAGAGAGAGAGAGAGAGAGAGAGAAAGCTGCAGAGAGGAGGAGATGCTCTCAGCGCCGACGCGAAATGAAAGGGATGCTAGGGTTAGGAGAGATTTTTTAGAATTGAAAATTACAAAATTACCCCTGCTTAATGGGTTGGTTCGTGTATTCGCGAATGGACACCGAAACGACCCGTTAGCTTAACGGGTGGCTAACGGGTCAACACGATAACAACACGACACGATAACTCAAACCCGAATACTGAATTTTTCGTGCGAATTCGTATCGTGTTATCGTGTCGTATGAGATATTGCCAGGTCTAATCGAAGTGCAATTGGATTTGCCATGTCATTATCCGATCTAATTTATAATTGAATTGAATCGGATTGGATTGGATCCGTTAAACGAATGACAACAAAAGGTACCATATATAAAAAACCAAACAATATTTTCGGATTCGTAGCTCTCCTTTGAAATCAACCTAAAATTCTTGCAACCTATATAATAATAAAGAACAGCAATTTGAAGCAAATAGTAACAGGATAGTGGACGCTAGAGAAAGTAAAGAGGTAAAAAAAATTAGAGTTGGATGGCTATGATCAAGTATCTACAGCATTATTGTAACTTAGCTTAAAATTTTAAAACAAATAGAAACATGATGAACGACCAAAATATTAAAAATAAACACGGTAAAACCGAAACCTAATCCAATTAACTTGGATTCCTTAAATTAGCATCCAATCTAATTAAAAATCCAATTCCATATAAGTAAATTGAATTGGGTTGGAACTTGGTTTGGTTGTTAAAGTTTTCAATTCAATGAATTTTTTATTTTATTTTTTTACAAAGAGAACAAATTATTTTTTGATAAAAGAGCAATATAGTATTTTATTGATAAGATTAAAAAACTAGTACAAAGCACCCAAGGTGCTAAATATGGATACAACTTCTCCAATGACTAAATGCAACAATAAGTTGAATTGATATGGAGATAATATGCACTACCTAAAAAATGATTAATATCTCTGAATTAGCAACCATAATCACATGTACTTAAAGATGCAATAAAGATTTGTCATGCAACGGCAGAAACGGCAAATCCATATCGAAAGTCAAAAGCCAAAAGAAACTAAAATATCCTAAACTAAAAACAAACCACAACAAACTCCTAAAGAGTTCATAGGAATTATTAGACTAAAACAAACTAAGAAACAAGACCACTTCTCCACAGCTAGTGACAGAGCCAAGATTTCACATTAGAGGGGGCCTTTCACAAAAAAATTTAAAAATAACTCGAATAAGAGCCCTCAAGTGCTAACTGAGTTAATAAGTTAATAATATCATTTCATATTGATTAATAATTTATCCATTAATTACAATCGTAATTGTCCTGAATTTCATATTTTATAATGATTGAATATTAATCTCATCATCTACACTATTAAAGACTCAAAATGTAATAATTTATACTTTAGCGAGAGAAGAAATACGAAAAATGTTCATAAATCCCAATATTAAGGTGCCCTACTTAGACATGTAGCAAACAGCAAACATATAGCAACATGTATAAGTAAAAATATGAGAGAGGGCCTGAGCCCACCTTGGTCCTTAGATGGCTCCGCCACTATCCACAACCTCTTGGTCAACCCAAGGAGAGTCATAGTGCCATACCACTTAAACCCAAACCCGATGCAACCTAACATCATCCATGCTTCGTAGCTCCAAATTTATATCGAAGGCTGACAATTGGAGCCAAATCCTTGCATGTGTGGGCCAAAAGACAACAACTATATCATTGCAACGACAACGTTTTACGACAATTGCTTCTACATCATAAAACAAAGAATCATGAGGAAAGGGGAAGGGAATGAGAGGAAATGGGATATGTGGAGAAGAAAGGGAATGGAGTGGGAAGGGTTAGCTATAAATTTTTCTTTACCCTCCTTTGGATGAGGGAAAATAATTTGAAATTTAGCTAAAAATTGGGAATTTAAAAGGAGAAATTGACAATTTTCTTGTTTGGTAACTTAAGCGCATAATTTATTAAATGACATACGGAAAAATCGTAGCAATTGGGGTATCAAAATTTCCGAGTTTAATTTTCACCAAAATAGGTGTCATTTCACAATTTCCATAATTTTATTTACAAAATTCGACATACATAAATCCAAATACTAAAATCTTTAATTACCAAAAATTTAAATGATAGAGTAAAATTTTCTCAAAAAATAACGATAATGTGTGTTTGGGGGTTAGCGGCAAGAAATTTTTCTATTGGAAGTATTGTGTTTAGCTTGTTTGGCAAGCGGGTTTTAGGGGATTTGGTGTCAAAGTTAAAGTTGAGTCATAATGAGTGTTGTAATTAATTAAAGGGGTTGGTGTCTTCCTTTAATTAAATGTTGTTGTCTACCTTTAATGAAAGGGCTCTTGTTGTGAAGTAAATCACGGAAGGTCAAGGAGGGTTAGTCTCCTTTATATATCTCTCTACAATTGTAATGATTTAGGATCTGGAAATACAAAAACAACTCTTTGTAAAATCAATATGGTATCAGAGCAGGCAAAATAACCTGCTTCTGCGTTACTTCTATCTGATCTTCTTCAACCTTCAAAATGGCTGAAGAAAATCCTTTTGGGTCTGAAGCAGAAAGTTCACAGGTTCTTTCATCCTTGAATTTGTCTGAGGTGGATGTAAATCCAAATCAAAGATTAAGCTCAGTCTTGTTGAATGAGTTTAATTACTTGCCTTGGTCGAGAGCAGTATCTCTTGCTCTAGGAGGAAGGTCCAAGTTAGGGTTCATAAATGGAAGCATTGAGGTTCCTAATGCTTCCTCACCATCTTATGAATCCTGGCTTAGCAAGGATCAGCTGGTTATGTCTTGGCTCCTAAATTCTATGGAACGTAAACTAGCTGAAATATTCAGTTACTCTGAATCATCATCCAAGCTATGGGAGACTGTCAAGGAAATGTACGGCAGTCAGAACAATGCTGCACGCGTTTTCCAATTGAAGAAGGACATCTCCAACCTACAACAAGAAGGAAAGCCCTTTGTACAACTTCTAGGTAGCATGAAGAGCATGTGGAATGAGCTGGAAACATATCGCCCGCATACAACTGATGCTTCTACGTTACTAAAGGGCTGAAGAAGACAAGATATTTCAACTCTTGTCCAGTCTCGACTCGGAATATGAAGATCTACGAAGCCACATACTCATGAACACCGAACTCCCTTCCTTCACCAGTGTATGTTCAACTATTCAACGTGAAGAAGTACGGAGAAAAGTCATGAACATTGGTACAAAGGCCAACGTATCTGAAGCCAGGGCTTATCTAACCAATGAGAGGAAGTACAAAGGGAAGCATCCAAACTTGAAGTGCCAACATTGTAACTACCCTGGTCATGTTAAGGAGACATGTTGGATTTTGCACCCAGAATTAAAACCTGATTTCATGAAAGAAAACAAGGGTTCACAGAGGCTGAATCGTACTACACACAGAGCCAACCATGCATCTGTCTCCATCTTCAATGGATCAGATACACTCAAGAACTTCACAGCAAATCCAACTGCACTTATAAATGAGTTTGCATCGTATCTTCAAAGAAAAAATGGAGGGGCTGGAAGTAACCATACAACCAGTATTGAAGATGGAAACTCGTCAGCGTTGCTAGGCAAGTTTGCTGGTTTTCTGGCAGACACTGAACACATACCTCAACAAGACATGCAAGGTATCATGAATGCTTTCAAAACTGCTCTTAATGTAAATATGTTGCATGATTTTTGGGTCGTAGATTCGGGTGCCACAGATCACATGACCAACCATGTGTCTAAGTTTCATAAGTTTGAAAAATTATCAAAACCGTCTCAAGTTTCAATTGCAAATGGTGAGGGTGCCGATGTTTTGGGAAAGGGAAACATTAATTTGATGTCAAATAAAATTGAGTCAGTGGCCTTATATGTTCCTTCCTTTCCATTTCAACTCCTATCTGTGGGAAAAATCACCAATACCTTGAATTGTTTAGCCATTTTTTCTCCTCACAATGTCATTTTTCAGGATTGTGTCACCAAGAAGACGATTGGTGAAGGGTTTTATCTAGATGGCCTCTATTACATATCAAAGAGCAATCCCAGAGTTTTTCAAGCCAAGTCCACCTCGCTTCAAGATAGCCAATTGTGGCATCAACGTTTGGCTCATCCTTCGCAACCTATTTTGTCAACCTTGTTTCCAAACCTAGGGAAGGATTCCATTTCATGTGAAACCTGCCATATGTCTAAGGCCACTAGACTACCTTTTAGCTCGTCTTTATCTAGGGCTAGTAAGATGTTTGAACTTGTTCATTCGGATGTATGGGGGCCAACGAGTGAATCTTTTGATGGTTTTAAGTATTTTGTAATTTTTGTGGATGATCTCTCTAGAGCCACATGGTTGTACCTTTTAAAGTCTAAAACTGAAGTTATGGAAGTGTTTAAGGATTTTCATAATCTTGTTACAAACCATTTCTCTTCTAAAATTCAAACCTTAAGGTCTGACAATGGCACCGAATATATGTCCCATGTCATGACACAATATTTGAGCAATCATGGCATCATGCATCAAACAAGTTGTGTTGGCACTCCTCAACAAAATGGCATAGCGGAAAGAAAAAACCGTGATTTACTTGAAAAAACTAGAGCTTTAATGCTACAAATGAATGTACCAAAGAGATTTTGGTCTCAAGGAGTCATGGCAGCCGCATATCTCATTAATAGACTACCTAGCCGAGTCTTGGGTTTTAAATCTCCCATAGAGGTCATGAAAGGAAGAAAAGTTGATATTTCACATCTTAGAGTCTTTGGTTGTATTTGTTTTGTTCATGTCCAACCTCATCATCGAGATAAATTGGACCCTAGAGCTGTTAAATGCATTTTTCTTGGTTATTCATCAACACAAAAGGGATATAAGTGCTATAATCCCCAATTGAGAAAAATGATTGTGTCTAAAGATGTTCGATTCCAAGAAACTTATCCTTTTTACAGCAAGTTACTTGAAACCACAAGTCAAGGGGAGTGTGTCTTGGATTTGTTTCCTCTACCAAGAATTGAGCTCAACATTCCTTATGCTTCAACAAATAAAAGTCTCAGTCTTGTCAACAATGATGTACCATTCACTGAGAGTAACAATGAAGCCACTCAGGTTGATGAGACACTGCATGAGGATGGTGACAACCAAGGTGAACTTCAAGATGTATCTCAAGATTTGAATGAGTGTGAGACAACACTTGCAGCACCACGACGCAATCCTATGCGTGATAGACAACCCCCCACAAGGTTTCAAGATTTTGTCACCTACAAACCCAAGCATCCAATCTCTCATTGTGTATCGTACCAAAAGGTGACTCCCTCACATGCTGCATTTCTAAACAATATTTCAAGTTACAGTGAGCCTCAAAATTTTCATGAGGCTAACAACCATGATGTGTGGAAAGAGGCAATGCAAGAAGAACTTAAAGCTCTAGACCAGCACCAAACTTGGAGCATCACCAAACTTCCAAAAGGAAAAAGGGCAGTGGGTTGTAAGTGGATCTATAAGATCAAATTTAATTCAGATGGTTCCATTGAGAGGCATAAAGCAAGGCTGGTGGCTCGAGGATTCACTCAAACATTCGAGGTGGATTACAAAGAAACATTTGCACCTGTTGCGAAAATGAACTCAATTAGGGTTCTATTGTCTGTTGCAGTCAACAAGGGATGGCCCATGTATCAGATGGACGTGAAGAATGCTTTTTTGCACGGTGATCTCGAAGAAGAAGTCTACATGAAATTGCCACCGGGACATCATCAAAACAATGAACCTGATTTAGTGTGCAAATTGCACAAATCAATTTATGGACTGAAACAATCTCCTCGAGCTTGGTATGCCAAGCTAAGTTCAGTTCTTCAGAGTATTGGTTTCAAAAGAAGTAATGCCGATTCATCATTGTTTGTTCGCACTGGAGCTGTGGGAAAATTAGTTGTGTTGATCTATGTCGATGACTTAATAATTACAGGTGATAATGCTGAAGAGATCTCCAAGCTCAAACAATCACTTCAACAAAGGTTTGCAATTAAAGACCTTGGTGTTTTGAAGTATTTTCTTGGAATCGAAATGGCAACTTCACACAAGGGATTATTTCTTAATCAAAGAAAGTATGTTCTAGATTTGCTCAAGGAAGCTAACATGAGCAATGCTAAACCAGCAATAACTCCTCTTGACAGCAAGCTTAAACTCAGCTTGGAGGGCACGCCACTCACCAATATAAGCTATTATCAGAGACTTGTTGGTAAATTGATCTACCTAACAATCACCAGACCTGATATAACATATTCAGTGAGTATCGCAAGCCAATTCATGCAATCTCCCACAGTCGAACATCTGAACCTTGTTAAAAGGATCCTACGCTACTTAAAAGGGTCTGTGGGTCGTGGCATCATCATGAAGAAGAATGAAAACACCCAAATCATGGGATTTTGCGATGCTGATTGGGCAGGAAATGCAATCGATCGCAAGTCCACAACTGGTTACTGCACTTTCGTAGGTGGGAACTTGGTCACATGGAAGAGTAAAAAGCAAACTGTCATCGCAAGATCAAGTGCCGAAGCAGAATACCGTGCAATGGCCTCAACTGCGTGTGAACTGATATGGCTAAAGGGTCTTCTGTGTGATTTAGGTGTGTTTACAACTCACCCTATGTCCTTATTCTGTGATAACCAGGCAGCAATGCACATAGCATCAAACCCAGTGTTTCATGAGAGAACGAAACACATCGAAGTTGACTGTCATTATGTTCGGGAACAAGTACAGTCGCAGGTGATTCAGACCCATTATACAAGAAGCTTCGATCAGTTGGCCGACGTATTCACCAAACCTTTGGCTTCTCATCAATTTCAACGGCTTCTGTCCAAGCTTGGATCCATCAACCTTTTGGATCCAGCTTGAGGGGGAGTATTGGAAGTATTGTGTTTAGCTTGTTTGTCAAGCGGGTTTTAGGGGATTTGGTGTCAAAGTTAAAGTTGAGTCATAATGAGTGTTGTAATTAATTAAAGGGGTTGGTGTCTTCCTTTAATTAAATGTTGTTGTCTACCTTTAATGAAAGGGCTCTTGTTGTGAAGTAAATCACGGAAGGTCAAGGAGGGTTAGTCTCCTTTATATATCTCTCTGTACAATTGTAATGATTTAGGATCTGGAAATACAAAAACAACTCTTTGTAAAATCAATATTTTCTTTAAGATTTTCTCGAAGAGCAGCGATCGCGTGTGCTGCACTTGAACAAAGATAAATTCTTAAGTTAGTGTGATGGATGGTCACACTATTGTGTGACATTACTAATTAAAAGGTTATAATATGAATGTAGAATATAATTGATAATTCATATAAAGAGATGGGTAAACGCACGTGTTGGTCAGATTTTTCCTTGTTAACTTTCGTCCTCCTTGCTTAAAAGCATTTACTTTTATTTTAAAAACAGCCACCACAAATGGTATGGTGGCTAATAGTTAATAATAATAAAAAGAAGGGGAAAGAAGAACAACTAGAAGGTCATCTCGTACGTAAACAGACATTGCGGGTTTGTTCCTGCGTCGTGTTCCAAATTCTGACTGGCTGACTCTCCGACCTCTGCAACACCAACAACGATGACAACCTCAAATTCTCTCTCACTCTCTCTCTCAATTCGTATCTCAAGACAAGAGAGATTAGGAGGATTCAATTCCAGGCTCTCAGTCAAGTAGTTTTAATTCTGAATTAAATATGTTAAGTCTCTATTGTCTAAATCTTAATTAATTCAACCACAGAGGTGCTGTAAGTTAACCCCTTCCACAAGTAACACATGGGCCAATAGGCCATTAACAAAAGCCATAAAGGGGCTCAAACACTTTCAAACGACGGCTGCATCTAGCTCTAACAACACCACCATCACCACCACGTGCTTTCTCACTCACCCAAATGTCGTCTTCTTCTTCATTTTCTCTTCACAAACCCTCTACCACTTCCTCTTCTTCTGCTGCTGCTGCTTCTTCTTGCTCTGTTTCAGTTTTGAAACAGGACAGTGGGGGCAGCTGTGAGCAGGCTCCTGGGAGGCTCATGCGGCAGAGGAAGCTCCGCTACCTCAGCAACCTGGACCTCAGTTTCTCTAGTTCTTCTCTCACTTCGCGTGAACATTCGTCCCCCTTGCCTCTTACTGAATCTCCTGTGATCGGCAGATCCAACTCTGTGCATACATATAGGTACTTGGACCCTGCGTTCATCAGTTTCTAATTTTCATGTACCTTTCTTCCATGTGTATGTTTTGCGTGTTCATTATGTCTTTGATATAATGTTGAACTCTGAGGTAGTCTTTGCTGTTTGAACAGAAACCAGATTGCCACACCCTCAGCAACCCTGAATTCTAATTCAAGCGTTTGTCAAGGGGCATTATATAATGGTGGGGGTTTTAATTACAACATGGGCCTGAATGCTTTTTCTAGGACAACTCAAGCAAATCGAATCGCAAGTCATCCTCTTGCACCACTAAGACCAGACATTGTGTGTGGTTTTCCTATACATGTTGCTACCACTTCATCCATTAATCATTCAAGCATTTGTCAGAGGAGAATGCCAGAAGATCTTGATTGTGGATATGAAGGTTACAACTTCAGTAGGAGTGCTCCAACAAGTCCTTCATTTAGCCCTCGAAGATCAAATGCCATGGATCCTTTTCCTACTTTTGGGGTTTCTCAAGAACAATATCAGGATTCGTATCCTTCAAGATTACAACCAAACAATCCTCATCATAGTCCCAGTTATATTTCTCATCCTCACAGCCCCACATCTCGAAGTCTACGCTTCAACCACGAAAGTTCAAATGGAAATGCATTTGCGTTGCATCATAAATCATTTACAGAAAGGGCTGAAAGTAGTAGTCAAGTCAATGCTCACCCTTTGCCTTTGCCTCCTGGAGCAGTGGAACCACCACAGTCATCTATCATGCATCATAATGCAGAACTTGTATCCACATCATCAATGAAAGCTCAATGGCAGAAGGGAAAACTTATTGGACGCGGTACCTTTGGTAGGGTTTATCTTGCAACAAACCGGTATGCTGGTCTCCGGAATCTTTGTGCTACTTTCTCTTGACTTTGTTCTGCAATGACCATTACTTAGTTTTGCTCTTTGTTCTTTTTCTTTTGAATTTAGCTCTGTTACCATTTCTAATCATGTGACAGAGATACCAGGGCCTTGTGTGCAATGAAGGAAGTTGATCTCATTCCCGATGATCCTAAATTTGCTGAATGTATAAAGCAATTGGAGCAGGTTCGTTTCTGGAGTCCTTTATCGATTTGTTAATTCACGGGGCAGTTGCAGTTATATATTGTTGTCTACCTTTAGGTTTATTAAAAGAGCAAGTCAAAAATTGCAAAGTTGTTCATCTACACACAAGCCACACACTTGCGCTATGATCTTATCAGCATTGTTGTGTAGGAGTTTTTCCCATTTGCCTTTAGTATGCTTTATAACTGTTCTCACTAGCTACATGCTACAGGAAATTGAAGTCCTCCGTACACTGAATCATCCGAATATTGTGCAGTATTATGGTAGTGAAGTAGTGAGTATCTTTTTCACATGTGCAAATTTTATTAAAAACTAATCTTTGCCAAATTTACTAAACATGGGGAATATTGTTTTTGCGTATGCAGATTGATGATCACTTCTACATTTACTTGGAGTATGTTCATCCTGGATCAATCAATAAGTACGTCCAAGACCATATTATTGGAGCTATGACAGAATCTGTAGTTCGCAATTTTACTCGCCATATCCTCCATGGGCTGGTCTTTTTGCATAGCAAGAAGATAGTTCACAGGTGAGAATAATGCTCGAGTAGCAGGGTAATATTGCAGCGTCACTTATTTGTTAAAAAGAGCTTGTTACTGTATAAATTGTCTCAATAAATGATGAGTCAAGAAGAACCTTAGGAAAAAAATGTTTTTTCTTCAAAGAGAATGTGTAGATAAACTGTAGAGATTCTTAACATCATCCCAACCGGTTAAAATAGGGAAAAAGTTTGAGAATCATGTTGCCTTATAGGTCATAAGCTTTCCTTATTGCTTTATTGAATGGAGTTTTTGTTGATTGTGCTAGGGACATAAAGGGTGCAAATCTTTATATACCTTCGCGCGCTTGTTTTCTGCAGGTCGTAATACAAAACAATCCAGATCTTGGTTTGGCTGTTGATATATGGAGTTTGGGTTGTACCATCATTGAGATGTTGAATGGAAAACCTCCTTGGAGTGACTTTACAGGAGTAAGTTAATGAAAAAAACTTCTTCATGCTTTATTATTCATCATAGTTTCTGATTTTGAATACAGTCTACTGCCCAAAAGGCAACCTTTGCGCTGTTTGAGCATAGATTTGTTGCTTTCTTAACACCTCCTTGTCTTTCTATCTGTCAGCCTCAAGCTATGTTCAAGGTTCTGGACAAAATCCCAGATATACCAGAAACATTATCTGCAGAAGGAAGGGACTTCCTTAGTCGGTGTTTCCGTAGGAACCCTGCACTGAGACCATCAGCTAATCAGCTACTTGAGCATCCTTTTGTACTGAACTCACATGATCAAACTATCTCACACTATGCCCACAATTTTTCTCTGATGAACCTGGTGAGTTTTCACATTCAACACTCAGTTGATTTCATGAAAAGTAAAATTCAAAGAAAATTAAAGCATGAAATTTTCGATTATATGGCTAGTAGATTGATATCTTAGCATGTTATGTGTCTATTGTAGGGTAACTTGCATAGTCCTAGAGACCAAACTAAGCTAGAAAATGGTCGACGAGGGAGGAACATGAAAACCTGTTAGCGGCTAAAGACGAAGAGAAAAGGGCAAGCCTCATGAGAATAATACTGTAACAGTGAGGAGGGACTTGGGTTGTTGAACGAGGTTAGAAGACAACGCCTTCATATGCGTTCGATGATCAAGATTTGAGTTCGGTGAGGTTACTTTTGTTCCAAGCAAAGAACAAGATTCAGCGCTTTTCTTGGTTTGGGTCTTCGTTATGTTTATTTGGGCCTTACTATAAGTTATTGGCTAAGGATGAATCCGTGCTTGGCCAGGCCTTTTTCTTTTATAGGGATTTTTTTTAAGGAAATTTTTTGAGGTGTTTTTTCTTGAGTGCTACTAAACGAACCCTAAAATTAACTGAATACACCCTACTATCAAACTATTTATTGAATTACTAATTTATCCTAATATAAAATGACCAAAAAGGATATATTTAATTGTGAAACAAATGTAATTTTAATAAGTACACCCTACTCACCATCTTCAATCCTAATCAAAGAAAATGTTGTCACATATTGATTCCAGTATGCAATTAATAAAAGAAAAATTAAATAAATTAAATAATAATAAAAAAAGAAACCCCGCCACCTTGGCTTCATTTATACTTAATTTTAGGAGAAGGCAACATTCATTTGCCATGGGAACACACCTAGGCAAGTCAAAGAGCACGATGACATGAATTTGGCTCATATAAGTAGGAAAGCTCTTTGAGATTGATCGAGATGGAAATGACATTGTCTTGGATTTAGTTCACATGATGAATAAAAGAATATAGGGATATTCACTAATATACCCAATATAGGAGCCTAAATTATAAAAAAATCATATATGAAATGGAATTTATAAACACACCCAAAACCCATTTACAACATAACAAAAAGGTTTTTAACTTCTTTTAAATTACAAAATTACCATTGATTTCTTAAAACAAACCCAACCCAAAATTTCATAAAAAAGCCCAAAACACTCAATAGGGTATCAAAGTAATTTAATAATTAAAATTAAATTCAATAGGACCATTTGTCATTTTTTGGATTTTTTTTGGGTATGTTTATAAAAATGAAATGATGTAGGGTTTATTTATAATTTTAGTGCTAAGAATGGGTATATTACTAAATATCTCAAGAATATAAGTGCTAGCCCAGTTGATGTACGATGGTGAAGATGATAATGTGGGGGTACGCCAAGGGTTGGGTACCTTCATAAATTTTTAGGGCCTTGAGTTTGGGGCTGGGTACAAAGGGATGTGTGGGAGGGAGGGTGTCGAACTTGGAGATGGGTGGTGGTGAAGGAAGGAATGGGCGGGTTGCGGGTGGGGTTTTGGTGTGGAGGCGGTGTGGGAGGAGAGGGAGAGTGGGGGACTGGGAAGGTTTTTTTATATTTTAGTTTTATGAATAAATATTTTCAATTATTTCATTTGTATAGGGTGTACCATGGGTATTTTTGGTAGTTAAATAAGGTGTACTTAGTTAATTTTATATTTTAATTTAAATATTATGGTGTACTTAGATCTTAGGGTGTACTCAGTTAATTTTAGGGTTTGTTTAGCAACACTATTTTTCTTTAGTACAAGCGATAATTTAAACTACAAGGAATGAGATTCGAACATGAAATATCTAGTCTGCAAGTCAAAGCTCTTTTTCACTTGGCTAGACCTCATTGACAAAGGATTTATTTGTTTGTTTATCGAGAATCAACTGTCGTGACATTAGACCTTTGAATTTATTTATTTTGGATAAATCAGTTGATTAAATATTGTTTAATATGTGCCGTATATGTGATTCAGTAAGTGTGATTAAAAGTCACCTTAACATAAAATTCTTTATTGAGGCTTTCTCGGATAATATAGATAAATACTCATTTAAACTTAATTATAATCTCGTAAATAAAATAATAACAATTCTAATCCCATTGAAGCATATTGCGTGCGGAGTGTCCCCAACAATGATAATTTTTTTCAACTATTCATTTGAATTGAAGGGATCCTTCTAAAGAATGAGCGTGTATAATAATAACATGTGATATAATAAAAGAAAAATAGAAAAAAACAAAGTAAAGTTTTTCTTTGTTTTTTTTATAAGGAGTGAAGACGAATGAGAAGAAGACTTAAAAGTCAACTTTTCAGGTCTTTGGTTTATTTTTATGGAGGAGGTCTTGGGGGTTTGTTCAAATCCAACTTAATGTCTGTTATTAAATAGAGATATTTAGTAATATACCCATTTTTAGCACTAAAATTATAAATAAATTCTACATTATTTAAAAACTATATAAACAAATCCAAAAAAAATTCAAAAAATAATAGCTGGCCTTATTGAATTTAATTTTAATTATTAAATTACTTTGATGTCCCATTGAGTGTTTTAGGCTTTTTTATGAGATTTTTGGGTTGGGTTTGTTTTAAAAAATCAATGGCAATTTTGTAATTTAAAAAAGTTAAAAGCCTTTTTTGTTATGTTATAAGTGGGTTTTGGGTGTATTTATAAAGTCCATTTCACATATGTTTTTTTTTTTTATAAAAATAATAATAATTTGGGCTCCTATATTGGGTATTATAGTGAATCTCCCCATTAAATAAGAATGATCCTTAGTTTGAGTGGGGAATATCTCGTAAGCCTTTGTTTAATCTTAATGTTAGAGATCAACGGAGCAAGCAAGGTACTTACAAAAGAACAATATTTTCCTCCTTATCTAGTAATGTGGCTCAACCACAAATTGACATGTGTCTTTTTTAAAGGTCTCAAAAGTGTTTTTCCATTCTCCTTACATATATAATGTCTCCTTGTCTAATTATGAAAAACTAAAGAGGTGGTTTATGGGATAGATGAAAGCAATTTAAAAAATAGAATGAAGTTATGAATAATAAAGGAGAAGAAACAAAAATACTTTTTAAAATTAAAAAAAAAACATGTCAGTTTATGATTGAGCCACATCATTAGGTAATGAGGAATTCCTCCTTAAGTATTTTCCCTTACAAAATATGATTTGAATAAGGAAAAAATTAGTGGGTTGGCTTGGCTTGCTAAACCTAAATGCATGCCACCCGACAGTAGAACGACCGACCAAGAATACTTAAGATTTTTCACAGACACAAAGTAATCTTATATTAAAAAAACAACAAATTTTGACATGGAATTTGCTTGTGCCTCGTTGGCTGGTCCAGTGGGTTTTGTCGTGTTGACGATGAGGCTTTTTTGTTATTTTTTTCCAAATCCAAATCTCCATCCCATCATCCATGTGTTCCTAGTCTTCTTCGTTCAACAATAAGTTAAAAAGGTCAAAGAGGCATACAGTAAAACACCGTAACACGGTATCAACTGGACTGCAATTTTACAGGTCTCAGAGTTTTTGGTTTGGTTTTGTCAATTTTCAGAACAAAAAAAGAAAGAAAAAGAAAGTCGAGGATTGGTTTGGTTGACGAAGTCCTCTCCCCAAGGAGCCCAAGAACGCCTAGCTTTGCAGTACGCATACGCTTACGGCGTATCCTAGATTTCGTCAACTCCTAACTTTCGCCCTCCTTCCTTAAAAAGCATTTAATTTAATTTTAAAAACAACATCAACACCAACTAATGAGGATAATTAAT